>CM019697.1:38600446-39282946 GCA_009760885.1 Achatina immaculata | reverse complement strand
GGGGTCCGTCAGGGGTGCTTACTGTCACCTTACTTATTTAACTTGTATATTGAAAATATAATTGGAAGAAGTGGAGAGTTTTGAATACCTTGGACCATTACTAACAGCCGTAGTATTAGCAGTAATGGCAGCGGTTCTTCAAAGACGTATCGAAGTGCAGTGTGACACCTGTAAGTTGAGTTAGTGACATCAGAAGCAGTAATCCAAGCAAGCTGTAGCAATAGCAGCAGCAGTACTAGTTGCAGTAATAGTGGTAGCAGAATGAGCTGTAGTAGTAGTAGTAGTTGTAGTAGTAGTAGTAGTAGTAGTCGTAGTAGTCGTAATAGTAGTAGTAGTAGTAGTCGTAGTAGTAGTAGTAGTAGTAGTAGTAGTAGTAGTAGTAGTAGTAGTAGTAGTAGTAGCAGCAGCAGCATCAGCAGCAGTAACCGGATAATATTAATTAATAACAGTAGTCAAAGCAAAAAAAAAAAAAACAATAGAGAGGAATATAAATCTTTAACAAAAGACGTATGAAGAAACATAAAGAAAGAAAAAAAAACAACAAAGAGAAATATAAATCTTTAACAAAAGAAGTACGAAGAAACATAAGGAAAAAACAAAAAAAAAACAAAGAGGAATATAAATCTTTAACAAAAGAAGTACGAAGAAACATAAGGAAAGAAGAAAAAAACACAGAGGAATATAAATCTTTAACAAAAGAAGTACGAAGAAACATAAGGAAAAAAACAAAAAAAACAAAGAGGAATATAAATCTTTAACAAAAGAAGTACGAAGAAACATAAGGAAAGAACAAAAAAAAAACAAAGAGGAATATAAATCTTTAACAAAAGAAGTACGAAGAAACATAAGGAAAGAACAAAAAAAACAAAGAGGAATATAAATCTTTAACAAAAGAAGTACGAAGAAACATAAGGAAAGAACAAAAAAAAAACAATACATACAAGACTGTTGTGAAAGAATAGAAGGAGATCAAAAGTGTGGAAGAGATTGTGAAATGTTTAAAGAAATGAAGACATTGATGAGAAATGTCACACCTAAGCTAAATCTAATTTGTGATGAGATGGGGAATAACTTGACAGAGACAGAGGAAATTCTAGAAAAATGGAAGGAATATTACAGAGGAATGTATGAAACAACTGACTGTGAAAGCAGAAATCAAAAGTGTGAATTATTATTGGAGGAGAAAGAACCTGAACCGACAATAGAAGAAGTTTTATGGGCAATAGAGAATCTGAAAAATGGTAAATCACCAGGATGTGATGAGATAATGGCTAATTTATTAAAGCAGGAGGAAAGGAGTGTGCAACAATCTATCATGCACTATGTAAAAAGATATGACATTCAGGTATTTGGCCAAAAGAATGGAAAAGAACTGTATTCATACCATTGCCAAAAAAAAGGGTAACCTGAAATTATGCACAAACTACAGAACTGTTGCCCTGATTAGTTATGCCAGTAAAATTCTGTTAAAAATCATAAGGGGTAGACTTCGTGAGAAAATACAAGAAGAAGTCAATATGGTCCAAGCTGGTTTCAGGCAAGGAAGAGGATCAAGAGATCATATATTCAATATAAGATTAATAATAGAGAAATGCAGAGAGTTTAATGTGAATCTGTATTTATCTTTTGTAGACAACTCAAAGGCATTTGATTGTGTGCAATACCAGAAACTTTGGGAAATAATGGGAAAAAAAGGGATTTCCAACACATTTGATACAATTAACATCACTGCTGTATCTAGACCAACAGGCAGCAGTGAGAATAAATGGTAAATCAACAACTTGGTTATTTGACATAAAACAAGGGGTCCGTCAGGGGTGCTTACTGTCACCTTACTTATTTAACTTGTATATTGAAAATATAATTGGAAGAAGTGGAGAGTTTTGAATACCTTGGACCATTACTAACATGGAGATAAAATGAGGGAAATTAAAATGAGGACAGCTATCGCTCTTCAGAAAGTAAAACAACTAAAGAAGCTGTGGAGAGAAACAGACAGAACTACAAAAATAAGATTTTTAAGGGCATGCATCTTTCCCATCGCAACATATACCTGTGAGACCTGGACGCTTAACAAAACAGCTGAGAAACACATAAATGCCTTTGAATGTAAATCCTACAGAAGAGTTCTTCAAATATCATGGACACAAAAAAAGAACAAATATATCCATACTACAAGAACTTAATGTTGAAGAAGGCTGGTTAGTAAAGAGGATTAAAGAGAGAAAACTTAAATATTTTGGACACATTAAATGTCATGATAATCTAGAGAAGACCGTCTTGGAAGGGTACATAATGGTAAAAAGAGAGGAAGACCAAGGCGAAGATGGCTGCAAGACGTCGTTGATATCTATCCAAAACAAACAAACAAACAAACAAACAAACAAACAAACACACACACACACAGATCCGTGGTTTTGGACTTGGAAAAGGGGTGCTAAAACGGAGACGGAATGAGAAAGTTGGTCTATAACCCATAACTGAATGCTTCTGTAAGGGTTAGTGAAAAATAGCAGATCAAGACCCTACTCTATCTCCATGTGTTGTCACTGGTAACAGAAAACAGTAATTAAGTAAACTCAGACCGGCTAGGTCGGCAAAGAAGAAGAAGAAGAAGATTGATGGCACAGACTACATGTACGTCTCAGCGGCTTCTAGCCAGATTTGGCAATCAGCGACCCATAGCTGTCATGTCAGTGTCAGGATTAGCTACCCACAGCTGTCATGTCAGTGTAAGGATTAACGACTCATAGCTGTCATGTCCGTGTCAGAGTTAGCGACCCATAGCTGTCATGTGAGTGTCAGGGTTAGCGACCCATAGCTGTCATGTCAGTGTCAGGGTTAGCGACTCATAGCTGTCATGTCAGTGTCAGAGTTAACGACCCATAGCTGTCATGCGAGTCTCAGGGTTAGCGACCCATAGCAGTCATGTCAGTGTCAGGATTAGCGACCCATAGCTGTCATGTCAGTGTCAGGGTTAGCGACCCATAGCTATCATGTAAGTGTCAGGCTTAGCGACCCATAGCTATCATGTGAGTGTCAGGGTTAACGACTCATAGCTGTCATGTAAGTGTCAGGATTAGCGACCCATAGCTGTCATGTAAGTGTCAGGGTTAGCTACCTATAGCTTTCATGTACGTGTCAAGGTTAGTGAACCATAGCTGTCATGTAAGTGTTAGGATTAATGAACCATAGCTGTCATGTAAGTGTCATGGTTAGCTACCCATAGCTGTCATGTAAGTGTCAGAATTAGCGACCCATAGCTGTCATGTAAGTGTCAGGGTTAGCGACCCATATCTTTCATGTAAGTGTCAGGGTTAGTGAACCATATCTGTCATGTAAGTTTCAAGGTTAGTGAACCATAGCTATCATGTAAGTGCCAGGGTTAGTGAACCATATCTGTCATGTAAGTGCCAGGGTTAGTGAACTATAGCTGCCATGTAAGTGTCAGGGTTAGCTGCTCATAGCTGCCATTTAAGTGTCAGGTTTAGCGACCCATATCTGTCATGTAAGTGCCAGGGTTAGTGAACCATAGATGTCATGTAAGTGTCAGGGTTAGCGACCCGTAGCTGTCATGTAAGTGTCAGGGTTAGCAAACCATGGCTGACCAAGACCCTGTCCCACCTCTCTTTTGGTATCACCAGGAACAGGCCTAGCCTAGCTGACGGGGCAGGGATCACATAATCCCCAAGGTGGTGGAGTCTGCTAAAGAAGAATTGCACACTCCTGCTTTTGACATCCACTCATGGACTGAAAAAAATAGCTATCTTAATCCACTCCCAATCCGACATGTGGATGTGTTTGAATATCTTCACTGCATAGGCTGTAAAAAACACCAGCTCACAGTTCCAATGAGATTGAAGAAGAAGAAGAAGACAAAGAAGAAGAAGAAGAAGAGAAAGAAGAAGAAGACGAAGACGAAGAAGACGACGAAGACGAAGAAGAAGAAGACAGTCGTCTCACAGCTGTAGCTGCTCAACCTATTATTAATTACATTATAATCTGTTATTCACATTATTGTCAGTTTACCTTCTTTATTTTCGAAAATAACACCTACACAATGATTTATGATTTGTTTATCCTCGCTCGCGTGTATGTATGTCGAGACTAATATCTACAAAAGGGAGTTAGACAGGTGTGTACCCTCTTTTCATACTTGTTTAACATCTAGCATTACGGGGAATGTAAAAGAAGAACAATCTAAGTCAGACTTTTTCCAAGATCTGGTGTCGCCGGATTCCAGAAATTAGATACGCCTATGACACTGTCCTTTTATCAAACAGCTCAGAAGGTCTGCAACAGTTGATTCTCTCCATCAAGAGACACAGCGAAGCTCAGAACCTCCTTTTAAACACCAACAAAACCAAATTAATGACAATCGACAAACTGAGAAGCAAACACAAAATTATATTGGACCACCAAGAGCTTGAAAACGTAAATAAATTTGAACATCTAAGTTCAGTCATCACCGCTAATGGCTACTGCGCAGTGGAAATCGAAAGAAGGCTAGCAGTTGTATCACAGAAACTAGCTCAAATGAAGCAAGGTACCAACAAGAAAGCAAAGTTATGTTTACTAAGAGCTTACATATTCCCAGCGGCAACTTTCAGAGACAGCAGAAAAGGCTTCATGCTAGCTGTGGAGTATGCGAAACAAGCATTGAGAACATACATGTCGTGTGGCACAACCAATACCAGTCCTCCGTGGCTAAATCGCTAAAGACGCACTTCAAAGTGCAGTGCCAACTCAATCCCGGGACGAAAAAAGCAACAACTCATAAGACCTCTGGGAGTCATGATCCAGAGGGGCCTACCCCCCTTAGAGTATCAGGAGTTTAATAGGGCCGAAACACTCGTCTGGGGGGGGGGGGGGGGAGGTACTTCCTCTGATGATCTGAAGGAGTTGTGTTGTTGTTCCGCTCTATAGTAGAGATACTACTATGCATACGGATGCGAAACGCGGACACTTAACACATCACTAGAGCAGAATAACAGCGTTTGAAATGAAATGTTACAGAAGGGCGCTTAGAATATCATGGATAGAAAGAAAATCAAATAAAGAGATATTGAATGGATTAGGTGTCGCAGAAAACTGCCTCAGAAACACTATCAAAATTAGAAAGCTGATGACTCGGCCACATGAAAAGACACAATAATTTGGAGAGATTGACAGCTGAAGACAGTGCCCGGCAAAAGGTAAAAAGTGCGACCTTCCTGTCACGGGACGTCTGAATATGGTCACTGCTCGACGGCGGTCAACTTGCGCAAGACCGTATTGCACTCATGGAGACTATCAGAGGAACAACTTGCGCAAGACCGTATTGCACTCATGGAGACTATCAGAGGAACAACGTTATGGAAAGGACACGAGACTTGAGGAATACCTACTACCAGCTTGTAACGTTTATATCACCAAATATCTACTACCAGCTTGTAACGTTTATATCACCAAATATCTACTACCAGCTTGTAACGTTTATATCACCAAATATCTACTACCAGCTTGTAACGTTTATATCACCAAATATCTACTAGCAGCTTGTAACGTTTATATCACCAAATATCTACTACCAGCTTGTAACGTTTATATCACCAAATACCTACTACCAGCTTGTAACGTTTATATCACCAAATATCTACTACCAGCTTGTAACGTTTATATCACCAAATATCTACTACCAGCTTGTAACGTTTATATCACCAAATATCTACTACCAGCTTGTAACGTTTATATCACCAAATACCTACTACCAGCTTGTAACGTTTATATCACCAAATATCTACTACCAGCTTGTAACGTTTATGTCACCATAAAACGTAGCACTAGCTGCCTATAATTAAAATTGGTCAACACACCAAGAGAACTGCGCTTGTAGTAATGATCGAAGATATTCAAAGCTCTCCACCTATTCCAATTTGTCCTCACTTCAGCTGCCTTATTTGTTTTGTCAGTTGTCATCAATTTAGTTTTCTTTGCATTAAGATAGAGGTTTGCTCTTCACTATCCTTACAGACTGACATAATTAGTTTTTCCATTCCTTTTTGTGTTGTGGACAGTAATACTGTCATCAGGATATCTAATCTCCCGAATTTCATAACCTCCAATTGTTATTGCATCGTAATATTCTTTGTCTAAATCGTTTCCAATATTCCTCATTATATTTTCAGTATAGAAGTTAAATAAGTAAGACGATAGTATGCAACCTGAGAGAGCCCTTGTTTTATGTCAAACCAAGTTGTTGTTTCATCATTTATTCTTACTAGTCTCGTCTAGAAATTCAATGTGGGGAATTTCATTTCGAATGCAGTAGTCGTCAGTTATTGCAACGTTGAGCTCAGTTTCTCAATATTAACATCAGAAACATAACCTAACCAACGTTGTCTTCAGCTTCTCAGTATTAACATCAGAAACATAACCTAACCAACGTTGTCTTCAGCTTCTCAATATTAACATCAGAAACATAACCTAACCAACGTTGTCTTCAGCTTCTCAATATTAACATCAGAAACATAACCTAACCAACGTTGTCTTCAGCTTCTCAATATTAACATCAGAAACATAACCTAACCAACGTTGTCTTCAGCTTCTCAATATTAACATCAGAAACATAACCTAACCAACGTTGTCTTCAGCTTCTCAATATTAGCATCAGAAACATAACCTAACCAACGTTGTCTTCAGCTTCTCAATATTAGCATCAGAAACATAACCTAACCAACGTTGTCTTCAGTTTCTCAATATTAACATCAGAAACATAACCTAACCAACGTTGTCTTCAGTTTCTCAATATTAACATCAGAAACATAACCTAACCAACGTTGTCTTCAGCTTCTCAATATTAACATCAGAAACATAACCTAACCAACGTTGTCTTCAGCTTCTCAATATTAACATCAGAAACATAACCTAACCAACGTTGTCTTCAGTTTCTCAATATTAACATCAGAAACATAACCTAACCAACGTTGTCTTCAGTTTCTCAATATTAACATCAGAAACATAACCTAACCAACGTTGTCTTCAGCTTCTCAATATTAACATCAGAAACATAACCTAACCAACGTTGTCTTCAGCTTCTCGATATTAACATCAGAAACATAGCCTAACCAACGTTGTCTTCAGTTTCTCACTATTAACATCAGAAACATAACCTAACCAACGTTGTCTTCAGCTTCTCAATATTAACATCAGAAACATAACCTAACCAACGTTGTCTTCAGCTTCTCAATATTAACATCAGAAACATAACCTAACCAACGTTGTCTTCAGCTTCTCAATATTAACATCAGAAACATAACCTAACCAACGTTGTCTTCAGTTTCTCAATATTAACATCAGAAACATAACCTAACCAACGTTGTCTTCAGCTTCTCAATATTAACATCAGAAACATAACCTAACCAACGTTGTCTTCAGCTTCTCGATATTAACATCAGAAACATAACCTAACCAACGTTGTCTTCAGCTTCTTGATATTAACATCAGAAACATAACCTAACCAACGTTGCCCTCAGCTTCTCAGTGTTAACATGAGGGACGCAAATTACCATCTTGCCTCTGATCTCCGGTCCAGACCACAGACTGGTTCCGGATCAATGAATTTTCCTAGGCCAGTTGACAGTTCTTTACCGTGTCTAACTGTAATTAACAGGTATCTATTTGTACTGAAAACCACCGTGACTTTCACAACAACAACAACAACTGCCATATATACCTCAGAAGTAAGTGAAATCAGCGCAGTGGTTCTCAAAGTCCCAAATCTGATATCGTTCTCGATATATTTACGCCTGGCCCGAGGGAGAAGAAAAGGGGGGGGGGGGGGGGCGCTGGAAACTTCGTCGAGATTTATTCAGTTAACAGGCCAGTGTGCCATGGGCAATGAGACAGATAACTGTACTGATAACAGGTGCGATATTCTCCGCATCAAGCTGCCCACGTCAATTCCGTGAAACTGCCCTTAGTCACCATCTGATTATCCTCACCCCCCGCCCGCCATTGCCAGTGTAAGCATAAATCTAGCACTTTTTTTTTTCCCTGGGATTAATGTTCCAAGACACACTGAGTGTGCCTCGTTTCGGTTCGTCTACTTCTGCAGGAACACAACGCTAAGGAGGTACCGCAAGCATATCTCGGCGACCTCGTGGTGACGAGGTAAGGTTGTGGCTGTAAATGTCCACATCAAAGGAAAGAAACCACGGATGGGGCGTTTCTGTGTGGAAATGCATCTTGCTGCGTGTTAGTGTGGGGTTTGTGAAATATCGGTGTGACGTAAATAAAGTGATAAAATAGATTGTTACTCTTCCATTTCATCGTGAAGCCACGAAGAACTCCAGGCAAGTCACATCGACCTTACCAAAATACGGTCCAGGCGGTAAGCAAAAGTTATTTCACTGTGGGACTGGATTGCGGAGTTTGTCAGCTGTGTTGTCTTTCGTTCTGGGAATCACTGAACTAGGCTACCAACACAGTCTGCATTCTAGGATAGTTCAAATGTTGTAGTCTATAGATTATAGTCTGCAGGATATGACAGTCCAAATGTTCTATTTTGCATTCTAGGCATTATGGCTTGGATGTTGTTTTGCAGACTATGTTCTACTCTGCGGGTTGTGATAGTTCAAATGTTCTACTCTGCGGGTTGTGATAGTTCAAATGTTCTACTCTGCGGGTTGTGATAGTTCAAATGTTCTACTCTGTGGGTTGTGATAGTTCACGTGTTTTAGTCTGCAGACTGTAACAGCTGAAAGTTTTAACCTTCAGAGTGCAATAAAGATGTGGCAGCCTAAAGATTGTAGAAGTTAAAGTGTTCTAATCTATATACAAGTTCAAGTGCTCTAGTCTACAAGCTGCACAAGTTCAAGTATTCTAGTCTATAGGCTGCACAAGTTCAAGTGTTCTAGTCCACAGAAGTTCAAGTGTTCTAGTCTACATGTTGTAGCTGTCACTGATACAAAGTCTGTCATTAAACCATGGTGAACGTTTTGGTCCACGTTACAATATCCAGTATTTTAGCAGTCCGCAGGTTACAATAGCCAGTATTTTAGCAGTCCGCAGGTTACAATAGCCAGTATTTTAGCAGTCCGCATGTTACAATAGCCAGTATTTTAGCAGTCCGCAGGTTACAATAGCCAGTATTTTAGCAGTCCGCAGGTTACAATAGCCAGTATTTTAGCAGTCCGCAGGTTACAATAGCCAGTATTTTAGCAGTCCGCATGTTACAATATCCAGTATTTTAGCAGTCCGCATGTTACAATATCCAGTATTTTAGCAGTCCGCAGGTTACAATATCCAGTATTTTAGCAGTCCGCAGGTTACAATAGCCAGTATTTTAGCAGTCCGCATGTTACAATATCCAGTATTTTAGCAGTCCGCAGGTTACAATATCCAGTATTTTAGCAGTCCGCAGGTTACAATAGCCAGTATTTTAGCAGTCCGCAGGTTACAATAGCCAGTATTTTAGCAGTCCGCATGTTACAATATCCAGTATTTTAGCAGTCCGCATGTTACAATATCCAGTATTTTAGCAGTCCGCAGGTTACAATAGCCAGTATTTTAGCAGTTCGCATGTTACAATAGCCAGTATTTTAGCAGTCCGCAGGTTACAGTAGCCAATATTCTAGCAGTCCGCATGTTACAATAGCCAGTATTTTAGCAGTCCGCAGGTTACAATAGCCAATATTCTAGCAGTCCGCATGTTACAATATCCAGTATTTTAGCAGTCCGCAGGTTACAGTAGCCAATATTCTAGCAGCCCTCGAGTTGCAGCTCGATGTGGTCCGTGTGACTGTAAAGCTTGTCTATGGAACCTGCTCCTCCCCGACCCACTTCTTCACTGCATCAAGCGCAGTTAACTCGCGGCAGAAGTTCGTCTTATTCGCAGATCTAAGGGAGGTCAAACTGACGTTTATTTGCCTGCATCAATACCTCGCTCACCTCACCAACAGTGTCTTCAACACTCAGCCATCACTCGTCTCACACAACACTTGCATAAATATCGTCAAAACGCCGTCTCGGCTGACATTTATGGCGAGGATGCACTAACCCCCCAACCTTTCAACTCCCGCCACACGCGAAAAATGGAGCTGTTAACCGGCTTCAAAGCTGCGACTTTTCCAACTTGAACCAGCAAATTATGACTTACCACACGTTTCATACTGATGGAGTATGACAGCAGCCCCCGGCAAAGCCTCACGTGCTCTCAGTTTAATGTTGACTATACGATTCTTCATAAACTACGACGGAGCTATTCTACCACATGGGTTAATGACCAAACACGTTTTAACACCCAACTGTGACTTTTTAATGGCGGGCACGAACATTTGATAAAATGATAACTTAACGGTTAGATCATAGTATCCTACCTTGTCTGGGCGTGATATTAACCCTAGGGTAAAGGAGATGGGGGTTAAAGCGCATTCTAGGACTCGAGTGACGAATGTCAAGTGCATACACTTGCTGGGTACGCGAAAACCCCTTGAAATTCACAAGAAGATATGCATAAGATGGGTTATCTTGGAGGGTTAATTTTGCTATAAACCCTCGAAAAGGCTCTACACTCCAGTCTCCATGATAGGGAAGCCATACATAACAGCTTGTGAAGCAAAACTGTAAACCGGCAACATATCCTTACAGCCTGAAAGTCTTCATGGCAGAATCAGGGACATGAGACAGATGTAATAACAATGTAGAAAATATTGATGGGAAAAACCGATGATATAAAGTTCCTTTTGCTAAAATCGCGTGACATCCCGAGGGACATCGTCCTTTCACAGAAATATAAGACTCCACGAAATCGTGTCACTCTAAAGTTGGTCTGCATTTAAAACAAACGGGAACAGGGGAAGTAATTAATATTGAGTTTGAAAGAGAAGAAACTAAACCTTGCTACAGGCACTGTTTATCTTTCCTTGACGCTCTGGTAGGGAACTGCGTGTGTTACATAGTTGGTTTCCACCTAAAGCACTGCATTTAGTGTTTGCTCACCAACTATTCATAATATTTCGTGTTGTTTTTCTGTCCGCAGTTTGAGACAAATATCCAACAACAGCCAAGATCCATACAAGTAAACTATACATCCTCAAGTCTCTGATAGTTTGTAAGTTTTGCTGCAGGATGTCACAACTTACCTGTAAACACGACTTATGCTGAATCGAGAACACAACATAAAATAATTTAACTCTATCAAAAAAAAAAACCTTGGTTGCTCTGCTGCTCACATAAAAATCCCCACCTATACCTTCCAAAACTCCTAAGAGATATCGTTCAGTTTAACTCCATTCTGATAATCGGCAAACCATAGCCGAGATGCTACTGTTAGGGCTGGCGAGCTAGAGCTAACCAAGACCCTGTCCCACCTTTCCATGGGTACCCCCAGTAATTGACTAACGGGGCAGGGATCGCCAAAGTTCCCATGGTGGTGGAGTCTGCTAAAAAAAAAAGCATTGTTTACATCCTGCTTTTAGCTGTACTCTGGGACTGTTTTCTGGAGATGTCATCCGTGTTTTAACAGAGACAGAGATGATGAAGCAAGTGCCTACACAGAAGGCATGCATGCAGGAGCTTCATATAATCACTGCTGAAGAAAATGATTTTAACTGTCTTATTTATATTCTACTTATCACATGTTTATACCACATAAGAAACTGGCAATGTTTATTTTTCCTTCAAAACTGTATGCACCATACAAAGTCTGGCTCCAGGTTGAGAAATAAGGAGAAATTCTGCTGCACGTATAGCTTTATCAAGTGGCATCCAAAGACTTGTATGCTGGTAGTGACAATCTGCTGTATGTGCACGCATTAATTAATTACTGATACATGGCCAGAACAGAACACACCACAGGTGAAACAAATATCTGACACAACTATTTCTCAGTATTCCACACGTGAACAACAAAATGTGTCAAGAGATTCTGGCTGGGCACTTTGTTTTAAGACATTTTACTTCCTCATGCAACAAGTCTACAAAAGTGTGTATTTCTTCTTACATCATTCCAGGATAAAGGTGAAACAACAAAAGACTTGCCTCACAAGACTGGTCAAGTTCCACACAAATGTGAATACATGACTTCACTGACACTTTGCTGAAGTCTCACACACAAGTCCAGACATACAAAACATTATAGCTAAAGTGATCACCTTTACCATGACAAGCAATGATGTTAGTGGACAATCAGTCCAGGCTGAGATTACAACAAAAACAAGGAGACCTGTACCACGAGGAAGAGACATATGATGATGATTTAGGCGCTTTATTTTCCATGACCAATCAAAACTACAGGGCTGTCATGATTAAACTACAGGGCTGTCGTTTTTTGTTCTCTCCAAACAAGAAAGAGTACTCTTACAGATGAGAAACAAATGTACAGACAGACCCTGACTTTTGATTTCTCCATCTCATAATGGCTTTCTCAAACAAGAGACACTGCTTCAGCTGACAAAGTGGCAGAAAGTCTCTCCTAAACTTTGAGATGGCCAAGCTTCCTTCAAGCTGAACCATCTTGTCACTCAATTCATTCAGCTTTGACTGTAGATACATGAAGCTGGAGTCTGCTAAAAAAAAAGCATTGTTTACATCCTGCTTTTAGCTGTACTCTGGGACTGTTTTCTGGAGATGTCATCCGTGTTTTAACAGAGACAGAGATGATGAAGCAAGTGCCTACACAGAAGGCATGCATGCAGGAGCTTCATATAATCACTGCTGAAGAAAATGATTTTAACTGTCTTATTTATATTCTACTTATCACATGTTTATACCACATAAGAAACTGGCAATGTTTATTTTTCCTTCAAAACTGTATGCACCATACAAAGTCTGGCTCCAGGTTGAGAAATAAGGAGAAATTCTGCTGCACGTATAGCTTTATCAAGTGGCATCCAAAGACTTGTATGCTGGTAGTGACAATCTGCTGTATGTGCACGCATTAATTAATTACTGATACATGGCCAGAACAGAACACACCACAGGTGAAACAAATATCTGACACAACTATTTCTCAGTATTCCACACGTGAACAACAAAATGTGTCAAGAGATTCTGGCTGGGCACTTTGTTTTAAGACATTTTACTTCCTCATGCAACAAGTCTACAAAAGTGTGTATTTCTTCTTACATCATTCCAGGATAAAGGTGAAACAACAAAAGACTTGCCTCACAAGACTGGTCAAGTTCCACACAATGTGAATACATGACTTCACTGACACTTTGCTGAAGTCTCACACACAAGTCCAGACATACAAAACATTATAGCTAAAGTGATCACCTTTACCATGACAAGCAATGATGTTAGTGGACAATCAGTCCAGGCTGAGATTACAACAAAAACAAGGAGACCTGTACCACGAGGAAGAGACATATGATGATGATGATGATTTAGGCGCTTTATTTTCCATGACCAATCAAAACTACAGGGCTGTCAGTTTTTTGTTCTCTCCAAACAAGAAAGAGTACTCTTACAGATGAGAAACAAATGTACAGACAGACCCTGACTTTTGATTTCTCCATCTCATAATGGCTTTCTCAAACAAGAGACACTGCTTCAGCTGACAAAGTGGCAGAAAGTCTCTCCTAAACTTTGAGATGGCCAAGCTTCCTTCAAGCTGAACCATCTTGTCACTCAATTCATTCAGCTTTGACTGTAGATACATGAAGCTGGAGCTGGAAAAGAGTCTTTTGTGTTACTGCCCTGCTGTAGATATTCTTATATTCTAGTATATACTAATACACAAGGATGTTTACATCAACATCAAAGACAATTTGTATATTACAACAAAAACATGTATTATGTATAACAAAAACAACAGTGACATCGCATACTGGTGATTTCTTCTTCAGTCTGTTTACCTAAGATAAAAAACTCATCATTCAAGAACTGTGTCATAAACACTAAGACAAGCCACTCATCACTCAAGAACTGTGTCATAAACACTAAGACAAGCCACTCATCACTCAAGAACTGTATCATAAACACTAAGACAAGCCACTCATCACTCAAGAACTGTGTCATAAACACTAAGACAAGCCACTCATCACTCAAGAACTGTGTCATAAACACTAAGACAAGCCACTCATCACTCAAGAACTGTGTCATAAACACTAAGACAAGCCACTCATCACTCAAGAACTGTGTCATAAACACTAAGATAAAGACACTCATCACTCAAGAACTGTGTCCTATCAACCACACACCAAATATAAGACACTCATCATGACCAGAGCTGTGTTATATCAACCACACACCAAATATAAGACACTCATCATGACCAGAGCTGTGTCATATCAACCACACACCAAATATAAGACACTCATCATGACCAGAGCTATGTCTTATCAACCACACACCAAATATAAGACACTCATCATGACCAGAGCTGTGTCATATCAACCACACACCAAATATAAGACACTCATCATGACCAGAGCTGTGTCATATCAACCACACACCAAATATAAGACACTCATCATGACCAGAGCTATGTCCTATCAACCACACACCAAATATAAGACACACATCATGACCAGAGCTATGTCATATCAACTACACACCAAATATAAGACACTCATCATGACCAGAGCTGTGTCATATCAACCACACACCAAATATAAGACACTCATCATGACCAGAGCTATGTCTTATCAACCACACACCAAATATAAGACACTCATCATGACCAGAGCTGTGTTATATCAACCACACACCAAATATAAGACACTCATCATGACCAGAGCAGTGTCATATCAACCACACACCAAAGATAAGACACTCATCATGACCAAAGAGTTTCTGATGGATGGTGAACCAACACAGAATGAGTGTATTCAGTTACTAAACACTAAAGGAGACAGGTGTCCAGAGTGCATAAGATGAACAAACTAACTAGATGAACTAACAGACTGATTGACTAACTGCTCTCATGTCATCTTATTCTTTCACATACTTGGGTTTGAGTTCTTTCATCGTATTCTGATAGCAAGGCCAGGCACACTGCAAGCTAACAAGTGATTTTTTAAAAAAAAAAAATACAAGTCCTATTCTAATTTGCAGGATGCTTCTTAACTGAAAAACTGCAAGAAAGGGTTTTATAACAAGCTTCACCATGGATCACACAGGTTTATATTTATGTCATTTTGAGCAGGTAAGTATGAATGGAAGTCTCACTCAGATATCCAATAGCATCTTTCACATTCTGTTAGGCCCTTCCATACATGTCTAGAAAGTTTTGTTGGATGTGTCATAATAATAGTTTCATAGAAAGTATCATAAAAACATTGGTTTCACTGGAGGTAACGTAATGACATTACTTGTAACTAATGTGACAAAATCATATTAGTTTGGTATGATATCTTATTTTTGCAATGTGAAATAAATTAGTTCTGCTGAATATGATATGACACTAGTTTTACTGAATGTGACATAATGACATCAATTTTGCTGAATGTAACAAAGGATAGTGTACCCATATATCTCATTAAACTCTACACAAACAGGTCCCTCTAGATTTCATCTATTAATCTACAATTACAGGCCTGTCACTACAGATCTTAACAACCAGGCCATGATAACATGCCAGTTACTACAGATCTTAACAATCAAGCCATGGCATCAGATCAGTCACTACAGATCTTTACAATCAAGCCATGGCACTAGACCAGTCACTACAATCAAGCCATGGCATTAGACCAGTCACTACAATCAAGCCATGGCATCAGACCAGTCACTACAGATCTCTACAATCAAGCCATGGCATTAGACCAGTCACTACAATCAAGCCACGGCATTAGACCAGTCACTACAATCAAGCCACTGCATCAGACCAGTCACTACAATCAAGCCATGGCATCAGACCAGTCACTACAATCAAGCCATGGTATTAGACCAGTCACTACAATCAAGCCATGGCATTAGACCAATCACTACAATCAAGCCATGGCATCAGGCCAGTCACTAGAGATCTCTACAATCAAGCCAGTCACTACAGATCTCAACAATCAAGCCATGGCATCAGACCAGTCACTACAGATCTTGACAATCAAGCCAATCACTACAGATCTTGACAATCAAACCAGGCCAGTCACTACAATCAAACCATGATATCAAGCAAAAGACTTCACAAGTTCTCAAGAAAAAAAAAACAAAACATAACTGAAAGTAAGAATGAAAACCTAATACTGTTACAGATAAATGAAAGGAACAAATCTAACAAACAAGTGCCAGCTGCTGAATCGATACAATACCAGAAGCAATCAATTATCTGCTGCACAAAAATGACTTCTAATTGGTGTATGTAAGTCTTGAAAAGATTTTTTTTATGCTGTAAAATTTTCTTTTTTCATTTTACTGAAGCTCCGCTGTTGAACTAATACAATTACAAGTTCACAATATCAATCAAACAAAGTAATTTTTGCTATTAGAAATCACGTGATTTAAAGTGACTTTTTTTTTGTTTGTTTGTTTTAAAACAGCAAACTAAAATTTTTTTGTGATTACTGTTTATTTCAATCAAACAAGCAATTCTTATCAAGATATTCCACAAGTTTTCCAAGCCTGAGACACTTCTAAAATTCCATGATCTATGAAAAATTGTGATATATCAGAAATCAGATTTATGTGTACTCACAGTGACACAGAAAGCTGCCAATTGCTACAATTTCCATAAAGAATGATGGCAGATGGACTAAATTAGACATACAATTGTTGGAAACTTAGAATTTCATTATCTCCTTCTTTGGTGTAACTATTTACATGACAGAAGCTATACAACTGTAGGAAACTTCAACTATTTCCTTATTTGATGTAACTGTGTACATGCTAGAGGCTATAAAATTGAAAACTTCAAATCTTTTCTTCTTTGATTTGATCTATTAATCTACAATTACAGGCCTGTCACTACAGATCTTAACAACCAGGCCATGATAACATGCCAGTTACTACAGATCTTAACAATCAAGCCATGGCATCAGATCAGTCACTACAGATCTTTACAATCAAGCCATGGCACTAGACCAGTCACTACAATCAAGCCATGGCATTAGACCAGTCACTATAGATCTCTACAATCAAGCCATGGCATCAGACCAGTCACTACAGATCTCTACAATCAAGCCATGGCATCAGACCAGTCACTACAATCAAGCCATGGCATTAGACCAGTCACTACAATCAAGCCATGGCATCAGACCAGTCACTACAATCAAGCCATGGCATCAGACCAGTCACTACAATCAAGCCATGGCATCAGACCAGTCACTACAATCAAGCCATGGCATTAGACCAATCACTACAATCAAGCCATGGCATCAGGCCAGTCACTAGAGATCTCTACAATCAAGCCAGTCACTACAGATCTCAACAATCAAGCCATGGCATCAGACCAGTCACTACAGATCTTGACAATCAAGCCAATCACTACAGATCTTGACAATCAAACCAGGCCAGTCACTACAATCAAACCATGATATCAAGCAAAAGACTTCACAAGTTCTCAAGAAAAAAAAAACAAAACATAACTGAAAGTAAGAATGAAAACCTAATACTGTTACAGATAAATGAAAGGAACAAATCTAACAAACAAGTGCCAGCTGCTGAATCGATACAATACCAGAAGCAATCAATTATCTGCTGCACAAAAATGACTTCTAATTGGTGTATGTAAGTCTTGAAAAGATTTTTTTTATGCTGTAAAATTTTCTTTTTTCATTTTACTGAAGCTCCGCTGTTGAACTAATACAATTACAAGTTCACAATATCAATCAAACAAAGTAATTTTTGCTATTAGAAATCACGTGATTTAAAGTGACTTTTTTGTTTGTTTGTTTTAAAACAGCAAACTAAAATTTTTTTGTGATTACTGTTTATTTCAACCAAACAAGCAATTCTTATCAAGATATTCCACAAGTTTTCCAAGCCTGAGACACTTCTAAAATTCCATGATCTATGAAAAATTGTGATATATCAGAAATCAGATTTATGTGTACTCACAGTGACACAGAAAGCTGCCAATTGCTACAATTTCCATAAAGAATGATGGCAGATGGACTAAATTAGACATACAATTGTTGGAAACTTAGAATTTCATTATCTCCTTCTTTGGTGTAACTATTTACATGACAGAAGCTATACAACTGTAGGAAACTTCAACTATTTCCTTATTTGATGTAACTGTGTACATGCTAGAGGCTATAAAATTGAAAACTTCAAATCTTTTCTTCTTTGATTTGACTATATACATACTAAAAGCCACACTGTTGTTGAAAACTTACTATTCAAATTTCCTTATTTACAAAACCTAAAGTATTCAAAAACAGTTTTAGAATTGTAAATATATCAAATGGCGTGGGTACAGCTCAAGGAGGAGATAATTAACAAAAAAAAACAGTTGCAGATTGCTTCCCCTGCTTGACAGTTCGGATCATACCGACTCCAAAACCTCTATGACTTTTGTGATACCTTTGACGTCTGTGCTGCCAAATGCTGTCTGAAAATGAATCAAATCACAAACACATTAAATCTTTGCATGACTGAACCTTGGATTCACACAAACACATCAAATCTTTGCATGACTGAAACATGGATTCATACAAACATATCAAATCTTTGCATGACTGAACCTTGGATTCACACAAACACATCAAATCTTTGCATGACCAAAACTTGGATTCACACAAACACATCAAATCTTTGCATGACTGAAACTTGGATTCACACAAACACATAAAATCTTTGCATGGTTTCAACACTGACTTCAGACAAACATTAAAACTTCACATGCCTTGCTTTACCACGCTAGTTACATAATCAGGACATTGATTTCAGCATCACAGAATATATATTTAACATAACATGGATATTTTCCATCAACAATCATTGCATGGACCTTTGAACATTGATTCTTCTAATGCTCATTTCTTAAAATGCTGATAAAAGATCAAGTTTTGAAAGAAAAACCATAACTATATCACTGAATGTTGAAACTCTCACACGCACTCACTTCCAAGCACATATACTTACTGTAAGACTCATAAAGTTCAGGAACTTTCTCAGCACTTTAATCATCGGACCAAAGTCTTCATTTGGAATTAGTTTCTTCACACTGCAAGCAAACTCCTGTTGGATTTTTGATTATCAAAACATGAGGAAAATATGTAGGCTATTTTTCTTAAAATTTTACAAGAACGTAACACCACTTGTGAAATTATGTTACATTCTTGCAAAATTTTGTATTTTAAAATAAAAATAACAGAGGATGGAAAATGTGAAATGGAAATTAATAAAAGATTAGGTTTAGCAAAAAACACCTTCAACAGAATGAGGAAGATCCTTACATGAAAACAAATATCACAGCAGCTGAGATTACGTATCATAAAATACTACATATACTCAGCATTCCTTTATGGTGCAGAAGCCTGGACGACAGAAAAAAGAAAATCGAGGCCCTTGATATGTGGATATACAGAAGAGCAGGGCGTAACCCATGGACTGAAAAGAAAAACAAGGAACATTCTAAACTAACTTGAAGTGAAAAGAGAAAATCATAAAAACAAGACGGCTAAGATACTTTGGGCATGTCGAGAGGCACAATACTATACTGAAGACTCTTCCTGAGGGAAAGATCGAAGGGAAAAGGACAATGGTAATATAGACGGGCAGGAACATGCTTGGCCAAGTGCTCTGAGAAGACAAGAAACAGAACAGATGCACTGCAGCCAACCTTCCGTGGGGAGACGGCACGAAATGATGATGAAGATGAACACCTCTCACCACCCACATGCACAGAGAACCTATAAACAGAAAGCAGAAACAGAATATAGCAGCATAACAATAACAAAAATAATACTCAAGACAAAGGACAGCCAGTGGAGAGTTCTACACTTCACCACAAATCTTGTCTAATACGCTGTGCAATGAACATCAGTCAGCTCACTTTATGATACAGTGTCTATGTTTACACACACCACAGAATCACAGCCACAAAAGCAATGCACAAATCTCCTACTTCCCCTGCATAAACACCCCAAACAAGACAAACCCTGAACAAAACTGCTTCCAACACATCCTTGCACTGCACAACTGTCTATATTCCAAAGCTGAGCAACTACAAAGAATGGTCAAGATCCTCCCTATGGCATCAGCTGCTGAGAGTTTTTTATCTCACAGCAAAGAAGGAGGCCACTACCATCTGCCTCCTCCACTATATGAACATCAGATGATGTTAAACAACAGGAAGCAACATATACAGCTTATTGTGAAGAAGGCGTATCCTTTAATTTGTCAAAATACTAAAACACCACACAACCCCCACATCTAATCCCACCAACACACAACCCACACATCTAATCCCACCACCACAAAACCCACACATCTAATCCCACCACCACAAAACCCACACATCTAATCCCACCACCACACAATCCACACATCTAATCCCACATTTATTTAATCCCATCGTTACATGATCTACATATATTTAATCTCACTGCCACATGACCTATATATATTTAATCCCAGCAACCACATGAACACACATATTTAATCTCACCGCCACACAACCCACACACGTTTAATCTCAGAGATGGAGACATCAATTAAGAGGAACTATTTCCTGACAAAGTGCAGCCCTACCTTGTTGTCCACAATGGTTGTTCCTAGTAAAAGAGCGGCATAAGAGGCCACAATGCTGTTTTCCATGTGTTTTCCCGCTTTATGAAGTGCTAGACAGGATTATAAACAGGCAGAATTAAACTTCAGTCTTTCGTAAAATATTACATTATGTACGTATTCTACTACAGCCTGAGTGCTGTGTCCCTCACAGTGGAGAAAGCTGATGAGAAGAAAGTTATGACAACCATCTTACACATACACACCAAGTTAAACTTCTATGTTTTTTATTTTTTGTGATATAAAACATCAGCTGTGAAAAACCCAGTTCAAAATGATGAAAACTATATGACGAAGAGTTCTGGAAGGGCTGGTTTTTTTTTTGTTTCAACAATTCAATATGACACAGGATTATCGCGGTAAGTATGGACAAGTCACATTAACTTGTTTATATAATTAACATCACAACAACAAGACCAGCGAAACTTTCTTCTATTCCCCCCCCCCCAAGAGATAAGGGAAAAAAAAAGATTATTTATCAGTGTAATATCCCTTTTCAGAATCCAGCTGTCTTGATTTTATTACAATAAGCTACAACTTAAACAGTATGTTGTACTGAACGTTGGTGGTAAACTCAGTGCAACTAAGTTGCAGATATGCAATAACAACACGACGAACATTCTTTGTAATGATATACTCTTCACAGGACAACCCCAGCACGTTTACAACCTGGCACATGGGATTATCAAACAAGACTGCTTTATCCTGGCACTCACAACCATTTATTACACGGAACATGATGATGATGAAAATGAATCAAGCAGAAAAAAATATCAAGTGACGTCTCCAACAAAACAGAACTCCATCATGAAAAAGATTCTGGGCTGGCAGCTAGCTAATACTAAGTTGGTGCCATGAGAATCTAACTTTCATCCATCCACACACTTCACACTTACACTAATTTGTACTATAACATTTCTAGCAGGACAACACTAACACATCATACACGTATCACAGTGACATTCTGAATGATCTGAATTGAAACTTTCATCTCACGCCCAGGCCACAAAACATACTTTTCGTGAGCAAAGAATGAACTTGAAGTCACGGACAAAACAATCTAGAAGAGCTTGAAGTCACTGACAAAACAATCTAGAAGATTCTACAAAACACAGAATCATATGGGGATAACTCTGAGATATTCAGAGTTATATCAAAGGTTACTTACCCTCGACCAGAATACTGTCACACATTAGGATACATTCAATTCCAAAATATTATTTTTTTTTTTAATCCTTACCATGTTTGTACTTTCCCTTCTACTCATGTATATTTATGTGGTAAACTTACGTGAACATATGTGAGGGATGGGTGGTGTGTCAGACTAACAAGCACATAAAACACTTGCAAGTAAACAGAAGAAAAAAAGAAGCCATCAACTGTGCACATCAGACAAGTCCAACCCAATCTAGTCCCGTGAAAGGTGACCTCAGTGTGACGCACGCTTTTCTGGTGAATGAGATCTCAATGGCCTAGATCTGAACCCATGCCATGTCCAAGACTTCATAGCCAATTCTACTACCAAAAAAATACAACTCACTTATATGTAACACCACAAAAATACAACTCACTTATATGTAACACCAAAATAATACAACTCACTTATATGTAACACCAAAATAATACAACTCACTTTTATGTAACACCAAAATAATACAACTCACTTTTATGTAACACCAAAATAATACAACTCACTTATATGTAACACCACAAAAATACAACTCACTTTTATGTAACACCAAAATAATACAACTCACTTTTATGTAACACCAAAATAATACAACTCACTTTTATGTAACACCAAAATAACAACTCACTTTTATGTAACACCAAAATAATACAACTCACTTATATGTAACACCACAAAAATACAACTCACTTATATGTAACACCAAAATAATACAACTCACTTATATGTAACACTGTATGTCCTAACTCCTGAAACCCTGTATATTCAAGAACTTATCTCTGGCTAATTTGTTACAAACCTCTGCTGGACCCGGGCAGTACAAAGATAAAACCTAGCACTTCATGAAAACTGAACTCTTCCATGTAAACATAGTCTACCTTTGGTGAATGTCTCTTCATCATCTTCCATGTAAACATAGTCTACCTTTGGTGAATGTCTCTTCATCATCTTCCATGTAAACATAGTCTACCTTTGGTGAATGTCTCTTCATCATCTTCCATGTAAACATAGTCTACCTTTGGTGAATGTCTCTTCATCATCTTCCATGTAAACATAGTCTACCTTTGGTGAATGTCTCTTCATCATCTTCCATGTAAACATAGTCTACCTTTGGTGAATGTCTCTTCATCATCTTCCATTTCCCCTGGGAACAACTGTGTTAAGAGCACACTTATCTTAACATAGTGTTTGTGAGACAGGGAACATAGATCTGTTTGCTTAAAAACTCTGACCTACCTCTGTAGCCCAGAAACTTGTAGCAATCAACACTAATTGTAATTGTTATTTTTGTAAAATGTAATGTCAGGCTGGTGAACGGATGGGGACATGGAGATCTCCGGCAGGGATGAGGGAAGTCTGGTGTGAAACCAATGAATCCAGGACGTGACAAGCCTATGGGTCTTTACAACAATGGCTGTCAGAATTATGTAAACAAAACAGAGCCAGTAGACTACAGGTGGCGGGGAATGGATATCGTTGAAGCACTCATCAGATTCCTCATCCCAAAGTCGGAGCGCCTCTGTGGAACTGTCCCAAAACCATCTGACATGGAGAAGGGACTTACAGCCACCAGAGGCTGGAAAACAAAGTTTTGGCCAGGCCAGCCACATTGTCTTCATGGCAGTCCGAGCAAGACCACAGTCTGCCCTAGCAAGGAAAGGTGCTGAAGTCGGAGTTACCCAGCCAAAAGGCGCATCGCAAAAATCAGGGTAACACGCATTATCGCTAATGAAATGTCTCTATCTGCAGTTTTCAAACATGGTGCTCGCCCTGTGAAGACTAACCAGGCAGGTGCAGTGCTGGGCCCCCTGCCTCGAAAGGGTCCACCCAATGCTACTGGAGGTCCTCTCAGTTCATCTTGTGGAGCCAGGAGACATGAGAGTAGAGCTACTGGCCAAAAAATACAACGGAAGAAAACTGCCACAAAGCAAGAACTTAAAATAATGCAGCGGAATGCTGAGGGTGTCAGCAGTGTTAGAGATGGCTATAGCAAAAAGGTGGAACTAGAGAACATACTTTTTGCAGAGCAGGTAAATATATGCTGCATACAGGAGACACACCTAACAAAGATGCCGCCTTTAAAATCAGAGGCTACTAGTGTTTTAGATCAGACCAACAGGACAGAAGAAAAGGAGGAGTACTCACACTTGTTAAGAATAACATCAGCGCATGTCAGGTGGGAGTGTACATGGAAGGAGCCGAATACCAGATGATCCATCTAAAAAGTAGTAATACAGATTTCCACCTCCTTAACTATTACTGTCCTAATGACCGCCCACTTGCTTTAGAAATGATCCCACACAAAGAGAGACTGATGGTCTGTGGTGATTTTAACAGCCATTCCCAGAGCTGGGGCTATGACCACATAGACAAGAGGAGAGGAAGTTGAGAGCTGGCAGGATGATAATGGACTTCTCCTGATCAACCAGCCAATGGATCTCCCAACATTTTACTCAAGGGCTTGGCATACAACCTCAACACCGGATCTGGCATTCCACTCTCCAGATCTGAAGTGGAACATTACTCGTAAAGTTGGAAAACATCTTGGAGGTAGCGACCACCGACCGGTCTTCCTGACAATAGAAACTGAACTCCTTAACTCCAGTAGCCCTCTCCCTAGATGGAACTATAAAAAAGCAAACTGGACAATGTACAGACATCGTATAGGTATCCTGGTGGGACAGCTGTCCATAGAAGGTAAGGATATTAACAGCATAGTGAAGGAATTCAATGCTTGTATCCTTCAGACTGCTCGTGAAACCATTCCCAGAGGAGCTCGTAGGGACTATAAACCATACTGGTCTACTGAGCTGGGAAAACTCCATGATGATGTGGAAGCAGCTCGAAAGCAAGTAGAAAATAGACCATGCCAAGAACACCACAATAATTACCAACATGCTAAGGGCAAATTTCAGAGAGCCAAGCTGCATGCCAGATGGGAAAGTTGGAGAGAGAAAACAGAGTCCCTAAACTTTGAAAAGGATGGAAGAAAACTGTGGAAACTAATCAAACAGTTAAATGATGAGAGTACTGGAAGAAGTACAAAGATTACACTAATAGAGGATGGGAAAACTCTTACAGGTAAGCAGGTAGCAGATCACTTTGCTCGCATGTTTGCACAGGACTGCAACATTGATATCCATCCAGAGAAAGAGCGTACAGTGCGCAATGACCCACAGAAAGAAGAGGAACAAGTCAGAAAAGTGGAGGTGATGGATGCACCAATCACACGCAATGAGTTAGACCTGCAGTTAGTAAACTGAAACCAAGGAAATCACCAGGACCAGATGGAGTGTCCAATGAAATGATCAAGAACCTGGGAATGGCAGCAATGGGAAAGCTGTTGGATATTTTCAATATGTGCTGGAGCACAGGTAAGTTACCTTAAATCTGGAAGGAAGCAAGCATGGTACCACTGCTAAAGCCAGGGAAAAACAGTGATACTGCCTCCAGCTACAGGCCAATCAGTCTCACTAACTGCCTATGCAAAACGATGGAACGCATCATTGACCTGAGGCTAAAATGGTACCTAGAAAGTGAAAACCTTCTCGTTCCACAACAAGCAGGATTTAGGCAGTACTACAGTACAGAAGATCAAGTGACTTATCTCTCTCAAGAGACTGAGGATGCATTCCAAGAGAAAAACCTTGTACTAGCAGCGTGGATAGACCTGAAGAAAGCCTTTGATAAAGTATGGAAAAAAGGTCTGCTGTGGAAACTAAGAAACTACAATGTGAATGGAAGACTGTACAACTGGATAGTCCTATTTACACAATAGAAGAGCTAGAGTAGTAATGGATGGACACAAAAGCCAGAAAGTACTTCTGCGACACAGTGTACCACAAGGAGGAGTTCCTTCACCTACACTATTCCTGGTATTCATTAATGACCTGGTCAAGGAACTTCCCTATGGAATCAAAGCGGCACTGTATGCAGATGATCTGGTCACGTGGTGTACAGATGAATATGCGACAGTTGCTACACAGAGACTCCAAAGAGCAGCAGGCATCTTGACATCATGGACAAACAAATGGTGTGTAAGTATAAACACAGAGAAATCAAGTACCACTCTGTTCACTCTCTCATCTAAACAGAAAGCAGGTAAGATCTTTGTAAATGAAATATCCTTAAGGATGGACAATCAACCCACTTACTTAGGAGTGACTCTTGACTCAAAACTGACCTGGAAGCAACACATCAACAGTGCAGAAGCAAAAGCCAGAAGAAAACTAGCCATATTAAGAAAATTTAGTGGAACCACATGGGGAGCTAGTGAAAGAATCCTAAAGAATATATATCAGCAAAGTATTCTACCACATTTAGAATATGGCTCAACATCTTGGTGCACAGCATCAAACACTACGCTGCATAATCTAGACAAGGTTCAAAATCAGTCACTAAGGATTATCACAGGTACTATGAGGTCCACACCAGTAGCAGAAATGCAGAAAATGGTGTTCAGGCGCTAAAGGAACGTAGAGAGACACAAAGGTCATGACCATGGGAGAGAAATTCCTCAGCTCTGTAAGCCATCCCCTGAAGGAGAGATTCAATAAATTTGCACTAAGACGGCTTAAAAGAAGCAGCTTCATTCATCAGGCCAAGCGTATGCGTAAGCTGATACCTGACCTTCCAACTGTAATCACTCCATTATCATCTGTACCAGAGCATACACCATGGAAAGAAGCAGATTGTACACAAATAACTATTCAGACTGAAGTGAAAGGTGTGCAGAATGGTGAGATGCAGAGCAGTCTTGTAAGATCAACAGCCACACTTAGTGTTCTAGATGACAAATATCCATGTGACACCTGGATACGTGTGTATACAGATGGATCTGCACATAATGCCATAAAGAATAGAGGGGCAGGAGCACATATTGAGTATCCAAACAACACCACTGACAAGATTTCCATACCCACTGGAAAATACTGCAACAACTATGATGCAGAAGTTAGGGCAATTATTGCTGCAGTTGAAAAACTATCCGACTCCAGAATTGATACGTGCCCCATAGTAATTCTCACAGATGCAAGATCAGTACTGGAAGCTCTTCAGTGCAACAAACTACTAGACCTTAAGGATGCCTTGTCAAAAATTGGCTTACAACACAGAGTCACTTTGCAGTGGATTCCCTCCCACTGTGGGATACCAGGCAATGAGAAAGCTGACCATCTGGCCAAAGAGGGCACTGAAATGGAACAACCAGACATACCAGTCACCTATAATCAGAAGAAAAGCATGATAAAAACCTACAGGAAGCCACAAACACCACCACATGATGACTATCACATGCTAAACAGAAATGAACAAGTCACCATTTTCCGTCGACTCCGAAGTCATATGTATACAAAATTTAAGGCTGGTACTACTAATCTATGTACATGTGCCCAGGTGCCACAAACTTTGGAACATATCCTCCAAAACTGCACCAACTATGAGACACTGAGAAATAATTACTGGCCCAGTGAAACACTAAAGAAGATAAGCTCTATGGTTCCATACATGAATTACAAAAAACTGTGAAATTTGTCCAAGAGACAGGACTGCAGATATAGACAATGCGAACGAAGAAGAAGGAGGAGATCATCTTCCATGTAAACACAGCTTACCTTTGGTGAATGTCTCCCTATCATCTTCTATGTAAACACAGCCTACCTTTGGTGAATGTCTCCTCATCATCCTCCAGGATGCTCTGACTTCCTTCATCTCCTCCCACAGCCTCCCCTTCTCCCTTGCTGGCTTCTGAGGCAGCTCTTTTCTGCTTTTCTTGCTCCTCCTTGGCCTTCTTTAAGTTGCTGGTTATCCACTGGATGCCGGCTTCTGTCTCCTTCCACTCTCCACTTTTGGAAGGTAAATCTGTCGTGGACGCGTCGGGACTAGATTCAGAGTCTTCCTCCATCTCCCGGGCGGCCTCTTCTCGTTGGACAAAAAGCTTGGAGAAAAAAAAAAGAAAACAGAACAACGGATCTTTCAACATCAACAAAACATCTTCCTTCCGAGTTGGAACAAATCATGTTACCAACATTTTTTTACAAATAGATCACATGATATCAACATTTGTGTGTGTGTGTGTGTGTGTGTGTGAGGCGTGGGCCGGTGGGAGGATTTTTGCATCACAGCTTGTCTGTTCAGTAACAGTGAGCAGCATGTAATGCTTTGGTTTACTTCAATGTACACTTTCCAATGTTGGTACAAAGCAAACAATCCACACATTTCACAGCTTGTACATCAAAACTGTGTACACTTTCCTGCTTGTAAATCAAAACAATGTACACTTTCCACCGCTTTTACATAAAAACAATGCACTTTCCACTGTACATCAAAACAATGTACACTTTGCACTGCTTTTACATCAAAACACTGTACACTTTTCACTGTTTGTACATCAAAACAATGTACACTTTCCACCGCTTTTACATCAAAACAATGTACACTTTCCACCGCTTTTACATCAAAACACTGTACACCTTCCACTGTTTGCACATCAAAACAATGTACACTTTGCACTGCTTTTACATTAAAACAATGTACACTTTCCACCGCTTTTACATCAAAACACTGTACACTTTCCACCGCTTTTACATCAAAACAATGTACACTTTCCACCGCTTTTACATCAAAACACTGTACACTTTCCACTGTTTGCACATCAAAACAATGTACACTTTGCACTGCTTTTACATCAAAACAATGTACACTTTGCACTGCTTTTACATCAAAACACTGTACACTTTTCACTGTTTGTACATCAAAACAATGTACACTTTCCACCGCTTTTACATCAAAACACTGTACACCTTCCACTGTTTGCACATCAAAACAATGTACACTTTGCACTGCTTTTACATCTAAACAATGTACACTTTCCACTGCTTGTACATCAAAACAATGTACACTTTCCACTGGCTGTACATCAAAAGAAACAATACCAACTTGACAAGCTCTAAGTCAAATTAAGTACTAATATGCCAACAATCACTGCAAAGTTGCGACGCTCAAACAACATAGACAAATCTAGCATGATGGACTGGTGTAAGTGACAGCCGACTGATTACTTTGCTGACACAAATTATAACCAAATTTGCAGTTTTTTTTTTTTTCCATTTTGAGATGATTTTTTTGGTGCTCATGTTTCTTATGCTTTCAAGCAGTGATCACAAAAGACACTCTGTAACTGTGATCATCATTGGTGATCATATTAGGCACTTATAGTTGCTCTCACCACTTATGATCACATCTGGCACTCTATTAGCTGTGTCCATCACTGGTGATAAAATCAAGCACTGCTTAATCAGGCATGACTGTAGCAAATACTGCTCACTGAATGCAAATCATATGAGGTCAGACACATGTCAATTTGGTGCAACTGGCTGAGTGATTAAGTGAATACTCCTACAGTGACAGACAGATAAAACAGCAGGTATAACTCACTTCTACCACTGCCTTCACAGCACTTATGGTCTTGGGTTCTGACATTTCTGTGTACTTGACCTCTGTCTGCAGGCTCATCATGACCTGGCGGTTTGCCTCCCTGTGCTCAACCAGGTTTATCAGCAGACCCAGACACTGAAGACAAACAAGACTTCATTTTAAATTCTGTGGCATCAAACAACAGATAGTACTGCTAACCTGCTGCTCAGTTTAAACTTTGCTGCATCATGCAGTAGACAGTGGTGCTAACCTGCTGCTCATAACACCCTTACAAGATCAAGATCTAAAGAATTAAAATATGGAATAAAATGTTCAGCAATCATACATCTAGTGGCGACTGCCACAGACTAGCAACAAACAGGTCTCAATGATATGAAGCTCTGGAAGAGAGCAAGGGTCACCAAAGTTTCTCAGACTTGGAAGCAAGTGGGTCCCTTCCCAGACTTGGAAGGAAGTGGGTTCCTTCCCAGACTTGGACAAAAGTGGGTCCCTTCCCAGACTTGGAAAGAAGTGGGTCCTTTCCAAGAATTGGAAGGAAGTAGGTCCCTTCCCAGACTTGGATGAAAGTGGGTCCCTTCCCAGACTTGGAAGGAGGTGGGTCCCTTCCCAGACTTGGAAGGAGGTGGGTCCCTTCCCAGTTCAGTCTCCCATTAAACCAGCTGTGGAAACAGGTACTTGGCATCTCATACTGAGGAAAAATCATCAATGAAAATACAGAATATCTGCCTGTATGGTGAGGTACACTGGTTAAACTATTCATATGACTGTCATTAGATGACAGGAAAGTAATATTATTCTGCTGTTACAATTTTTGTTGAATTTTAAGCCTGATCAGAAATTTCCTACTTATTGCACCTGATATCTTCACAATCAATTCCGGTTTTACACATATTTAGTGGTTCTGGTTTTACTGCTGTCTAGTGGTCCTGTTTTAACTGCTGTCTAGTAGTTGTTTTTAACTGCTGCCAAGTGGTCCTGGTTTTATTGCTGTCTAGTCTTACATATTACATCCTTCCTATGCCTTTAAACATCACATAGGGCTCGCATAGTTGTTTGCCAAGTTTTCCTGTTCTCGGCGAGTCTTTCAACTTCATCAAGGGATGTTATGCCCATTAAACTGGCTTCTCTTAACAATGTCCTCTTTAGAGTTTCACGTGGTCGATCTCTTTTTCTTCGGCCTGTTGTGCTCCACTTGATAGCTTGTTTTGGTATTCTCTGATTCTTCTCATCACATGGCCTATAAATGTCTTTCTTTGGCCTGTTGTGCTCCACTTGATAGCTTGTTTTGGTATTAAACAATTGTTTCTTCTCATCACATGGCCTATAAATGTCCATCTTTTTTTCTGATCACCCATGGTGATTTTTTGCAGGTTGTTGTTCGCTCATCTGTCTTATCTCTGCATTGTTCTTGAATTCATTCCACTTTATACCAAGTATTTTCCTTAGGCATTTGTTTTCAAAAGAGTCTAATTTCTTGTCTATTTCTTTAGTTGATTTCCAGCTTTTGCATGCATAAATGAGGGTGGATATCACATTTGAATTGAATAATCTTAACCTGGTTTTTGTGCTTATAACTTTTGAATTCCATATGTTCTCAAGATTTTTGAAGGACAATGCTGCTTTTGCAATTCTGATTCTAACTTCCTTCCTGGTGTTACCTTCCTGGTCTATGTAGTTGCCAAGGTATGCAAATTGGTTTACTTCATCAACAACTGTTCCTTCTAAATATATTTTTCCTTCTTGATTAATGAGAAGTTTCATTATTTTTGTTTCATCTTTGTTAATTTCAAGACCTATTTTACTAGCCAAGGAAGACAGGGAATCTCTTTTTTTCCTACATCAATTTCACATTGTTACTGATAGGAGTTATGTCATCAGCAAAATCAAGATCTAGTTGGGCCCATGTACCCAGTCAATGCCTGTTTTACCTGTACAGCATCTTTTCATTATAAAGTCTATGGCAATTCCAAAAAAAAATGGAGATAATATACATCCTTGTTTCATGGCTGTTTCAATCTGAAACCATTCACTCATTCCTTCTTCTGTCTTGACCACATAAACATATCCATTGTAGAGATCTCTAATGATGTTGACAATTTTAGATGGTATTCCATATAGACTTAAAATTCTCCACAATGAATCTCTGTGTATGCTATCAAATGCTTTTTTAAAGTCTATGAAGTTCAGTATTAATGGTTTCTGTTTTTCAATATGATCTTTAAGTATTATTCTTAGAGTAAAGATCTGGTCGAGACAGCTTCTCCCTTTTCGAAATCCTGCCTGTCTAGTGGTCCTGGTTTTACTGCTGTCTAGTAGTCCTTGTTTTACTGCTGTCTAGTGGTCCTGGTTTTACTGCTGTCTAGTGGTCCTGGTTTTACTGCTGTCTAGTGGTCCTGGTTTTACTGCTGTCTAGTAATCCTGATTTTACTGCTGTCTAGTAATCCTGGTTTTACTACTGTGTAGTGGTCCTGGTTTTACTGCTGTGTAGTGGTCCTGGTTTTACTGCTGTCTAGTAATCCTGATTTTACTGCTGTCTAGTAATCCTGGTTTTACTACTGTGTAGTGGTCCTGGTTTTACTGCTGTCTAGCAGTCCTGATTTTACTGCTGTCTAGTAATCCTGGTTTTACTGCTGTGTAGTGGTCCTGGTTTTACTGCTGTCTAGTAGTCCTGGTTTTACTACTGTGTAGTGGTCCTGGTTTTACTGCTGTCTAGTAATCCTGGTTTTACTGCTGTGTAGTGGTCCTGGTTTTACTGCTGTCTAGTAATCCTGGTTTTACTGCTGTCTAGCAGTCCTGATTTTACTGCTGTCTAGTAATCCTGGTTTTACTGCTGTGTAGTGGTCCTGGTTTTACTGCTGTCTAGTAATCCTGGTTTTACTATGTAGTGGTCCTGGTTTTACTGATGTTAAGTTCTGATTTTATTGCTGTCTAGTAGTCCTGGTTTTACTATGTAGTAGTTCTGGTTTTACTGATGTTAAGTTCTGATTTTATTGCTGTCTAGTGGTCCTGGATTTATTGCTGTTTTCTCCTGATTTTATTGCCATCAATCGGTTCCAGTTTAGTGCAGTCATGATTTCACTCATTGTTAAACAATACAATGAAAATCCACAACACAAAAGTGTGAGTACCAAAAAGACTGACAAACTCACTCACACAACACTGAAAAAGCTATGTACCCACCAGCACAGCCAGATCAAACCTCTGCTCTACAGCTATGCACCACTGTGTTGTTGTTAAGACTCTCAGAACTGTCTCCATCAAAGCTGTCTCAACACTCAACTCTAGGTTACCAAGTTCTGAAATGTTATAGTCTCACAATTTTACACTGTTACACCAAGTTACTAACAATCAGTTATGTCAGTTAAACAACAGAAAAAAATCACAGATACAAAAACATAAAAAAAAAGGTAATGTAAAAGAATTTGCAAGTCAATCCATGCAACACCCTCCAGCAAATAAGAAAACTGGAATAACACACATACATTAAAAAAATAAAAAACATATCAAGATCCTCAAACTAAAAACCAAAAATTAAACCAAAAAACACTACACTGTTCTAAATACAATGACAAAATTCACCAGCACTATATTCTACATTCTACTAAATATATACACTTTGCTGTTACTCTGTAATCTACTAAATTCTCCTTAGTGTAAACTTTGATTATGCTCTTTAGTGTCAGTAAACTTGATTACATCCTTACTGTAAACTTGACTATAGCACTGTCATTGGTAAAGAGACAAAAAGAAAGATAAATGAAACAAGACTCACGATGTTCATGAGTGACATTAAGCAACACCCTCAGAACAGCCAGCATGCATGTGAGGACTGTGTGCCCCGGCAGATCCTTCACACATTTGTTCTCTTCAACGCTTTCTGTCAGCTTGTAGCTCGGCATGCACAGCTGACACAGCCGCAGAGTTCTAAACACCCATACAAGAAAAGAATTAGCAAAGACGCGAGAGGTGGCACAAAAGCCAAATTGAGTAAATACAGTTCTATGGTATATAACGGCTCATGCCGACGAAGCCAGGAAATCTGGTGCAGATTCAGACATGCAGGCAAGAAGTCGAGATGAGAAATGTGTGAGAGTGGCTTCCCTTAACTCCCTGAGCAAATCTACGCAGCAAGCTTCACGACAAGCTGCACCGTGGAGTTTTAAAAAAACAAATTTTTGTGCGTCAAAACATTAACAGTATGGAGCATCTCTGAGAGTATCCCAGCAAAAAGAAAAGCTGTGAGGCTCTCACGCAAGCCTGAAGAAGAGAGCACCTTTTGTTGGAGCTGCAAAATTTAGCCTGACTAAGCTTCCTCAAATGCAGAAGAAGAAGAAGAAAGAGGAGGAGAAATTTCCCAATTAAAAAAAAAAAAGGCAATTCTGTTGCAGCAGTAATCTACATTAAGAAGACTGTCCTTGTATACGTTACCTTGTGCATGCTCGAAGCAAGGCAGCATCCTTGTAGGAGATCAGGTAGTTCTGATTGTCAGAGTTCATGTAACTAATCTGAAAGTCAGAAACAAAAACATCTCATGTGACAAAAAGACAGCAAAATATAACAGCCCTACAGTTTCAAAATCCATCAACATCTACACGCTACAGCAATAACAGGAAGAAAGGAGAGAGGAAAAAAAAAAAGAAGAAAAAATAAAAACAAGAGGAAACAATGACAGAAACTGTAAAAATACCCACAAAGAGCATTCTAAAAAGAAATATGCTAGAAAAATTAACACTTGCAACAAGCTGAATACAAAACCAGGCCAGGAACTGACAACAGAACAAATGGGTTAAAGTCATGAAAGAGGAAACAATAAAAGAGTTATGCTTTATACATTAGTTGAGTCAGATGAAGCATGAGCCAAGATGGCAATCTTCACCATCACAGCCTGTCACCTGGGCCAATCTTTGGCAAGTTGGCTACAGTCCTAACTAATCCAGGATCATTGGAGCTGATACAAGCATCACTTCTGACATCAGCCATCTGCCCTTTAAGTGCTATTTCCTGATACTACAGGCACACGTGAAAGTTTAGTTCCCTGACTAAGGCATTCTGGCTAAAAATTGGATTATTCTTCTTCTCTTTCACTGCCATTTCTCCCCATTCTTTCCTCTATCTTCTGTTTGTAATAAATCTTCACCAAACACCATCTTAGTAAACCTTCACCAAACACTACCATTTTAATAAACCTTCACCAAACACCACCATCTGAATAAACCTTCACCAAACACCATCATCTTAATAAACCTTCACCAAACACCACCATCTGAATAAACCTTCACCAAACATCACCATCTGAATAAACCTTCACCAAACATCATCATCTGAATAAACCTTCACCAAACATCATCTTAATAAACCTTCACCAAACACCATCATCTTAATAAACCTTCACCAAACACCACCATCTTAATAAACCTTCACCAAACACCATCATCTTAATAAACCTTCACCAAACACCATCTTAATAAACCTTCACCAAACACCATCTTAATAAACCTTCACCAAACACCACCATCTTAATAAACCTTCACCAAACACCATCATCTTAATAAACCTTCACCAAACACCATCTTAATAAACCTTCAAACACCACCATCTTAATAAACCTTCACCAAACACCATCATCTTAATAAACCTTCACCAAACACCATCTTAATAAACCTTCAAACACCACCATCTATCTTTACTTAGCTGACTCAATAATACTAATGTAAACACCTAACATCATAAACAAACTTCTTTTCTGAGTTCACATGTCTTGAAAATGATCTTACATTTTCAAGAACCCTCAGACATCTATCCAGCTTCCTCAGTACTGGAAGAACCTTCTGGACATCTTGTGTTATGTCCTCTGGTAGAGTGTTTTCACACATGCTCACTGTGGGGGAGATAAAGTTAGCCAAACATATGAGAATACCATACATGATTTATAAAAATATCATATACAACATTTCAAAACATCACACACAACATATGATAATGTCATGAGAACATCATTAACAACATATGAGAATGCCATGAGAACATTATGCACAACATATGAATATGTCATGAGAACATTATATACAACATAAGAGGATGTAATGAGAACATTATACTTAACATATGAGAATGCCATGAGGACATTATACACAACAGATCAGGAAGTCATGAAAACATACACAATATATGAGGATGTCATGAGAATATTATACACAACATATGAGAATGCCATGAGAACATTATACACAATTAAGAATGATCAGATATAATGTGCATAACTTTAAAATATGAAGCATTTTCAATCTTTACAGTTCTTTTATTCAGACACTTGACCACATAACAACCCCCTCCCCCCACTCTCCACCAGAATACATACGCTCTCACAAAAATTCTACCAGAATCCACACACAAAAACTTTTAAAACTTCACCAGAATCCACACACAAAAACTTCACCAGAATCCACAATGTGGTCAAGGCCACCAACAGACCGCAGCTCCTCCTTGAACCACTCTCCAGCTCGTCTCGATGTTAAGCTCAGCAATGATTCCATGGCAAGGTTTCCAGTCTGAGAGTAAAACAAGATCATGATTAAAATTCTAACTAAGGGAAAAAATTGCACAGTTCTCTCCCATTTGACTGAGGCTCACAGAAAAAAGGTCATTTTTAAAAACGTATATATATATATATATGTTTCATAAGAAAACACTAATGTTCAAGTGACCAAACATCTGCTTAACTTGTAGACTACCATGAGCCATTTAACCCCCTTAAGCACTGACCTCCAGGATGTCTCATGTGCACTTGTCTCCTTTTACAGTGTTCACCTTAAATTAACCAACTATACATACTTTTCACAGCATTATCTGACACACAGAAAAACTGATTTGGACATCAGCATCACCACCGTCATCAACAGTATCATTTACAACAAACTTTATTCTCCTCACAGTTATACCATCCCCATCACCATCATCATCATCATCACCACTTTCACCATCATCATCACCCTATGTCAAGAAATGTTATTTTTATTTCTGGCATAATAAATCTTTACTTCATCTTTACAACTGTTCTGCCATGCTCTCCACTCATTTAATTAACTCTTTCTGTGCCTTTGGTCATTATAATGACGCTTCCGGTTTCCCGTTGCTTACCAATGGTCATTATAATGATCATTGTTTGTTTCAATACAACAACCGGTGTAACATTTAGATTGTACATATTTTGTCCGTGATTCCGGTGACACTTTTCAAAATGGCGAAAGAGTGCCTAGTTACGAGCGATAAAAAGGACGAGAAGCATAGAAATTTTTCAATTTTTGACGATGTAGATAGGGGTATGGACATAGCCTATGGCCACCCCGCTTCTCTTGAACGTATTCCAAGTAGATCTAAACATATTTAGACGACTGGAGAATTCCAAGTAGATCTAAACATATTTAGACGACTGGAGAAGTAGTTAGGAGTAGATAGGAGGTTAGTTCAGACATTCATTCAGCGAGAATGCAACACAGAATCATAATACGAGATCGACAAGTAGATCTACACATCTCAGATGGTAAGTAGTGGTAAGTAGTGCAGATCTAGACCTCGCCGATGGTGAGCTGGCCACAATCAGTGTCTAAATATATCACATTACTTCTTTTTTCCTAAAAAACTCTGCATTTATGAAATTTTCATTCATTTAGCTATACTCTGAAACAAGTATACGGAAGTACATGGAAATACTGTTTTGCATATCATTTTACAACTATACCCCCTTACAGACCAAGACCCGCGCTTTTACTCTGGTAAGCAACTGAACGTCCACTTTTCTTCCTGTGGCATGGAAAGAGTTAACATAAAAAAAATTCACTACAGGATAAAGGATGCATCTTTTAAAAAATAATCCTAAAGGGTTAAACAGCTTACAAAAAAATGTAAAATATATCAACTCATTCATTCATTCAATCATTTGCATGTCCCTAGCGGAACTTTGCCTCTCTAACAGTTCTCCTGTAGGCCTCTCGGTTGTAAGCAAGATGCCCTGCTGCTGATGCATCCATTTGCAGATCATCAACGATGTCTTGCAACCATCTTCGTCTTGGTCTTCCTCTCTTTTTTTCCCATTATGTACCCTTCCAAGACCATCTTCTCTAGATTATCATGACATAGTGTCCAAAATATTTAAGTTTTCTCTGTTTAATCCTCTTTACTAGCCAGCCTTCTTAAATATTAAGTTCCTGTAGCATGGATATATATTTGTTCTTTTTTGTGTCCATGATATTTGATGAACTCTTCTGTAGCATTTACATTCAAAGGCATTTATGTGTTTCTCAGCTGCTTTGTTAAGTGTCCAGGTCTCTGCAAAAAAGACTGTAATAATGATGCCTGATAGCAAGAAAATGTTCAGGTGTTGTTTGGCTGGCTAAGAGCTGAGGGAAAAAAGCAAGTGAAAACAGGAAAAAACTAAAGAGAACTAATAATTGTAATGTCCAACTCACAGAAACAAAGCCAAGGTCAATCTCCCTGGCACGAGTCTCCTGCTGCAGCTGGGCCAACAGCTCCTGGACCTTGTGCTTGGTCTTGTCAAGTTCTGGCGGGCTGGAACCGTCCGGGCTGGCCCTGTCGCCCGCATCAACCTCGTTCAGTCTGAGCATCAGGGTCAGGCTGTCCTGATCCAGGTCCATGTCCAGCCTGTCCCTGCTCAGCATGAACATCATGGTAGATGTGCTCAGGGCCAAACACTGCCACAGTCACAACAAAAATCTAGCTTTATGTTGCTGTTTCGCTCTCACTTTTACTTTACCAAACACAAGATGCAACAATTAACCTGGACAGGCAAAAAAAAGGAGGTCCTCAAGGAAGTTTCAGAACAATGAAAAAAAAGTGGAGGTCCTCAAGGAAGTTTCAGAACAATGAAAAAAAAGAGGAGGTCCTCAAGGAAGTTTCAGAACAATGAAAAAAAAGTGGAGGTCCTCAAGGAAGTTTCAGAACAATGAAAAAAAAGTGGAGGTCCTCAAGGAAGTTTCAGAACAATGAAAAAAAGTGGAGGTCCTCAAGGAAGTTTCAGAACAATGAAAAAAAAAGGAGGAGGTCCTCAAGGAAGTTTCAGAACAATGAAAACAAAAAGAGGAAGTCCTCAAGGAAGTTTCAGAACAATGAAAAAAAAGTGGAGGTCCTCAAGGAAGTTTCAGAACAATGAAAAAAAAAAAGAAGAGGTCCTCAAGGAGTTTCAGAACAATGAAAAAAAAAGGAGGTCCTCAAGGAAGTTTCAGAACAATGAAAAAAAAAAAGAAGAGGTCCTCAAGGAAGTTTCAGAACAATGAAAAAAAAAAAGATAGTCAAACTTTGTGCTTATGACATGACAGGACAGAAGTTTTTGAACTTGGTAATAACTTAAAAATTCAAAGGATAAAGAAGGAGAACAAGACCAAGAGAAAAATCTAGTGGACTGACGGAAGTGGCAAGGAAAATGAAAAGCATCTGAACTTATCGGAAACACCAAAGATTGCATAAGATGGAGGTGCATGACCATTAATGATATCTGGAACAGCGCATAATGAGATAAACACATTACCAATATTTCAAATATTTTACTGCAAAAAATAATACTAATTGCATTTAGGGATTAAAGTTTATATCTCTCTCATTTATTTATTGAAAATCAATTAAAATTACAAGAAAATAACATGAAAATGTCTTTGGACACTCCCAGAGAAAAGAGAAAATAATGAACCTGTGAATTATTTGAAGATTAAAGAAAGAAAAAAAAACTGATTGACTAAACTTTTTTTTCTGCAAAAAGATGAAGAACTGGGCACACAGGATCTTCTGACATTCAGCCCTTTATCAAACAACTTTCACTCTAGAGAAACCTAGTGAAAGATATCTGGACAGGCTGATTTGATCTATGTGTCATACTGACTTGGTCTAAGTGTCTTACTGACTTGGTCTAAGTGTCATACTGACTTGGTCTAAGTGTCATACTGACTTGGTCTAAGTGTCATACTGACTTGGTCTAAGTGTCATACTGACTTGGTCTAAGTGTCATACTGGCTTGGTCTAAGTGTCATACTAACTTGGTCTAAGTGTCATACTGACTTGGTCTAAGTGTCATACTGACTTGGTCTAAGTGTCATACTGACCAACACATTTCAATTATTGAACCTTAAAAGTTGAAGGTCATCGATGGAACTATCAAACACATGAACACATACAGACACAACATGCAGCAGTGTAAACAAACCGATACTAAGATATACAAGTGTCAGAACATGAAAGGTCAACTTTTCACACCAAAGTTCAAGAATCAGATGAAAAGACAAAGAAGGAGAACAATTCAAAATAAAGGTGGTGTGTGAAAAAAAAAAAGAACACTATTTTGAAAACAAATAAAAATGTCTTAATGACGACAGAGGGCAAATAAAAAAGGCTCAAAATTCAACAGAACTGACCGGTGCCGTGGTGGTTAAACACAGGGTGACTTACAAAGAAAGAAATGTAGAAAAAAAAAACAAAAGCAGGCACTTACGGGGTCCGTACAGGCATCATGGAGAAGACTAAAAATTTTGGTAACGGTTCCATGGGCTCGGATGTGCATGCGGAAGGCTGGCGAGATGCACTTGCCAGCTAGTTTCAGGCAACTGGACAGAACAAGTATGTCTGTTCACATGTCAGTTTTATTATAAGGTTTTTTTTTTAAATTAAAATTACATTTCAATTTATATGATTTTTCTACTGAATCAACACATGATTAATCTTGGTGTCATTGTACAAATCATATGCTGAAAAAAAAAAAAAACTGTACTGAAGAATCCAGTGATATAAATCATGATTTATTAATGTATAACAACTTTAAACACACATATCTCATCAGATACAGCAGAAAGCTACCATGTCAAACTGTAGATTCATGAAATGTAAATCAGACTGAAATTCTTCACATTCATCACCTACTGGGGATGTAAACCCAATTAAATCAAAGCAATACTGGGAACTGTTCATATACAAAGAGGAAAATATATCAAACAAGCTTATATGAAGTACTATGTGTTTGTGTAAAGCTCAAAACATGCCTTTCTGACTTGGTCTAAGTGTCATACTAACTTGGTCTAAGTGTCATACTAACTTGGTCTAAGTGTCATACTGACTTGGTCTAAGTGTCATACTGACTTGGTCTAAGTGTCATACTGGCTTGGTCTAAGTGTCATACTAACTTGGTCTAAGTGTCATACTGACTTGGTCTAAGTGTCATACTGACTTGGTCTAAGTGTCATACTGACCAACACATTTCAATTATTGAACCTTAAAAGTTGAAGGTCATCGATGGAACTATCAAACACATGAACACATACAGACACAACATGCAGCAGTGTAAACAAACCGATACTAAGATATACAAGTGTCAGAACATGAAAGGTCAACTTTTCACACCAAAGTTCAAGAATCAGATGAAAAGACAAAGAAGGGAGAACAATTCAAAATAAAGGTGGTGTTTAAAAAAAAAAAGAACACTATTTTGAAAACAAATAAAAATGTCTTAATGACGACAGAGGGCAAATAAAAAAGGCTCAAAATTCAACAGAACTGACCGGTGCCGTGGTGGTTAAACACAGGGTGACTTACAAAGAAAGAAATGTAGAAAAAAAAAACAAAAGCAGGCACTTACGGGGTCCGTACAGGCATCATGGAGAAGACTAAAAATTTTGGTAACGGTTCCATGGGCTCGGATGTGCATGCGGAAGGCTGGCGAGATGCACTTGCCAGCTAGTTTCAGGCAACTGGACAGAACAAGTATGTCTGTTCACATGTCAGTTTTATTATAAGGTTTTTTTTTTAAATTAAAAATTACATTTCAATTTATATGATTTTTCTACTGAATCAACACATGATTAATCTTGGTGTCATTGTACAAATCATATGCTGAAAAAAAAAAAAAACTGTACTGAAGAATCCAGTGATATAAATCATGATTTATTAATGTATAACAACTTTAAACACACATATCTCATCAGATACAGCAGAAAGCTACCATGTCAAACTGTAGATTCATGAAATGTAAATCAGACTGAAATTCTTCACATTCATCACCTACTGGGGATGTAAACCCAATTAAATCAAAGCAATACTGGGAACTGTTCATATACAAAGAGGAAAATATATCAAACAAGCTTATATGAAGTACTATGTGTTTGTGTAAAGCTCAAAACATGCCTTTCTGACATTGCATGAAACTATTCAATCTGAACAACACTTTAAAGTGGACTGCCACATGGAAACCAATGGAGACCTTGCTAGTGCAAGGTCTCTTTCAGTGAGTCAGAATCTTGTCTCCTTCCTGTCCATTTTGTCAGAATCCACACTTTATGTGTTCATTTTCTGTTGGGCTGACAATGCTGAATCACATGATGGATCAAACTCTATCATCTGCTATGAGAAACTAGCACATTGTACTATCTTCAAACTCTATCATCTGGTATGAGAAACTAGCACACTGTACTATCTTCAAACTCTTAGCACTCTGCACTATTTTCATAAATATCATCAGCTATGAGAAACTAGCACTCTGCACTATTTTCAAACTCTATCATCAGCTATGAGAAACCAGCACTCTGCACTATTTTCAAACTCTATCATCAATTAGAGAAACTAGCACACTGTACTATCTTCAAACTCTATCATCAGCTATGAGAAACTAGCACTCTGCACTATTTTCAAACTCTATCATCAGCTATGAGAAACTAGCACACTGTACTATCTTCAAACTCTATCATCTGCTATGAGAAACTAGCACTCTGCATCATCTCTAAACCAACTATCGCCAAATAACAAAGAAAAAACTGCATGAGCAAGTAAATCTGTCAAACTGGCTTGGTCTAAGTGTCATACTAACTTGGTCTGTGTCATACTGACTTGGTCTAAGTGTCATACTGACTTGGTCTAAGTGTCATACTGACCAACACATTTCAATTATTGAACCTTAAAAGTTGAAGGTCATCGATGGAACTATCAAACACATGAACACATACAGACACAACGTGCAGCAGTGTAAACAAACCGATACTAAGATATACAAGTGTCAGAACATGAAAGGTCAACTTTTCACACCAAAGTTCAAGAATCAGATGAAAAGACAAAGAAGGGAGAACAATTCAAAATAAAGGTGGTGTTTAAAAAAAAAAGAACACTATTTTGAAAACAAATAAAAATGTCTTAATGACGACAGAGAGGGCAAATAAAAAAGGCTCAAAATTCAACAGAACTGACCGGTGCTGTGGTGGTTAAACACAAGGTGACTTACAAAGAAAGAAATGTAGAAAAAAAAAACAAAAGCAGGCACTTACGGGGTCCGTACAGGCATCATGGAGAAGACTAAAAATTTTGGTAACGGTTCCATGGGCTCGGATGTGCATGCGGAAGGCTGGCGAGATGCACTTGCCAGCTAGTTTCAGGCAACTGGACAGAACAAGTATGTCTGTTCACATGTCAGTTTTATTATAAGGTTTTTTTTTTAATTAAAAATTACATTTCAATTTATATGATTTTTCTACTGAATCAACACATGATTAATCTTGGTGTCATTATACAAATCATATGCTGAAAAAAAAACAAACTGTACTGAAGAATCCAGTGATATAAATCATGATTTATTAATGCATAACAACTTTAAACACACATATCTCATCAGATACAGCAGAAAGCTACCATGTCAAACTGTAGATTCATGAAATGTAAATCAGACTGAAATTCTTCACATTCATCACCTACTGGGGATGTAAACCCAATTAAATCAAAGCAATACTGGGAACTGTTCATATACAAAGAGGAAAATATATCAAACAAGCTTATATGAAGTACTATGTGTTTGTGTAAAGCTCAAAACATGCCTTTCTGACATTGCATGAAACTATTCAATCTGAACAACACTTTAAAGTGGACTGCCACATGGAAACCAATGGAGACCTTGCTAGTGCAAGGTCTCTTTCAGTGAGTCAGAATCTTGTCTCCTTCCTGTCCATTTTGTCAGAATCCACACTTTATGTGTTCATTTTCTGTTGGGCTGACAATGCTGAATCACATGATGGATCAAACTCTATCATCTGCTATGAGAAACTAGCACACTGTACTATCTTCAAACTCTATCATCTGGTATGAGAAACTAGCACACTGTACTATCTTCAAACTCTTAGCACTCTGCACTATTTTCATAAATATCATCAGCTATGAGAAACTAGCACTCTGCACTATTTTCAAACTCTATCATCAGCTATGAGAAACCAGCACTCTGCACTATTTTCAAACTCTATCATCAATTAGAGAAACTAGCACACTGTACTATCTTCAAACTCTATCATCAGCTATGAGAAACTAGCACTCTGCACTATTTTCAAACTCTATCATCAGCTATGAGAAACTAGCACACTGTACTATCTTCAAACTCTATCATCTGCTATGAGAAACTAGCACTCTGCATCATCTCTAAACCAACTATCGCCAAATAACAAAGAAAAAACTGCATGAGCAAGTAAATCTGTCAAACAAGCTGGACTTGCTGTTAATGTAAACTGTCTGCACAGATTACAAACTGGTGATATTTTACCTAGCTGACTGCCATTTTCCATCAATGAAAGGCACAATAATTAGACTTTATTACACTGTTTATACTTTTGAGACACAACGCTGCCTTTAAATTTCCACGTAATTGTCTCTCGTACAAGGAGACCATAAAAACTAAATCTATATTTTTCATCTATTGTGTTATGTTGTTTTTGTACGTTTTTTCCCCCCCTTGAACAAGGTTTTTGTTGGAATACTGGACTGTTGTATGCTCTTCATCTGTTATGTGCTCATTTCATTTTCTGTCATTCTTGTTTCCTCCCGCTTTTCTCAGTCTTTCTATCTTCTTATAAAACTGAAGCACACACTTCCATCTACTTTCATCACCAGAACCAGTTTTATCACAGCTGTCATTTCTCTTATCTCTTACATATAAGGACCATTTTTCCACCTACATACAAGTTGGCATCTAATACCAAACTGATGAAGTGCTGCACACCACAGGTCAAAGATTACTCACCTAAGGCAACGTATAGCAGTGGAATTTGTGTCTTGTAAACTGTCCAGAAGATAATCAACTTCATCCATGAAGTCCTGTGTCTCTCCAAGTTCCTGAACTTCATGCGTCTGCTTGACATTGTGAACTACTGTAAACAGCTGAAATATGGAAAAAAAATAGCAACACAATTTAATCTCAGTAAACAGTATTGTTTCACAGGTCATGAAGATTTATTCTGTATAGTTTAAGAAATCTAACAAAAAAAAAAAAAAACATACTGGTAAGCAAGCACGAGTAGTGCAGATGATAGAGAGCTGCTTATCTTGCAAACCATCACTATGGCACATGACACAAAACATCTATTAAAAAAAAAAAACCCCAGCCAAGTTCTTCCCATGGCATCTGCTGCCAAGACTTGCTTGCTCACAGCCACAAGGAGATTCACCACAACCACCACCATATCACATCACATCACATACACTCTGGCCTGACATCACATATCTCTGTACACCCAAAAAACAAAACAAAAACTGACCTCTTTGTGAGACTTGCTAACTTTGAGTGACGTGTATGCTTCGTCATGCTTCCTCTCAGGCCAGTGTACTTCTCGTGTTAGTTCCACATCTTCCCCTGAATCTTTCATAAGAACAACTCCATCATTACTTTCTCTCCTCTGGATCTTGTCAACTCCTTCCTGTTGACAAACAAGTATTCAGACACTAAAAACACAATTTCTGTCTCCATACTTCACACAGTAGAAAAATTCATAATATTTTGGAAGTTTTTTTTTTTTTTTTAACAAAAGCCTTTATGAAACATTCTATTTTCTTTTTCAATACTACATACACCTTTACAAAACAAACAAAGATTCAATATTAAATACACTCGCTCATCCAGCTCCCTGAGTCACCGCAGTTCACCGCTGCAGACAAGACTTGTTTCCATTCCTCTCTGTTCTTGGTCTTATCCTGCCAAACGTCCGTTCCAAGGGCTTAAAGGTCTTCTTCCAGACTGCCACCCATAGCTGTCTTGATCTGCCTCCATTTATCACTTCCGTATAAGCCCTTTTTTCTGCATCTATTCTCATCCACGATGGATAAGAATGTTAAATAAATAATTACGTGAAACTTTTAAAAAATGTTCTATAAATACTTACATCACATGTCTTCAATGTCTGATGTACTATAATATAAGCCTAAGGCCTGACAACATCCGATGTATTCTTACATAATGATTTTTCAGCATCTAAAAATATTTCTATAAATCCAGTTATAAACTGTAAAGTAACAGTCACAAATTCAACTCTTTATAATTAGTTAATGAATTATAAATAGGGAAACAATCATTCACATCAAAAACAGCAAAATTCTCATGCAGAAATGAATGAAAACATGTACATGTCCAAGGAAGAAGTTACTTCATGCACGCACCTAAACAAGAAGAAAACTTCCAAACAATCATCTAAACTGTTCTATTTCTATCTGACATGAACAAATCACCCACAACACCAAACGGTAACAGCGGGCAAGAAAAGAAAGCTCAAACAAATAAGAGTTACCTCCTTTTCTCTGTCAGATTCATGTTCATTGTACCAGGAACGAGCATTGTATGTTGCTTTGGCTGGGGACTAAAAATAAGATATACATCAACTTTCTGGAAGCTGGCAAAAGGATCATGGTTGCAAGGTTGCCCCAAAGCATGCCACTGCATTGTACTGGGAATTATGGTTAAGGATCAAGTCCCTCACCATGACTTGTGTGAGACCATGCTAAAACAAACTGAGTATGACCTGAATTTTCCAAACCCTAGTTTCAACTTTCCTCCCTCTTTATGATTGTTTTGTATCTACAAAGTGTATGCACGTGGCTGGTGGTATGTTTCTGCAGGACTTCCAATGTGAAGTAGTCTGGTAGAGGACTGACACTATCTTCTATCAGCTTGTGAGGTATTACTGTGCCGTATGTGTGGTCTGCATTCACCATGTATGTGTTAAGAGTAAAGTGGAAAAACTGCTGTCATTCACCATGTATGTGTTAAGAGTAAAGTGAAAAACTGCTGTCATTCACCATGTATGTGTTAAGAGAAAAGTGAAAAACTGCTGTCATTCACCATGTATATGTTAAGAGTAAAGTGAAAAACTGCCGTGAGCACAGCAAAATCAAGAAAGTCTAACCTTGGCGATGTTTCTGTCTGCTGGTAGTACTATACCAAACAAACTCTCAGTCTAGATGCTTCTGTCTGCTGGTAGTACTATACCAAACAAACTCTCAGTCTAGATGCTTCTGTCTGTTGGTAGTACTATCCAAACACAAACTCTCAGTCTAGATATTTCTGTCTGCTGGTGGTACTATACCAAACACAAACTCTCAGTCTAGATGCTTCTGTCTGCTGGTAGTACTATACCAGACACAAACTCTCAGTCTAGATATTTCTGTCTGCTGGTAGTACTATACCAAACACAAACTCTCAGTCTAGATGCTTCTGTCTGCTGGTAGTACTATCCAAACACAAACTCTCAGTCTAGATGCTTCTGTCTGCTGGTAGTACTATACCAAACAAACTCTCAGTCTAGATGCTTCTGTCTGCTGGTAGTACTATACCAGACACAAACTCTCAGTCTAGATATTTCTGTCTGCTGGTGGTACTATACCAAACACAAACTCTCAGTCTAGATGTTTCTGTCTGCTGGTAGTACTATACTATTCACTGGCTGGAACATTGCACAAAATTAAACAGGTATCCTCATCAGAAGCAGCACTGAAAATGATGCCACTTAACATCAGCATCAGGTGCAATGCCGAGTGGTGTTGGCTATTATGTCCCTCTATATCACCCGATCCTTCATGCAGGCCATCAGTTCGGTTAGTGATCTCCCATGCCATCTCATCAAACTATTCACTATAAAATGTATATGAACCAGCAGAATCCTCATTTTGTGTGGACACTTCAGATCAACAATTTTTTTTATTCATTCTTGTTGTGAATATGAAGAATCTCCAGTTTTTATTTCATTCTACTCATGACGATGATTTTGTGGGGTGAAGACACTCGATGAGGCAATCTGCAACTCATAGCTGATATGTCGGCGTCAGGGTTAGCGACCCATACCTGACCAAGACCCTGTCCCACCTCTCCGTGGTACCCCCTGTAACAGGCCAAATCTAGCTAATGGGGCAGGGATCACCATAGTCTCCAAGGTGGTGGAGTCTGCTAAAGAAGCACTGCACACCCCCTGCTTTTTAGCTGTACTCCAGGACTGAAAAAGTAGCCACCATAATCTTCTCCCATGCCGATACAATGCTGTGCCTCAACATCTCTACAGCACTGGCTGCAAAGAACAACAGCTCGCAGTTACAGGGAGTTCATAAAAGTACAAGTTCTTGGTGACTGTGATGATTTCTGTGACATTTTTTCTGTCAGATTCATGTTCATTGTACCAGGAACGAGCATTGTATGTTGCTTTGGCTGGGGACTAAAAATAAGATATACATCAACTTTCTGGAAGCTGGCAAAAGGATCATGGTTGCAAGGTTGCCCCAAAGCATGCCACTGCATTGTACTGGGAATTATGGTTAAGGATCAAGTCCCTCACCATGACTTGTGTGAGACCATGCTAAAACAAACTGAGTATGACCTGAATTTTCCAAACCCTAGTTTCAACTTTCCTCCCTCTTTATGATTGTTTTGTATCTACAAAGTGTATGCACGTGGCTGGTGGTATGTTTCTGCAGGACTTCCAATGTGAAGTAGTCTGGTAGAGGACTGACACTATCTTCTATCAGCTTGTGAGGTATTACTGTGCCGTATGTGTGGTCTGCATTCACCATGTATGTGTTAAGAGTAAAGTGGAAAAACTGCTGTCATTCACCATGTATGTGTTAAGAGTAAAGTGAAAAACTGCTGTCATTCACCATGTATGTGTTGAGAAAAGTGAAAAACTGCTGTCATTCACCATGTATATGTTAAGAGTAAAGTGAAAAACTGCCGTGAGCACAGCAAAATCAAGAAAGTCTAACCTTGGCGATGTTTCTGTCTGCTGGTAGTACTATACCAAACAAACTCTCAGTCTAGATGCTTCTGTCTGCTGGTAGTACTATCCAAACACAAACTCTCAGTCTAGATATTTCTGTCTGCTGGTAGTACTATCCAAACACAAACTCTCAGTCTAGATATTTCTGTCTGCTGGTGGTACTATACCAAACACAAACTCTCAGTCTAGATGCTTCTGTCTGCTGGTAGTACTATACCAGACACAAACTCTCAGTCTAGATGCTTCTGTCTGCTGGTAGTACTATACCAGACACAAACTCTCAGTCTAGATATTTCTGTCTGCTGGTAGTACTATCCAAACACAAACTCTCAGTCTAGATATTTCTGTCTGCTGGTAGTACTATACCAGACACAAACTCTCAGTCTAGATATTTCTGTCTGCTGGTAGTACTATACCAAACACAAACTCTCAGTCTAGATGCTTCTGTCTGCTGGTAGTACTATCCAAACACAAACTCTCAGTCTAGATGCTTCTGTCTGCTGGTAGTACTATACCAAACAAACTCTCAGTCTAGATGCTTCTGTCTGCTGGTAGTACTATACCAGACACAAACTCTCAGTCTAGATATTTCTGTCTGCTGGTGGTACTATACCAAACACAAACTCTCAGTCTAGATGTTTCTGTCTGCTGGTAGTACTATACTATTCACTGGCTGGAACATTGCACAAAATTAAACAGGTATCCTCATCAGAAGCAGCACTGAAAATGATGCCACTTAACATCAGCATCAGGTGCAATGCCGACTGGTGTTGGCTATTATGTCCCTCTATATCACCCGATCCTTCATGCAGGCCATCAGTTCGGTTAGTGATCTCCCATGCCATCTCATCAAACTATTCACTATAAAATGTATATGAACCAGCAGAATCCTCATTTTGTGTGGACACTTCAGATCAACAATTTTTTTTATTCATTCTTGTTGTGAATATGAAGAATCTCCAGTTTTTATTTCATTCTACTCATGACGATGATTTTGTGGGATGAAGACACTCGATGAGGCAATCTGCAACTCATAGCTGATATGTCGGCGTCAGGGTTAGCGACCCATACCTGACCAAGACCCTGTCCCACCTCTCCGTGGTACCCTCTGTAACAGGCCAACCCAGCTAATGGGGCAGGGATCACCATAGTCTCCAAGGTGGTGGAGTCTGCTAAAGAAGCACTGCATACCCCCTGCTTTTTAGCTGTACTCCAGGACTGAAAAAGTAGCCACCATAATCTTCTCCCATGCCGATACAATGCTGTGCCTCAACATCTCTACAGCACTGGCTGCAAAGAACAACAGCTCGCAGTTACAGGGAGTTCATAAAAGTACAAGTTCTTGGTGACTGTGATGATTTCTGTGACATTTTTTCTGTATTCTCAGGATGCATATATGATGAGTCAACGGATCTGTAATGCCACTCTTCTCATAAAGACCCATCATGAACATGCCCAGGAAGATGTCTAGTGATGAACTAGGCTCCTCTTTCAGCAATGCTTCATCTCCCCTGCCAAGAGACCCCATGAATCTACTTGCTATATAGATTCTGCAATCCCAGTTCTGTAATACATTCATCACAAAACTGTACTGTGGCACTACAAGGAAAACACACCTGGAGAATCAAATGTACTCATATTGTCATAATGAAGTCTAAATACTGACAAGGTATGTTTCTGTCTGCTGGTAGTGCTATACCAGACACAAACTCTCAGTCTAGATGTTTCTGTCTGCTGGTAGTGCTATACCAGACACAAACTCTCAGTCTAGATGTTTCTGTCTGCTGGTAGTGCTATACCAGACAAACTCTCAGTCTAGATGTTTCTGTCTGCTGGTAGTGCTATAGACACAAACTCTCAGTCTAGATGTTTCTGTCTGCTGGTAGTGCTATACCAGACACAAACTCTCAGTCTAGATGTTTCTGTCTGCTGGTAGTGCTATACCAGACACAAACTCTCAGTCTAGATGTTTCTGTCTGCTGGTAGCGCTATACCAGACACAAACTCTCAGTCTAGATGTTTCTGTCTGCTGGTAGCGCTATACCAGACACAAACTCTCAGTCTAGATGTTTCTGTCTGCTGGTAGTGCTATACCAGACACAAACTCTCAGTCTAGATGTTTCTGTCTGCTGGTAGTGCTATACCAGACACAAACTCTCAGTCCAGCACCTATAAAAAGCTGAAGGCTTCACTGGCTGGAACACTGCACAAAATTAAATGGGTATCCTCATCATGATGATGATTTTGTGAGGTGAAGACGCCTGATGAGGCAATAAGCGACCCATAGCTGATATGCCAGCGTCAGGGTTAGCGACCCATAGTGTCATGTGAATATATATATATATATATATATATATCTATCACAATTTTACATAGTGATACAACACATAAATAAGCAATGATGTAAGTCACAAAGTGCAGTTTTGTAAACCAACCTTTTGTGGACTGTTTCCAAATATCTTCCTCTGCAAATCCGAGGAACCAGACAAGGATTTCTTGGACTTAAAAAATTTGCGTGGTGCACCTGCCGACCCCTCTTTCTGACTGCTCTCCTCAGAAATATTTTGACTGTTTGAAGGAGACTCTTGGGATGTTAGGTTCTCAGAACATTCTGAAGCATTGTCAGGTTCACCAACGGAATCAGAGTCATTTGTTTTCTCAATATTTCGAAGCCGCGCAGCTAAAAGCTCTCTGGCTACAGAAGGATCTGTCTGTTTACTGTTACTGACATCCTCACAATCTTCTACCACATCACCTGCCACAACAGAATCAGCTTTTAAAATCTCCACAATATCTGACTGAAGCTGTGAATTTTCCTTTGCTTTTTCTTCTGTTTGTTCAACAGTGGCATTATCATCATTAACATTAGAAGATGCTTGTGTGTCATTACCTGGGCAAGTGTCTGTCTCACTGCTACTAAGAGGTCCTTCTCCATCTTCTTCACCCTCTTTAGAAACAGCAGATTTGAGTTCTTCTTCCACTTGGGGTGCCCGTGATTTGAAAATACGATAGCGTTTGCCTCCACGGGCAGATAACATGTCACCCTGTGAGTTACTTTCTGATGATGGGGTGGTCGACACTGACGGAGATGATGTAGAAGGGGACTCATGTGAAACATTTGAGTTCTTATTTCTACTAGCACGTTTTGCACCGACCTGGGACTCTGATTGAACGTTACTGGCACTGTGATCCACAGGTGATGCTCCTTCAGAATTAGCTGCCACAGGTGAAATATTTCGAAGACGGGCACTTGTCCGTGTAGGGGTTGCTTCGGTGCTACTTTGTGTTGGTGCAGCACAATCAGTATTCTTATTTTCCCCATGTGAATCTTGAAATGCTGGTGTATCTGGTGTCACTGGAACCAGTGTTCCTTTAGGTTTTGAATTCTTAGCAAAATACTTAGTCTGGACTTCTCCTTTCTCTATCTGAGCTTTTGGTTTACAAACAACAACCAAAGTAGTACCCTGAGCTTCGTTGGCCAGTTCTTGTTTAGATACCACCATGCTATTGCTCAGTCCCCCAACTGCTGTATCTGGTTTTCCTTTTAAAAGCTGAGCAGCATAATTTCTTCTATATTCCTCAATCAAGTCAGGATCAGACACTGTCAAAGGCTTTCTACCTCTTGGTCCTCCTTTCTTCTTGTATCCAGATTTCTTTGGTGGTGGTGAGTCAGGTTTGTCAACTGGGGTAACCACTTCTCCAGAGTAGGTCTTCAGAGGATCCCTCTTAAACTGAACTGGAAAGATATCATCATCTTCATCTGTCTCCTTCTTCAAGTCATTCTTGGCATTCTGTTCAGCCAGGCCTGCTTCAGAGAAGAAAACAGTTTGCCCAGTTGCCGTGGTCTTGCCCACCTCCACAAATTGGTTCATGATGATGGGCTTCCTGGGAGAAGTCCTGGAATAGGTACGGAATGCTGGCGACTTGGCCGCCTTTTCTTTCTCAGCTTTCAGATACTCTTCGTAGCCCCTGCCCTTGACAACGATCCTTGAGGCGGGCAACTTCGTGGGCTGATGGACCTCTGGCTCAGGCGCCGTTGCGTCTTGCTTTTTCATGGGTACTAACTTCCTTTTGTCCTCGGTTTCAAAGCTGAACGGATCTTCTCCTTTGCTTTCCAGTTTCTGCTTTTTTGGTTCAGAAGCACCCTCTGAACTCTCCCTGACAGGCACATAATTGGCTTTCCCCCACTTAGATATGGACATTGCTGCCTTAACTGGAACTGTCTTACTGTCCCCAGACTCATCAAGTGCTCTGCCGGCTGCACTCTTTCTTGTACGACTGTACGTACGGCCTGCAAACCGAGGAGGTGGACCATCTTCTTCACTCATTCTATACCTAGGAAAAGAAAAACAACAACAAAAAACATTTAAAACTGCACGAAAATGACACTAATATGTCACTTTTTATCAGCTTATTCAGATTTAAAGTCATGTTAAATCATGAACCCTAGTGTAGTACAAAGTTCCATTTTCTCTAAGTTCTGGTGCCCAAGACAGTACCAGGCCTATGGTCATTTCAAAATTCAAAAGTAAGTGTCCTAAAATGTTGAGATTCACTCCTACAGAGGCATTTGACTGAAGATATCTTCTGCTGATAGAGGTATGACAAAAGTCTGCGGGCAAGTATTTTATCACAAGATGATGCCAAACTATTACACTGTTAATTGTTTTTGCCATATCTTAAACATAAGTAACCTTCCACAGCTTTACATCCTTCGTTATGTATATTTGAGCATTTGCTGACATTTAAAGACTTTGCTACATATAAAAGTAAAAAACAAAAATAAGGAAACTTCCCATTAATCAAGGGGGGAAATATACGTAGAAGGAACAGTTGTTGAAGATGTACACCAATCTGTGTAGTTTGGCAGCTACATAGACCAGGATGGTGACACCAGGAAGGAAGTTAGAATTAGAACTGCAAAAGCAGCACTAACCTTCAAGAATCTTGAGAACATATGGAATTCAAAAGTTATAAGCACAAAAACCAAGTTAAGATTATTCAATTCAAATGTAATATTCACCCTCATTTATGCATGCAAAAGCTGGAAAACAACTAAAGAAACAGACAACAAATTAGAATCTTTTGAAAACAAATGCTTAAAGAAAATACTGTGTAAAGTGGAATGAATTCAAGAACAACGCAAAGATAAGGCATATGAGCAAACAGCCTATCTCATGGGTGATCACTGAAAAGTTTGCAGAAAACAGGAAAACTTGGCAAACTACCATGCGAGCCCTATGTGACATTTAACGGCACGGGAAAGATGGAAGAAACATATAAAAGTAGAGCATTCCCTACTGGTTGTCTCCACTTTCATTTTTTTAAAAATCTTTTTATTAAGTTTCCCATACTCAGTCTAGTTAATGCACTCTTCTGTCATTTGTCCTACTAAAAATCCCATGATTCAGTACACTTCACAATACTTTTTTACTCTCTCCAACGTACCATTATACAAGTCACAAGAAAATTAACTTTTTTTTTTGTTCTCTTCTAAGCTTATGTGTATCATACAGGAAAATTTGTCTTTCTCTTCTTTTCCACTTTCTTCATCATTTTTTTTTTTATGAATAAGGCAGAAGTCAAAATGTTACAACTGTGTGGTCCATTAATGAATGAAGCTGTCTACCTTTTCAAAGGTCAAATCTAATTACTTTTTGACCAACTCTAATAAGCTGCGTTCAGGGATATAAGACTAAGAAATCATAAACAGTAATCGAGTCACTGTAAAACTCTACCATATACAGGTAAATAGAATAAAAGAAAGAGAATGAAACAGTTTATAATAAAACTGATAAAAATTGGAAGACAAAACTCATGATAATGTAAGTAAAACAAAACAAATCTCATCTACCAGTGAAAATACACTTAAGCATCTACAATCTTCAGTATTCAAGTTTTTGGCCACGCTACACACAGGCAGCCATGTTCTGATTCAAAAGAGACCAGCTACTTAACTTCTCCCACGACCTCAAACCACCTGGTTACATCTGGTGGTTGTAAATCATCACAAGCTGGAGCTGGTAACCAAGGCTAGAACACTGACTTGTACAGTAATGCTTCCAAACTGTGGGGAACTATGTAAGTATTTTGTATCTTGTGGCAGCAAATTTTATATATTTCTGTCTACTAATAAAAGACTGGATGATACTATACAAACTAGAAACAGCTACTATGGACGGACTACATTCAACCTAGACGAGAGAGACGCGTTGCTGAGGTACAGTTTAACAATCTTCCAGGAATTTCAAACGCTGATAGTTAATATTACCTAAATCAAAGTTTCTTTTCAAGAAACTAATTAAGGAAGATGTAAATCAGAAACAAGTTGCCATCTTGAGTGAGGAAACAGATGGGACCTGCCGTTTTATACGAAGCTTGTTTGTAAACTACAGGCTTTTTACATAAAACTGGTAAAATATGTGAAAGAAAGTCTTCTCGCAGAAGCAACAATTACAAGAAAAGTAATTATAAGTGTACCTGAGAAGGTTTTAACCAAGCACAGTCCTAAAACAATGTTTTAATACAGCATTGAGTTTCTCACACACTCCCGGATAGTTTCTGGGAGACCGCCATTTTATTTCTCGCTGCGAGTTAACTTCCCGTTACGCACGCGCACCACCTTACACATGGACGGTGTTGTTGATAAATGTATATCGTTAACATTTTACACTGTAGCGTATGAAACAACATTTTTTCTTATTGACTGGATTGGTAGCATCATGTACATCGGATTTCTAGGACGTTTTTGTTGGGTAACCCTCCTTAGCCTCTAGCCGACCTACAAGACAGTAGACTGGACACCCTCTTAGACTGAACCTTTCCGGCTTGGGAGACCATGCCATTAGCTTCATCAGCACAGAACACCACGGGGAACGCAAATAAGAACAATCAGGCAGATGCACAAAAGAAATCTCTGAGTATCAAGTGCATAGAGGAAAACTTCCCAAGTAGCTGTCTATACTGAAGGGTGTGCTACCATTGCAACAGAAAATGGTGGATGGGGTCTTCTTAGCACTAAAAGGAAGCTGTCATAATAGCACAGAAATTTTCCTTAACTACAGAGCAGAGACGGTGCTGATGGACATATGTTGGTCACTTGATGAGAAGAAATGATCAGAGAATCCCAAAACAAGCTATCAAGTGGAACACAACAGGCCGAAGAAAAAGGGGCAGACCGCGGGAAACTCTGAAGAGGACATTATTAAGAGAGGCCAAGTTAACAGGCATAAAATCCTTTGATGAGGTTGAAAGACTCGCAGAAGACAGGAAAATTGGCGAACTACTTTGCGAGCCCTATGTGACGTTTAACGGCACGGGAAGGATATAAGAAGATAAGAGATGGTGGTCCTTAAAAAAAAAAAACAGCAGCAGAAGCTCAACTATCAGAAGAAAGAGTTAAAGAATATCTAGTGTTCCTGACTGATGTCAGTAATTACTGCACTTAAGAGCCTCAGAGATGAAACTCGTCTCCAGGTGTAGTCAATCTTTTGATCTCTGCTACACGACTCCTTCACCAGGTGTTTCGAGGTCTTCCTTACTTCCTCTTTCCCTGGGGATTCCAAATGAGAGCTTGTCTGGTTATGTCTGTAGTAGGCTTTGAAAATGCATGTCCTATCCATCTCCAGTGTCTTTTCATTATCATTTCTTCCACTGTGGGTTGGTTTGTTTTCTGCCTTAGCTCTTCATTGCTGATGTTATCTGGCTGTCTGTAAACAGGTGTTAAGAAAGATCAGAAGTATCTTGGTACTTTTGGCTGATGCTGTCCTTGTTTTCTGATCCTTACACCTATTTAGTTTCACCCCTAAGGTACAGACTGAGAAAATGTGGCCATTAAGACCACTAAGATATGGGACTTTTAACTCGCTAAAGGAATGAGCTTTCCTGGGTTAACTTCTGTCAGTAAACCACGACTGGCCAGGGCAGCTTGCTGTACGTTTCTCCACTGTTCATTGAAAAAACCCCTGTCTTCATGTACATATTTTATGATGACTTTCCAGATGCTAACAAGTCACAAAATTGAGATGTAAGAATATATGTAAGGCATCTATGACAGATTTTTCCATCAAAATAGATTGGGAAGAAGTGACAAAAGATCCTCGCATGTAAACATAAGAATTGTATGAGGAGGGAATGAAGGCCGTACAAGAGGACAAAATATTTCATAACAACAGCCTTGCAGTGATTACAGCATTGTAGTATCCCTGGAAAGTAAGAAGCAGGCTCTCTAGCTAAATAGGTCAGTACACAGGATCAAAACACTTAAAGAAAATGAAAACAAGTCCTTAACTTCATTTCACACCTCTGGTGTGTATGTTCTACAGTGCTGAGTTACACTTTTGTAGAGTAGCACAGGTTCTACAGTGCTGAGCTCCACTCTTGTAGAGTAGCACATGTTCTACAGTGCTGAGTTCCACACTTGTAGAGGAGCACATGTTCTACAGTGCTGAGTTCCACTCTTGTAGAGTAGCACATGTTCTACAGTGCTGAGCTCCACTCTTGTAGAGGAGCACATGTTCTACAGTGCCAAGTTCCACTCTTGTAGAGGAGCACATGTTCTACAGTGCTGAGTTCCACTCTTGTGGAGGAATTTGAGTCAGAAGTGAGAAAAAGAATTGTGAAGGCTACTGCCTCAAAACAGACATCTAAAACCTCAAAGTAGACATCTAAAACCTCAAGGAGACAACAGACATTATTCTGTCTGAGAACATGGCACTGCTAAATGATGTGTTTTAACACACGACATGTTTGAATGATGGTGTCTCTACACATGGCACTGCTGAATGATGTATCTTAACACACGGCATGTTTGAATGATGATGTCTCTACACATGGCACTGCTGAATGATGTATTTTAACACATGGCATGTTTGAATGATGGTGTCTCTACACATGGCACTGCTGAATGATGTATTTTAACACATGGCAAGTTTGAATGATGGTGTCTCTACACATGGCAAGTTTGAATGATGTATGTGTACACAAGGCACTGCTGAATGATGTATATGTACACATGGCACCGCTGAATGATGCATGTGTATACATGGCAGTGCTGAATGATGTATTTATACACATGGCACTGCTGAATGATGATGTGTCTTTATACATGGTACTGCTGAATGATAGTGTCTCTACACATCATGATGATGATGTTTTTTCACACTAAGTACTGTTGAATGACAATGTGTCTGTCATCAATCACTATAAATCAGTCCAGGTACTTTAATATAAAGGATATAGAAAAACTCTGGGATTCGCCTGATGGAGCGGATAGTAGGATTTGCTTGGCTTGATGAAGCACACAGTGGGATCTGTTTGGCCTGATGGAGCACATGGTGGGATTTGCTTGGCCTAAAGGACCAGACAGTGGGAATCATTTGGAATGATGGAGCAGACAGTGAGATTTACTTTGCCTGATGAACCCCACAGTGGGAATTGTTTGGCCTGATGAAGCAGACAGTGGGAATTGCTTGGCCTGATGAAGCAGACAGTGGGAATTGCTTGGCTTGATGAAGCAGACAGTGGGAATTGCTTGGCTTGATGAAGCAGACAGTGGGATTTGCTTGGCCTGATGAAGCAGACAGTGGGATTTGCTTGGCCTGATGAAGCAGACAGTGGGATTTGCTTGGCCTGATGAAGCACACAGTAGGATTTGCTTGGCCTGATGGAGCAGACAGTAGGATTTGCTTGGCCTGATGAAGCAGACAGTGGGATTTGCTTGGCCTGATGAAGCAGACAGTGAGATTTGCCTGACTGATGGAGCAGACAGTGGGATTTGCTTGATTGATGGAGCACACAGTGGAATTTGCTTGACCTGATGAAGCAGACAGTGGCATTTGCTTGGTCTGATGAAGCAGACAGTGGGATTTGCCTGACTGATGGAGCACACAGTGGGATTTGCTTGACTGATGGAGCACACAGTGGGATTTGCTTGACCTGATGAAGCAGACAGTGAGATTTGCTTGGTCTGATGAAGCAGACAGTGAGATTTGCTTGGCCTGATGGAGCAGACAGTGAGATTTGCTTGGCCTGATGAAGCAGACAGTGAGATTTGCTTGGCCTGATGGAGCAGACAGTGAGATTTGCTTGGTCTGATGAAGCAGACAGTGGGATTTGCCTGACTGATGGAGCACACAGTGGGATTTGCCTGACTGATGGAGCACACAGTGGGATTTGCTTGACCTGATGGAGCAGACAGTGAGATATCTTGAGCTAGCATAAGTTCAACCTGTGAGGAACACCAGTAAAGAAGAAAGCATAATCAGTAGTAATACAGTACATATAAAGAAACACAAACAAAAAGGAACTTAAATTGTAAAATTATATTTTATTTCATGAAACAACACAATTTCCCCTAACATAACAAATTTCAAATAAAAAAAAAATACACAAGTGAAGGAGAACCTTGACATGTTCAGAAGAGACTGAAAGATCATTCTGCCTGAATTCAGAAGAGACTGAAAGATCATTCTGCCTGAATTCAGAAGAGACTGAAAGATCATCCTGCCTGAATTCAGAAGAGACTGAAAGATCATCCTGCCTAAATTCGGAAGAGACTGAAAGATCATTCTGCCTGAATTCGGAAGAGACTGAAAGATCATTCTGCCTGAATTCAGAAGAGACTGAAAGATCATTCTGCCTGAATTAAGAAGAGACTGAAAGATCATTCTGCCTGAATTAAGAAGAGACTGAAAGATCATTCTGCCTGAATTAAGAAGAGACTGAAAGATCATTCTGCCTGAATTAAGAAGAGACTGAAAGATCATTCTGCCTGAATTAAGAAGAGACTGAAAGATCATTCTGCCTGAACAAGTCACATAAGAAAGACAAGTTTTCTTCCAGTGTTACTTCATTAACCTCTAGGTCTTTCTTGTTCTCTGAACTGGAAGCTGTGGGGCACGAGTTTTTCAATCTTTGACACAATGGACAAGGTGGATATTAGCTTCAAGAACACAGATAAACCACTTTAAGTGTGTTGAAAATGAAGTGCAGTAAATGAAGCTAAAGAAAATCTTATATGTGCCACCACATCAGTGAGTTTAAACGTTTAGCTGGGTTAGCACTGTGATGAATATTACAGTGTAAGATGTGGCAGCAGCGCACAAAACATTAAAAAATACTTCATCATTTCCATGAAAAAGTTACATGAAATGGAGCTCACATCACAGAACTTATCGTCAAGTACTCTGATGAGAAATGTCAACGATCATATTCAGTACAGTCTTTGGTATTGTTTCTGATCAGATATGCTTGAAGCCAAATTAGAAAGTCACTTGGTAAAATTATCCAAGTATTTCTCTGTCATTTTCATTTGCTTTGAATTTTCCAAAAGAATTTATCTGGGAGTAGCTCAGTGGTTTAGAGACTCGTCTTCTAATTACTAAGAAGATTGTTTCTTATGTTGTTCTTGTTCTTGTTTCTTTCAGGTTATTAAAACATGTCGGCACACCAGAGGACAATGTGATCAGATCACCTTTCTGTCCCCGGCTCCAGAAGAAGCTAGATAACCATTTATACACCTGGCTAACTGATACACCCCTAACTAGTTTCAAACCACTGACCTTCACCATGAGAGACAAGTGCAGTAACCTACTGTATTTGTATTCTCCCCTTCCAGCATCAACTTGTTTGTAGCTGTCTGCTAATTCTCTGAGAGTTTTTTCATTTATTTCTATATCTGCTGTCATACTCAGTATTTTATAATTTGTTGATTCTGTTAACCATGCTCATTTTCAACAGTCTTTCTGCAATAAATGTTAGAAGAGACTCAATCAACATCTTCAAACGCTTACAATCTGTAACATGTGATTCTTCAGAAAATATAAGTTGATTTGTTATTTCCAAAGAGTCTGTTATATTCTCCTTTTTCTTATATTCCTTTTAGCACTCCCTAGTCTTCAAGACTCATTACTGCAGACACAATCTGTCTCCAATCATTCCTGTTCCTGACTTTCTTCAGTTATTTACTCTCAAGTTCTTGTAAATCTTCCACGTCCTTTCACCAGTGCCTTGATCTGCTACTCAAGGTAATATACACTTAACTTTAAAAAAAAAACTGCATTCCACAGCAAGTGAGGTTAAACATCTCAAGCAACATCCTTGGTAGACAATATTCGCCTCAGTCTGCCATATATAGCAAAGAACTCATTCAAACTTTCCATCAGTCTCAAATGGTAACTGCACGAAGAGAGACCTGAGCCTTACTCTGCTCTGCTATCTCCGTGAATCTTTAATTGTCCTTCCCCTGTTAGAACTCTTCTGTATTTTGTCATAAATAAAACAGAAGAAAAACAACAAATTGTCATATTCATGGGTGTACTCTGATCCAAGAAACAGGCTGTGAAGATCCTTAAAGAAGTAGAAAATGGCCTCTATTGTGGACAGGTAAGTTTCTGGCACTCCTTCTTGATGGCGCCAAAAGTTTGAATTTCTTGTTTGAAGTTCTACTTTCTTCAGATCTGGAAAAAAAAAAAAAAGATAACAGAATTATCTTTTATTACTTTCAAAAGTATTGTTAGTTAATTATGTTGACAATTATTTTCAAAAGCACTTTAATGACTTACAGTAACAATTATTAACAGCAGGAAATTCTAAAATTTCATGGAATCGAATAAATGTCACTATCAATTTTGTGAACTATTAAGGACAACAACAAAAAAAACCCCCTAAAAAACCAACAGAATAAAACTGATACAAAATATGAATGTACATGATGACAAGATCTGTTTCATAATACTAAGTAGAAGAAAACAAGACGGATTTTTAAAAAAAGATGTATGAGAAATGCTAAAATCAAGTTCTAAAAATTCATTCTTAAACATTCAAATGCTAAATCATGCTAAATCTGGATGAAGTCCAGTTTTCTAAACATTCTGGGGACATACATAAATTATTTGCCTCAAAAACTTTTCAAATCCAGGCTTGCAGGTGATGAAAATGAAAATTCCAGGAACAAATGTTCTGCAATCCATGCTCCACTCCCATAAGACTTATGTGCAAGATATTTTAAGTCAGTAAACATACACAAATGTCTACAGCAGCTAACTCTCAGTCCAGTCAAATAAAATATTTTTGATCCTTATTCCTCCCCTGGGAAAACTGTGTTAAGAACACAACATTGTCTTTGTGAAATAGGCACATCAGATCTGATTGCTTAAAAAACCCTGACCTACTCCTGTAGCCCTGAAACCTGTAGCAACCAACATTTTTTGTTAATGTTATAAAGTATAATGTCACCCTCTTATCTCTCTCTCTGAACCTTAAGTGCCCAGGGCACATGGGGCTTCTGCAAGGGTTTTCCATAAATGCCTGTCCTTCGCCTTTTTTTCTGCTCTTGCCCTCTTATAAGGCAGAATTTTTAGGGAACAGAAAACTTTCTGTAAAAGAAAAAGGGAACATAGAACTGAGAAATCTGCTAGTAGTCTCTTGTTTATTATAGGAGTGTCAGATAACTCAGACAAAATGCTGTGTACGCTAAGAAAACCCATTCGTCTGTGGGAAAAATGACAAGCACAAATACCCCTCCTAGGATAGAAGGCCCTCCAGCTTTTGACGTTGCAGACCCATCAATAGGTGGAGCTGAGATCTTGGCCTGGGGCTGCGATGGGCTGGCCATGATGGTGGATAGATGGGGACACAGAGATCACCTGTGAAAATGAAAATCTGAAGGAAACTGATGAGACCAGAACCTGACAAGCCTGTGGGTCTTTACAAAATGGCTGTCAGAATAAGGCAAACAAAGCAGCCAGCAGACTATAGGTAGCAGGGAATGGACATTGTTGAAGCATCCACCATGCGATTCGCGCCCCCCCCCCCACCCTGAGTGGAAAATCAGCTAAGGGGGGTACACTAAACATTCTTCAAATCAACATTTCTAGACTTAGGCCAAAGGCCTCAGAATTAAGCAGACAGCCGAAAAAAAGTCAGCATCCATATTGCGATCATACAAGAAACCCTTCTATATGGAAAAGATCACTCAGTGCCTGGATGCACCATGTACAAATGTGAATGTGGTAAATGCAGGGGTATTGCCACACTCTTGAGAAATGACATCCAAGAAGAAGTTCAACACAGAAAGTGCAATGAGAATGACATCCAAGAGATAACAGTGTGGCATGATGGATTGTGGTACACTCTGTATAATGTTTATTGTCCCCCAGATTCTAAAAGCCAAACCAACATACACAACACATGCATGCAGAAAACTATCATTGCAGGAGATTTTAATGCACATCTACCATCACTACGATAAAAAGACTGAAACACTATGGCAAACAACATTGAAGAGCTATGCAACATCAGCAACATGATAATATTGCAAGACGACTTCTCCCCACCAATACTCCTCCACAGAGCCACTGGATGCACATACAGACCTGACCTCACCATTGTCTCATCAGACATCCACAATGATTGTACTCTGAGAGTGCTTGATGACATAGGAAGTGACCATCACTCCATCCTACTACAAATCTCTCACACACAAAACCAAAGACCACACAAACTCCTCGCTGGAATTATAGAAATGCAGACTGGAAAAAATTGTGAACACAAACAGATGAAAACTTGTTAAAAATAAATGACAACACAACACTGACACACTCTACATCAACATAATCCAAGCCATACTTGCAGCAGCCTACAAAACTATCGCCCGATGATGCAGAAAGAAATACGGCCCCTTCTGGACAAAATCTCTGGAAGGCTTAGTCAAAAAAAGAACAGCAGCCAGGAGAACGCAGATAAAAATCCTACTCCAGAAAACAGAATAGAGCATGATAAATTAACAGCTAATGTAAGACTTGAAACTAAAAAAGCACATGCAGCAATCTCAACTTCAGAAATGAAAGAAAGAAAGCCCTTAGATAACATTTCAGGAAAAAAACAAACTAATCCTAAGCCAATACGAATCTCTGGTCGAGTACTCTCAAGTGACTCAGACAAAGCCTGTACTTTTAACAAATTCTTTGCCGCCACCAACAAATCCTCCGACAGGAAAGTACTTGACAAGGCGCTGGGAAAAGTTCTCAAAAGTAACAAGAAATCTAGCTTGGTAAATATTTCACCTTTTGAGGAAAACTTTACCATCCATGAACTCCGGAGTGCTATAGGTAAGCTACAGCTAAGAAAAGCACCAGGACCAGACAAAATATCAAATAAAATGATCCTTCATCTGGGCCCTGCAGGAAAGTCCACATTGCTTAACTTCATTAACAAGACCTGGCAAAGTGGAGTACTACTCTTTGAAGTCAACCATAGCTAGACCTATCCTGAAAAAAAAAAAGAAAACCAGAAGATGACCTAAAAAGCTTTAGACCAATCTCACTGATTTCCAACATCAATAAGCTAGCAGAATGAATGCTTAACAATAGGCTGTACTGGTGGTTGGAATCATTGGGGTCCCTCAATAACTTCCAGGCAGGATTCCACAAAGGATCAAGAACCGAAGACCAACTATTTCTCCTCACTCAAAGTGTAAAAGACAGTTTTTTACACAAGAGAAACTCTGTAGCTGTCTTTGTAGACTTCCAGTAGGCATATGACAGGGTCTGGCGAAAAGGCCTACTGCTGAAGATGCACAACATGGGCATACATGGAAAAATGTATCAATGGGTTAAAAACTACCTGAGTAACAGGACCATACAAACTCAGGTCAATAACAGTCTGTCAAACAAATGCACCCTGGAGGAAGGTCTGCCACAAGGTTCTGCTCTTAGCTGCACCTTGTTCCTAATCTTTATAAATGACCTCCTTGACCTGCTGAACACCCACAAAGCCATGTTTGCCGAAGGTCATATTGTCATATGGACTGGTGGAAGAGACCTGCAGCTGGCTGTTGAGAGACTTAATAGAGCCCTCCTCGCCATATCAGCCTATTGCAATATTTCTGGAAGTTGAAGATCAATGTTAGTAAAACTACATATACAGTCTTCACTCTTAGCAACAAACTAGCAAAAACTGAACTGAAAATAACTCTTGATGGTGCTCAAATTATGAAAGAAAAAAATCCAGCCTACCTTGGTGTGAAACTAGACAGAAAACTGAACTTTAAGTTCATGGATGGACTAGCAGAAAAAGCATCCAAAAGACCAAACTTACTCAAGCAACTTGCAAGTATATCCTGGGGAGCTGACAAAGCAACACTCAGACAACTGTACACAGGATATGTTAGATCTATAATAGATTACAACCTCCCCCTACAGGTCACAGCATCAAAGAGCTCTCGTACACAAGCAGACAGAATCCAGAACCAAGCTGTTCATTTCATTTGTGGGACAATGAGATCAACACCCACAGCGGCATGTGAAACTAATGCAAACACAGAACCATTAGATATAAGATGGGAAAAGTCAACCACTGAGGCAGTATAAAGATATAAACGCATGCCCCCAGACCATCCTAATAGAATAGTGGTTGATAAATGGAAGCATAATAATAGACTGAAACTGAAAACTCTAGTGTACATAGCAGAACAGTTAAACACAAGACACAAACTCCCTGAAGACAGAGAAGAACTTAAAAAAGTACCAGACATCCCACCAAATACAAACTACACACTTCCTCAGACTAAAACCAGGCTCAAGAACAAATTAGTGAATAAATCATCAGATCCCAACACCCTAAAGCTGTGTGCACTGGAGACCATAGAATCCTACCCCAAGGACTGGATCCATGTATACACTGATGGGTGATGGGTCAGCATTCAAAGAAACAGACAATGCAGGATATAGGGTACCCATAATGTTTCCAGACAAGACAACAAGCCAGATTTCTGCCCCTTGTGGATCTCACTGCTCCAATTATGATGCAGAGATGCAGGCAAATTAGCAGCCCTGGCAGCCACCACAAGTGCCACAAAACAGTGCCTCTCACCCAGAAAACCTTGTTATTTTCTCAGACTCCCAGTCTGTTCTACAAGCTCCTGAAAACTGGATACCATCAGCTGATCACATTACAACTGACATACTCGATGTAATAAACCAACTCGCCTCCTATGACATCAAGACCACCCTACAATGGATACCAGGGCACACAGATATCAGAGGAGAACAAGCTGACAGACTGGCAAAGAGTGGAGCCACCATGTCACAGCTCCACATCTCCACCAACATGAGAACAACTAAACACATTATACACAACAACTGCAAGCAGCAGTGGATGGACAGCTGGGCCGGTATTCCAACTGGAAGATCCCTTTAGAGCCTAACCCCAGAGACCACATGTCGTAGAGACCAATACACAATCTTCAAGTTGTGAACAGGATAGATCACCTTCAATAAACACTTTCACAGAATGTCCGCTGACCACACACTATATTGCATGCACTGCAACAGACAAGAAGAAGAAACTGTTAAACACCGTCTGCCAGACTGAAGTGCATTGAAGGACCTTCAGAAGAACCTGATACCACCAACCTCCTCAATCACCGACATTCTGTATGGAGATGTAGAACAGCTGAAGAGGACCTGTATGTTTCATTATCTGACACAAGGGAAAAAGAGTGAAAACTCATAAACCCAGGGATCAGAAAAGTCAAAGTTGATCCTTCTTTCAGTACTCAACTTGAAAACGATTTATCTACAAAACGATCACTAGTGTACCGATGAGGAGAAAATAACATATAAAGATAAACAAGAAGAATTCTGTCAACGTGCACCAATATGGCAAGAGATAAACAGAGGAAGATATAACACAAACTTCAGCTCACTCACATTTCCACTTTAACAGGGTTTCTATGTGTGGTCTCGGGATCAGACATTCACCTTGGGTGCTGGAGGTCACAGGTTTGGATCCTATAAAAAATGGCAGGGATTTCTTCTCCTCAATCTTCCTGTAATAAATTCCCCAGGTCTCTAGGCTGATAGACCAAATGTCTCTAGGCTGGGGGACCAAATGTCTCTAGGTAGGCGGACCAAATGTCTCTAGGCAGGCGGACCAAATGTTTTTAGGCGGGCGGACCAAATGTCTCTAGGCAGGTGGACCAAATGTTTCTAGGCTGGGGGACCAAATGTCTCTAGGCAGGTGGACCAAATGTCTCTAGGCTGGGGGACCAAATGTCTCTAGGCAGGTGGACCAAATGTTTCTAGGCTGGGGGAACAAATGTCTCTAGGCAGGTGGACCAAATGTCTCTAGGCTGGGGGACCAAATGTCTCTAGGCTGGGGGAACAAATGTTTCTAGGCAGGTGGACCAAATGTTTCTAGGCAGGTGGACCAAATGTCTCTAGGCTGGGGGACCAAATGTTTCTAGACAGGCGGACCAAATGTTTCTAGGCAGGTGGACCAAATGTTTCTAGGCAGGTGGACCAAATGTCTCTAGGCTGGGGGAACAAATGTTTCTAGGCAGGTGGACCAAATGTTTCTAGGCTGGGGGAACAAATGTCCCTATGCTGGGGGAACAAATGTTTCTAGGCAGGTGGACCAAATGTCTCTAGGCTGGGGGACCAAATGTCCCTAGGCTGGGGGAACAAATGTTTCTAGGCAGGTGGACCAAATGTTTCTAGGCTGTGGGACCAAATGTTTCTAGGCTGTGGGACCAAATGTTTCTAGGCAGGTGGACCAAATGTTTCTAGGCTGGGGGAACAAATGTCTCTAGGCTGTGGGACCAAATGTTTCTAGGCAGGCGGACCAAATGTTTCTAGGCAGGTGGACCAAATGTTTCTAGGCAGGCGGACCAAATGTTTCTAGGCAGGCGGACCAAATGTTTCTAGGCAGGCGGACCAAATGTTTCTAGGCTGTGGGACCAAATGTTTCTAGGCAGGTGGACCAAATGTTTCTAGGCAGGTGGACCAAATGTTTCTAGGCTGTGGGACCAAATGTTTCTAGGCAGGTGGACCAAATGTTTCTAGGCTGTGGGACCAAATGTTTCTAGGCTGTGGGACCAAATGTTTCTAGGCAGGTGAACCAAATGTTTCTAGGCTGTGGGACCAAATGTTTCTAGGCAGGTGGACCAAATGTTTCTAGGCTGGGGGACCAAATGTTTCTAAGCAGGCGGACCAAATGTCTCTAGGCTGTGGGACCAAATGTTTCTAGGCAGGTGGACCAAATGTTTCTAGGCTGTGGGACCAAATGTTTCTAGGCTGTGGGACCAAATGTTTCTAGGCAGGTGGACCAAATGTTTCTAGGCTGGGGGACCAAATGTTTCTAAGCAGGCGGACCAAATGTCTGTGTGCACTGTCATGCATATTAAAAATCCCTTGGCAGTTTTAAACCACAGAAAAAAGTAGGCCAGACAGCAGCTACCTGGAAAAGATTCCAGCGAAAAGATCTACTATGGAGATCAACAGATGCTTAAAGTGTGTGTGCTGATTGTGACATTCATTCTGATGTGTTGGAATGGGTGACGGTGCAGATATGGGAATGTCCTGACTGCATGGGGCCATTCCTGAGTAGATCAAACCCACAGCCAACTGCTTCATCTGGGGTAATAATAACCACAGATGACTGAGATCCTATTCTACTTCCACATAGTGCTTCTTCGGTCATTTGTCTGGCCTAGTGAATATGGATTGAAATGGGAAGGCAAACCCGATTCTAAAAAATAAGCCAGATCAAAGTCATATATGTCAGATCAAAAGAAACAAATATCACAGCCTTGATGCAAACTGTGATACAATGCAACCAACACATTTTTTAGGGTGAACACAGACAAAGAATTTGTGTTAGTGCCTTCAACAGCCAGGATCCATCTTACGATGATACACAACTTATACAGTTCTACTCTTCAGCAATAAGAATCCATCTTACGATGACATGCAACTTTAATCAATCAATCAAGTGCCGTGCCGTGTGGCATAGGTGATCATTTCTCTTCACAATTCCCTGTCTTTAGACTTGATTATGAGATCCGCCGGTGACTTTATTCCTAGCCACACTGACAGCTCATCCAGTAACTTCTCTCTCTATCTTCCTCTGTCTCTTCTCCCCTCAATTTTGCCAGTTGCCACAATGTGTTCAAATTTCCTCATCTTAGAAAATGTCCTACAAATCTCGCTTGTCTGCCTCTGATCTTTGCTGTAATTTGCCTTTTAACTCCAGCCTCTCTTAAGACTTCTTCGTTGGTTTTCTTAGCTGTCCATGGTACCTTCAACATCCTTCTTATGAACCACATTTCCATGGTCCCCCATTTCTCGCTGTACTCTCTTATTCATGGACCATGCTTCACATCCACAAAACAAAATTAAAACATGCAACTTATATAATTATAATTCTACCCTTCAGTAATTAGAAGGCAACCAACATACACAGATTGCAAGTTTAAATGTGGTAAAACTTACAACAACCAACATACACAGATTGCAAGTTTACATGTGGCAAAACTTACTTTTCAGCCTCTCATCACTGACAATACTATGAGTCTGATTCCATGTGGAATCAATGAACACCACTTTCTCAAATGGAAGAGATGGTTGCGTTTTTATTTTCTTTGGTGGTGCTTCATCCAGTTTCTCACTGTCAGCAGATCTCGTGATGTGGTCATGTGATCTTTTATTACCCCGAGAATCATCCAACAGGTCAGAGGTCACAGTTTCTGATTCATGAACTTCAACATCGTCCACATTCTGGTCTTTGCTGCCATCTGTACGAGGTGAACTCCGAGAACCTGGCACCCTCATCTGTGGAGCACTGATTTCGTTCTTTAGGTCAGGTGACACAGCATGCTGGCTTATTCCATCATTCTGATCCAACCTGGTGCTATCACAGCCTTCACATTCTGACGACTCAGTAGTTTTCCGTGACCAATCAGCAGCCAGCTCTTCTAGAGTGAATGACCGGTCGCCGGGGAAAACAAGAACCACCTGTTGACAGATCAAGAAAGTGTCTATATGTTCAAGCAACCAGCACACTTCCTTAAATAAATACCTAAACACAGTTAACAGCAACAATCCAGTATGGCAATATGGAGGAAATACCTCCTCTTCCTGACCTCATATAATCTGATGATTCTGAATAGTGCATGCACATACTGTTTTGTAGAACAGCCCTGACTGAACCTGGGTCTCAGCCCTGTGATGAAAATGTGAACTTGAGTATGACTCTGATGAAAATGTGAACTTGAGTATGACTCTGATGAAAATGTGAACTTGAGTATGACTTTGATGAAAGTATGAACTTGAGTATGACTCTGATGAAAATGTGAACTTGAGTATGACTCTGATCAAAATGTGAACTTGAGTATGACTTTGATGAAAATGTGAACTTGAGTATGACTCTGATCAAAATGTGAACTCGAGTATGACTCTGATGAAAATGTGAACTCGAGTATGACTCTGATGAAAATGTGAACTCGAGTATGACTCTGATGAAAGTGTGAACTCAAGTATGACTCTGATGAAAATGTGAACTTGAGTATGAATCTGATGAAAATGTGAACTTGAGTATGACTCTGATGAAAATGTGAACTTGAGTATGACTCTGATGAAAATGTGAACTTGAGTATGACTGATGAAAATGTGAACTTGAGTATGACTCTGATGAAAGTGTGAACTCGAGTATGACTCTGATGAAAATGTGAACTTGAGTATGAATCTGATGAAAATGTGAACTTGAGTATGACTCTGATGAAAATGTGAACTTGAGTATGACTCTGATGAAAATGTGAACTTGAGTATGACTGATGAAAATGTGAACTTGAGTATGACTCTGATGAAAGTGTGAACTTGAGTATGACTCTGATGAAAATGTGAACTTGAGTATGACTCTGATGAAAATGTGAACTTGGATCTGACTCTGTGATGAAAGTGTGAAATTGGGTTTGATATTGTGAATAAAGTATGAACTTGGATCTGACTCTGTGATGAAAGTGTGAACTTGGGTATGACTCTGTAATGAAAAAATGTGAACTTGGATCTGACTGTGATGAAAGTGATAACTATATTATCTTCAAGTGCTGACAATGTCAAACAGAGCTGAGTTTATCTATTTGTTTGAGTTTCTGGATTAGATTCAAGAAACAAGTCTCTTGGCAAACCCAGGCATCCTGCCATCATGGGAACCATGCTGCACCCTACCCCACTAGCCTAGGCTGAAGGTGCATGTTTGCCTGTTATTATAAGCACCACAAAGAGGCAGGGTAGAGGGTCTTGGCCAGCTCTGGTTTGCCATCCCAATGGTTGAAAACACAGCACTTATCTTTATTTCTAACAAACTTGCCTTCCAGTAGTTAATAGTTATCTTTGTTTCTAACAAACTTACCTTCCAGTAGTTACCGGTTATCTTTATTTCTAACAGACTTGCCTTCCAGTAGTTAATAGTTATCTTTGTTTCTTACAAACTTACCTTCCAGTAGTTACCAGTTATCTTTATTTCTAACAAACTTGCCTTCTAGTAGTTAATAGTTATCTTTATTTCTAACAAACTTGCCTTCCAGTAGTTACTAGTTATCTTTGTTTCTGAACAGTTTGCCTTAAACAGGAGCTATCTTCATTATTGACAAACTAGCCTTCCATACTTAGCAGTTACCACAGTTAGTCTTACACTGGAGTTACCTTTGTTTCTGATCAACTAGTCTTACATTTTTAGCTGTTATCTTTGTTTCTGACCATTCAGTCTGCCACAGTCACAATGTCAACAAAATACCTTCTCTGTATCATAATCTGGGATACAAGGGTATGTATGAATAACAACATCATCTGGTGCCAGAATTACAGCATGAGGAGCTGTACTTTTTCCGTCAGTTTCACTTGGATGCTTGATTATATCCACCTTCACAGGAAGCTAAAATAGCAAGAGAAATATTACAAATGTATAAACATGTCTGCAATTTGTTGGTTGTTCACCTTAACTAACTACACAACGAGAAAGCGATGCTGACAACAGACCAAACACAATGAACTGCAACAGATCAGAAACAATAATGATGTTTCTAAGAAAAACAATTTATCTAAATGAAATGTTACGGTAGATGGAATGACCCAAACACCTTCATGTTTCTCTAGTAATATCAAATGAGATATGTACCTCAGAAATCAATAGAATAAACAGCACTGAGGAAAATGAAAAGCACTGAGCCTATCTTACTCCGTTGAAGTGAATCATGGACAATGAACAGATCAAAGCACATGAGAGGCAACAGAAACGTGCTTTCTTCGAAGAGATCACTGGCAGTTAAGATAACAGATAAGAATGTTTAATAATAAAAGAGCCAACAGACAAGAATGTATAATAAAAGAGCCAACAAACAAGAATGTTTAATAAAAGAGCCAACAGACAAGAATGTTTAATAAAAGAGCCAACAGACAAGAATGTTTAATAAAAGAGCCAACAGACAAGAATGTTTAATAAAAGAGCCAACAGACAAGAATGTTTAATAAAAGAGCCATTAAACTATAAATGCCATAGGAAGATGATGGTCAACATCCATTACACATATAATGAAAAAGATAGTGTTTGAAAACATCATATCAACAGGAAAGTTAAATGGGAAGAGAGAAAGAAAAAAAATTATATACAGTCTAATAGCACAATAAAGCTGAGGTAATTGAAAAAAAAAAATAAATAAAAATCCAGATCTTTGAAGAAACATGATCATCAACACCTGCTGGAACAGCATCTGTGAAACAGCATTCATTTAATTAGATAAACAGGACTTAAAAACTTTGCAGCAACAGGAAGATAAAACAGGAAGGGTGTTGTAGGACAACAAGTGTGATATATAAAAGACTGGTAAAGCTGGTTCTAGTAATGAAAACAGATTAGTGTATGTTTCAGTTCTACAAAAAGATAGAGAGAGTGAGGAAATTGGGCAGAAAGCAAGATGAGCATATACAAATGAAGAACGTACAATGATTCACTCTTCCGGCAAAAGCCTTTTCCAATGAACACATACAAAAATAACAAAACAGATTAAAAAAACATTACATTCTCCATTTGTATGTGCTCATCTTGCTTTCTGGCCACTTTCCTCACTCATCTGTTTGTAAAACTGAACCATACATCCATCTATTTTCATTTCTGTTACAAGCAGGCAAAGTTATAAGCTTGTGGACAGACCGACACGACAGATAGTAATCAAATAAGCTGAAGGAAACCAGCAAAGACTAATATGTCTATAGACTGGAATAACTGTTAATGCCACCTGATGATGATCTTACATAACGCTAATAGCCGCTGTCCACTTATGAATACATGCCTTAACTGCTGGTATCTCTGAAGCCAGATGTGGGAGGGGTATGCAGCAACTGTAACAATAATATTTTCTCGATCGCTTACACTTCGGACACTGACTTCTCGATGAAGATTCATCCAGAAACTTCCAGTCTGCTGTGATAAGGCCTGGGAACGCGCTGTCCGCCATTGACTCCTACACAAGCAAAACATCACACTTTCATAAATTTATAGCATATACTACATGCATATGTCAATTACAGCAGCTGCTAAAGTAGATAGTAAATTATAATTTATATTCCTGCCGGCTAATTTTGATGACACTTGATGTAATTACTTAGAATTGAACGCTACATCGATCAGTACCTTTTCTGTCAGCACAATTTTTCAACGTGTTGGTCTAAATTTAGTTCATGGGTCATATGACAAGTCATGTGACTACTGTTTATTGACATTTATTGAAGAAAGCTGGCTAGTAAAGAGGATTAAAGAAAGAAAACTTCAGTATTTTGGACACATTAAACCTCATGATAATCTAGAGAAAACCGTCTTGGAAGGGTACATAATGGTAAAAAGAAAGAGAGGAAGACCAAGGCGAAGATGGCTGCAAGACATCTTTGATGATCTGCAAATGGATGCATCAGCAGCAAACCAACTTGCTCACAACCGAGAGGCCTACAGGAGTGCTGATAGGGAGGCAAATTTCCACAAGGGACATGCAAATAAATGAAATGAATGAACAGCTGACACAATTTTTTGAAAATATGCAACAAAGTAAAACAACTAATCTTACATCCTTTCCGTGCCGTTCACTGTCATATAGTGCTCACATGGTAGTTTGCCAAGTTTTCCTGTTTTCGGCGAGCTTTTCAACATCATCAAGGGATTTTATTCCTATTAATTTAGCCTCTCAATAATGTTCTTAGAGTTTCATGTGGTCGACCTTTTTTGTCGGCCTGTTGTGCTCCATTTGATAGCTTGTTTTGGGATTCTCTGACTGTTTCTTCTCATCATGATTGACATATATCCATCTCTTTTTTTCTGATAACCCATGAGATACATTGTTGTTCACTTATCTGTCTTATCTCTTCATTATTCTTGAGTTCGTTCCACTTTATACCGAGTATTTTTTAGGCATTTGTTTTCAAAATAAACAATTAACACACATGATAAAGTAAAGAGGTAAGAAAAACTGTCAGACTAAGTCATAAAGAAGATGGAGATGTATGGTTCAGTTTTACAAAAAGATGGAGTGGGGAAAGTTGGTAGAAAGTAAGATAAGCACTATAAATGAAGAACATAAGTACAGCAATCCAATGTTTCAACAAGCACCTTTTTTTTTCAATGTTTCAATGATCACATACATACAAGACATGAAACCATGAAAGTAGATGAAAAAATTAAACACTTATTATTATTAGTTGGTATCTTCCTTGTAAGAAAGGAGGTTCTGGGGTATGGACTGTGAAGCAGGTGATAGTTTACATTCTTTTAAGTAAGCATTCATATTAGTTGGTACAGTGGAAGGTGATGTGGCCATAATCTTTTGATATGGCTGTTTAGCAGCATGCACCCATGTATTAATACTGTGATAAAACCAAAACATTACAACTGTGTTCATTAATTAATAAAGCTATTCCTACTTTTGTTTCAAATTGTCAAAATATCTTGCTGTCATAGTTTTACTACAGTGGCATTGTGTATACTGTATTATATATACTTACCATCATCATCATCTCATCCCATCTCACCATGGAAGATTGGCTGTAATGAATCTCCACTCTGCTGTTTTTGTCTTTGTAGAGCACTCGGTCAAGCTTGTCCCTGTCCATCTCTTGATGTTGTCACTGTCATCCTCTTGTTGGATGACCTTCACTCTTACCCTCAAGATGGGCCTTCAGTATAGTATTGTGTCTCTTGACATGCACAGAGTATCTTAGCTGTCTTGTTTTTATGATTTTCAATATTTTTATTTTCACTTCTATCTGGTTTAGCATTTTGTTATTTTCTGTCCATGAGATACACCTTATTCTTCTGTATATCCACATTTCAAGCACCTCAGCTATCTTTTCTGTTGTCTTATTCAAAGTACAGGCTTCTGCACCATAAAGGAATGCTGAGTATATGTAGCATTTTACAATATGTAATCTTTGTTGCTTGTGATATTTGTTTTGATGTAAAGACCGTCCTCATTCTGCTGAAGGTGTTTTTTTTTCCAGTCCTATTCTTCTGTTAATTTCTGTTTCACATTTTCCACCCTCTATTATCATGTGTTATCAGGTATTTGGGATACATAATAACACATGACACATATGCTTATACCTGAAAACTATTACTATGGTCTGATGCTTCTTGTTGGTGCTATACTTTGGTTTGAGGGTTGTCATATATATCTGTAACCCTCTCTTCCTGTCTCTCCCATGATCTATGTGTTCAGTCAATGATATATGACTAGTGGGGTAGGGTTTGATGTGGTCTGCAATATAGTGGAGCCTGGCAAGAAGCCTGCTTTTTTAGTTCACTTGAAGTTTTCAATAAAGTCAATGTAACCCACTACTCATCTATCTTCATGCAGATACTTCAAGATCACCATGACTTCTCATCTATATTCATACAGATAATTCAAGATCACCACACCTACTTATCTATCTTTATACATCTACTTTAAGATCACTACAACTACTCATCTATCTTTATACATCTACTTTAAGATCACTACAACTACTCATCTATCTTCATACATCTACTTTAAGACCACTACAACTACTCATCTATCTTGATAAAGATACTTAAAGATCACTACAACTACTCATCTATCTTGATAAAGATACTAAAAGATCACTACAACTACTCATCTATCTTGATAAAGATACTAAAAGATCACTACAACTACTCATCTATCTTGATAAAGATACTTAAAGATCACTACAACTACTCATCTATCTTGATAAAGATACTAAAAGATCACTACAACTACTCATCTATCTTGATAAAGATATTAAAAGATCACTACAACTACTCATCTATCTTGATAAAGATATTAAAAGATCACTACAACTACTCATCTATCTTGATAAAGATACTTAAAGATCACTACAACTACTCATCTATCTTGATACAGATACTTCAAGGTCACCATGACATTAGTTGCTGAGAGCACAAGTTCGCAGTTCTAATGGAGATGTAAAATAAAGAAAAAGACATACAAGGTTTGACAATTAAGTAATCAGACTCATTTTATTATGGCCAAGACAAAAATGTCATCTAAGAAGCAAAGCATGGAATCCAAAGAGGCAACCGTCATCTATGATCTGGCAACTTTTCATCAACGCCTGATAAGCAAATGACAAACAACCTGCCATTTTGTTGACCTAGTTAGAGGTGCATTGTTACGTAATCAGCATGGAGCAAAAAGCTAACATTAAATTCTGTTTAAAACTCGGAAAAAGTGCCACTGAGACAGTTGAATTGATGCGACAAGTTTATGAAGATAATTGTTTATCTCGTGCACAGATATTCAGGTGGTATTCAAGATTTAAAAGTGGTGTGGAAACGATTACAAATGCAACTAGATATGGATGGCCAATTTCTGTTCATAATGAGAAACTCACTGTAAAAGCCAGAGAACGGATACAAGAAGATCATTGTTTGACTGGAGGATGATGGCAGATGAATTTTGGTGCTAACCGAGACACCATTCGTAAAATGTTAGTGGAAGTTGCTTGCCACTTTGTACCACATTCGTTGTTTGATGACCAAAAACAACAGCATCTTGAGTATGCAAAAGACATCATCAAATCGTGTCACAGAAATAAACATTTCTTAAATTTGACTGTTGGTGAGGATGAAATATGGATTTTCCGCTTTGATCCCACAATTAAACGCCAGAGTGCTCAGTGGAAGTCATCATCATCACCAAAAGGCAAAAAAATTAGTCTTCAAAAGTCTAAAGTGAAGACATTGTTGGTGTGCTTTTTACAACAGCAAAGGAGTTATTCACAAAGAATGTATTCCAGAGGAACAGACTGTCACTGCCAAAGTTTATTTAAGCATTTGAAACATCTATTGAAAAGGATTCTCCTAGTCCGTCCGAGTATTCAACACCTGGCAGTTTTTTTCCTTCTTCGTGATAATGCATCGGCTCACTGGGCAGTAGTTGTACAGGAATTTTTGAAAATACTAATCTTCTTCTTCGTTCGCTTCTACCATCAAGACCGCCCTGTGATCCTACTGTATCACAGGGCTTGAGCCTGTATTCTTGGTGGGTCTCAGAAACGGGATTGCATGACACCATGGTTTTTGTTGCACCAGTTTAGTCTAGAGTTGGACTTTCTCACAGGAAAATCTCAATGATTTTTGGATATCAGTATATCCCTGCTGGGTGAGAGGTGGTAGCCCATCCAGGCTAGAGCTGGACTTTCTCACTGGAAAACCTTGACGTGTTTTGAGATACCCGTGTATCACAGCCAGGCGAGAGGTGGTTGCCCATTCAGTCCAGCTTTGGACTTTCTCACCGGAAAACCTCAGTGTGATTGGGTTACGCATACATCCCCGCCGGGTGAGAGGTGTTTGCCTATCTAAACTGCACTGGTCCAGTGTCTCCGACTTCAGCATTTTGCGGTCGTGGCCGCTACCCTTCCTAGTTGTGGCCAGGACGGAGCTTTTGTCCAGGAGGACGAATCCTCGCCACTAGTGACTTCCACCCCTGGGTTGAGCTGGTTTAGGCATATTATCCCAGTATGGGCGAGTTTAGAACATGACCGATCTCTAGAGCGGGGTTACCGTGACATGCGCAGCCAGTAAGTTTCACCCCTGGTGTAAGCTGGTTAAGGCATATTTCACCAGTATGGGTGTATATCGGACGTGACCGACCTCTAGAGCGGAGGTACCGTGACATGCGTAGCCATCAAGTTCCACTCCTGGTGTAAGCCGGTTTAGGCATATTTCGCCAATATGGGTGTATTTCAGACGTGGCTGGCCATAGAGCAGAGGTGCTGTGGTATGAGTAGCTCTCGCCATGATACTACTGGGTATACCGATTAAGCTTCACTTTATCCTTTCCATCACCTTTTTCACATCGGCGCCACACAGCAACATTAATTGCTTTTCTGCATTTTCTTCCTTGGCCGGGAGGAGTTTCACTACACACGCGGCATCTGAAGAATCTCACCAGCAGTGTCTTAACCTCTGGGTTAAGCCGGTTCAGGCATTTCACCCGATATGAGTGCACATAGGATGTGGCCGACCTCCAGACCAGAGGTGCCATGATTTGACTACTGTTTACTTCACTTAGTCCTTTCTTTCACCTTTTCCACAGTGGTGCCACACGGCAAACCCATTCACACCTTTCTTCACTAGCTGGGAGGAGCCCCACTCCAAGCACAGCAGCTGAAGAATCTCGCCAGCAGTGGTAGATGAGCTACCAAACATGACTCTCATCTACCCGAAGCGTCTGGTTTTCAGGCGCCAGATATTCACCTTGCCCCTTCTCCTGTCAGTTTAAACAGTTCTGCCATGAGAATGCCAGGAGCTGGGCTTGACTGTCAGAGGCTATTTGAGATGCACGCCATTGGAGTGGACAGCGTATCCTCCACCCCACCTCCGACAATAATAGTCCTTAGAACCCACGATACTGATGACATCCAAAGGGCCATAACATCGAGTTTATGGGCCATACCAACAGAAAGAAAGAAAGTGATCGTAATTCAGTAAGGTTCCAAGACCTCAGATAAGTCATTAATTTTTTTCATTTTTTTATTATTTAAATTACATAATATTCATGTGATACTATACTTTATCTCCTCCCTCTGATTCTTCATCCTGTTTGTTTTTGTTTGACGAAGGCTCATGCCGAAACATCACAACTTTGTAATTGTTAAATAATAAAGCTGTTCCTACCTTTTTTCCTAGTTTATACATTTTCATACCAACAGAAGAAATGCAGAGGTCATTTCAGTGTTTGTTAGATCATGCCACTTGCTGTATCAATGCACAAGGGGCTTACTTTGAATAAAATACAGGTTATATCTTCAACTGTTGTTTATTTTATTTTTTATGTAATTAGTCTCATTACTTAATTGTCAGACCTTGTACATTATATTTTTTTAAGGGAAGCATACCACTTTAGTCCTTGTAAATCATGTAATCAACCACTTGTACTGGATGAAGTCATGAAGTGTCAAAAGATCAATACTATGCACCCAAGAGGAGATCAGCCTCTATCCTCTGCCTTTTTGCCAACTTTCCTGATCTTGTCATTTACAATGAAAGCTCAGGATGTGACTTATGAAATTATACTCATTTCCTCTTTCCATGTAATCTTTACCTGACAAATCTTTACCTCTTTGACTATCGAATTAATCTTCATGCTCTGTCACCATAAATTTTTATGAGAAAATTTTGGTAAAAAGAAACTAGAAAGAAGCTGCTATATAGCTGAGAAATATGGGTTTTGTTAAAAATGTACTACTTTTCATTCTACTTAGACTGCCTAAATACTGCTCAAAGTGTTGACCGGCTGATCTACCAACCCTTGTGTTGTTCCGGAGTAAAAGAGGACTTCCACAACACTGAATGTAATTATCTCAAAGACAAGCAGCATCGTTCAATGAGGTTTCTTTAATCCAACTGTAACAATTTATTCTGTTTTAAACTTGACAAGTAATAAAGTGAGCCTATGGTAAGATAAGATGCTTAGGCCATGTAAGGGTTTCAATTTCACATCAACATACAGAATAAAACTCCACTTAAAAACACAATCATACACTGTCATTAAATAATATGTTAAACAATTCAATATTAACATTTTCTTGCACAGAGGAAGAGAAAATCAATGTACTGTTTAATTATTTACAACTTAATCTGCCATTCTGTTTATTTTAAAGCTATTTTCTTTCTTGTATTATGTTTGCTATGTGAAATTTATCATTGAAACTTAAATCATGAATATAAAATTCAAAAGAAATCATTTTTCTCTTTTATACATTTAAAAGTAATTTTGTTAAAATTTTAAATTAGTTGGTTGTGTGGGAAATCTTTGACATAGGATAAGAATGCTAGTTTTTACATCACAAGCAACTTTCTAATCCAAAATAGCAAATATGGGGCTCTCCTAATAATAGTTGGTCATTTTCTGCGCACAAAAAAACTGGTTCAGACTTTTTGTTTTTGGGTCTCAAAATGTTTTGTATCCGTTATGATTCTTTTTTTTTTTTTTAAATGTGCTTAGACTGTCTTGTACCAAACAAAACTGAGTTGCCAGATCTTTGAAAGTTCAATTTGTACACACTCACTTATCTAGGCACATATCACTCTATGCATAAGTTTAAAATGACAACAGCAACATGCTGTTATAACATGGTGTCACAACATGCTGTTTACCAGGAGGTCATTTAACCAGACAGAAAAACTCCAAATCTTGACATGCCAATAAATGGAGTGTTAAAAGCTGCTAAATATTAATGAGACAGTCTGAAACTGACAAATAACTAACAACCACAGATTAATATTAATAGTATCATCATTTGTTAGTGATGTTGATAAGTATGAATTTGACACTTTGAAAGTGACATATGAGTTAAGAGCAACCAGTGATAAATATGAATTAGACACTTTGAAAGTGACATATGAGTTAAGAACAACCAGTGATAAATATGAATTAGACACTTTGAAAGTGACATATGATTTAAGAACAACCAGTGATAAATATGAATTGGACACTCATAAGGCTCAATAGACTCTTTGTTCCAAACTGATATAACTTTTCAGTGACATTGTTACTCTATGAAATATTTTAAAACATGCTTGTATAAACATGCCTTGTAATCCTCTTTAATGTATCATGCCAAGAGTTACTCTATGAAATATTTTAAAACATGCTTGTATAAACATGCCCTATAATTCTCTTTACTGCATCATGCCAAGAGCTTTTGAACTCTTAGTGCCATAAATCCTGCTTGTGATTCCAAGGAAAATATTACAGCTTTTCTAGGAAAAATGATATATTTAAATATATAACTATTTACCACAGCACAAGGTAAAAATAGCCTTATGATGCCACAGAGCCACCCAAGTGATGTGGTATTAGCGCCCATATTTTCCTTGACCCTGTCAACACACCAGACAGTGATTGATGTGCTTGTCTGTCATTTCTACATCAGAGTGACTGGGGTGCCTCCAGTTTATCTCAACTACTGACCTGGGCATGAGAAACAAGTACTTTAACCACTTCACTACCCTTGTTCCCACTTGCTATAGTGCTACATTATTTTCAGTAACAAATAAACAATCACATGGAATAACAGTAATTATAGAAGATAACCAGACAACTGAAATTTATTGATTTGTCCTCTGTAAAGAAGGTTTGATCTAGCTTACAACTTCAATGCAATCAATGCACAGCAATGTCTCAAATACAGTGTGGTCAGCTCTAACAATGGATTTAAACACTGAATCAGCAGAGTTTTTTGCAGCAAACAAGTTTCTGTATTCTTTGTATAACAAGAACTCCAGTACAAGTTTAACACTGCAGACAAGTCCGTCACTTCATGTTTACAAACTTCATTTTGAACAAGAAATCTGAAACTCTTGATTAAATCTGCAAATATTAATACAATCTCTGAATATTAACATTATCAGTGATTCTGTGTATGGTTATTAATACTATTTGCAATTATTAACCTTATCTGTGATAATTAGCACCATCTCATAAACAACACAGCTGTTAGTAGTAGACAGCAGCCCACAACACTTTCGTACTATCTATCTGATGTTTTCATGTGTCTGAAGCACACATGGATGAATGCGTGTGGTTCTGGAGCTATAAAATGTGGGAAAATCAGATAAGGAAAAAAAGAGAATCATTAAAGCATGTAATACGAGGTAACAAAAACAACCAACATTTCTGCAACAAGGCTTCTTCCTGAATAAGAAATTCAAAGAAAACAACAAATATAAATACAGAGAAGGAAGAAAAAAAAAAAACCTATCCGTTGAGCACATGTCCAAGATGAAACATTCACCTTTATCTCACAACATCAGCTTCACCAGTCATCATTTACACTCTCATCTTTACAAACATCAATCATCAATAAGTGCATAGGTTGCGTTGTGAACTTTACTCTGAAGCTGCTTCATCTGTCACCATCATTTTCCAGAAATATCACTACCTCTTGACTCTTTTACGTGACACTGGTGATAGTGATTTCTCTCTTTTCTCTTCGGACAAACTGATGACCTTGGAGCTGATCTTGCCTGGCTCACTGCTGTCATCACTGCTTGAGCTTGATGAGTGTCTCCTGCTTGGATGAAGGCTGAAATCACTGTCTGGAGAAAGCAATGGCCGTTTTTTTGTCAGTGATGTAATCTTAAGTGTTGGTTCTAGTCTCGGTGCATCTTCTCTTACCCTGAGAAAATAAACCAGACATGTTACAATATTCTTTACATTGGAAAGAAACAAATATTAAAATACTAAGGGAAAAAAACCACTTTTTTCACTTAAGTACAAGATGCACATATTAACAGCCATCTGGACTGAACATCTGAAATCATTAGCTCAGGTGTGTGACATTATGGAAAGAAATAGACTTGTGTCAAATTATGGAAAGAAATAGACCTGTGTGACAATATGGAAAGAAACAGACCTGTGTAACATTATGGAAAGAAACAGACCTGTGTGATAATATGGAAGGAAACAGACCTGTGTGACACTATGGAAGGAAACAGACCTGTGTGACATTATGGAAGGAAACAGACCTGTGTGACTTTATGGAAGGAAACAGACCTGTGTGACATTATGGAAGGAAACAGACCTGTGTGACAATATGGAAAGAAACAGACCTGTGTGACATTATGGAAAGAAACAGACCTGTGCAAGTGAAAGAAGGTGAATGACAAGGACACATAAAGTTAAAAAAGCATTTTATGAAAAATACATCATATCAAATTTTAAAATATTTCTTCGTGATAACTGAATCTGTACCTGATAACAAATTTAAAAAAAACTTTTTCCAGTGTACACAGACCACCAACACGCCGCCACCGGCACCACCGCTGCCACCTTTGACATCAAATTTTAAATTATTTTTCTCAGAAATTAAGTATGACATCAAGTTTTTAATCAAGTTTTGTAACTTAAAATGTAAATGATTTTCTTGTAAAGATATTAGAAGAAACAGATGTGGCCTTGGAGGAAGATGCAACAAATACCCCATACAGCCTGAAAAACAAATAAAAAAAGTTCTCTGAGAAGTTTCCGAACAACAAAAACTAGGTAAAATTATAAGAAAAGACATTCAAAGTTTCCTGAACATGTCATGAGAAGACAGAAGTTAGAAAACCTGGTAATGACTGGAAGAATCAGGAGATTAAAGACAAGAAAGCAAGACCAAGAGAAACTTACCTCTCAGAAGACAGACCAAGTGGCCTGGAAAAATGAAAAAGCTTTTGAACTGATTGGAAACACCAAGGATTGTACAAGATGGAGAAGCATTATCACCAATCCTATGAAGCATGACATACAACGTAATGTGACCACTGACATACTACTTCTTGTTCTTGTAAGTTAGTCTGACACAACTAACCTCCTGAGAATAATCACAGCCCTCCGAGACACAACATCCTCTGGTCTAACACAGTGAGTGATATGATCTGCAGCATACCCACTGAAGTGAAACAAAAAAATCGGAGATGAAATGAAACCAAAAAATCTGAGAAGATAAAATCTATAAAACCATGAAACAATTTTTATCATTTCAAGCTATTATTCAGAAAAATAGTTCCAAAAAAAAAAAGAACCACACAAAATACCAAAAAAGGCATTCCCTGCTTTTTGACAATCCACTCTTTTGACTGTTTTCAATTATAACCAGAGCCCATGCATTCAAGCACATGGTCTGGTCTTTTGACTGTTTTCAATTATAACCAGAGCCCATGAATTCAACCACATGGTCTGATCTTTTGACTGTTTTCAATTATAACCAGAGCCCATGCATTCAAGCACATGGTCTGGTCTTTTGACTGTTTTCAATTATAACCAGAGCCCATGCATTCAACCGCATGGTCTGATCTTTTGACTGTTTTCAATTATAACCAGAGCCCATGCATTCAACCGCATGGTCTGGTCTTTTGACTGACCTTGCTCGCTTTCCATGTGGTTCTACTTTGGCCGACCAGACACTTCAGTATTAAGCTGGACTTGGCTTCATCTATTGTTTTAATAAATTGTTTGGAGGGGATTAAAGGTAAGCGTATGTTTAGTTTTGTTTAGGTGGCTTTTTTAAGTTTTATTTTTTGCACACATCTTCAAGTGATATATAATGTGCTGTTTTTGCCCTTTGGCAGCAAAAATGCAACTGAATGTTAAAGAAAAGTCTGGATTCCACTTTTTTATCATTCTCTTTTCCCTAATCGGGAAAAGCGGGGGACATCTGAAGCAGACTCGGAATTTGAAAAAAAAAAAGCTTTTCACTTAAATTATGATTCCTCTTATGTTGTAACATACTTGAGTCCAGCTAAATTTTGAGTTTTTAAGGCCCATTTAACAGTTTTCTCCATGTTCTCTGGACACTTCTTAAGCTTCTTCTGTTCGCCTGTACCTGTACTGGTGTGGTAATTTTGGTCTGTATACAGCAAACACTCCTTGATCTGTGTACATCAGACTTCTTCTTCTTCTTCTTCTTTGTTCACTTCTACCACCAAGACCGTCCTGTGATCCTACTGAATTTACGCCTGTGGTCCTCGTTAAGTTCGGTAGTTCCCAAAAGGACCACACGAGATCCCTGAGAGGACCACGGGAGGTTCAGAGTATCTCAGGCCTTGAGCCTGAATTCTTGGTGGGTATCAGAAGCGGGATTGCGTGATACAGTGGTTTTCGTTGCACCAGTTTAGTTTAGAGTTGGACTTTATCACCGGAAGACCTCGACGTGTTTAGAATATCGGCATATCCCCATTGGGTGAGAGGTGGTAGCCCACCCAGGCCAGAGTTGGACCTTCTCACCGGAAAACCTCGACGTGTTTTGAGATACCCATGTATCACTGCTGGGTGAGAGGTGGTTGCCCATTCAGTCCAGTGTTAGATTTTCTCACCGGAAAACCTCAGCGTTATTAGGATATGCATACATCCCCGTCGTGTGAGAGGTGGTTGCCCATCTAGACTGCCCTGGTCCAGTGTCTCCGACTTCAGCATTTTGTGGTCGTGGCCGCTACTTTTCCTAATTGTGACCAGGATGGAGCTTTTGTCCAGGAGGACAAATCCTCGTCACTAGTGACTTCCACCCCTGGATTGAGCCGGTTTAGGCATATTATCCCAGTATGGGTGTGTTTGGGACGTGACCAACCTCTAGAGCTGAGGTACAGCGACATGCGTAGCCTTCAAGTTTCACCCCTGGTATGAGCCAGTTTAGGCATATTTCACCAGTATAGGTGTATATCGGGCGTGACCAACCTCTAGAGCGGAGGTGGTGTGACATGCCTGGCCATCAAGTTTAACCCCTGGTGTGCGCCGGTTTAGGCATATTTCACCAGTGTAGGTGTATTTCGGATGTGGCCGGCCTCTAGAGCAGAGGCGCCATGGTATGTGTAGCTCTCGCAGCGATACTACTGGACATGCCGATTAAATTTCACTTGATCTTTTCCTTCACCTTTTTACATCGGTGCCACACAGCAACCTTTATTTCTTTTCCGCATTTCCTTTCTTGACAGGGAGGAGCTTCACTCCACGCGCGGCATTTGAAGAGTCTCGCCAGCACTGTCTTAACCTCTGGGTTAAGCCGGTTCATGCATTTCACCCGATATGACTGCACTCAGGATGTGGCAGACCTCCAGACCAGAGGTGCCATGATTTGACTGTTTGCTTCATCTTATCCTTTCTACCACTTTTTCCGTTATGGTGCCAAGCGGCAACCCTTTTTGCACCTTTCTTCATTGGCTGGGAGGAGCACCGCTCCACGCATGGCAGCTGAAGAATCTCGCTAGCAGCGGTAGGTGAGCTACCAAACATGCCACTCATCTACCCTAAGTGTCTGGTTTTCAGGCGCCAGATACTCGCCTTCGCCCCTTCTCCTGTCAGTTTAAACAGTTCTACCACGGGAAGGCCAGGAGCTGGACTTGACTGCCAGAGGCTTTTGAGACGCGCGCCGTTGGAGTGGAGATCGAATTCTCCACCCCACCTCCGGCAATAGCAGTCCTTAGAACCTGTACATCAGACAACCCTTGTTCTATGGACATCAGAACCCCTTGGTCTGTGTACAACAGACAAATCCCATGGTCTATGTACCTAGACACCCCCATGATCTGTGTACACCAGTCAAATCCCATAGTCTATGTACCTAGACACCCCCATGATCTGTGTTCTGCAGACAAATCCCATGGTGTCCCATGATCTGTATAAACCTAGCACCAGATTTATCAGCATGTTCCAAGATGAAGGAGCAAGTTGACTCTAACTTTGCTGGCATGGTTAAATTAACGTTACAGACTGTTTGAGTATAAGGATGCAAGACAGGGTCTTGACCAGTTCCTGCTCAACAATCTCGACAACTAAGCCACTCATGTAGCAGTGCCAATAAGAATTCTTATCAACTTGAATTAATGACATTAGTTGACACAAGAACAAATTAGAAATGAAGAGTTTTGTTGTGATGTGTGACTGGGCAATAACTGTAAAAGCCACGTTATTGCTTGGCTGATGGTTGTAAAACCATGCTATCATTTTGATAATAACCATAAAACCATGTTACCACCTGGACAATGATTGTAAAACAAGGTAGGGTTGCTGGCCCTAGGCCGAACCCTCCTTAGTCCCCTTTTACAATCATGCGTGGTAGAGTACAGTGGTCCTATTCTTTGTTTCCCAGGCATGTACCCAGGTCCTGGATACCACATGGCCTTGAAGAAACTGAGTAATCACCATGTTACCATATGGGCAATGACTATAGAACCATATCACCTGGGTAATGACTATAGAACTATATCACCTGGGTAATGACTATAGAACCATATCACCTGGGTAATGACTATAGAACCATATCACCTGGGTAATGACTATAGAACCATATCACCTGGGTAATGACTATAGAACCATAGCACCTGGGTAATGACTCCCCCTCCCCTCTCTCTCTGAACCTTAAGTGCCTAGGGCTTATGGAGTTTCCACAAGGGTTTTTCAGAAATGCCTGTCCTTTGCCTTTTTTCCCGCTTCTGCCCAGGTGAGCCCTCTGTTGCTCAACATCTTCTCTGTTGTTCTTCTCCATGCCTCTTTTGGTCTACCCTTACTTCTTTTCCCCTGTGGTGTCCATCTTTGGTGCTGTTTTTGGCAGTGAGCTGTCAGTCATTCATTATGTTTCAATAACTGCTGTCAGTGGCTTCATGTGCATTTCTGCCAACAAGATGTTATCTCTTACGTGTTCGGCCAAAATATTTTTCTAATTCTTCGTAAACATTTAGTCTGGAAAGAATTCAACTTGTTTTCTATGGTTTTGGTGATTTTCCAGCATTCGTTTCCATAGAGTAGTACACTTAGAACATTACTCTTAAATATCCTGATTTTCGTATTTATGCTTAGTTTTTTAGATTTCAATATAGTCTGCAGCATTGCAAAAGCCTGGTGTGCTCTAGTAAGTCTGCTGTTGATGTCCTCTGTGCTGTCTCCATTTTCTACTACTCTACTGCCAAGATATACAAATTTGTTGACTTCCTCCACTAACTTGCTATCTACTCTGAGTCTGCTGTTCATATTTTGGTTCACTGGGTAATGACTATAGAAACATATCACCTGGGTAATGACTATAGAACCACATCACTTGAGTAATAACTGTAGAACCATATCACTTGGGTAATGACTATAATACCATATCACTTGGGTATTGACTATAGAACCATATCACATGGGTAATGACTATAAAACCATGTTATCATGTGGGTAATGACTAGAAAATCATGTTATCATGTGGGTAATGACTACAGAACCATATCACCTGGGTAATGAATATAAAACCATATTATCATGTGGGTAATGACTATAGAACCATGTTAGCACTCAAGTGAGAACTATAAAGCCATGATATTACCTGAGCAATGTAACACATCCCCGAGAAAGTGGCAGGGTCAGGACAGGTTTGGAGACACGAATTGGTCTGAACGTGAACCTGCACCCAAAACTTAGAGCACTCTCACTGAAGAATGATACAGACACTATAGGCCGCTCAAAAATATGGGGTGGATCTATGTGCGAAACAATACATCCTCCAGGTTTATAATCATTAATAACTGCACTATTCACAAAGCCTTGTGGAATGATGCTGGCATCACAAAGTGGACCAATGACTAGTCTCTTAATCCAGTTTGGAATTTCATCTACATCTCCTTTGCTGTAAAGACGTTCACTGCCTGGACCCTTCTTCGACAGCTGAGATCCATAGGTGTAGCCTTCACCAAAGAAGTACTTGTTTCTCAAGGGAGCTCTGAAGATGTATATAATCAAAGGTGTTATGTCTCAGTCTATAAGATGTATATAATCAAAACTGTTACATCTGTCTATAAGATGTATATAACCAAAGCTGTTTGAGCTGATTCTGTTCACTATAAATAATGTAAATAACAGTCCTATGATAAAGATGATCCTGATTTTGGTGAAAGGGATGATAATGATGATGACAGGCTGTCTTATGATGAGTACACAGAATGAAGTAACTTCCCTCCACCTCAATGCCATGCTTCTCAATAACCTCCATGATAACATGGATGTCACTTTTAACTTCCTGCCATGTTCAAACAGGAAGCAATAATGCAGACTGCATTCTAGAAACACTTTGGATGGGAAGTAAAGCCTTCACAGAAATGTTTGACGTGCTCAGTATCAGAATGAACAACGAAAACAGAATAAAATGACTAAAATTTTCTTATCAAATAGCCCTCAACTCTCAGAGCCAGTGTTGTACTCAAATCTCTCATGACAAGTCTCAAGTTAAACTGCAAGTGATGAGCTAAGTCTTCAAAGTCTTGGCTTGAGTCTACCACTCTGATAATATGTAACATAACAAATCTTTCAATGAGAGATCTACCTGAAGCAGAGATTACATTACTTGCAGCTGACTTCAGTGTAATATGTGTTATTGCAGATATCCTACCAACAGTGAATTTTTGTATAGCCATCAAATGAAATGCCTAAAAATGATAAGCAGCTGCAAGTCATGCTCCAGTAGCTGCTCTTCAGCACTTGAGTCAAGTTCTTGAAGAGACTTGAGGCCAGATCAATCAGCTTTGACCTGTAACTCCTCTTGACATGAAAGAAAATGTGCACTCTTAAAGATACCAAAAGATACTCCCTCTGATAATCTGAGGAGTTGCTGTTTCTGTTTCGGTGGTCAAGAATTTTCTCCTTCCAGTATTTTGATGACAAAATCAGGAACAATGAGCCAATGAGCATTCACCTTAAAATGTCATTGGTTGTGCTGTGTCACAAACTGTTGATATATTCATCTTCAGTATAGGATACTTTCAGGACTGGATTTGTCTTCCTATTTTGACTCCCGCAGGACACTGCTGGTGAGATTCTTCGGCTGCCGTGCGTGGAGCGAAACTCCTCCCAGCCAAAGAGGAAAATGCAAAAATGCGACTAGGGTTGCTGGGTGGCGCCGCTGTGAAAAAGTGATGGAAAGGATAATGTGAAGTTTAATCAGTATGTCCAGTAGTCTTGCAGTGAGAGCTACTCGTACCATGGCACCTCTGCTCTAGAGGCTGGCCACATCCGATATACACCCATACTGGTGAAATATGCCTAAACCGGCTTAACCCGGGGGTGAAACTTGATGATTACTCATGACATGGTACATCCGCTCTAGAGGTTGGTAACTTCCTAAACACACCCATGCTGGGATAATACGGCTAAACCGGCTTAACCCAGGGGTGACACTTACTAGTGGCGAGGATTCATCCTCCTGGACAAAAGCTCCGTCCTGGTCACAACCTGGAAGGGTAGCAGCCACAACTACAAACTGCTGAAGTAGGAGATACTGGACCAGGGCAGCCTAGATAGGCAAACACCTCTCACCCGACGGGGATGTATGCACGCTGAGGTTTTCTGGTGAGAAAGTCCAATGCTGGACTGGATGGGCAACCATCTCTCACCCGTCTGTGATACATGGGTTTCCCAAAACACGTCAAGGTTTTCTGGTGAGAAAGTCCAACTTTAGGCTGGATAGGCAACCACCTCTCATCCAGCGGGGATATACTGATATCTAAAACACGTCGAGGTTTTCCTGTGAGAAAGTCCAACTCTAGATTAAACTGGTACAACGAAAACCATGGTGTCATGCAATCCTGCTTCTGCGACCCACCAAGAATACAGGCTCAAGCCCTGCGATACTCTGAACCTCATGTGGTCCTCTCAGGGATCTCTTGTGGTCCTTTCAGGGACCACGGGACCTATCGAGGACCACAGGAGTAAATTCAATAGCATCACAGGGCGGTCTTGGTGGCAGAAGCGAACGAAGAAGAAGAGAAGAAGGAGGCTCCCGCAGACATGTCAAGACTACTGTCCGTCACCAGGGCTATTACACAAGGGGTAGATTAAGATGTTGGTTAGCTAAGGTTCATCAATCATGATGCAAGCGGTCAATGATCACTGTCTCAGTCAGCCTAAGTTCTTTGCTCCAAGATGATGGGATGTTTTCCAACCCATTTTCTGGCATGCCCTGCAATTGTGTCCTATTTCTAAGTATGCGGACCTTATCTTTCAAATGTGAGCTTACCAACACAGCAATATTACAGGCAAGCAGTTTACTGTATTACTTGCCCTAGTGAGATAGGGAACTTACTGCTTACTTCCAGATCTTTTTTTTCTGCCAGCACAAAAAAAGAAACCTTTTATTTATGGCCTGCTTGGGGAAGAGATGCATCACCAAATGATGGCTCGCCAGAACCCTTCCTCATTTCCCCATAATGTTCCCTGGAAATGGTAGCCACAGAAGGCTGGCATGTCAGGCAGAACCTCCTGGGTTCCACAGTTTACTGAAAAGACTGCTGAGAGAGCATCATCCCATCTTCTTGTGTGTTTGTGTTCCGGGACAACAGGAAAACCACTGCAAAGTTCAAAGATCAAAGTATTCAGACTCTGGCTTTACTGTATTCGGGACAACCCCATATATGCTCAGGCGGATGTTGTAACATCCATTGAAGAGTATGTTTGCTAATAGTTCCTGTCAAATGTTGGTTGTTTAGGATGCATTTTCTGCCACACAGTTCGGATTTCCTGCCAGCACCTTTAATTTGACCTAGCTCCAGCAGTCTTTTCACAGCTACACTATTCTTCCATTCCCGCTCTTAATTCTCCTGCAGTCTGTATAATACAATACAGCCGTAGCAATGTCCCTCTTGTCCACTGCAGTCAGCCATTATCATCACTAGACGCAAAAGTAGACAGAGCGCCTAAATGATTCAGAATAACGACTTCTCATATGTCTAATCTACAACTTACCTATCAACCGTGTGCTCCTTATACACCCCGATATCGCTCTGCTTCACAACTCTGTCTATCTTCTTTTCAATTTCTTCGCACTGATCTGCTGTAAACAACCGATGTTGTTCTATTCCAGACATGACTTTTTGCAACTCTTCCTCGCGCTCTTGTGAGTTGTAGCTGTCGTACTTGGACCTAGGCGTGGATTTTTTACGACTTGATGGTCTGTTCTTGGGCTCTGTCTTCTTGTCATGCTCTTTAGCTCGGTCATGGGAAGAGTTGTCAAGTTTACATCTCAGGTCACTAACGGACACAGCCGCCATGTTTCACTGACAATTAAAACTAACCTCATCTGAAGAAGAGCTAGTCAGAAGATTTCGTTGTATTGTGCTTCGTTTTATTGCGTTTCACATATATTGCGGCACCGAACACACACACACACACCCCCCCCCCCCCCAACCAAAAAAAAAAAGTATTCATGCTTGTTATTTTCAGAATGTTACTTCTTCTTGCGATGGTTTTTGGTGATAACAATGCACCGAGCTAGTCAGTCAGAGCCATTATGCTTATCTAATTTCCAGGTTTCTTTTCTTTGTCCACACTGTGGCAGTTTTGCAAAAATTCAAACTTTTTCATCATTATTATATTGAAATTGAGCCGTACAAGATGACAACTAGCATCTAAGTGTAGGTGAAGAGTTGTACAAAGAGAGATCTACCTGATCTACTTTATTGATAAACTTAGTGAAAAACGACATGCCGAGCCCCAAGATAGACCGAAAGCTGAGCTTCGTGTGTCTAACGCAAATTTTCAAGATGTGAATGCAAAGAAGTTCTGGAAGAAAACATGACAGTCTTATCGCAGTCATGGGGAAAGTTTTAGTGGCCTGGATAGAAGATCAAATCAGACACAGCGTTCCTCTAAGCCAAGGCCTAATCCAGAGTAAAGCCCCAATTCAAATCTATGAAGGCTGGGAGAGGTAAGAAGCTGTAGAAGAGAAGTTTTAAAGCTAGGTCTAAGAAAAGATGGCATCTTCATGACAAAAATGTAAAGTGCTGATGTTGAAACTTGTCCAAAAGAGCTAGCAAAGATAATTAATGAAGGCAGCTACACTAAGAAACAGATTTTCAATGTGAACGAAATGGATCTATATTGGAAGAAGATGCCATCTAAGGCTTTTCATAGCTAGAGAAGAAAACTCAAAGACTGGCTTTAAAACTGAAAAGGTTAGAATGACTCTCTTTTTAGGAGCTAATGCATCAGGTAATTTCATGTTGAAGCCAAAGCTCATTTACCATTCTGAAAATCATAGAGCCCTAAAAAATCATGGTAGATATACTCTGCCTGAGTCCTATACATGGAATGACAGCACATCTGTTTACAACATGGTTTACAGAATATTTCAAACCCACTGTTGTGGCATACTGCTCATTCCTTCCAAGGTATTTCTGATTGTGACAATTCATCTGCTCACTCAAAGCTCTGATGGGGATGTAAGGAAAGTTTAATGTTGTTTTCCTGCCTGCTAGTGCAAGATCTATTCTGCAGCCCATAGATCAGGGAGATATTTCAAGTCTTATTATTTAAGTCAGACATTTCATAAGGCTACATCTGCCATAGACAGCGATTCTTCCAATGGGTCTAAGCAAGGTGAGAACTTTCTTGAAAGGATTTGCCATTCTAGTTACCATTAAGAAGATTCATAATTTATGGGAGGAGGTCAGAATATCAGCATTAACAGGAATTTGGAAGAACCTGAATCCAACTCTCATGGTTCATGACTTCAGTGGAGGAAGTGACCACAGGCGTGATGGAAATAGCATGAGAACTGAAACTAGAAGATGTTGCTAAATTTGCTGGCATCTCATGATAGAACTTTAACTGATGATTTTTTTTTTTTTTTGGCTGGATGAGCAAGGAAAGTCATTTCTTGACATGGAATCGACATCTGATGAAGATCTCATAAACATTGTTAAAATGACAACAAAGGATTTAGAATATTGCCTAGGCTTAGCTGATACGGTAGTGGCAGGCTTTGAGAGGACTGATCCACATTTCAAAAGAAATTGTACTGTGGGTAAATTGCTATCAAACACTAGCATGATAAGCTACATGAAAATCCTGCATGAGAGAAACCATCAATCTGCAGCAAGCTTCATTGTTATCTTCATATTTATGAACTCTTCACTTTTCACAACTCTAAGTTTCACCCTTATTTTCTTCATACTTGACAAGATGCTAATTCACACTTGTCAGTGAAGTCCTTTGTCTTGACCACCTTCTCTCATAGCACTGATCATGTCTGCTCGATCCACTGCCTGTCCTTTCTCCATGACAGCTGAATCAGCAAGGTGATCTGCTCTTGTATTTCCTCCAATGCCTGCATGGCCTTGTACAAAAATGAAGGTCAGTAGATGGATCTGTAACATCTGCAGAGATCCAAGCCACAGTTGCCTTTGAGAACCGATCTGAACTTTCTTCTGGTTACTCAGGATGCATTACTGTATGTAGTTTATTTGATTTTGCTAATTTTTTTTCCCCCTTGATGTCATGCTTAGACCGAAGTCCACTCAGCTTTAAAGGTACTCTGCCAGACCACAACAGAACAAATCAACAAGACCATAACAGAACAAATCTACCGGACCACAACAGAAGAAACTACATTACAATGAAAATGATTGTTTATAGCAGCCTATTTCATGGAAAAATGTCCATGTAAGTTAAAGAAGGAATTCAGTTTCTTTCTTCTCCTCTTTATCCCAATTTTCAGGAGTGAAGCAGGGATGTGTACTATCACCAACTTTATTTATCTTGGCAGTAGACTGGTTAATGAAGGAGGCAACATCAGACAAACGCAGAGGATTACAATGGACCCTTGACACAGTGCTGGAGAACCTTGACTTTGCGGACGACATTTGTCTACTATCAAGCAGCCACAAAGATATGCAAGATAAAATAAACAAGCTAACTCAGAATGCAAACAACATAGGACTAAAGATTAACGTAGGAAAGACAAAGTTAATGAAGCAAAATGTGAATAACAGAAATGTACTCAGAGTAGATAGCAAGTTAGTGGAGGAAGTCAATGAATTTGTATACCTTGGCAGTAGAGTAGTAGAAAATGGAGACAGCACAGAGGACATCAACAGCAGACTTACTAGAGCAAACCAGGCTTTTGCAGTGCTGCAGACTATATGGAAATCTAAAAAACTAAGCATAAATATGAAAATCAGGATATTTAAGAGCAATGTTCTAAGTGTACTACTCTATGGAAGTGAATGCTGGAAAATCACCAAAACCATAGAAAACAAGATGAATTCTTTCCAGACTAAATGTTTACGAAGAATTAGAAAAATATTTTGGCCAAACACCATAAGAAATAACATCTTGTTGGCAGAGATGCAGATGAAACCACTGACAACAATTATTGAAGAAAGATGCTGGCGATGGTTGGGACATGTGCTCCAAATGACTGACAGCTCACTACCAAAAACAGCACTAAGATGGACACCACAGGGGAACAGAAGTAAGGGTAGACCAAAAGAGACATGGAGAACAACAACAGAAAGGATGTTGAGCAATAGAGGGCTCACCTGGGCAAGAGCAGAAAAAAAGGCAAAGGACAGGCATTTGTGGAAAACCCTTGCGGAAGCCCCATGTGCCCTGGGCACTTAAGGTTCAGAGAGAGAGAGAGAGAGAGAGAGAGAGATATCCCAATTTTCATCAATCAGTATTCTCAAGATTTTATTCATTACGTGCTGAGTTGACAGGCATTATCCACCATGCTTCTCATTTTATACAGTCTGCTATTTCTAATTATATTATTTCCTTTATTCTCCTATGCCATATGATTAGTGCATTAAGGTATTTCTCTTGATCTCATTCTTTTTCCATGAGTTTTTCCAGTGTTTGTCAGATTCTCTGACTCGTGTCTTCTGTGGCGGTCCATTCCCCCCCACCCCCATGTGTTTTACTTTTTTCAGTGCCCTCCATCCTCTTTGAGAAAAAAATTTTAGAATTTAGAAATGGCTAATCTAAATCTGTAATGATTAAAACTTTTGTCCTCCATTTCTGTTGAAATGTGGAGTGAGTCAAAGGTCACCAAACACAGATTTGCCTGTGTGTTAACATGAGTTTATCATCTGATGATTCTGTGCATGATGTTTATGGAATGATGTTTAATGTTACATCTCATTTTTCAGGTGTTGGTTTTTACTGCTGAACTGAAATAGGAATTTTAGAAAGGAAGATCATTATGGCAGACAACAGAATAATGACAACTTTCTAATCAGCATTCTAGATCATAAGATCACAGCCCCTTATCCAAAGCTAATATTTGGCCCATTAAACTTTTATAACTGAAAAAAAAGGTTAAGGTAAAGGTAACCCTATTATTCCATAGAGGCACCTAGAGGATATGGTGTTAACATCCATATTTTCCTTGACCTATTTCCATCATGCCTGGCTGCTTTTCCTTTCCCAGCTCCAGAAGAAGCCAGGTACCCATTTCTAGAAATGGGTGATCAGGGTGCCTTCAGTCAGATTCAAACTACCAACCGTTGTCATGAGAGACTAGGGCTCTAACTACATAGCCACTCAGAGGCTAACTAAATGAGGGGTTAATTCAGTGATATAAGCTAGCACGATCCAGAGGATAGTTCTTTCATTGCTGATCAGATGTTCATCAGCTTAAGATGTTGATTATCTATGACTGTGGGCAGAGGTTAACTAAGCAATCATCGCCCAGTATGTCTTGTGACATGTTGCGTGGCAGCAACAAATTCTCTCCACTTCTCACAGTCTGCATTTGTAAGATGCCACAGCTGTGTTGTTTGTGGTTCATCTTAGTTTCCGCAGCTCTCTGTGATCTGCTCTTTGCCTGACTTCTTTCTCTTACTTTATTTTAAATGGTTGTCATAGCAATGGTGTTGAGGTTTTTTTTAAGTGCATAAAGAACCATCCCTTTTCGGTGAAGATGTTGAAAATTTTGGGTACCATCTTGAGCACTGGTATAACATAGTTATAGCAAACTGATTTCCGATGCACAGAGAGTGAGTTGCAAACCAGCTGTTGTCATACTCTAGTCAGCCTAACTGTACAATGGTAAGGTAAAGGTAACCCTGTCATGCCTCAGAGGCACATAGGGATATGGTGTTAGTGTTCATATTTTCATTGACCTGTCAGCACTCTAGAGAGTGATGTGGTCAGCATCACAAATGGCAGTCTTTCTTTCCCCAACTTCAGAAGTAGTCAGGTACCCTTTCTACAGCTGGGTGACTGGGGTGCCTCTAGCTGGATTTGAACCCCCACCTTCACCATGAGAGACCAGACCACTCTGATACCCATAAAAATTGGCACATGACATATTTGTGATTGTAAAACTGCCTCTGAAACTGAAGAACTGCCTCCTTGATACATTAAACCACATACCTTGCTGCGTATTAAATATAAGCTGATATTCATATGAAAATGAGTCCCATTCATTGTTAGTGAACCACAAAAAAAACTAAAACAGCAATCCCTTGTAGTACATCTCCTCTGTGAGCATAAAATGTTTTACCCCTGTATAAATTTATTGACTGCCATCATCCTACTTATGATTTATAAGTGGGTGGCAAAAGCTTGTTTTAATAATCTTTTTGGAACAAAGCCTACTTGTCAGGCTCCATTTAATCCAGTTTGGATGATCTTAACAACACAAAGCATGAATTTGTAAAAACATTTAGTCTTTTCTAATGTAAAGTTTTTGTTTTTTGCTGAGCCTGGCCCTTTCAGTGACAATGAGTGTAAGGTTTTTCTTATCTCTTCCCGTGCCATTGATCGAATTTTCGATCCTTCCAGTTTCCCCGATGCGTGCCAATGGTCGGAATTTTGATCATGGTTTGTTTCAATAAAAGAAGCGTTGTAACATTTAGATTGTACATATTTTGTCCGCGTTTCCGGTGACACTTTTCAAAATGGTGAAAGAGTGCTTAGTTACGAGCGATGCCGAGCGAGAAAAAGGAAGGGAAACAGAAAATTTTCAATTTCTGATGATGCAGACAGGGGTATGGACATGGCCTGTGACCACCCCACTGCTCTTGAATGTATCCCAAGTAGATCTAGACATATTTAGACGACTGGAGAAGTAGTTAGGAGGTTATTTCAGACATTAATTTAGTGAGAATGCAACATAGAATCAGAATACGAGATCGACAAGTAGATCTAGACATCTCAGATGGTAAGTAGTGCAGATCTAGACCTAGCCGATGGTTAGCTGGGAACAGTCATTGTCTAAAAACATCACATTACTTCTTTTTTCCTAAAAAACTCTGCATTTATGAAATTTTCATACATTTAGTTATACTATGAAACATAATAAGTACACAGAAGTACATGTAAATACTGTTTTCCATTCCATTTTACAACTATACCCCCTAACATATCAAGACCCGCGCTTTTACTCTGGCAAGTAACTGAACGTCCGCTTGCTTCCTATGGCACGGGAAGAGTTACTGGCAATTATGCCAGTTTGGAATTTAGAATAATAATTATTCTTGTTTTCAGAGTTCACATCTTAAGTCACACTAAACCTAGAACCCTGAAGACAGAGTACAGCCTGCACTTTCTGTCCAGATTTTGATGAATGTGATGAATGGTGATGCATTTGCTTAGAACAGTGTTTCTTAATCTGTAGTTCTCAGATAATCTTTCTTGGTGAATAAAAAATAATAAAGGACTTGTAAGCATTTTTAAACATAATGCTTGAGCAGCAAAGTGGTTAGTGCATTAATTTCTTATAGCAAAAGTCTGATGTTTGAATCCAGCCAGAGGTCTTCCAGTCATCCAACTGTAGAAACGTGCACCTGGCTCCTTCTTGAGCTGTGGAAGGAAAAGCTGTCAGGCATGAAGCTAACCACACCACACTCTAGCATGCTGGTAGATTAATGAAAATATGAGCACTAACAACATATCTGCTAACCGCCTCTGTGACACTGCAGGGCTATGTTTACTTTTCACTTTTCCTTAAATATGTACCAGCAGCATTATTATTTCCCAGAAAATGTTTAAAATCTGTATTAAAAATAAAGACAGGTCTTCTCTAGTAAAATTTAAAATGTCTCACTCTACTGATTACTGTTTTATTCATGTAAAAGAACATATTAAATATTCAAAAGTTCAATCTTGAAGAAAAAAGAAACTACTTCATATTATTATTTCACTGAAAGTAGAAACAGTTTAAAAACAGAGTATAAACAGTTTTTTAAAAAAAATCATTCACAATATATTCTTGGGCAAAGTTAAACATGTTATTATTATTTTGCTGAAAACAAAAACTGTTTAGTAAAAGAAACAAGGCACACACAGATTTTTAAAAATCATTCACAATATACCCTTTGGACAAAGTTAAATCTGGAATTTATTATTTTAGTGAAAACAGAAACAGCTAAATAAAAAAAAAAATGAATAAACAGATTTAAAAAAAAAATTTACATGGTCAAAGTTAAGGACCACTTGTATAAATGTAAGATATGTTTTTTTCCCCCCTTTGTTAAGTTGTTGGATTTGTTGCATGTCACATGGATACAGACATTTTTAAAATGTGTGACATGAAATAAAATTTAAAGTACATATTTATGATAGCTTCAAAATAATGTTGGATAATAAAATATTGCCTCATTTTTTTTTTCCAATCTTTATGAAAGATTATGAAAATTGAGCTAGTAAATACTGCAAACAGTTACCTGTGTTCTTTCTTCAGCTAGTAAATACTGAAAACAGTTACTTGTGTTCCAGCTTTCAGTTGCTGATATTAGTTAGCTTAAGTACCCAGGCCCACTGGCAAGGCATGTCATTCAGACTTATAGCTGGAATAGCCACATAAACTCCTTGTGATGGCCTTGCCACCCAATCAAATGATGCTCCACTATATCCTACAAGGGTTATTTGTGTGTTTGATGTTGGCTGGGGGGCACCCAGTTCAAGAAGGCCTATGTTTGGCCATGAGAGAAGAATGGCATAAACAACTGCAGGCTTAGTTTTGTTGTTCTGAGTGTACCTTTGGAAGAATAAAAAAAAATAGGTCACACTCACTATCTAGTACAACTAATAAGCTTTATATGACATAAAGAAACTCCTGACAGAAGAATACAGTTAATTCTCCCGCTACCATGAGCTATGTAAACAGCTATACACCAGCAAGGAAAATATGGTTGTGGATGTGCTGTTTTGTTACACATTTTTGAGTTCACAGTGTTAGAAATGTTGAAAACGCCGAACAACGCTCATCATCACTTCCTTGTAAAGGTAGCTGTGATTAATGATAACAAAAATTGTTTGTGTGTTGGCATTTTTTTGCAGTCATTGGGAGTTAATGAGAAAAAAAAGTATTATAGTGCTGTAGGCAGCTGACGTTATTTTAAGCTTTTGAGACACAAACATACACATGAAGCAGAAACTGAAAGCAACAGAGAAAGATTTGGAGAAAGATGCAAAATAAAATGTGAACACTTCAGAAAAGAAAAACAATGAAGATGTTCTAAGAAGAGTTGTGGAACAAAGCAAAGTAATTAAAATAATAAGAAAAGAACAATTAAAAATTCTTTGGGCATGTCTTAAGAAAACAGAAGCTATAAAGCTATACCGTCATTGAAAAATTCAAAGGAAAAGTGAGAATAAAAAGTATAGGCATCCCTTGATTTTTGACCACTTGCATTCTAATAAAAATAATAAAAGGAGGACATCTATCGGTCTTCAGAAAGTAAAACAACTAAAGAATCTGTGGACAGGAACAGACAGAAGTACAAAAATAAGATTTTTAAGGGCATGCATCTTTCCCATGGCAACATATGCCTGTGAGACCTGGACACTTAACAAAACAGCTGAGAAACACATAAATGCCTTTCAATGTAAATGCTACAGAAGAGTTCTTCAAATACCATGGACACAAAAAAGAACAAATATATCCATACTACAAGAACTTAATATTGAAGAAGGCTGGCTAGTAAAGAGGATTAAACAGAGAAAACTTAAATATTTTGGATGCATTAAACATCATGATAATCTAGAGAAACTGTCTTGGAAGGGTGCATAATGGGAAAAAGAAACAGAGGAAGACCAAGGCTGTAAGACATCGCTGATGATCTGCAAATGGTTGTATCAACAGCAGGTCATCGTGCTCACAACCAAGAGGCCTACAGGAGTGCTGTTAGGGAGGCAAAGTTCCACAAGGGACATGCAAATGAATGAATGAAATGCATTCTAACCACCCTCTCCCTCAACTGTTTTCAATTATAACCAGAACCCAAGCATTCAACTGTGCGGTACTCTTCTGACCAGTTTTTAATCACTGAAATACTGAAATACATCATCCTCCCAGACAAGAATCAGAATATTTTAAGCTGATGTTATATTTGTTTATCTTTAAGCTTTCATTTATTTTTTGCTTATTTATCTTTCACAAGCATCCGCAAGTGATATATATTGTTTTATTTCATTTTTCTTTTGAATTCCACTTTTCAACCAGTTCCAGTGTTCTACCGTGCTCTTTTCTCTAAGCAGTCAAATAAGTTGGGGGCACCTGTATCTAACTGGACTGATCAAATTGAAAAAGAAAAGTAAATGATCTAAACAGAGCTAACAAGTAGCAGACAACATGTGGAAGCATGACTGCCTGATGAATGGATGAAGTAATCCTGCATGCATTCTTTCTTTCTGTTTTATTCTATTAGTGTGCATTTCCAACATCTGCACAGATACTTCCAATGATAAAAAGCCATGGTAATGCTGAGATCTTCCATGACTCCCAACAAGCCTTTCCTGGTGATGTGTATGCAAAAAGTCATGTTTTCTCTGTTCATCACAATCAGCTCCAGAATACTGGGTACATCCACTATTTTCTTGAGTCAAAATGGGCATTAGGAATAGTCACATTTCTCATTTCTTTTGCCATCATTTTCAAAGGGTTAAATTTAGGATTAAATCTATTATTATCTGGTAAGAAAGGAATAATGACCTACCAAATGTCAGGAGTTACAGTATCATTCTGGAATGTCCAAGGTTTGCTTCCATATATGGCCTCACCATTGACCTTCAGCCAAGATCCAATTTGTACCAGCCGTTCTTGATATATAGGGGAGATAACACCATAACTGGTAGGACCCACATTCAGAAGTACATTGCCATTGCAGCTGTAATTAGAAGTTATACATGTTCATACAAAATTATACTTCATCATTTTAAACATCTGTGCAGAAAAATAATTTAGATATTTACTTATACTAGCAGTTAAATCCTCATCTCTGTATATTAAAACAGGAATCTATAATTTGTCTAATCACAAAATTAAAAAAAAATATGTTGTGCCCAGTTTACTTTTTTCCCACAAGAATTAGACTTTACACAATTTTCAAAAGCATACTTTTGGACTTTGTCAAAAAAAAAAAATCAATAAATCTATTATCGATACTTCATTATCTCCTGACAGTTATCTCCTTCATAATCTTTAGATCTGTATCACAAAGCAAACATGTAATTCATACAAATTGATTTGTGCATGGAAATACCAGATTTTAAAAAAAAAACCTTTTATTTGAATACAAAAAGTATATAATTTTTAGATAAAAAGGATGATGACTGCAGTGAAACTGGTTTAAATAATAAAGTTAGATAGAGGTGTATGGTGTAGTTTTACAAAGTGGCAGAGGGATTGGGTAAAGTGAGACAAAATGAATAGAAATTATGAGAATGTATAAATGAAAAACATACAACATCCGATATTTCGGCGTGAGCCTTTTTCAAGGATTACATGCACAATGAGACAAAAACAAATAACTAAACGAAGAACTTATCTTAATATGGCCTCCTCCAGAGGTAGGAAACAGAAATGTGTTTTGATTAGAAGATGCATAGAGACCATGTGGGCCACACAAAGGATATGCAGACAGAGCCAATCATAAAGAAGAGGTGGAGAGAGAGGAGGAAAACAAGTGGTAGAAAGGGGTGGGGAAAAGGCAATAGAAACATGATAGCCGCTAGAGGAGAAAGTGTCGGGGGGGGGGGGGGGGGAAGCGGAGAGATGATGAAGAACATAAACACCTGCAGGGAGAAAATGTGAAACTGGTGAACAGGACAAGACCCTATAAACACCAATATGTTGGCAGTTAAAAACATACTGTTTCGCCATCTCCATCTCCTCCAGACCAAGCCTGATACATGTGAACTTTTTGGGAAACCCCCATTGGTGGCGTACAGATGGGACAAGAACCTCAGGGACCTTTTAATTCATAGTCACCTTAAGATAGATGACACTTTTTATGGTACCAGATGCGGATGCTGTAGATGCAACACTTGTCCATTTGTTGTTGAGGCTAGCCAGATCTCCTTCCCTAAGTCCACGTTATCAGTTCAGGAGGGTTTCACTTGTACTTCACGAAATGTTATTAATGCTATTATGTGCAAACATTGTGGTATGAAGTACATAGGGGAGACTGGCTTACGCTTAGGAGATCGATTTCACCAGCATCTTAATGATGTTTCTAAGAGGGCCTGACCTGTGGCTAAACATTTTTGGCTTAACAACCACAGGGGAAAACAAGTCATTTCTGTTAATGCGATCTGCTCTTGCTCTGCTGATGTATAATCTCGGAGGGTCGTAGAACAGCGTCTTATTTTCCAGGCTGGTTGTCTCCACCCTGCTGGAATTAACAATGTCTTCAGCTTTCTGTAACTTCTTTAGTTTTCCATCCCCCCTCCTTTTTTTCTCCTAGCTACCCCTCCCTACCACCACCCTCTTTTCTTCTCTGGCAACATATTGGTGTTTATAGGGTCTTGTCCTATTCACCAGTTTCACATTTTCTCCCTGCAGGTGTTTATGTTCTTCATTCATTATCTCTCCGCGTCCCCTTTTCCCTCCCCCCAACACCTTCTCCTCTAGCGGCTATCATGTTTCTGTTGCCTTTCCCCCACCCCTTTCTACCACTTGTTTTCCTCCTCTCTCTCCACCTCTTCTTTACGACTGGCTCTATCAGCGTATCCTTTGTGTGGCCCTGTGTTTGCTAAGACAAAAATGTTTAGCCACAGGTCAGGCCCTCTTAGAAATATCATTGAGATGCTGGCGAAATCGATCTCCTAAGCGTAAGCCAGTCTCCCCTATGTACTTCATACCACAACGTTTGCACATAATAGCATTAATAACATTTCGTGAAGTACAGGTGAAACCCTCCTGAACTGATAACGTGGACTTAGGGAAGGAGATCTGGCTAGCCTCAACAACAAATGGACAAGTGTTGCATCTACAGCATCCGCATCTGGTACCATAAAAAGTGTCATCTATCTTAAGGTGACTATGAATTAAAAGGTCCCTGAGGTTCTTGTCCCATCTGTACGCCACCAATGGGGGTTTCCCAAAAAGTTCACATGTATCAGGTTTGGTCTGGAGGAGATGGAGATGGCGAAACAGTATGTTTTTAACTGCCAACATATTGGTGTTTATAGGGTCTTGTCCTGTTCACCAGTTTCACATTTTCTCCCTGCAGGTGTTTATGTTCTTCATCATCTCTCCGCTTCCCCCCCCTCCCCCCGACACTTTCTCCTCTAGCGGCTATCATGTTTCTATTGCCTTTTCCCCACCCCTTTCTACCACTTGTTTTCCTCCTCTCTCTCCACCTCTTCTTTATGATTGGCTCTGTCTGCATATCCTTTGTGTGGCCCACATGGTCTCTATGCATCTTCTAATCAAAACACATTTCTGTTTCCTACCTCTGGAGGAGGCCATATTAAGATAAGTTCTTCGTTTAGTTATTTGTTTTTGTCTCATTGTGCATGTAATCCTTGAAAAAGGCTCACACCGAAATATCGGATGTTGTATGTTTTTCATTTATACATTCTCATAATTTCTATTCATTTTGTCTCACTTTACCCAATCCCTCTGCCACTTTGTAAAACTACACCATACACCTCTATCTAACTTTATAATTTTTAGAAATTTTTTTTGCTTTCTCATCCTCACACTTTATTCTGTTTAATCTGTATCATTGTTTCCCCCACTAACCACATAAGAACCAATATTGTTAAGTAATATTGGTTCAGAGGTATAGTAGTTGTAGAAATCACATGTGTGTCTCAGGTTTGATTCTTAGTTGATGCAAGCCTTTTTTTTTCTTCTCTTTCATCTCTTACAAGATTCCTTGGATAATAAACATACCTTCTTAACCTAGTTATTCACTCACTAACTAAACTTCAGACTTGTAAGGAACAAAATAAATCTTCCACATTCTACACTTGTTCTTACAGAAGTTCGTTTTCTGAAAGAGTTCACATGAATGTATATAAATTATAACTAGACAACCAGATAACATTACACTGTACTAGACAACCACCTAACATTACACTGTACTAGACAACCACCTAACATTACACTGTACTAGACCATCACCTAACATTACACTGTACTGGACAACCATTTAACTTTATGCTGTACTAGACAGCCACCTAACATGAAATGTATTAGACAGCCACTTAACATTACACTGAACTAGACCATCACCTAACAATACACTGCACTGGACAACCACTTAACATGAAACTGTACTAGACAGCCACTTAACATTAAACTGTACTAGACAGCCACTTAACATTACATTATACTAGACAGCCATCTAACATTATGCTGTACTAGACAGCCACCTAACATACTAAACTAGACCATCACCTAACAATACACTGCACTGGACAACCACTTAACATTAAACTGTACTAGACAGCCACTTAACATTAAACTGTACTAGACAGCCACCTAACATTATGCTGTACTAGACAGCCGCCTAACATACTAAACTAGACCATCATGTAACATTACACTGTACTGGACAACCATTTAACATTAAACTGTACTAGACAGCCACTTAACATTACATTGTACTGGACAATCACCTAACATTACACTGTACTAGACAACCACCAAACATTACGCTGTACCAGACAAGTCTAACACAAGCACTGTACATTCATGAAAGAAGTTATAACTATAGAAGAACACAAAACTTTAATAACAGAAGAAATTAATCTAACAGCACGTGGACATGTAAGGAAGAGGGTCTAAAATAAAGGAATATTTAAAGAAGAAAAAATAGCAATGAAAGAACATTTAAAGAAGACGAAATTATTAAAGAACATTTAAGGATAAAAAAATTACTATTTAATAAAAGTTACAACAAAGATTACAATGCAGAAAAATAAAAGAAAGTCCAAAAATAAAGGAAAATTTAAAGAAGAAGGTACAAAAAGTTAACTAAAAAAATAAAGGAAAATTTAAAGAAGAAGGTACAAAAAGTTAACTAAAAAAATAAAGGAAAATTTAAAGAAGAAGGTACAAAAAGTTAACTAAAAAAATAAAGGAAAATTTAAAGAAGAAGGTACAAAAAGTTAACTAAAAAAATAAAGGAAAATTTAAAGAAGAAGGTACAAAAAGTTAACTAAAAAAATAAAGGAAAATTTAAAGAAGAAGGTACAAAAAGTTAACTAAAAAAATAAAGGAAAATTTAAAGAAGAAGGTACAAAAAGTTAACTAAATAGCTTCTCAAGTAATTCTGAGTATGTCTACTACACTTAAAACTGCAACAGCTACCACAATTAAGATGATTAAAGAATTGTTCTTTGAGCTGCATGGTTCTGGAGAGAGTGATAAATCTAAACACAAGAGACTGATGAATGATTAAGGTACACACCTCACAGTTGACACCAGCTGAGAAAGCAGTTGCTCGATGGTTAAAACATCACTAATATCTGTGTTTCTGCGGAAACCCCAAGACTGGCCATCAATGGTCATTGCATTTTCCCATTTATGTGAAACGAGGTGGCCTATTGGATGAAAAGAAATATTTTTGGATGATCTGGTTACATGATTTAAGTTGCAGTAAGACTCTGGAATATTTAGAAGCTTCAGTTTTGAAGGGCTGACTGGTGAGAGAAGACTGCTCACAAACATGCTGCCTTTGTTCCTCAACATTAGTGTCATGTACCTGTTTTCTGCAGGGGGTGAGTGGAATATCCTAGGACCCATGCTAAAGACCTCTTCTCTTTTAGATGCCTGGTCTCTATCTCCTGCAGCAGTTAACTCTTTCCATGCGTTAGAAGAAACACGGACGTGTCGTGGTGTGCGGGAGTAAAAACGCGGGTCTTGGTCTGTTAGGGGGTATAGTTGTAAAATGGAATGAAAAACAGCATTTCCATGTACTTCCATATACTTAATATATTTCAAAGTACAGCTAAATGAATGAAAATTTCATAAATGCAGAGTTTTTTAGGAAAAAAGAAGTAATGTGATGTTTTTAGACACTGATTGTGGCCAGCTCACCATCGGCGAGGTCTAGATCTGCCCTACTTACCACTACTTACCATCTGAGATGTGTAGATCTACTTGTCGATCTCGTATTGTGATTCCGTATTGCATTCTCGCTGAATGAATGTCTGAACTAACCTCCTAACTACTCCTAACTACTTCTCCAGTCGTCTAAATGTGTCTAGATCTACTTAGAAAACATTCAAGAGCAGTAGGGTGGCCATAGACTATGTCCATACCCCTATCTATATCGTCAAAAATTGAAAAATTTCCATGCTTCTCGTCCTTTTTCTCACTCGGCATCGCTCATAACTAGGCACGCTTTCGCCATTTTGAAAGTGTCGGCGGAATCGCGGACAAAATATGTACAATCTAAATGTTACACCGCTTGTTTTAATGAAACAAACAATTGTCACTATAACGACCATACTGTAGCTTTGAGACACCGGAAGTATCACTATATCGACCATACGCTCAGAAAGAGTTAAACGAGTTTAAATCTCAAATTTCCTCAGAATACTTTAGAATTCTCATATATCTACTTCTTTTATTTATTAATTAAATACATTTTACTGATATCATCCAATTACTTCTTCTTCTTCTTCTTGTACTGTTTTCTCTCCTCACATCATTTTTTTAAAATCATCATCACCAGTTCCGTGCCAACTGGCTTTGGCTATTATGTTTCTTCAAAGTACACGATCCTTCATGCAGGCCATCAGCTCAGTTGGTGATCTCCTCTCACAATATCTCATCAGACTGTCCAGTTTCATTTCTCTTGGTCTTCCTCTTGATCTTCTTCCCTCTATTTTACCTGTTGTTATAATATTTTCAATGCCCCCTCTTCTCATTGCATGTCCTATGAAAGTACATTGTCTCTCTCTTATTTTTTTTACAAGATTTTTTGGTCTCTCCAGCTCTTCTCATACATTCTTCATTAGTTATTTTTGCTGTCCAGGGAATTCACAACATTCTTCTAATAAACCACATTTCTGCTGCTTCCAATGATTTTTGTGCAGACTTGCCTATTGTCCATGATTCACTTCCATATAACAAGATAGGTTCAATATAGCATTTTAGGACTCGTTTTCTAACATTCACTGATGTGTTGGATATTATGTTTCTCATTCTCTGAAATGCAGTCTTTGCTTGGCATATTCTGTTCCTAATTTCTGTTCTGCATTTCCCATCTGAAGTTATTACTGCTCCAAGGTATTTGAATTTCTGCACCTGTTTTAGAATAGTTCTGTTTAATTTTTTTTCTTTTAATGTAATAAAAAAAATAAAGGTAGAGTAGGACCCCACCATACGTGGACTTGCTACACATGGTTTCAAGTTTACGCTACTGACAATCCAAAAAAGAGAAAAAAAGAAAATATGTATAAAAACAAAAATTCTTCAAAGAACACTAAATCTATGGCATCTTCCACAGTATGCGAATTCTCACAGCATCTTGCTCAGTCATGCTTATTCTTTCTGAGGAAGTATTACCATGACTCATCCACATCCTCCATTGTCACCACCTTCCACATCAGGTGACCCCCAGACTTCAGAATCCTCCACTTCTGACATCATGTCACTGCCCTCATCTCCTAGGAAACCATCACCTTCAAGATGAGCCTGGGTTGTCTGAAGCTGATGATCTTTCCAGCGTCTTGTCAGAAGGATGAGAGCAGCCTAGCACTACTGTAACCCGCTGCTTACATAAATACGATTATCCAGTCATTCGCTCATTTTAGTAGTGTCCTGCACGTTCATCATCATCATCATTCAATTCCCCTGGGAACAACTGTGTTAAGAGCACACTTATCTTAACATAGTGTTTATGAGACAGGGAACATAGATCTGTTTGCTTAAAAACTCTGACCTACCTCTGTAGCCCAGAAACTTGTAGCAATCAACACTAATTGTAATTGTTATTTTTGCAAAATGTAATGTCAGGTTGGTGGACAGATGGGGACATGGAGATCTCTGGCGGGGATGAGGGAAGTCTGGTGTGAAACCAATGAATCCAGGACGTGACAAGCCTATGGGTCTTTACAACAATGGCTATCAGAATGATGTAAACAAAACAGAGCCAGTAGACTATGGGTGGCGGGGAATGGATATCGTTGAAGCACTCATCAGATTCCTCATCTCAAAGTCAGAGTGTCTTTGTGGAACTGTCTCAAACCATCTGACATGGAGAAGGCGCTTAAGTACAGCCACCAGGGGCTGGAAAACAAAGTTTTGGCCAGGCCAGCCACACTGTCATCATGGCAGTCCGAGCAAGACCACAGTCTGCCCTAGCAAGGAAAGGTGCTGAAGTCGGAGTTACCCAGCCAAAAGGCGCATCGCAAAAATCAGGGTAACACGCATTATCGCTAATGAAATGTCTATATCTACAGTTTTCAAACATGGTGCTCGCCCTGTGAAGACTAACCAGGCAGGTGCAGTGCCGGGCCCCCTGCCTCGAAAGGGTCCACCCAATGCTACTGGAGGTCCTCTCAGTTCGTCTTGTGGAGTCAGGAGACATGAGAGTAGAGCTACTGGCCAAAAAATACAACAGAAGAAAATAGCCAAAAAGCAAGAACTTAAAATAATGCAGTGGAATGCTGAGGGTGTCAGCAGTGTTAGAGATGGCTATAGCAAAAAGGTTGAACTAGAGAACATACTTTTTGCAGAGCAGGTAAGTATATGCTGCATACAGGAGACACACCTAACCAAAGATGCCGCCTTTAAAATCAGAGGCTACCAGTGCTTTAGATCAGACCGACAGGACAGAAGAAAAGGAGGAGTACTCACACTTGTTAAGAATAACATCAGCGCATGTCAGGTGGAGTGTACATGGAAGGAGCCGAATACCAGATGATCCATCTAAAAAGTAGTAATACAGATTTCCACCTCCTTAACTATTACTGTCCTAATGACCGCCCACTTGCTTTAGGAACAATCCCACACAAAGAGAGACTGATGGTCTGTGGTGATTTTAACAGTCATTCCCAGAGCTGGGGCTATGACCACATAGACAAGAGAGGAGAGGAAGTTGAGAGCTGGCAGGATGATAATGGACTTCTCCTGATCAACCAGCCAATGGATGCCCCAACATTTTACTCAAGGGCATGGCATACAAAATCAACACCAGATCTGGCATTCCACTCTCCAGATCTGAAGTGGAACATTACACGTGAAGTTGGAAAACAACTTGGAGGTAGCGACCATCGACCAGTCTTCCTGACAATAGAAAATGAACTCCTTAACACCAGTAACCCTCTCCCCAGATGGAACTATAAAAAAGCAAACTGGACAATGTACAGACATCGTACAGGTACCTGGTGGGACAGCTGTCCATAGAAGGTAAGGATATTAACAGCATAGTGAAGGAATTCAATGCTTGTATCCTTCAGGCCGCTCGTGAAACCATTCCCAGAGGAGCTCGCAGGGACTATAAACCATACTGGTCTAGTGAGCTGGGAAAACTCCATGATGACGTGGAAGCAGCTCGAAAGCAAGCAGAAAATAGACCATGCCAAGAACACCACAATAATTACCAACATTCTAAGGCCAAATTTCAGAGAGCAAAGCTGCAAGCCAGACGGGAAAGTTGGAGAGAGAAAACAGAGTCCCTAAACTTTGAAAAGGATGGAAGGAAACTGTGGAAACTAATCAAACAGTTAAATGATGAGAGTACTGGAAGAAGTACAAAGGTTACACTAATAGAGGATGGGAAAACTCTTACAGGTAAGCAAGTAGCAGATCACTTTGCTCGCATTTTGCACAGGACTGCAACATTGATATCCATCCAGAGAAGGAGCGTACAGTGCGCATCGAGCCACAGAAAGAGGAGGAACAAGTCAGAAAAGTGGAGGTCATGGATGCACCAATCACACGCAGTGAGTTAGACCTAGCAGTTAGTAAACTGAAACCAAGGAAATCACCAGGACCAGATGGAGTGTCCAATGAAATGATCAAGAACCTGGGAATGGCAGCAATGGGAAAGCTGTTGGATATTTTCAATATGTGCTGGAGCACAGGTAAGTTACCTCAAATCTGGAAGGAAGCAAGCATGGTACCACTGCTAAAACCAGGGAAAAACAGTGATACTGCCTCCAGCTACAGGCCAATCAGTCTCACTAGCTGCCTATGCAAAACGATGGAACGCATCATTGACCTGAGGCTAAAATGGTACCTAGAAAGTGAAAACCTTCTCGTTCCACAACAAGCAGGATTTAGGCAGTACTACAGTACGGAAGATCAAGTGACCTATCTCTCTCAAGAGATTGAGGATGCATTCCAAGAGAAAAACCTTGTACTAGCAGCGTGGATAGACCTGAAGAAAGCCTTTGATAAAGTATGGAAAAAAGGTCTGCTGTGGAAACTAAGAAACTGCAATGTGAATGGAAGACTGTACAACTGGATAAAGTCCTATTTACACAATAGAAGAGCTAGAGTAGTAATGGATGGTCACAAAAGCCAGAAAGTACTGCTGCGACACGGTGTACCACAAGGAGGAGTCCTTTCGCCTACACTATTCCTTGTATTCATTAATGACCTGGTCAAGGAACTTCCCTATGGAATCAAAGCGGCACTGTATGCAGATGATCTGGTCATGTGGTGTACAGATGAATATGCAACAGTTGCTACACAGAGACTCCAAAGAGCAGCAGACATCTTGACATCATGGACAAACGAATGGTGTGTAAGTATCAACACAGAGAAATCAAGTACCACTCTGTTCACCCTCTCATCTAAACAGAAAGCAGGTAAGATCTTTGTAAATGAAATACCCTTAAGGATGGACAACCAACCCACTTACTTAGGAGTGACTCTTGACTCAAAACTGACGTGGAAGCAACACATCAACAGTGCAGAAGCAAAAGCCAGAAGAAAACTAGCCATATTAAGAAAATTGAGTGGAACCACATGGGGAGCTAGTGAAAGAATCCTCAAGAATGTATATCAGCAAAGTATTCTACCACATTTAGAATATGGCTCAACATCTTGGTGCACAGCATCAAACACTACGCTGCATAATCTAGACAAGGTTCAAAATCAGTCACTACGGATTATCACAGGTGCCATGAGGTCCACACCAATAGTAGAAATGCAGAAAATAGTTGGTGTTCAAGCGCTAAAGGAACGTAGAGACACAAAGGTCATGACCATGGGAGAAAAATTCCTTAGCTCTGTAAGCCATCCCCTGAAGGAGAGATTCAATAACTTGGCATTAGGACGGCTTAAAAGAAGCAGCTTCATTCATCAGGCCAAGCGTATGCGTAAGCTGATACCTGACCTTCCAGCTGTAGTCGCTCCATTATCATCTGTACCAGAGCATACACCATGGAAAGAAGCAGATTATACACAAATATCTATTCAGACTGAAGTGAAAGGTGTGCAGAATGGTGAGATGCAGAGCAGTCTTGTAAGATCAACAGCCACACTTAGTGTTCTAGATGACAAATATCCATGTGACACCTGGATACGTGTGTATACAGATGGATCTGCACATAATGCCATAAAGAATGGAGGGGCAGGAGCATATATTGAATATCCAAACAACACCATTGACAAGATTTCCATACCCACTGGTAAATACTGCAACAACTTTGATGCAGAAGTTAGGGCAATTATTGCTGCAGTTGAAAAACTATCAGACTCCAGAATTGATACATGTCCTGTAGTAATTCTCACAGATGCAAGATCAGTACTGGAGGCTCTTCAGTGCAACAAACTACCAGACCTTAAGGATGCCTTGTCAAAAATTGGCTTACAACATGAAGTCACTTTGCAATGGATTCCCTCCCACTGTGGGATACCAGGCAATGAGAAAGCTGACCAACTGGCCAAAGAGGGCACTGAAATGGAGCAGCCAGACATACCAATCACTTATAATCAGAAGAAAAGCATGATAAAAACCTACAGGAAGCCACAAACACCACCACATGATGACTATCACATGCTAAACAGAAAGGAACAAGTCACCATCTTCCGTCTCCGAACAGGACACAGCCGACTCCGAAGTCATATGTATACAAAGTTTAAGGTTGGTACTACTAATCTGTGTACATGTGCCCAGGTGCCCCAAACTGTGGAACATATCCTCCAGAACTGCATCAACTACGAGTCACTGAGAAATAATTACTGGCCCAGTGAAACCACTAAAGAAGATAAGCTCTATGGTTCCATACATGAATTACAAAAAACAGTGAAATTTATCCAAGAGACAGGACTGCAGATATAGACAGACAGTGCGAACGAAGAAGAAGAAGAAGATCATCATTCAAGAAGATATCCAAAGAAGAGGGAGGGTGAGTACAATACATGCACTGACGGAGAGACAGAGAGTATTACAATTTTTTAAAGCCATTTTTACAGTATCGTGCTTTTTATTGTTAATATAGTGTTTGTCTTATTTTTTTTTTTTTAAATGTGACAGGCACATCATGATAGAAAATACTTGATAATTAATTGTGTATTTTGCACAAATTTCTGCTTATACAAGGTCTTGGAACTTTACTGGTCACAAATGGAGGGGCCATAAAGTATATGTAATTCATGTGTTTGTGATATCATATTTATTAATCAGATCAGTCTATCTTTAAGTTTATCATCTGTTTCTCTCTTTCTTTCTACTTGTCCGTTTATTGTTTTTTTAACAAAGGCAAGAGCCAAAATATCACTGTGTATCTTGTTTCTTTTAAGCAATGCTTTTATCGGACATGTTAAAACTTCTTCACATCTTTACAGGTGACTGTATATATTTGCATACATATTTTGGGCTATTTACATACGCCATTTTACGCTAAACTTATACTTCAACCTACACAGAGATGATTTCATGAGAAAAGAACAAACCAGGATTGTATCTGTCTGAGCAAGTATAAAAACCACCATGTTTACACATGACTCCCTGGCCCCATCTGTCATTGGTTACAACAGTGTCCCTCACTGGACTGAAAGAACAAAAAAGTTGTAAAATAAATTAATGTAAATTTTTTTAGCATCAAAAGTAAAAAAGCAAAACTCTTTGTGATAATTCATGGTTTTGAAATGATTTAGAAAACACTTTACTATGTGCCAAAATCTGCTCAGAGAGAAAACACATGCTGAACTGCCTGTCTGTTCAAGATCAACACAACTAAGAGTTAATATTTTTGTTAAAGGTAGTAGCATCTTTACTCAGTAACAAAACAGATCCAGTTTCTCAACTTTTTCCTTATACATACAAACATATAGGGAGAAAAAAAAAGGAAAACTGTACAACACATTAGAAAAAAAAGGCAACATATAACAACACATTAAAAAAGAGAAAATCTATACAACACAGAAAAAAGGCAACATATAACAACACATTAAAAATGAGAAAAACTATACAATACAGTGAAAAAAAGGCAACATATAACAACACATTAAAAAAGAGAAAAACTATACAACACAGTAGAAAAAAAGGTAACATGTAACAACACATTAAAAAAGGGAAAAACTATACAACACAGTAGAAAAAAGGCAACATGTAACAACACATTAAAAAGCTATTTAGCTTGTGAATTTTCTGTGGCATAATGAACATACATGCAACATACAGATGTTCAACACTCTTACCCAGAAAAGAATCTATCTTTATTGGATATATTTTTAACTATGCAGCATACATAAGCACATGCACACACATGAATGAATGATTTTTCTGTGGCTGTCCTGCTTTCATTAGTACACTGACACTGCCCACAATGCACAACATATTTCAGACACATATTCTGTTTACCAGACAAGGCATCCATTTTGATGATTTGGGAGGAGGATGAGAATTAAAACCAGTGCCTGACTAGATTCAAACTCGGTATCTCTTTCTTAGTTCTTAGCCACTTCCACCACTGAGCTAGCCAGGTATCGTTTTTTTTTTTTTGGTGAGTAGATTTGAAGTTGATTATCTAATTGTTTCACATTTTAAAGATTCTGTGGCGCAAATGTAAAACACATCTTTGTCCTTCACATGAGATGATAAAATGTTATTAATTATAGATGAAAACAGTATTTGTAACAGATGAAGTGAACCATATAGTTATGATAATAAAAGTGATGTAAACTGTACTACTGTAGCAATGACTGAAGTAAACCATGCAGTTATAACAAGAAATGAAACAAACCATGCAGTTATAACAAGAAATGAAGTAAATCATGCAATTATAACAAGAAATGAAGCAAACCATGCAATTATAACAAGAAATGAAGCAAACCATGCAGTTATTACAAGAAATGAAGTAAACCATGCAGTTATAACAAGAAATGAAGTAAACCATGCAATTATAACAAGAAATGAAGTAAACCACACAACTATAACAAGAAATGAAGCAAACCATGCAGTTATAACAAGAAATGAAGTAAACCACACAACTATAACAAGAAATGAAGCAAACCAAGCAATTATAACAAGAAATGAAGTAAACCACGCAGTTATAACAAGAAATGAAGTAAACCATGTAATAACAAGAAATGAAGCAAACCATAAAAATAGAGCAACAAATGAAGTACACAATGCAGATACAGTAACAGATGAAGCAAATCTTACCTTACAGATATAGCACCAGATAAAGAAAAACCTAACAGATGTAGTCTGCCTTAGAGGAAACAACACATGAAGCAGGAGTCTTGGGTGTCAGAGAGCTACACCATGGACTCTAAGCACTGAAAATAAACACCAAAGTTAAGTTCAGATGAAGCAAGCACCTCTCATTGTAAAGCCAAGCTATGAAATCCTGTGACTTCCAATACTTATCAGCAGCTTCCCAGTCTCCATCGGACCAGACCACATCGGGCTTGTATGCGTTCACTATTTCATACAGCTCTGGAAGAGTTTTGCTCTGACAATTGAAATATGAAGTTTTTCATTTGTATGCTTCGTCAAAGAATGGCACCAACAACAAAGGAAAAGAAAGCTTTATTTAATGACAAAGATATTTACAGAATAAAAGTAGAGGTTTCTCTTTTAGTGGAACAGAAATGACTGAAAAATGTCCAAAAATATCAGATTAGTTCTTTCTCATAAAAATGGGCTTTTCAAAGGCATAATAAAAGTCATAATATATATGTATTTAAACCATATGGAGCCTTTGCTGTATTGAAAACAGCTCATCTTGACTTCTTTGGGCTTGTGCCTTTCCCTCGGGTGTACATTATCTGGCTGTCTTAGCAATGGTGTTGGGGGTCTTTCTGGAGCACAAGATGAATCTATTTCCAATGTCCTTTTTTTTACTATAATCATGTACATGCCTTCTTGCTTTACTACAACCATGCACATGTCTTTTTGATTTACTATAATCATGTACATGTCTTTATTTGCTATAATCATGTACATGCCTTCTTGCTTTACTACAATCATGTACATGTCTTTTTGATTTACTACAATCATGTACATGCCTTATTGCTTTGCTATAATCATGTACATGCCATCTTGATTTACTATAATCGTGTACATGTCTTCTTGATTTACTATAATCATGTACATGCCTTCTTGATTTACTATAATCATGTACACATCTTATTGATTTACTATAATCATGTACATGTCTTCTTGATTTACTATAATCATGTATATGTCTTCTTGATTTACTATAATCATGTACATGCCTTCTTGCCTGCACTAAGGAAGTAGGTCTCTAATATTTATGATCTGCTGACAGACAACTTAGAGCACTTTAGTACACACAAAACAGCAAGCTCACATTATACCAACTTGCTACAAGCTTTCAGTGACAAATATCACAGAATGATCTTAAAATAGCAATAACAAAAAATGATACTATGCTACAAACTGACACATTACAAGTAATCACACATTTACAGTCTTACATTCACTACAGGCTTACATTAACAAAATCCTGGGTTGTGTAATTATTTCCTTTGTCTGCCAGGTATAGAGGATGAAACCATTCGAACAAAGAATGGTACAGGCCAAAATGAAGACTGGTCTTATTTCTTAATGCATCTGCCAGTTCACCTGTCATTGTACAAGACAACAAACTAGTTTAATGGCAGAACATTGAATAAGCTGCTGTTTCTTTGACATATAATATTTAAACCACACTAAATATGAAGCTTCCATGTTGCTACATAGGAACATGGCCTACATTTTTTAAAGTAAGGTGGAAGGGTATTCCAAAGATGGACAGCAGAGTAAGCAAAGCTTTTCTTAAATGGGTAGAAGTATTTATGAGCTAACTTTTCATTTCACAAACATTTAATCTCATAGACAGTGCATCCCACCAACTTTTCATCCCATCAGCTTATCCAACCAACTTTTCATCCCATTAACTTATCCAACCAACTTTTCATCCCACCAACTTTTCATTCCACCAACTTTTTAACCTATCAACTTTTCATCCCACCAACTTTTCATTCCATCAACTTTTCATCCTATCAACTTTTCATCCAACCAACTTTTCATCCAACCAACCTTTCATCTCATCAACTTTTCATTCCACCAACTTTTCATCCCACCATCCTTTCATTCCATCAACTTTTCATCTTATCAACTTTTCATCCCATCAACTTTTCATTCCACCAACTTTTCATCCCACCAACTTTTCATTCCACCAACTTTTCATTCCATCAACTTTTCACTCCACCAACTTTTTATTCCACCAACTTTTCATTCCATCAAATTTTCATTCCATCAACTTTTCATTCCACCAACTTTTCATCCTATCAACTTTTCATCCTATCAAATTTTCATGTAACCAACTTTTCATTCCATCAACTTTTCATTCCACCAACTTTTCATCCTATCAACTTTTCATGTAACCAACCTTCATTCCATCAACTTTTCATCCAACCAACTTTTCATTCAACCAACTTTTTATCCTACCAACTTTTCATCTCACCAACTTTTCATTCCACCAACTTTTCATCCAACTAACTTTTCATTCAACCAACTTTTTATCCTACCAACTTTTCATCCCACCAACTTTTCATTCCACCAACTTTTCATCCAACCAACTTTTCATCCAACCGACTTTTTATCCTACCAACTTTTCATTCCACCAACTTTTCATCCCACCAACTTTTCATCCAACCAATTTTTCATTCCACCAACTTTTCATCCAACCAACTCTTCATCCCACCAACTTTTCATTCAATCAACTTTCCACCTCACCAACAATGTCTCTCCTTGGCCCAACATCCTGGGAGTTCCAGTTCCATGAATATTTTGATGGCCAGTTAGTGAAGCCCTCATGATGTTTGCTCACAAACACTATGTACCTGTAGAAATATTTTCATAAAGTTAGAAACATTTATTCTTGATTCTGTAATTAAATAACAAAACAAATCCTGTACAATCCCCACACAATAATCAGTGCAAAAATTATAGTTACACTTAAATCAGACCACCAAAATATTATTAAAAAAAAAGATTCAATGCAGATGAATACATTATGCATTGATAAGAACAAATAATATACTGAACAACTTTAAAATATTTATCTTCAGAAGCTGAAGAAGCCAATATCTTGGAGAAGCACAAGCGAAGAGGGCTCTTAACAAGTTGCAGAACAACAAGAACTTGTGACAAGTTGCAGAACAACAAGAACTTGTAACATGTTGCAGAACAACAAGAACTTGTGACAAGCTGCAGAACAACAAGAACTTGTGACAAGCTGCAGAACAACAAGAACTTGTGACAAGCTGCAGAACAACAAGAACTTGTAACAAGTTGCAGAACAACAAGAACTTGTTAACAAGCTGCAGAACAACAAGAACTTGTTAACAAGTTGCAGAACAACAAGAACTTGTTAACAAGCTGCAGAACAACAAGAACTTGTAACAAGCTGCAGAACAACATGAACTTGTAACAAGTTGCAGAACAACATGAACTTGTAACAAGTTGCAGAACAACAAGAACTTGTTAACAAGTTGCAGAACAACAAGAACTTGTGACAAGTTGCAGAACAACATGAACTTGTAACAAGTTGCAGAACAACATGAACTTGTAACAAGTTGCAGAACAACATGAACTTGTTAAAATGATAAGAAAAAGACAGTCAGAATCTCTCTAACATGGCATGAGAAGACAGAAGTTGGAGAACTTAGTAATGACAGGGAAAAAAAAAAAAAGAGGTAGGGCTAGAATGTAATCTTCTTACATCTTACATTCTTCCCATGCCGTTAAACATCACATAGGGCTCACATATAGTTCACCAAGTTTTTCAACCTCATCAAGGGACTTTATGTCAACTAATTTAGTCTCTCTTGGCAATGTTCTCAAGTTCCACAGGGTCAGCCTCTTTCTTTGTCCTATTGTGTCCCCCTTGATAGCCTGTTTTGGGATTCTCTGACTGTTTCTTCTTCATCACGTGGTTGATATATATCCATCTCCTTTCTCTGATCATCGATATGACAGGTTGTTGTTCGCTCATCTGCCTTATCTCACAATGGTCTTGAATTCATTCCACTGTAAACTGAATATTTCCTTAGACATTTATTTTAAAAAGAGTCTAATTTGTTTTCTATTTCTTTAGTTGTTTTTCAGCTTTCACATGACTAAATAAGGGTGGATATTACATTTGAATTGAAAAATATTAGCTTTGTTTTCATGCTTATAATTTTTGATTGCCATATTTTCTCAAGATTTCATTATGTTCATTTTTTCCTTGTCAATTTCAAGTCCTATTTTGCTAGCCAGTTAAGACAGGCCACCTGTTTTTTTCTTCCACTGAATTAAGAGAAGAAAACTTCAACAGAAAAGTACTTGAATTCATCAGAAACATCAAGGACTGCACAAATCAGACAAGCACGATCACTAGCACTATCTGAATAAATGAATTAATTGGGTACATGAAGGTCTGCCAGGACATTCTGTCACTCTATCTGCTTCTCACTTCAACTTATTGCATGTATACAGTATATAAACCTGCTCAAGAACTGTTGAAGATATGACAAAGCAACAGTTTCCTATTTGTAAACATTTGTATCTGAAGGCATAATGAACGACAGATGCAGAACAGCCTTGTCATTATACAAAAGCAGGTGCAGACTATTAAAAGTGGAAAGAACTTGTTGCTGTCATACATGGTGTCAGCAGGTATAAATGGCAGTGATTACCTAGTTGATCAACACTGAAGAATAAGAATGACTAGATGGATACAATAAATATGAGTAGCTTTAAAATGATGACACTTTTATGCTCATCCATTTGTCCTCATATTACAAAAAAACAATGAAGCTACTAACTACAGACTATAACTATTTTCTCCCTTGTGTTAATTGTGGGGTACAGGTCTACCTCACATCCTCAGAATTATGGACTTGAAAAGAAATCCACTGCAAAGCTCTAATACTGAACCAGCCACAACTCTGTATGAACAGTCCATCAAACAAGCCATGCCTTTACGTGAATGGCAGATCACATTACCATATTATTCTCTATCAAATTATATGTGTGGTGATGAGTACTTCAAACTTACTTGGCTCCTGCGGCCTCAAACAGCTTAGCCCACTGTGTCGCGTTAAAGAACTCTGCAGTGAACTGGTTAGCAAAGTCTCCATAGGTGAAGTCAGGAGGGTAGTTCTGTTGCATAAACTCAACAGTGTCATCGTACTTGGCACCTTGCCAGTCCCACCAGAACCACTCCGACCTAAAGCTGGGCACTGTCAAGTATTTAAAACACAGGAACTACTCTGTTATCTTAAAATAAAACTGGAGAAATGGAATGTGCTTGTTGCTGTTGTTGTCACTGATGTTGTGGTTGTTGTCAATGCTGGTGTGGTTGTTATCACTGATGTTGTTATTGCTGTTGTTGTTGTGGTCACTGATGTTGTTATTATTGATATTGTGGGTGTTGTTATTGCTGTTGCTTTTGTCACTGATGGAGTAGTTGTTGTCACTGATGTTGTTATTGGTGTTGCTGTTGTCACTGTTGTTGGAACTTCCTATAATTGTGAAACTGGTGGCTATTTCTCCAGTGAAGTTTTTTTTTTTTTAAAAAGTCACATAACTGATTGAGGGTGGATATTACATTTGAATTGAAAAATATTAGCTTTGTTTTCATGCTTATAATTTTTGATTGCCATATTTTCTCAAGATTTCATTATGTTCATTTTTTCCTTGTCAATTTCAAGTCCTATTTTGCTAGCCAGTTAAGACAGGCCACCTGTTTTTTTCTTCCACTGAATTAAGAGAAGAAAACTTCAACAGAAAAGTACTTGAATTCATCAGAAACATCAAGGACTGCACAAATCAGACATGCACGATCACTAGCACTATCTGAATAAATGAATTAATTGGGTACATGAAGGTCTGCCAGGACATTCTGTCACTCTATCTGCTTCTCACTTCAACTTATTGCATGTATACAGTATATAAACCTGCTCAAGAACTGTTGAAGATATGACAAAGCAACAGTTTCCTATTTGTAAACATTTGTATCTGATGGCGTAATGAACGACAGATGCAGAACAGCCTTGTCATTATACAAAAGCAGGTGCAGACTATTAAAAGTGGAAAGAACTTGTTGCTGTCATACATGGTGTCAGCAGGTATAAATGGCAGTGATTACCTAGTTGATCAACACTGAAGAATAAGAATGACTAGATGGATACAATAAATATGAGTAGCTTTAAAATGATGACACTTTTATGCTCATCCATTTGTCCTCATATTACAAAAAAACAATGAAGCTACTAACTACAGACTATAACTATTTTCTCCCTTGTGTTAATTGTGGGGTACAGGTCTACCTCACATCCTCAGAATTATGGACTTGAAAAGAAATCCACTGCAAAGCTCTAATACTGAACCAGCCACAACTCTGTATGAACAGTCCATCAAACAAGCCATGCCTTTACGTGAATGGCAGATCACAATACCATATTATTCTCTATCAAATTATATGTGTGATGATGAGTACTTCAAACTTACTTGGCTCCTGCGGCCTCAAACAGCTTAGCCCACTGTGTCGCGTTAAAGAACTCTGCGGTGAACTGATTAGCAAAGTCTCCATAGGTGAAGTCAGGAGGGTAGTTCTGTTGCATAAACTCAACAGTGTCATCGTACTTGGCACCTTGCCAGTCCCACCAGAACCACTCCGACCTAAAGCTGGGCACTGTCAAGTATTTAAAACACTGGAACTACTCTGTTATCTTAAAATAAAACTGGAGAAATGGAATGTGCTTGTTGCTGTTGTTGTCACTGATGTTGTGGTTGTTGTCAATGCTGGTGTGGTTGTTATCACTGATGTTGTTATTGCTGTTGTTGTTGTGGTCACTGATGTTGTTATTACTGATATTGTGGGTGTTGTTATTGCTGTTGCTTTTGTCACTGATGGAGTAGTTGTTGTCACTGATGTTGTTATTGGTGTTGCTGTTGTCACTGTTGTTGGAACTTCCTATAATTGTGAAACTGGTGGCTATTTCTCCAGTGAAGTTTTTTTTTTTTTAAAAAGTCACATAACTGATTGAGGAGTGGGATATATTGGCTTTGTTGCTTCCTGGAGTGGTATATATTGGCTTTGTTGTTTCCTAAATTGGGATATATTGGCTTTGTTGCTTCCTAGAGTGGGATATATTGGCTTTGTTGCTTCCTGGAGTGGGATATAGTGGCTTTGTTGCTTCCTAGAGTGAGATATAGTGGCTTTGTTGCTTCCTAGAGTGGGATATAGTAGTTTTGTTGCTTCCTAGAGCAGACTATAGTGGCTTTGTTGCTTCCTAGAGCGGGCTTTGTGGCTTTGTTGTTTCCTAGAGCGGGCTATAGTGGCTTTGTTGCTTCCTAGAGCAGGCTTTATGGCTTTGTTGCTTCCTAGAGTGGGATATAGTGGCTTTGTTGCTTCCTAGAGTGGGCTTTGTGGTTTTGTTGCTTCCTGGAGTGGGATATAGTGGCTTTGTTGCTTCCTACAGTGAGATATAGTGGCTTTGTTGCTCCCTAGAGTACAGTGGCTTTGTTGCTTCCTAGAGTGGGATATAGTGGCTTTGTTGCTTAATAGAGTGGGCTATAGTGGCTTTGTTGCTTCCTAGAGTGGGATATAGTGGCTTTGTTGCTTCCTAGAGCAGGCTATAGTGGCTTTGTTGCTTCCTGGAGTGAGAAACAGTGGCTTTGTTGATTTCTAGAGTGGGTTATAGAGGCAGGCTGCTGAACATGCACCCTCATATACACTTTTTGGAACACACTGATCCCACTACACAACCTTCTCTTCCCCTCCCCCCCCTTTCTGGGAGTAATATCACAACCTTCTGAATGCACTAAACATTACCTGTGTTGGCTTGGGTGTAATATGACAACCTTCTGAATGCACTAAAGATTACCTGTGTTGGCTTGGGTGTAATATGACAACCTTCTGAATGCACTAAAGATTACCTGTGTTGGCTTGGGTGTAATATGACAACCTTCTTAATGCACTAAACATTACCTGTGTTGGCTTGGGTGTAATACAACAAAAACCTGTTTCCAGAAGGAAGCGCTAGGTGACAGGTAAAGGTAGCCCTATTATGCCATGGAGGCACCTAAAGACCGCTGTTCCCTCCCCAGCCCCAGAAAAAAGCCAGGTACCTATTTTTACAGCCTGGGTGACTGGGGCATCAACTTTCACCTTGAGAGATTAGTGCACTAACCACTGCACCACTCAGGCACCGAAGGTGACAGATAATAGAAAGAATTTACCACTGTCAATTCACTTGACCAGGTAACAATGATGTTACTTATCTAGCTCTTAGAAATAGAAAGTAAGGTAAGATCCTCGTTTCCATGCCATTAAGGTATAATAGGGATATGGTGTTAGGCCCGTGTTTCCATGAAAGTGTGATGTGGTCAGTATCATGCCTGGCCACGTTTACCTTCCAAGATTTCTCTGGCACACATTTTTAGATGCTGGGTGGACCCTGGGGCCTTTTTGGTGTTTACATGAAAAAAATCCCACTGTTGGGACTCCAACCCGGTACCATCAAATTAGCAAACTGAGTACCCAACCGCTCAGCTAACCAGGATGCCAGCTCTTAGAAATTTAAAGAATAAATTTAGTTTGTCATCTATAGTTTAAGTTTCACTTTTATCACAAAGACATGTGTGTCATGATTAGATATTGAAGACTAACATCAGTTCCTTAGAAAATTTAAATGAAGATGGAGCAGATACAATCAGACAGCCAAGGTTTTGACTTACAATTTGTAATGATCTCACAGCTTAAGTTTGGAAAAGGTATAAGAATGTTTTTGTACATCGCTGAGTTACATGAAATACTAAATGGTCCACAGTTCCCTTTCTTTTTTTTTTCTTGTTCAGTTATGTAGAGTCATATAAAATTCCTGAGGAAATGGCATGATTAACAATTATCTGAATAACTTTGTGATAATTTTTGTGTTCAGCACTTGACAGTGACAATTTGTTGTAATATGAAGAGGACAAATAACTTATGACTGTCTGACCTAGCAAGGAAAGGTGCTGAAGTCAGAGGTACCCAGCCAGAAGGTGCATGGAAAAGATCAGGGTACTACACAGTATCACTAATAACATTTTATGCATAAGAAGAAGAAGTAATGATTATGTTGTAACCAGTTAAACCACTCAAATGTTGGCTGAATCAGCCACGAGAGAAGCTGGTATTTGCTCAGCAAATTCTACATACAACAGACATGTCTGGTTCAAAACTGTCTTAAAAGACAAAAACAACCTTTTATCAGCTCAATGCGTGTTATAACTTAAAAAGATAACTCAGTATATCGGCTATACCCAGCCTGAACACAAGCAGCCCCTGTTTGTGTGTATCTCTGAGTTGGCTTTTCACGACCTGCAGCAAGAGTGCATGTGGCACAAGATGATGGTGGATCGTGCCGTTAAGTAAATTCTGGCAAGCATATCGTGGTACCTGAGAAATTTCTACAGCAACCATTTATGAAATCACCTCCATTACAAGCAGATTTTTAAAAAGAAACCATAGCATTGGAACAAAGCCGAGAAATGTTAGCGTCAGCAGATGTTTACCAGAAAACACTCCCCAGTGAATGAAGATGCCAAATTTAGCCTCGTCGTACCAATCTGGTAAAGGTCGTGTATCGAGAGAGTCCCATGTTGGCTGGTACTGCGCAGTAAGTTTGGATGGAACTAGTATCATGACTACAAACAGAGCCGTACATTTTTCTAAGACCAAGGAGCCTGCCATTTTGTAAATCATGTGATTTGTTGATCATGTGATATATTCAAGAAGGAAGAGGTGAATTTTGCTTTAAAAAAAAAAAACTTGGGCGATTGAAGAAAAGCAAACATTAGTGTGTGGCTAATATTGAAAGCGTTGAAATTATGCTAAGTCTTATTTGTAAAAAAAAATTCATGTTATATAAAGGACACATTGAATGACACCCACCTATTCTATGACGTCCAAGCTACACCCCTACCCCTCCAATCTGATCCGTTAGTTCTGGCCTTCAATATAATTCCACTAGCTGTGACTGTGATATAATCCTGTTAATTGTGACCTCCAATGTAATTCCACTAGCTGTAACTGTGATATAATCCTGTTAATTGTGACCTCCAATATAATTCCACTAGCTGTGACTGTGATATAATCCTGTTAATTGTGACCTCCAATGTAATTCCACTAGCTGTGACTGTGATATAATCCTGTTAATTGTGACCTCCAATATAATTCCACTAGCTGTGACTGTGATATAATCCTGTTAATTGTGACCTCCAATATAATTCCACTAGCTGTGACTGTGATATAATCCTGTTAATTGTGACCTCCAATGTAATTCCGCTTGCTGTGACTGTGATATAATCCTGTTAATTTTGACCTCCAATATAATTCCACTAGCTGTAACTGTGATATAATCCTGTTAATTGTGACCTCCAATATAATTCCACTAGCTGTGACTGTGATATAATCCTGTTAATTGTGACCTCCAATATAATTCCGCTAGCTGTGACTGTGATATAATCCTGTTAATTATGACCTCCAATGTAATTCCGCTTGCTGTGAGCTGTGATATAATCCTGTTAATTGTGACCTCCAATATAATTCCGCTTGCCATGACCTGTGATATATATCCTGTTAATTGTGACCTCCAATATATTTCCGCTAGCTGTGACTGTGATATAATCCTGTTAATTGTGACCTCCAATATAATTTCACTCGATGTGATCTGTGATATAATCCCAGTAATTGTGGCCTCTAATATAATCTAGTAGCTGTGACCTCTGATATAATCCCAGTAACAGTGACCTCAGATATAATCTTGGTAGTTGTAACCATTGTTATGATGCTAATAACCATGAATACAGCACTGTTCTTGAAGTAACAATGCATAAACATTTAATGACACCAACAACAAAATGTACACCTTCGCATTCAGTGAGAACAATGTTCAATTTCAGTCATTTTTTAAAAAATGTATTGCATAAATAAATTACCAGAAATAGCTTCCAAATTCACCATAAGAGAAGACAAAAAGTTAATATTACTTCCAGAGCAAAATGAACCACAAATATGAATTACCCATAAATAAGTATATGCAGGAGCAACATCTGCACCATTTGAAAATGTTTTTAGGCAAATTAATTAGTATTAAAAACCATAGAAAACAAGCTGAATTCTTTCCAGACTAAATGTTTACGAAGAATTAGCAGAATATTTTGACCAAACACCATAAGAGATAACACCTTGTTGGCAGAGATGCAGATGAAGCCACTGACAGCAATTATTGAGAAAAAACACTGGCGATGGTTGGGACATGTGCTCCAAATGACTGACAATTCACTACCAAAAATAGCACTAAGATGGACACCACAGGGGAACAGAAGTAAGGGTAGACCAAAAGAAACATGGAGAATAACAACAGAGAGGATGTTGAGCAATGGAGAGCTCACCTGGGCAAGAGCAGAAAAAAAGGCAAAGGACAGGCATTTGTGGAAAACCCTTGTGGAAGCCCAATGTGCCCTGGGCACTTAAGGTTCAGAGAGAGAGAATTAGTATTATTGTATCAGGCTTTTGTTTTGCTTCATTTTAATTTCTTTCAGTTACACTTACTAACACATATTTCACACCATTTTTTTTCGTACAGGTTAGAATGGTGTTTCCCTCGACATTAAACATGACTAGTTCAAGTGAGAGAATACAAATACATATATTTATGTTACATAAAATATATCACAAATATATTCTCTACACTGATGTAAAGTTCCACAGAATCATATTAAACTCTGTGACCATAAATCATAAAAGATCTCTATGACCATAAATCATAAAAGATTTATGTGTCATTTCATAATGAAGGTAAAAAAAAAATGATTATCATCACTTTACATGGGCCCAGCAAGGGAAGGGTCCAGCTGGTACATCTCTGTGGGGCCTGGAGGGTGGGGCCTGTTGTAGCAGGAAACATTCTCTTGAGTCACTGAACCTTGAAAAGTGATTTGTTTTGAAAATACACAGATTTAAGCTCACCTGGTCAGCTGAACAGTTGGGAAGGCAGGCAGGGCTGGGGTCGGTGGGTGTTTGAGAGTGTTGATTTAAGATTGTTGAATGTGGAGGTGGAGGTGACTGCAGAGTGGTAATTTTAAAAAAAGTACTGTGACATGCAGTTCTGCTCACTACACTTTTTGCTAATCATGAACCTTGACAATGAAGTCTGCCATCTTCCCTCAACCTACTTCCCTTCCTGCTATTTTTGCATAGTGGAGCATACAGACAAATGACTGATGGAAGAAAAACTTACAATTTGTGGGGTATTTGACAGCATTTATTCAAAATACAAACATTTACTGCCAGAATCTGTGATGCACATCACAATTACTTGTGGTTAAGTTTTCAAGCAACCATCAACATACACATGCATCTTATTCTCTTTCACTCTTTCTCCGTCCCAAACACATGTTTGCAAGCATGCACGCACACACACATACATACACACACACTTGTTCTTTATCACACAATATTTATGTTATCTTAGCCTTAACATTGTCAATCATCATCATCATCAATCATCGTCTATTGCATCAGCCAATAACCATGCACAAGATCTTCATATAAACTGATCTAGAACATCTTTTTGTGATCTTTTCTGGACTTCGGAGTTTTGTTTAAAAGATTCATCTCCACATGCCTCCCATGTAGCCATGTCTTATATCTCTTTCTGCTGATAAATGCAATTTATCTTATTGTTTTCTTTTTCTATGTTCTGTAGTATTTGTACACTGTAGGGGTGTGAAGTATTAGTGTCTTCTCATTTCTAGGCCACTGCAGCATTTGAGGGAGTGATGCCAGCACCTGTCCTGGCTTCCTTTTATTTCCTAGGGAAACCCCAGGGAGTGATGCCAGCACATGTCTTCGCTGCCTTTGATTTCCTAGGGAAATCCCGGGTAGTGATGCCAGCATCTGTCCTGGCTGCCTTTGATTTCCTAGGGAAACCCCAGATAGTGATGCCAGCATCTGTCCTGGCTGCCTTTGATTTCCTAGGGAAACCCCAGGGAGTGATGCCAGCACATGTCTTCGCTGCCTTTGATTTCCTAGGGAAACCCCAGATAGTGATGCCAGCATCTGTCCTGGCTGCCTTTGATTTCCTAGGGAAACTACAAGTACCCATTTCTGCTGGTCAGTCCAAAAGAATTCTGCCCAAGTGAAAATTGAAATTGAACTAGGAACCTTTTGATTGGCAGTTGAGTGCACTAACTCCTATACCACTGCAATCCAATTCTTTTTTTTTTTTTCACGTGCAGCACAAACTCATATACTCTTAGTTATTATTTATCTTTATAAAAATATATTACACATAAATAATAACAATAATTATTTATCCCTAAGAATCATCTGACTCCATCATCAATTATGACTTTATCCCATAGTTTTCCATTCACAATACACTCATTTATCACATGCAAAATTTTGCTGATGCGTCTATCCAATGCATCCAAATGTGGCTCAGTGAGGATGGGCTTTAGAGGATCTGAAGTCATTGAATGTCTCAAGACATGACTTAGACTGTCTGGACCAGTGTATAATTTGATTAATTTTGTTAGAGTTGACAGACGAATCATACAACACTGTTGTACAGGGGCAAGGCAGGATATACAGTCATACTTTGATTTGCCAAACCTGCAGAAAATAAAAATTAAAACAGAACCTATTAAAAATGTCTCAGACAATATTCTGTCAAAAATTCATCACCATCATTGAATTATGCCTCCATAATCAAGGTTGGCTACACTGTATATCTATTTCACTTCATATATCATGATAAGGTGTCTTGTATCTATCTCTTATTGCTGTTAACTCATTATTTTCCTTTTGCAGTCATCTTGTTATTTTAGCGTAGGTTTTTTTCCTCCTACATAGTTTTAAGCATATTATCAGTCTAAAGAGAGAACTCAAATAGAAGGAAGGTAAACTAGGGTGCCTAAAGATCTGTACATGGGATATGCAAGGGTTAAACCACATTCTTCAGATAAAGTGCTAGGGACATCTGTTGTATAAGTTAATCTATGAACGCAATCAATTTGTGTTTCACTCACGCTCTGCCATTATCAAGATGAAGCAAGAATGTGTCATTGCCAAAGTCCTTGAATGTTTCATAATGATGTCTGTCTAAATTCCCTGGATGTGAAAGACAAAGTTCACAAACATTGTGATATGAGCTATGTACTATGGTCAACATGAACAAGAATTTCAACATTCATCATCATCATTGTTCTATGCATCCTTTATTTTATTATTTTTTTATTTTATTTTATTTTATTTTTTTTTTGTTTCAAAGATTAAATACAGTTGAAATACAGAAGTATTTTGTATTATCAGTGCAATTAATATGTTATTATAAACGACCTGTTTCTTATTAACTCTTTCAGTGCCAGGCGTCAATTTTTTTATGCTTCTGGTACCCCCGTTGCGTGCCAGCGGCCAATTTTTCAATTTTTTTACGCTTGGTTTGTTTCAATAAAAAGCCGGTGTAACATTTAGATTGTACATATTTCTCCCACGTTTCCGGTGAAACTTTTCAAAATGACGAAAGAGTCCTTCGATACGAGCGATGCCAAGCGAGAAAAAGGACGAGAAGCATGGAAATTTTTCAATTTTTGACGATGTAGATAGGGGTATGGACATGGCCTATGGCCACCCCGCTGCTCTTGAATGTATTCCAAGTAGATCTAAACATATTTAGATGACTGGAGAAGTAGTTAGGAAGTTATTTCAGACATTCATTCAGCGAGAATGCAACACAGAATCACAATACGAGATCGACAAGTAGATCTACACATCTCAGATGGTAAGTAGTGGTAAGTAGTGCAGATCTAGACCTCGCCGATGGTGAGCTGGCCACAATCACTGTCTAAAAACATCACATTACTTCTTTTTTCCTAAAAAACTCTGCATTTATGAAAGCTATACTTTGAAACATATTAAGTATACGGAAGTACATGGAAATACTGTTTTCCATTCCATTTTACAACTATACCCCCTTACAGACCAAGACCCGCATTTTTAGTCTGGCACGCAACCATACGTCCGCTTTTCTTCCTTCGGCATGGAAAGAGTTAATTCCTTTTGGTGTTTGGCTATTGATTTCCTTTCTGTTTTTTTTACTCTGGTCATCAGTAAAATGTTACTTCTCTAAATTTGTTGAAAATGTTAACTTCTTTGTTATAATGTTAACACTGAGAAGAGATCATGAGGCAGACCAAGACTGAGATGCAAAGATATCTGCAAAGCATCTAAAGACTTTTGAAATTACCATGAGATTGATAAAAACTTGTGAAAGACTGTCACACAGAGTGGAGATTTGAGAAGTCGTTTTAGTATATGAAGAAATGAAGTTTAAACATGAGGAAATACAAGTATAATTTAGATGGACCCTGCAAAAAGACATGAGTTCTTTCTATCACTGTAGCCAGTTATGTAGTCAAATATAGGGAGATTCAGCCATCAAAGAATTATGCTCAGCAGCTTCCATATATAGTGCTTCCATCTTCCTCATCAAAGTAGATCTTACATTGTATTTTTATATGAGAGCTGTTCGTTCCTGAATTAATTCCCATGCTTTCTTTGCCAGAGTAAATTTTGATGAGAAATTTTGACAGAAAGAAACTGAAAGGAAGTTACACTATAATTTAAAAATATGGGTTGGGTTATGAGTATGCTGTTCTTCATTATATATAGGCTTCACCTAAATATAAATCTCTGAAGACTTATTCACACAGAAGAGCAAGATCTAGCAACACTGTAAGATGTTTTGGGGTTAAAAAGCAGACCAAAACTGAGAAGTGACAAACCTGTGAGAAAATCGAAAACAGACATGTCCATAACATCAAGAAGCCTGCGACCTTCATTGTATGGATGCTTTTGCTTCATTTTCTCACAGAGGTCACCATACATCTCCCAGTAAGCCTACAGGGAAACAAACAAAAAAAAACAATTTCATTTTTCATTCAGTGCATACATTTTATATACACAAAACAATATCTTCAGACTGTACTGGATATGACTGATATCTCACTTTTCATGTATACTGTATATAATACATACATTTACAATGAAAATTATAACAATTTATATCATGAACATTGTTCTACCACTGGCTCTCTTTGGTTGCAAAATTTTATGAACAAATTGAATCAAAATTTTTTCTATCCTCCCTACCTAAAAATGATTTGCACATGATATCCTATTTCTCTTCATTTACTGATAGCCAGGAATGTATCTGCAACATGACTACAATTAACTTGAATGTCACAGCTTTTGATATAAAGTATGTGTTGCTAACCTGTCAATCGCCATGCTGGTATGTCAGATAATTGATTATCAAATAACTGAGACTGCTCTAATTTTAAAAAACAAACACAGCGACATTCTGTACACATTTATAAATTTATCTCTGGTGCTGGCAGGCCCTGAGAAAGAAATGTAACCTTTTTTTTTTTTAGTTTGTTTAAATTTACTTATCAAGTTTGCTGATGATGAAGATGGAGACATGAACATTCTGTACCTTCTTGTGTTTACTATACGATCTTTTCCATGGGTTTCTCCAAGTTTTTCTTTTGGCTAAATGTGCAGGAGGCAGGAAAGCTGCAAGGGAACCTTCCAAACTCATGGGATGACCACACACCGGATGAGAAGAGTCACAGTAGTATGAGCAAGAACCATGGAAACATAAGTTGCCAGCTAGGAATGGAAATTGAAAATTAAATTTACAGTTGTTTTAATGGGAGGCAAATGTGCACGTCTTACTGACAATTAAGTACATAAAAAATAAGTATGCATTTGATTTTGATTAACTATTTTCATATCCTTTTATCACACATTCGTAAAATGCTTCAAACGATAAAGAAGACTAAGGGAAAAAAAATCACCAGAGGGAGATTACCAAGATATAAAGAAAAGAACCATAAGAAGAATTCACAAAGAAGCAATAAATGCTGATAATATGGTGAAAACTTTCTTTAAAAAATTTCTCAAATAGTTTAATGTTGCTATTGTACACATAAAGCATTTGTCAATTTAAATTCATAGTCTCTATCTAGCTATGAACACTGAAATATATTATTTCAAATGTGTTATAATTACACAAAGGATAAGTGCAAGGAATAATAACTTTTTCAACAAAAATGTGAAAAAAAAAAAATAAATGCCAGGGCAAAGCTTGAGAACAGGACTTCCAATGGAGGTAAGCTTCTACTGAAATTGCAATTTTAAAACCATTCTTGGTTATTGTAGTTTCTTTCTCATCAAAGATTCTGCATATATTTTTGTACAGCTAATGGAAAAAAGTGGCCTCAAGACTTGACTGCAGACAAGTGAAGATGTTCATGAAATCTACAGTTGAACAGCAAAAAAAAAAAAATGGTATCAGATTTATAAACAAGCATATTCTCACCTGGTGATACAAAAAAGGTCTTTGCTAGCTTCTTATCTGATACAAGCTGAATATCCCTGCTAACATTCATCAGGCGACCCACTGTTGGTGGTACTCGATTGAATCCTAGAACTCTATCAGACATAAAACTACAGCTTTTACTCATGTCTCAGCGCTGATCTGTTAGAGACAGCATTTAATCTACTCAGTTCACTCTTTATGTACTGAACAAATAATATCAGAACACCAAAATTCAAATATGAATAAAAATAATTCTCAGTACATGAACACACTCTAGTCCTAGTTTAAACATTAAATTAATTTTCCCTTTAATTTTCAGTCATTCATTCACACGCCTTGGTACCAAACTGATACTATCTTTGTGAACAATTTATTTTCTAGGACAGCAATAGTTTTTTTTTTACAATGTTTCTTTCTTTCCTCTAAGACAGCAAATACATCATTTATTCTAAGATTTTTTTTTCTTGAAAAAAGAAAAAAGTATCCTGGAATAAGTGAACTGGTTTTTCTTGAAAAAAAAAAACCAGTTCACGTATTCCAGGATACTTTTTCCAGAGCAGCAAATATACATGTGTAAGCCCATATAAAAATATGTGTTATACAAACAATCATATTTAATATCTGATGTCATTTCAGTCATTTCACTGTTTTTTTTAATACTTTTTTTTTAAAGCAGCAAACATAGTTCATTGTAATATCTTTGTGGTCTACAGAAGTAAACAGACAATTTATTCTATAACTTTTTGTAAGATAACAAAACATATTCTTGATTTACTTGACCAGTCATCACAAAATCAGGTCCTGGATACAACAATAACTTACTTGTCCAAGTGGTAAGCTGCAATCTCAGCATTGTGTCTTTCAAAATCAGCAAAATAGAAATGGTCAGGCAGCGTTTCTTGTTCTCTTCCATATCTAGATTTTAAAATGGAGTCTTTATTACAATATTCACACATCAACAATTGTTGAATAGATCCAAAACTGACTGTAATCTTCCTGGTTAAAAAAGTGAGGAACAAGCTCTGTAGATGAAACAGTGGTTCATCAAAAATACTGTACAGGAGCGTTTATCATTTGCATTCTGGGACTGTATGGAAGCCAGTCATCACATGCATGCTGGGACTGTAATGGAGGCCAGTGTCATTGCTATATGCAGGCTTAAATGAAAATACTGGTTGTTACAAAAGCACCAGGGTTGCTAGCAACACAAAAATATACTCAAGACTTCCTCTGAACAACTGAATGAATATCCCATATAAAAAACCAGTCCAGTCAGGCCCCAGATAGTGTGCAACATGTGATGTCTTACAGCAAATGGGACATATCAATTCACTGAAGCCACTGGATAATGATCAACTGAGCAATCACCTCTCAGAACATTTAGTGATGTCTTAAAGGGCCGAATCAGATTTCCTCCATTTCTGGTGCTCTGCAGCCATTTTTTGACTGGTGTCCAATTCAGTTTATATAAATCTTCATTAAGCTATCTTTGTTCAGTCTTCCCTTTCAATTCATCTAAATTTCTGTCACTTGCTATTCTGGCAGTGGTTCTCAGATATTTCTGAACCACTTTAGAAATCCACTTCCAGTACTTTTTTCTCATAATTGTGCTCATGTTTTCTTGTCTGTTGTGAGTAATTTGGTCTCTATTATTTATGACCTGTGGTCCTAGGATATTCTTTTTGTTTTGTTGCAGGCAGCGGATATAATAATCTAAGAATTGTACAATTAAATAAAGAATCTGTACCATTATAACAAGCAAAAGGCCAAACGTTCTATATTATTTAACACAACATACAGCATCACCATATCACTTACAACAGAATCCACAAATAGAAAACAAGTTAACAGCATACCTCATGGGTTTAAACAGTGCCTGACCTTCATCTTCAAATGTTACTATTAACTTTATCTGCGTTCCACCTTCTTTTTGCTCTGAAATGGGAAATAAATTCTGTAGGTTTTCCTTCAACAGATTATGAATAGTGATTAATAAAATAACATATATGTTGATTAAAAAGTAACCGCAAGTAAAGGGACGTAACTGTCGAAATCTCCATGAAGACTCCAGGGCGTCAGAATCTCATATATTTTTCAATGATTACGTCCCTTGACTTATGATTACTTTTTTCACTCAACCCGGTATTACATTTTACTCCAATGGACAACGTGGGAGGAAGTCCTGCAGAGATCACTAACATGGAATGACATCTGGAAAATGGCACCCTTGAGGCTCAGCTTCATCATCAGAGCTACTTATGACCTTCTGCCTACAGGCTTCAACCTCTACAAATGGGGTGTATCAGAAGATACAAAGTGCCCTCTCTGCAACGAAAGGCAAACATTGGAACATGTGCTGTCAGCATGTAGAGTGTCTTTAGGGCGAGGACGGTACACCTGGCGGCACAACAGAGTGTTGCAGGAACTAGTAGCCATCGTAGACAGGGCAAAAGATAAAGCATATAACAGCAAAAGAGTTGAGGTCCCACCTAAATACTTCATAGGTGCTGGTACGACATCAAATATTGAAATCAGGGACACTCCCTTACCATCACTGCTAGATGGTACAAATGACTGGGATGTGATAGCAGACCTTCCAGGAAGAAGAGAATACCCGACTGCCATCAAGAACACAGGAATGCGACCGGACATTGTGGTGTACTCCACAGAAAAACAGGAATTAATAATGATCGAGCTTACGGTTCCATACGAAACTAGAATAGAGGACCAGCATTTATTCAGATTGGAGAAGTACAATGATCTGGTCAAGCAACTGAGGCAGGAATCAGGGCAAAAGTGATAGCTGTAGAAGTGGGAGCAAGAGGATTCGCAGCAACATCAGCATATGACCTATGTAAGCAACTGGGCATAAAGGGACAAGCAAGAACAAGGGCATTGAGAAGCCTTTCAGAAACAGCAGAAAAGGCCTCATGCTGGCTGTGGAGTATGCGTAATAAGCATTGAGAACATAAATAATTTCATTTGCCACAACCAATACCAGTCCTCTGTAGCTAAATCGCTAAAGACGCACTGTAAAAGTGCAGTGGCAACTGGAAGATCATGGGTTGAATCCTGGGACTAAAAAAGCAACAACTCACAAGACCTCTGGGAGTCATGACCCAGAGGGGCCCACCCCCCTTAGAGTGTCAGGAGTTTAAAGGACCGAAACACTTGTCTGAGGGGGGGGGGGTACTTCCTCTGATGATCTGAAGGAGTTGTGTTGTTGTTCCGCTCTCTACAGTAGAGTTTCCTGCATACTCCTGGTTCATAATGATCACACTGCTGTTTTAAGACATACAAATTGTCTCTGCCTAACTTGTTAATGTTAAACAACGAGATCATTTCATTTGGACGTCAGATTTCTGTTATATGGTCATATTATTTAAAACATGATACTTAAATGAAGAATTAAAACTATTCTTTATTTATCAAACTCTGCTGCCTGCATAATAGGATCTATTTCTGTACTTCACCTCTGACTTTTAACCTAGTTTCTGTTTAGTGGGAATAACATCCCTTGATGAGGTTGAGAAGTTCACAGAAAACAGGAAATCTTGGCAAACTACCACGGCACGTGAAGGATGTAAGATGTAAGATTAGATCTTTGTCTAAAGCTCTGCACATTCTTTGTTTGGCTCCCTCTTTTCTTTACGGACAAATGATATTTTTCTCCTTTGGGTTTTTTTTTTCTCTGATTCACCTTTCTGTTGTCCCTGGAAAAGGAATTTTGCTTAAATATTAAGTGTGTTTGTTGCCTTTGATGACATTTTTGCCCAAATTTCTCATCTATATTTATTTCATCTTCTTTCTCTGAACCTTAAGTGCGCATCATTTCATCTTCTCTCTCTGAACCTTAAGTGCGCATCATTTCATCTTCTCTCTCTGAACCTTAAGTGCGCATCATTTCATCTTCTCTCTCTGAACCTTTAGTGCGCATCATTTCATCTTCTCTCTCTGAACCTTTAGTGCGCATCATTTCATCTTCTCTCTCTGAACCTTAAGTGCGCATCATTTCATCTTCTCTCTCTGAACCTTTAGTGCGCATCATTTCATCTTCTCTCTCTGAACCTTTAGTGCGCATCATTTCATCTTACCTCACTTTAAAAAGATTTGAACAAAACAAATTCATTCATCTTCTCCCCTCCTCCCTTCAGAATCAAGGAAGACACAAAATATACAGACAAAACAAGAGGACAAACTAATTACGATTGTTATCATGCATATCGTATGCTGACGACACAGTACTGATAGCTGAGAACCAATAAGACCTTCAAAATCTCTTGGATAAAGTCGCCAAAGAAAGTGAACAGAAAGGCCTTACTTTGAACATCAAAAAGACAGAGATTATGGTTATATCTAAGAAACAGAATCCACCAGCATGCAGTATTAAATTAAACGGAACTATTCTAAAGCAGGTGCAGAAATTCAGATACCTTGGAGCAGTAATAACTTCAGATGGGAAATGCAGAACAGAAATTAGGAACATAATAGGCCAAGCAAAGACTGCATTTCAGAGAATGAGAAACATATTAACCAACACATCTTTATCAATGAATGTTAGAAAACGAGTCCTAAAATGCTATATTGAACCTATCTTGTTATATGGAAGTGAATCATGGACAATAGGCAGGTCTGCACAAAAATCATTGGAAGCAGCAGAAATGTGGTTTATTAGAAGAATGTTGCGAATCCCCTGGACAGCAAAAATAACTAATGAAGAATGTATGAGGAGAGCTGGAGAGACAAAAAACCTTGTCAAAAAGATAAGAGAGAGACAATGTACTTTCACAGGACATGCAATGAGAAGAGGGGGCATTGAAAATATTATAACAACAGGAAAAATAGAAGGAAGAAGATCAAGAGGAAGACCAAGAGAAATGTTACTGGACAGTCTGACGGGATGGTGTGAGAGGAGATCACCAACTGAGCTGATGGCCTGCATGAAGGATCGCGTACTCTGGAGAAGCATAATAGCCAACGGCAGTCGGCACGGCACATGATGATGATGATCATGCATAGTTTTTGTTGTTGTTTTAGGAGAATTTCCATGTACCCCAAATAGCTTGTGCCAGGGTTAGTGAAGCATAGCCAGCCAAGACCCTAATCCACATCACAGTGGAGTCCCTGGAAACAGGCAGCAGTCTGGTCAAGTGAATAGGGATCACAGAGCTGGAGTCAGATGTGTGGGGTCAGCAGGTGCATAACCCCAACACAACGCCCTTTAGAAGGTGAATAACAAAGAAGATGAAGAATGTAAGCCCAGACTTGTGTTCCTTCTTTTCAATCAAAACGGCCAATAATTTGGAATCAGAGTACGTGATAATGGTCTGCAAAAATCCTACACTGGACCAAACATTAGACTTCTCAGGAGACTCCACCACCATGTCAGAACCCTACAACATTAACAAAGCTGTAGGATCATGTCACAACCCTACAACATTAACAAAGCTGTAGGATCATGTCACAACCCTACAACATTAACAAAGCTGTAGGATCATGTCACAATCCTACAACATTAACAAAAATGTAGGATCATGTCACAACCCTACAACATTAACCAAGCTGTAGGATCATGTCACAATCCTACAACATTAACAAAAATGTAGGATCATGTCACAACCCTACAACATTAACCAAACTGTAGGATCATGTCACAACCCTAACATGAACCAAGTTCTATGAGCAGCACAGGCTGTTTCTAACAACATCACAAAGACATGAAGAAGCATATAACATGCTCTGGTTTGTGAGCTCTGATAACTGTGAGGATTTTTCTTTCTAAAAGGCTTCTATAACAAACATATTTTGACAACAGGCCAACATGAAAAAAACTGATGTGAAAAGGACATGATAAAAATAAAAAGTATTAATTATTTAAAAATAGTTTTCATGTTTAAAAACTGAATGAAATGCTTTACCGACTTTGATGATCTTCTTATTAGTAAAGTCAATGAGCATTTTGGCAACAAAAACGTCATCAGGGTCATAAAGAAAATGTTGATGTATCCCATAGTGGAACCTCTCCCAGGACCGTGTTCTAGATGCAAAGAAAAAAAAACAAAAGATCACATCTTGAACCAAGCATGTGGAATTTGAAATAACATACTGCTTGTCAAGTAAGACATTTAAATCAATTACTTCTTAGACTTTAATCAGGGTATGTAAGAGGTGTGTTTAGGTAATGTAAGAGTTGTTCTACATGGAATGTGACACAGTTATCAGATGTGTCCACTGAAGAAAAGCAATAAATCAAACAGTAAACATTTCTGATGCATTTTGTGCTCTTTATTCTCTGTGAAATAATTTAATTCTAATTGTCCACATTATCAAAGAAATATTTTCTAAATTATATCGCTACAAGGCGTGTTCAATAAAAAAAGAGAATTTTTGCTATAAGGACATAACTTCTCATTTGGCAACATTTAAAGCAGTGTCCCCTTCAAAGTGATCCCCTCTGCTGGTGATACATTGTTCTCAACGTTTCTTCCATTATTAGAATGCTTCCTGGAATGCACGTCCTGTGATGGCTTGCAGTTCTGTTATCACATTTTCCTTAATCTTATCTATGGTTTGAAAACGACGTCATTTCAAAGTGGTTTTAAGTTTGGGAAATGGGAAAAGTCTGCTGGGACTAAGTCCAGAGAATAGGGTGGATGCGGCACAACGGACGCCTGATTTTGTGCCAGATAACTGCAGATGAGGAGCTACGCGTGAGCCGGAGCATTGTCAGGGGACAATATCCAAATTTGGTTTTCCCACAGTCCAGTCCTCTTCCTGTGCACAGTATCCCTTAACTTCATGCTACAACTGTTTACCATCTGACCACGTGTCACAAACTCATAGTGGACAATGCCTTCGCAATTAAAAGAACACAGCCAACAACGCTTTGATCAACAACACCGACTCAGCCGTGCTTTTATGGTCGAGGAGACCCTTTTTCCACCCAGTGCGAAAATTGCATATTGTTTTCAACATCTTAGCCGTAAACCCATGTCTCTTCTCTTGTCATTATGTTCTTAAGGAAGCTTCCATGGCTATTTGCATGGCAACCAGTTCCTGACTTGATTCTCTTTCTGACTGTCAGTCAGCAAATGCGTCAAGAATTTTGCACAGACGCGATACATCTGAAGTTTTTAAGTAAAATTTGATGGTAAGATTCTATGGTGATGACAACTTCGTCAGCAACTTCTCCGACAGTTAAAAGACAAATTTCACAAACCACTACAAATTTTACAGAGACATGGCTCTTGTTATAGATGATTTAAGCGTACTAAGGCAGAACATCGGTAGGTTAAGATCCCAGGTCTGGACACCTTCCACATCAAAACACGATGTCCATGTCGAAAATGTCACATGCACACACACACGCGTTGTTCGTCAAGCTCCTTCACTGTCACTTTGTCAGATGAGCTTGTGCACGCGCACACGTCAGCGAATGTAGCTTGACGACTAATGCTCATAGCGGAACGGGGCAAATCGCAGTTTGTTGTCGAGATCTACTGCCAGGTGCTCTCAGTAGCCACACAAGAGCACACAGTCTCCCCTTTGTGCCGGTTGAGATCTGCTGCTAGGTGCTCTCATTAGCAACACAGCCTCCCCTTTGTGCTGGATGGCGTGCTATTTTAAAAATTCGCTTTTTTAAAAACACACCTCGTATATGATCATTCCTTATAAAATAATTTAGTGATGTGGCGAATCTTTCTACCTCCTCTGTTACTGGAACATAATTTTCTACCTCCTCTGTTACTGGAATATATTTTTCTACCTCCTCATTTACTGGAATATATTTTTCTACCTCCTCATTTACTGGAATACACTCTTCTTCACCATCAGTTACTGGAGTATACTTACCTAAACCATCTAATAATGAAGGTAAAATGGGCCTGATAGATTAAAAGTAGTCGTAAAAATCTTATCATTACTTAAACATACAGAAGATGAAAGAGAAAAGACCAAAGGCCAGAACCAGGCAAAGATGATGAGATAATGTGGAAGAAGAACTTGAAGTAAACAACTGGAGAGAGAGAGAGAGAGAGAGAGAGAGAGTCAGGAACAGAGATGAATAGGGACACATTATATCAGCAGCAATGAACTTTAAATGTCTGGAGTGTCACAGAGAGAGAGAGAGACACACACACACAGACAGATAGAGAGACAGAGAGAGATAGAGAGAGACAGAGAGAGGGTCAGGAATAGAGATGAATATGTACACATTATATCAGCAGCAATGAACCTTAAGAGAGACAGAGAGAGATAGAGAGAGACAGAGAGAGGGTCAGGAACAGAGATGAATATGGACACATTATATCAGCAGCAATGAACCTTAAATGTCTGGAGTGCAACAGAGAGAGAGAGAGAGAGAGAGAGAGACAGACAGACAGAAAGAGAGACAGACAGACAGATTGCATTCTGTTTTTCAGTGCAGTTTTTTTTTAGTTTTGTTTTTAATAAAACAAATAATAACTTGGCCTGGGGATAACTGTATGATTTGTGTCAGTGACTGTACAATAACAACTAAAATCATTCACTCTAGAACAGCCTTGTTAACCATAATGACTGGGGACTGGTGTATGGAGCAGTTTCCTTACGTTTGATTCGTCCCATTCCCCCCTCCTTCTCCTCCAGCACTCTGGACATCATCTTCTTCGTGTTGTTGTTGGTGTGTCAAGTTATGTAGCAAAACTAATAATAAATGTGGTGAGAAATGGAGGCGCACTGTATCCTGACTCACCCCTTCTTGTTGATGTAGCTGCGTAATCGAGAACCTCTCTTACTTAGTGCTCGCAGTCGCTTCGCCAGTCTAACGTATGTCTCATTGGGGTTCAATGAAAAATGCGTGGACTGATATGTTGTCTGAAACTTCTTCATAAACTCGTCCACCTCCGGCAGCTGATAGTTAGCTCCACCAATGTAACCTTTGCCTATATTTTGACCTTGTGCTACTTTCAGAACTTGTGACAGGTTGTCTACAGATCCAGGATGTGTGTCAGCATGAGGCGCACCTGAATCACTGACACTTGTTTTATGTGATACATCCTGCAGCTTGCCAGATACACTGTACTTGGACGTGTTATTTTGCTGAAACACCACATCGATGTTCTCCCTGTCTGCACTGGAAACTCTCAGATTTGTGAACTGTGTTGTGTGTGCGCCATTTTTAAGATCCCAGTTCACGTAGTTAAGAGAACTTAAGCTACTTTTGTTTGAAGGTTTTCTGTAGACCTGAAAAGAGTGAAAAGTATAAACTGTGTGTTACTGAAAAGAGTGAAAAGTATAAACTGTGTGTTACTGAAAAGAGTGAAAATTCGATTGTTGACAACCATGAAAACATTCTTAACTTGACTATTTTTGTTCGGATGTCCCTGAAACTTTGAACTGTTACTCTTTGTAGATCATAGTGTCATGAGAATGAAAAATAAGCAACATATCGGATGGGGAGTGGATCATGACTTGCTTGAAGACCCAGGGTGGGGACATGAAACACAGATCTTGAGAGACCTAGAACAGCGTGAGCCTCGTTAGCCTGGCTGGAGAAGCTCGTAAATCTTGTTACTGGGTGCACCACAGCGGAGAGGTAGGATAGGATCGTGGCTAGTTCTAGTCCACCAACCTTGACCACTTACCGTCGTGACGCTAGGAATGTCGCACAAGTTCAAACTGTAAACGAGTACAGAAATTTAAGAAATAAAAATTGGGCGTGATATCGCATATAAGATAGGGTCACTATTTTTAAACTAAAACAAAACAAATACAATACGTTGGTGTAAGAGACATCATTTACTGGATAATCATCGACAAAACAATCACCGTCCCTTATTTATTTATTTATTTATTTTGTTACAGACTGTGAAGATCATTTTTCTGCTCACATCGGAGTTTTACCCCCAGCCCTACTATATTCCATACTGTAATTTTCGGCCTAAGTTCTTATCCAGTCAAAAAAGTCAAAATAATATATCTATATAAATGATATCTTACTACACAGAGGTAGTAAATTAATTGAATGGGCAAAAATACATAGCATGGTTGTAGGAAACACCTGGTTTAAGCAACATACTCGAATACTGGCAACGTGGTGCAGCCCAGACAAAAAGACTTTTAACAAGATAGACTACGTATTAATCAACACACGATTCCGGAATACATTACTGACAGCAAAAACCATGCCAGGAGCTGACTGCAATAGTGACCACGACTCACTGTGGTGAAAAATTAGAACAAAGCTAAAGAAAGCATGCAGAAAAGTGAGAAACATCAAACTGAGTACACAACTCCTTAAAAATGACCAAGAACTGCGAGAACAATACAGAGTTATTATAACAAATAGATACAATGCAATAGCAAAGATAAATAGTATAGATGAACAATGGGCAATGTTAAGAGATTCTATCCACCAAACTATTAAGGAGACAATGCTACTGAAAAAACAAGCCCCCCAAGAATAAATGGATGACAGACGACATCTTGGGACTGATGTACAAGAGAAGGATGAGTAAAAATAACCAAGAAAAATATAGCAAGATAAATAAAGAAATAAGATGCAAATGCAGAGTAGCAAAGGAAGGGTGGTTAAATGAACAGTGCAGACAAATAGAGGACTCCCATAATAAAGACAGCATAAACATGCACAAACGAATTAGTGAACTCACAGGCAGGAAGACAAAATATACCACAGGATGCCTGAAATCAAAAGAAGGTAAAATGTTAATAGGAAAAGAAGACATTGTGGACAGGTGGACAGAGTACATTAGTGAGCTATATGATGGAGGAAGATCAGAAATAACACCAGATACTGAAAACTATGATGAACCACCAATACTTGAAGATGAAATCATAGATGCCATCAAACACATAAAGAAAGGAAAAGCGACTGGGCCTGATAATATAACAATAGAAGAAATAGAGGGCCTAGAGGATATAGGAATAAAAATAATAACCAAGTTACTGAATGACATTTACAACAGTGGTTATATTCCCAGTGACCTGATTAAATCCACGTTTATAGCACTACCAAAGAAACCAGGTGCAAAGTAATGTGATGACCACCGGACTATCAGCTTCTCATATTACATAACAAAGCTACATTTGAGAATTATTATGAGAAGAATAAGGAAAAAAGATAAAAATTGAAATAGCAGATGAACAGTTTGGATTTGTTGAAGGAAAGGGAACACACAATGCCATTTATGCTTTACGAACACTAACAGAAAGTGCTTTAGAAGTACAGAAAGATCTCTACTTATGCTTCAATGATTACACCAAGGCATTCGACAAGGTGAGACAAAATGAAATTATTAAAATGCATGAAGACATAAACATAGACAGCAAAGACCTGAGGATTGTAAAACATCTATAAATGGCAACAGGAAGCAGCGATTCGAGTTGAAAATAAAACTGGAAAATATCAACCAATAACTATCTCCAGACCTTTTTTCTCTGCACAGCGAGAATATTCTAAGAACGATCATTGGAGAACCAGGTATAAAAGTAGGAGGATACAATATTAACAACCTTCGGTATGCTGACGACACAGTACTGATAACTGAGAACCAACAAGACCTGCAAAATCTCTTGGATAAAGTCGCCAAAGAAAGTGAACAGAAAGGCCTTACTTTGAACATCAAAAAGACAGAGACTATGGTTATATCTAAGAAACAGAATCCACCAAAAGGCAATATAAAATGAAATGGAACTATTCTAAAGCAGGTGCAGAAATTCAAATACCTTGGAGTAGTAATAACTTCAGAGGGGAAATGCAAGACAGAAATTAAGAACAGACTAAGCCAAGCGAAGATTGCATTTCAGAGAATTAGAAACATATTAGCCAACACACCCTTGTCAATGAATGTTAGTCCTAAAATGCTATATTGAACCTACCTTGTTATATGGATAACAGGCAGGTCTGCACAAAAATCATTGGAAGCAGCAGAAATGTTGTTTATTAGAAGAATGTTGCGAATTCTCTGGACAGGAAAAATAACTAATGGAGAATGTTTGAGAAGAGTTGGAGATAGAAAAAGTCTTGCCAGAAAAATAAAAGAGAAAATGTACTTTCATAGGACATGCAATGACAAGAGTGGGCACTGAAAACATTATATAAAAGGAAAAATAGAAGGAATAAGAGCCAGGGGAAGACCAAGAGAAATGATACTGGACAATCTGAAGAGATGGTGTGAGAAGAGATCACCAACTGAGCTGATGGCCTGCATGAAGGATCGTGTACTCTGGAGAAGCATAATAGCCAACGCCAGTCGGCACACCACATGATTATTATTATTATTATTATTATTATTATTATTATTGCAAGAAAACAAGTATTGAAACGTTTTGTGAATCTATGTTACTGTAAGACAGTTCTGGAAAATGAACAAACAAAACAAAACAAAACAAGACGAAAGAAAATTTGGTAAAAAAAAAACATTAAATATCACACGAGAGAATGGAACATTTTCATTTAAAATCCTAACAGTAAGATAGAAAATTGGGAAGGGGAACCAAAAGAATGGAGAGAAAAAGTGAGTGACAGAGAGAGAGAGAGAGAGAGAGAGAGAGAGAGAGAGAGAGAGAGATGATACTGACCTCCCATATATGGGATTTGCAGTGAATGGAAAGTTCCGCCACCAACCAAGACCCCATATATCCTTCGTGACGTCTATGACCGTGTAGTACATTTTTGATTTAACTCCACCAGCTTCCATTACCAGCAAAACAGTTTCTAATTCTGAATGTGATAACAATAGGGGGGGGGGGAGGGAGCTACCCTTCAGATCAACAACGGGGGCTATATTTTCATGACATCCTAGAATGTGATGACTGGGACCATAGAAAATGTGTCAATTATTCTGTTTACTTGTGCACAACTTTGTTTGGCTTGTTTTTCCAATCTTGTCTCCTTATATATGTATCGTCTTCAACGTTGGCACTTGTTGGTTCCTCGAATTAGGAAGCGCCCTAATTCCCCCACCCCACCCCCCTCCCAGTTCTTCTGAGCCTTTGTGACTATTGAACAAATCTTTCTTGTACTTGTACCAACTCCCTGTAACTGCGACCTGTTGTTGTTTGCAGCCGATGCTGTAGAGATGTTGAGGCACGGTATCGTATCGGCGTGAGAATGGGTTATGGCGGCTACTTTTTCAGTCCCGGAGCACAGCTAAAAAGCAGGGGGGTATGCAATGCTTCTTTAGCAGACTCCACCACCATGGGGACTATGGCGATCCCTGCCCCGTTAGCTAGGCTAGGCCTGTTACTGGGAGTACCACGGAGACGTGGGACAGGGTCTTGGTCAGCTGTGGGTCACTGATTGCCTCATCGGACAGGCGACTTCACCGAACAAATCTGTCATAGCTGCCTCACAAATATCCGTGTTTCTGTTCTGATTCTTCTTACTTTCCTCAGCTCGTCACATAACATTTTCCTGGCGACATGATACAACCTACGGTCGTCTTTATTTTCTGTTCACGGAAAAATTGGGAAACAAAATCTGAAATAGATGGTTCTGAAATCAAAGAGAATTTCCAGAAACCTACGTTCACATATCAAGAACAAGCAAGTCATGTCATTAAAACAGCGTCTATAGCTAATCGCACGTGGCACTCACCTGTAAATCATAGACAGCATCTCTAGGTGCCCTCCAGGTAGCTGAATCTCTTATCTTAAAACTGGGGACACCAATGAAGAACACGGCATTGAATACAACCAACGCTGCCAGGGAAATCCGGACCAGCAGACACCAGCGTCGTCGAAGTGAAGTCCACGCCCTCATTGTCCATGTCTTTCAGTCCAGTAACTAAAATGTATCAACACTGTGGGCCATCACTACGTCCAGAACAGACTAACGTGGACCTGAGAACGACTGAGACCATATTCGCGACGATATTTTCTAAATGAATGTTACAATACCTGAAGTGGTACTGTTCCACAGATCTTTCTTAGTTCGGAACAGTTTTATCACATTGGACATTATATTTCTCACTAATAACCTACTTTACATGTTGCAGTGGCATAACATGTACCTACGTTACATGTAATATACATGTAGATTCAACATTTCTTTCTCTTATCTCTTCTGCTCTTCTTAATGTTCAACTGTTTCTTTTTTGGTTTTTTTTTCTAAAAAGTTTTTTTATTGTATTTTTTTGCCTTTCGTGATCACTTCTCAGATGATTTTATTATATTTTGTGAAATTTCATGCACTTTACCTTCACAAATCTACAAAGAACATTTTAGTTTCTGCACAAGAAAATTTCCCCTCTGAAAATAAATGCTTCTGCACTGCAGGACCTATACACGGAGTACTTAGTTGAATGTGGTCGTTGTTTCCAAATATACATCCCATCTTTCACGCTTCATGTTTGTCGGAGGATTTTTGTAGAAGTATTTTTAGTGTTGTCGTGACAGCTATCAAAAAATAAAGAGCCCTAATGTATTTATAGAACTGACGTCAGGTTATGTGTGCGGTTCACCACGTGAAAGTTTCGATTTTCTGGTTTGGCCGTCTTGCTTCAGATGCCAGCGTCAGGCGTGTTCCATTCCCTAGGATGGCGAATGTGGTGATGTTAAAACAAGACACCAGAACAAAGAGACCGTACCTGGAAACACAAACATAATCTGTTGTTACTGTGTCCCATTTACGTCAGTCAAACATTGACAGAACTCAGTCATAAATGAGATTATTCAGCTACATGGTGCAAGATCTACAAACATCAAACATCTACAAACATTCAACATCTACGTGCATCAAAGACGTCCTATAAGACGAGCAGGGCCGTTATTTTGTTAAGTAATAAAAGTGCTTCTTATTTCCATTGTTATGAACAGCTTATTCTGATTCTATAGGTACATTTTATTCTTACAATGCATACAGTGGGTTTGATTTAAGATTTGGGAGACAGACAATATCAAAGTTATATATATATATATATATATATATATATATATAACTCAACATCCCAACTGAGACCACAGACCAAAGTAACCCCAACACAGAAATGTCCACACAGTTAGAACCTGAAATCAGAAATCAGAGAAGCTATAAAGCTGGCACCAAGGGGTGAAGTTGCAGGGCAAGATGAACTAACCAGCGAACTACTTCAAGCAGCGAAGGAAGTAGTCGTAGCATGGCTACACAGACTACTCGGCCTAGTTTGAACCAAACAAGAAACTCCACAAGACTGGAAGAATACCATAATCACCCCACTGTGGAAAAAATAAAGGCAGCAAAAGAGACTGCACACAATACAGAGACATCTCCTTATTAAGCCATACAGGAAAGATATTTTGTAAAATTTTAGAAAAGAGATTAAGACCAATGATAGAGCCCCAGCTGAGTGAACTTCAACAAGGCTTTAGGAAAAACAGAGGATGCACAGACGCAATATTTGCCCTCAGACAGTTGTCAGAGAAAGCGATCGAATTTAATAACACCCTTTACTTGGCTTTTGTTGACCAGGAAAAAACATTCGACAGAGTGGACAGGAACAAACTATGGGAAGTCCTAAAACAATATGGGGTTACCAATCATCTAATAAATCTGTGTAAGTGTCTGTACAACAACGGAAGTGGCATCATCAGAGCATTATTCTGAACTCTTTATTATTAAATCTGGCGTTCGGCAAGGTTGTATCTTATCACCGCTGATATCTATAACATATATCGATAACATCTGCAGAGAAGCTGGACTGGTGACAGCAAAAAAATCAACAAAATGAAATAGAACAAACAAAAGACGACATAACCACAAACGAACTATTATTTGCAGATAACCAAGCTCTAGTTGCTGGCTCAGAAGAAGGCTTGCAAGATCACATTAATAGACTGAATGATGCATGCAAAGAACACAGGATGAAAATTAGCCTAAGCAAAACAAATCATGACCATCGCAAGAGTAGACACGCCAATAAACATTACACTGGAAAACCATACTATGAAGCAAGTAACGCATTTCAAATACCTCAGAAGCATTTTCTCAACAAAAGGAAAAATAGACATATAGATCGAAAACAGATGTAACAAAGCGAAAGGGATGGCGACTGCAGTAAAACTGGTTTAAATAAATAAGGTAGATAGAGGTGTATGGTGCAGTTTTACAAAGTGAGGAAGGAAGTGAGCAAGGTGAGAAAAAAACGAACAGAAAGTATCAGAATGTATAAATGACAAACATACAACATCCGATATTTCGGCGTGAGCCTTATTCGAGGATACATACACAACGAAATACAAACACATAGAACTTATCTGAAGTGTCTTGCTCCGAGTGAGAAGCAGAAATGTGTGTGGAAGAAGGAGGAGGAAAAAAAAGGAGGAGGAAAAAAGGAGGAGGAAAAAAAACCACGCTGCCTACAGACAAAAGATTCCCGATAGAGCCAATCATAACAAAGAAGCGGAGAGAGAGGAGGAGAACAAGTGGGAGAAAGGGGTGGGGGGAAGGCAATAGAAATGATAGCCGCTAGAGGTGTCGGCGGGGGGTGGGGGGAGGGAGAGAGGGGAGGGAAAAGGGGACGCGGAGAGATAATGAATGAAGAACTTAAACAACTACAGGGAGAAAATGTGAAACTGGTGAATAGGACAAGACCAATATGTTGGCAGAGAAGGAAATAGGATGGTGGTAGGGAGGGGTAGCATAGAGAAAGAAAGTAGAGTATTAAAAAGGCCAGTGGAAAAATAAAGAAGTTACAGGAAGCTGAAGACATTGTTAATTCCATCTGGGTGGAGACAGCCAGTCTGGAAAATAAGGCGCTGTTCTAGGACCCTCCGAGATCGTACATCTGCGGAACAAGAGCGGATCGCACTAACCGAAATGTCCTGTTTGCCCCTGTGGTTACCAAGGCAAAAATATTTAGTCACAGGTGTCCAGGCCCTCTTGGAAATATCACTGAGATGCTGGCGAAATCGATCTCCTAACCGTAAGCCAGTTTCCTCTATGTACTTCAAACCGCAACGTTTGCACATGATAACATAAATGACATTTCGTGAAGTACAGGTGAAACCCTCCTGTACTGATAACGTGGATTTAGGGAAGGAGATCTGGCTGGCCTCGACAACAAACGGACAAGTGTTACATCTACGGCGTCCGCAACGTCTGGTACCATAAAAAGTGTCATCTGTCTTAAGATGACTACGAATTAAAAGGTCCCTGAGGTTCTTGTCCCGTCTGTAGGCCACCAATGGGGGTTCCCCAAAAAGTTCACGTGTCTCAGACTCGGTCTGTAGGAGGTGGAGATGGCGAAACAGTATGTTTTTAACTGCCAAGCTATGAGGGTGGTACGTGAGTACTAGTTTCACTCTGTCCGAGCTACAGTGCGGTTTAGGGGTGAGGGCTTGTTGCCGCGATATATGGCTAATGCGGTTCCAAGATGACGAGAGAACGTGGTCTGGATAGCCGCGTTGACGGAAGAAATCTAGCAATTTGTGGCCTTGATCCTGGAAATCCAAATCCTCCTTACACAAACGTCGCAACCTAAGAAGCTGGAAAAAAAGAATAGAGTCCCTACACGATTTAGGATGGGAGGAAGAGTACAAGAGGTAGCTATCAGGTTCGAGTGTCGTACGCTTACTACTTCTATCCACTATAAACCTACAGACTCTCATAGCTACCTCTTGTACTCTTCCTCCCATCCCAAATCGTGTAAGGACTCTATTCCTTTTTTCCAGCTTCTTAGGTTGCGATGTTTGTGTAAGGAGGATTTGGATTTCCAGGATCAAGGCCACAAATTGCTAGATTTCTTCCGTCAACGCGGATATCCAGACCACGTTCTCTCGTCATCTTGGAACCGCATTAGCCATATATCGCGGCAACAAGCCCTCACCCCTAAACCGCACTGTAGCTCGGACAGAGTGAAACTAGTACTCACGTGCCACCCTCATAGCTTGGCAGTTAAAAACATACTGTTTCGCCATCTCCACCTCCTCCAGACCGAGCCTGAGACACGTGAACTTTTTGGGGAACCCCCATTGGTGGCCTACAGACGGGACAAGAACCTCATGGACCTTTTAATTCGTAGTCATCTTAAGACAGATGACACTTTTTATGGTACCAGACGTTGTGGACGCCGTAGATGTAACATTTGTCCGTTTGTTGTCGAGGCCAGCCAGATCTCCTTCCCTAAATCCACGTTATCAGTACAGGAGGGTTTCACCTGTACTTCACGAAATGTCATTTATGTTATCATGTGCAAACGTTGCGGTTTGAAGTACATAGAGGAAACTGGCTTACGGTTAGGAGATCGATTTCGCCAGCATCTCAGTGATATTTCCAAGAGGGCCTGGACACCTGTGACTAAATATTTTTGCCTTGGTAACCATAGGGGCAAACAGGACATTTCGGTTAGTGCGATCCGCTCTTGTTCCGCAGATGTACGATCTCGGAGGGTCCTAGAACAGCGCCTTATTTTCCAGACTGGCTGTCTCCACCCAGATGGAATTAACAATATCTTCTGCTTTCTGTAACTTCTTTATTTTTCCACTGGCCTTTTTTATACTCTACTTTCTTTCTCTATGCTACCCCTCCCTACCACCATCCTATTTCCTTCTCTGCCAACATATTGGTCTTGTCCTATTCACCAGTTTCACATTTTCTCCCTGTAGGTGTTTAAGTTCTTCATTCATTATCTCTCCGCGTCCCCTTTTCCCGCCCCTCTCTCCCTCCCCCCACCCCCCGCCGACACCTCTAGCGGCTATCATGTTTCTATTGCCTTCCCCCCACCCCTTTCTCCCACTTGTTCTCCTCCTCTCTCTCCGCTTCTTTGTTATGATTGGCTCTATCGGGAATCTTTTGTCTGTAGGCAGCGTGGGTTTTTTTTTTCCTCCTCCTTTTTTTTTCCTCCTCCTTCTTCCACACACATTTCTGCTTCTCACTCGGAGCAAGACACTTCAGATAAGTTCTATGTGTTTGTATTTCGTTGTGTATGTATCCTCGAATAAGGCTCACGCCGAAATATCGGATGTTGTATGTTTTTCATTTATACATTCTCATACTTTCTATTCGTTTTTTTTTTCTCACCTTGCTCACTTCCTCCCTCACTTTGTAAAACTGCACCATACACCTCTATCTACCGTATTTAACAAAGCGAACCAACTTATCAGGCACATGGCTTCCATACTAAACAACAAGCATATCTCACTGGAAACCAAAAGAACTATCTATAAGACAATCTTCATACCAACTTTGTGCTACCAATGCCAGGCATGGACGCTGACAGCAAAAGGACAAAAGGAAAATTACAACAACCGAAGAGAAGAATTCTTGGGATATCAAGAATGGACAGAATCAGAAATGATGTCATTAGAAATAAAGTAGGAGTTGAACCCGTTCTGAACTATATTAAAAAAAAACAGCAAATAAAATGGTTCGGTCATGTGTCACGACTACCAACAGAACGTGTACCACAGAGAGCAGTGTTTTACAGACCACATAAAGGCAGAGGAAGGGGCTGCCCATGCAAACGATGGACCAATGGTATAGCAGAGTCCTTGAACATCTCAGTGTAGGAAGCCAACAGGCGAGCCATTGGGAGACAATTGCACTTCAGTTCTACACCTAGCAGTAAATGAGGAAGGACAAGACAAGACAGACAATATCACAAAGTCTGATCTAAGATTTGAGAGACAAACAGACAATATCACAAAGTCTGTTGTAAGAATTATGAGAATCTCTTATATCTTATATCCTTCCCGTGCCGTTAAACGTCACATAGGGCTCGCAAAGTAGTTAGCCAATTTATTATGAGAATAGTAGACAGTATTTTTAAAAGTGTGATATGAGGGTAAGGACAAAAGCAGACAAAAGTGTGATTCAAGAGTTAGGAGAAAAGCAGACAATATCTTTTAAAAGTGTGATTCAAGAGTTAGGAGAAAAGGAGACACCATACAAAGTCTGACCTGAGCAGTCATCATTTTAAAGTCTGGTTCAGGGATTAGAAAAAAAAAGACAACAACATTGTAAATTTTATGTAAGGGTATGGAGATGAGCAGATAACATTACAAATTCTGATATAAGGGTCTGGAGATGAGAAGACAACATTACAAATTCTGATATAAGGGTCTAGAGATGAGAAGACAACATTACAAATTCTGATATAAGGGTCTAGAGATGAGAAGACAACATTACAAATTCTAATATAAGGGTCTAGAGATGAGAAGACAACATTACAAATTCTGATATAAGGGTCTAGAGATGAGAAGACATTACATATTCTGATATGGGGGTCTGGAGATGAGAAGACAACATTACATATTCTGATATGGGGGTCCGGAAAAGATAGGACGACATTACAATGTGTTCTAAATATAAAGAGAAGAGCAGACAACGCAACAAATTCTGATATGAGGGATAGAAGGGAAGCAGACAACGTAACAAATTCTGAGATGAGGGATAGAAGGGAAGAAGACAACGTAACAAAGTCTGTTTTAAGAGTTAGGAGAGGAACAGGCAACTTAACGAAGTCTGATCTGATAATCAGGATAACAAAGTCTGATCTGATAATCAGGATAACAAAGTCTTGTCAGATAATCATGATAACAAAGTCTGGTCTGATAATCAGGATAACAAAGTCTGATCTGATAATCAGGATAACAAAGTCTGATCTGATAATCAGGATAAGAGCAGTTAAAAAAAGGAAACAAATCTAGTACAAAATATACAACCAAAAAAAAAAAAAACCTGACGAATGGAACGCACTGTAGTCAGTAGCACTAGAAAAACAAGCACAGATTTAGTAGGCTGTCGGTGTGCTTGCATAAATCAGCTACATGTGACTGTGCATGCGTCCAATGTGTCAGAGTGTTGAATATAAATGATTATGTTCTCTTTTGTCTGTACGGTAACGCCACTCCCATTTTTTCTTATTCGGGAAGTGTCATTGTGGGACAGCCATAAATAGTAGCAGCTTCTTAAGTTCTGAAGTTAGTACAAGGAGAAGGAGTGTAAGATTAGACAAGACAAGACAGGCATGCAGAGAAGCAGACAGACAGACAGGCAGACAGACGAGCACTAAAGTGAGAGTGAAAAGAACAAAAGAAATAAATAAGGAACAACTAATCTTTAAAAGAACTAGCGATCGACCACTAAAATGGGACAATTAAGAATAAATGTCGTAAGGATGTGGACCCAGAAAGAAAGAACGAACAGGCTTTATTTCCAAAGGGTAGAGAATTGGACACCTATGTTATATATATATATATACAACAGGCCGTGACCCGGTGGTACTGCAAACCGGGTCCACCCGTAATGAGATGTGGACCATACCCCCGGCATTCAATGTGCAGGGCAGGCCTCATGCATCTCTTCTAGTTAAAAAATAACGACTCTTTTGTTTAACCAAAGGGCATGTTGATCAGGGTACCTGCCAAGAGGACACTTTGACCTCAGCCACTTTGATCTTAGCCAAAAAGCCTATGTTATATAAAGACGTAATGTTCTGTTCTTCCTCTCTCAGTTTTCACTTTGTCCAAGTACGAGTGTTCGGTTTAGTACAAGCGCACTAAAACTCAGAACAAGCAAGCGTAACATTTGCACTGATAGAACTTCTTATCCACATATGCAACTTTATATAGTAGTAATTATACACAGGCTACGTAACTATTTTCAAACGCTTACACATTCATTACTGTGGAATTATTACAGAAGATAATACACGATATGACAACTCACTACCAAAAATAGCACTAAGATGGACACCACAGGGGAACAGAAGTAAGGGTAGACCAAAAGAGACATGGAGAAGAACAACAGAAAGGATGTTGAGCAATAGAGGGCTCACCTGGGCAAGAGCAGAAAAAAAGGCGAAGGACAGGCATTTGTGGAAAACCCTTGCGGAAGCCCCATGTGCCCTGGGCACTTAAGGTTCAGAGAGAGAGAGAGAGAGAGAGAGAGAGAGAGAGAGAGAGAGAGAGAGATTAGATGTATTAGTATTACCAATACGACTATGTGGGCACATTTAGTGCCTGTTTTTCTTACAAAGAGGAGAGTAATAAAACTTTTTAAATTTTTCATGCTTTTATATGTTGTGTTTTTTTTTACGTGATCCTTGAAAATGCTTTTGACAACATATTGGATTATTTTATGTTCTTCATTTATATATGGCTCATTTTACTTCCTGGCATAATTGTTTCAGCTCACTTTCCTCACTCTTTCTATAATCTTGTAAAACTGAACTATACACCTCTGTCTATCCTCACTACTAGAGCAAGTTTTTATCACATTCGTCATTTCTCTTATGTCTCGCAGTCGTCAGCCAGGAAAAATATTACATGTTTAATCTCAGTCAGGGGTCATTTTGTACGTTTCTGTTTAGATAAAGCATGTATTTGTTCAGTTAATTTTGTAAATTTCTATTCTTCCGGATATTTTTTTATAGCTTACAGCTACCAGTTACGAAGCAGATCCTTGTTTCTATGGTCAGGCTGAGAACAGGCGGTTAGCGTACACGGCACGTCTACGTGAGAGTAGGCAAAAGGTCAAAAGTAGAGCAAAGATCTTGGATTTGGAAATGACCTGTCTCCACGTACCACTCACTGTGACTAGCGGTTATACAACTTTGTTTACATATCTCCAGGAACTTTGACACGAAGACACGGAAGTAAATTGTCTACATGTTCTTATGTTTCATACATGTTTTTGTTGTTCTTCTTAAAACATTTTGCCATTTCTACATATATTTGACTCTGCAGTCTTCTTCTTCTTCGTTCGCATTGTCTGTCTATATCTGCAGTCTTGTCACTTGGATAAATTTCACTGTTTTTTGTAATTCATGTATGGAACCATAGAGCTTATCTTCTTTAGTGGTTTCACTGGGCCAGTAATTATTTCTCAGTGTCTCATAGTTGGTGCAGTTCTGGAGGATATGTTCCACAGTTTGGGGCACCTGGGCACATGTACATAGATTAGTAGTACCAACCTTAAACTTTGTATACATATGACTTCGGAGTCGGCTGTGTCCTGTTCGAAGACGGAAGATGGTGACTTGTTCCTTTCTGTTTAGCATGTGATAGTCATCATGTGGTGGTGTTTGTGGCTTCCTGTAGGTTTTTATCATGCTTTTCTTCTAATTATAGGTGATTGGTATGTCTGGTTTCTCCATTTCAGTGCCCTCTTTGGCCAGATGGTCAGCTTTCTCATTGCCTGGTATCCCACAGTGGGAGGGAATCCATTGCAAAGTGACTCCATGTTGTAAGCCAATTTTTGACAAGGCATCCTTGAGGTCTGGTAGTGTGTTGCACTGAAGAGCTTCCAGTACTGATCTTGCATCTGTAGGAATTACTACAGGACATGTATCAATTCTGGAGTCTGATAGTTTTTCAACTGCAGCAATAATTGCCCTAACTTCTGCATCAAAGTTGTTGCAGTATTTTCCAGTGGGTATGGAAATCTTGTCAGTGGTGTTGTTTGGATATTCAATATGTGCTCCTGCCCCTCCATTCTTTATGGCATTATGTGCAGATCCATCTTTATACACACGTATCCAGGTGTCACATGGATATTTATCATCTAGAACACTAAGTGTGGCTGTTGATCTTACAAGATTGCTCTGCATCTCACCATTCTGCACACCTTTCACTTCAGTCTTAATAGTTATTTGTGTACAACCTGCTTCTTTCCATGGTGTATGCTCTGGTACAGATGATAATGGAGCAACTACAGCTGGAAGGTCAGGTATCATCTTACGCATTACTCTTGGCCTGATGAATGAAGCTGCTTCTTTTAAGCCGTCTTAGTGCCAAGTTACTGAATCTCTCCTTCAGGGGATGGCTTACCAAGCTGAGGAATTTCTCTCCCATGGTCATGACCTTTGTGTCTCTACGTTCCTTTAGCGCTTGAACACCAACTATTTTCTGCATTTCTACTATTGGTGTGGACCTCATGGCACCTGTGATAATCCGTAGTGACTGATTTTGAACCTTGTCTAGATTATGCAGCGTAGTGTTTGATGCTGTACACCAAGATGTTGAGCCATATTTTAAATGTGGTAGAATACTTTGCTGATATACATTCTTGAGGATTCTTTTACTAGCTCCCCATGTGGTTCCAGTCAATTTTCTTAATATGGCTAGTTTTCTTCTGGCTTTTGCTTCTGCACTGTTGATGTGTTGCTTCCATGTCAGTTTTGAGTCAGGAGTCACTCCTAAGTAAGTGGGTTGGTTGTCCATCCTTAAGGATATTTCATTTACAAAGATCTTACCTGCTTTCTGTTTAGATGAGAGAGTGAACAGAGTGGTACTTGATTTCTCTGTGTTTATACTTACACACCATTTGTTTGTCCATGATGTCAAGATGTCTGCTGCTCTTTGGAGTCTCTGTGTAGCAACTGTCGCATATTCATCTGTATGACTCTGCAGTGTTTTCTTACATTTTCTGCTGTAGCTAGCCAGCCACTGAGGCAGGCTCGACGAGTAGAGGTAGGGGGAGGAGAGGGGAGAGAGAAGAGCCATGTCCCCCAGGGGCGCAGGCTGTCGAGGGGGGGGGCGCAGTGACCCTGTTTTTCTCCTTTTCTTCCCCGGATTTTTCTGCTTGGATAATGGACCCGATAGTAACTGAACATAGGGCTCATCTAGCTCTCCACGGCCCTAGTAACTAAACATGGGGCTCATCTAGCTCTCCACGGCCCTAGTAACTAAACATGGGGCTCATCTAGCTCTCCACGGCCCTAGTAACTGAACATAGGGCTCATTTGGCTCTCCACGGCCCTAGTAACTAAACATGGGGCTCATCTAGCTCTCCACGGCCCTAGTAACTGAACATGGAGTTCATCTAGCTCTCCACGGCCCTAGTAACTAAACAAGGGGCTCATCTAGCTCTCCACGGCCCTAGTAACTAAACAAGGGGCTCATCTAGCTCTCCACGGCCCTAGTAACTAAACAAGGGGCTCATCTAGCTCTCCACGGCCCTAGTAACTAAACAAGGGGCTCATCTAGCTCTCCACGGCCCTAGTAACTGAGCATGGGGTTCATCTAGCTCTCCACGGCCCTAGTAACTGAGCATGGGGTTCATCTAGCTCTCCACGGCCCTAGTAACTGAGCATGGGGTTCATCTAGCTCTCCACGGCCCTAGTAACTGAGCATGGGGTTCATCTAGCTCTCCACGGCCCTAGTAACTGAACAGGGGGCTCATCTAGCTCTCCACGGCCCTAGTAACTGAGTATGGGACTCATCTAGCTCCCCACGGCCCTAGTAACTAAGCATGGGACTCATCTAGCTCTCCACGGCCCTAGTAACTGAGTATGGGACTCATCTAGCTCCCCACGGCCCTAGTAACTGAGTATGGGACTCATCAAGCTCCCCACGGCCCTAGTAACTGAGTATGGGACTCATCAAGCTCCCCACGGCCCTAGTAGATAATGCAGGACACAAGGTCCATGTCCTAACCATATCATATTTGATACGGTGCATCCATCCATCCATCCATCCATCCATCCATCCATCCATCCATCCATCCATCCATCCATCCATCCATCCATCTGCGATCTACTTATCAGTCGTCACTAGGTAATGACATATATGAAATCAGTTCAAGCTAATTCATTTTAATTATTCAGTAATGTAAACTTAATTCATTACTAGAAAGTAATACTAATATCCTTTTCTGATAATCAATGTATTTTTGGACAATAGGAACACATGTGATGGAAGTGTCCATGTGTGTTAAATGATTCATTAAACAATTTCGCGCAAGTCGCTTTCACAGTACTGTAAATTCAGTATCATGGTGTTGCGGTTTCCTGTTTGAGAATTATCAAAAGTTGACATGCACACCGCGTAACGGAAGATAAATGAGTATTTCTTGACAACCCAACGACAGAAGCGGGAAAATGGAGCAGAACACAGACGTAGAACAATACTTGTAATGTTCTAGTCTGGGTAGTACAGCAACGTCCATTGTCTGTGTTTTAACTGACAAATTTAAATATATAAACTCGTAACTTTTATGTTATCTGTGACATGTGGAAGAAAAATGCGAACGTTTCTTATTGTTCAAATCCAGTCAGTCATTTGCATGTCCCTTGCGGAACTTTGCCTCCCTAACAGCTCTCCTGTAGGCTTCTCGGTTGCAAGCAAGATGGCTTGCTGCCGATGCATCCATTTGCAGATTATCAACGATGTCTTGCAGCCACCTTCGCATTGATTTTCCTCTCTTTCTTTTCCCCATTATGTACCCTTCCAAGATGGTCTTCTCTAAATTATCATGACGTTTAATATGTCCATTTATGTGTTTGTCAGGTGTTTTGTTAAGTGTCCAGGTCTCATAGGCATATGTTGCGATGGGAAAGATGCAAGCCCTTAAAAATCTTATTTTTGTAATTCTGTCTGTTCCTCTCCACAGCTTCTTTAGTTGCTTTACTTTCTGAAGAGCGATAGATGTCCACTTTTTAATTTCCCTATTGTATCTCCATTATTAGTAATGATTCAAGATATTCAAAACTCTCCACCTCTTCCAATTTTTCCTAATCATTAGCTATCATCAATTTAGTTTTCTGTTTGGATAATGGGCCCGATCCTGAGTATGGGGCTCATCTAGCTCTCCACGGCCCTAGTAACTTGGTTCAAATTAGATTTTGATAAAATAAGAAGCAGAGAGACATGGAATGTTATCTATGGTCAACACTCCTCTGCGACAACACTCCTCTGCGATGCAGAAGCATGGACATTAGATAAGAAATTAAAAAAGAAAATCAATTCATTTGAAATGTCAGAAAAAATGGCGAACTCAATGGACGGGAAAGAAAATAAACGAATAACTGCAAAATCACCTGAAGCAAAACAAAACAAAAAAATAATATGAAAAGTATTAGATCCAGACAGTTAAAATATTTCGATCAGTTCAAGAAACATAATACATAATAATGAAAACCATAAAAGGTAAAGATAGTCCCATAGCAAATGCCGTAGGGGATGAAGAGTTAGAGACCTCATTATGCTGGGCCATCAGGGTACGAGGTAGGGTAGCCAGTTCCTTTCCTCGCTGCCTTTCCTTCCCAGATTTTCTCTGGTACCCATTTTACGGGGCTGGGTCGACCTCTCGGCCATATTGGCCGGAAAAAAAATCCCATTCAGCTGGGGATTCGAACCCTGGACCGTTCGGTTGCTAGATGAGTACTCCAACCACTGAACTAGCCGGTCCCCAATGAAAGCTATACTAAAAGAAAAAAAAATAGAAGGAAAAAGAGCAAGAGACTGGCAACGATATAGATTTCTGGACAACATAAAAAGTGAACTAGACTCAACTTGACCGATGCCCTGTGAAAACAAGGACAGAGCAAGTTACAGGATCACTGCAGCCAACCTTCCACGTGAAGAAGGCACATGATGATGATCAATATACGTAAAGGAGAAGAACATTTTAATTAGTAAAAAAAATCATCCAAAATCAAGGACAATTTTCTAGTGGAACTATTAGCTCAGATTGTCGGGTCTTCTAATTAGTTTATCTGTACAATGGGATGATTATGTTGCTAGAAACTTCCTTGTCTTCTTCCTCATGGCCCTCTCGATGCTGAGGGAGCAAATAAACGACTTGATAGAGCTCGGTGGTAAGCTTATATCTTATCTGTGACATGTGGAAGAAAAATGCGAACGTTTCTTATTGTTCAAATCCAGTCAGTCATTTGCATGTCCCTTGCGGAACTTTGCCTCCCTAACAGCTCTCCTGTAGGCTTCTCGGTTGCAAGCAAGATGGCTTGCTGCCGATGCATCCATTTGCAGATTATCAACGATGTCTTGCAGCCACCTTCGCATTGATTTTCCTCTCTTTCTTTTCCCCATTATGTACCCTTCCAAGATGGTCTTCTCTAAATTATCATGACGTTTAATATGTCCATTTATGTGTTTGTCAGGTGTTTTGTTAAATGTCCAGGTCTCATAGGCATATGTTGCGATGGGAAAGATGCAAGCCCTTAAAAATCTTATTTTTGTAATTCTGTCTGTTCCTCTCCACAGCTTCTTTAGTTGCTTTACTTTCTGAAGAGCGATAGATGTCCACTTTTTAATTTCCCTATTGTATCTCCATTATTAGTAATGATTCAAGATATTCAAAACTCTCCACCTCTTCCAATTTTTCCTAATCATTAGCTATCATCAATTTAGTTTTCTGTTTGGATAATGGGCCCGATCCTGAGTATGGGGCTCATCTAGCTCTCCACGGCCCTAGTAACTTGGTTCAAATTAGATTTTGATAAAATAAGAAGCAGAGAGACATGGAATGTTATCTATGGTCAACACTCCTCTGCGACAACACTCCTCTGCGATGCAGAAGCATGGACATTAGATAAGAAATTTAAAAAGAAAATCAATTCATTTGAAATGTCAGAAAAAATGGCGAACTCAATGGACGGGAAAGAAAATAAACGAATAACTGCACAATCACCTGAAGCAAAACAAAACAAAAAAATAATATGAAAAGTATTAGATCCAGACAGTTAAAATATTTCGATCAGTTCAAGAAACATAATACATAATAATGAAAACCATAAAAGGTAAAGATAGTCCCATAGCAAATGCCGTAGGGGATGAAGAGTTAGAGACCTCATTATGCTGGGCCATCAGGGTACGAGGTAGGGTAGCCAGTTCCTTTCCTCGCTGCCTTTCCTTCCCAGATTTTCTCTGGTACCCATTTTACGGGGCTGGGTCGACCTCTCGGCCATATTGGCCGGAAAAAAAAATCCCATTCAGCTGGGGATTCGAACCCTGGACCGTTCGGTTGCTAGATGAGTACTCCAACCACTGAACTAGCCGGTCCCCAATGAAAGCTATACTAAAAGAAAAAAAAAATAGAAGGAAAAAGAGCAAGAGACTGGCAACGATATAGATTTCTGGACAACATAAAAAGTGAACTAGACTCAACTTGACCGATGCCCTGTGAAAACGAAGGACAGAGCAAGTTACAGGATCACTGCAGCCAACCTTCCACGTGAAGAAGGCACATGATGATGATCAATATACGTAAAGGAGAAGAACATTTTAATTAGTAAAAAAAATCATCCAAAATCAAGGACAATTTTCTAGTGGAACTATTAGCTCAGATTGTCGGGTCTTCTAATTAGTTTATCTGTACAATGGGATGATTATGTTGCTAGAAACTTCCTTGTCTTCTTCCTCATGGCCCTCTCGATGCTGAGGGAGCAAATAAACGACTTGATAGAGCTCGGTGGTAAGCTTATATCTTATCTTATCTTATATCTTATCTTATCTTATATCTTATATCCTTCCCGTGCCGTTAAACGTCACATAGAGCTCGCAAAGTAGTTCGCCAATTTTTCCTGTCTTCAGCGAGTCTTTCAACCTCATCAAAGGATTTTATGCCTGTTAATTTGGCCTCTCTTAACAGTGTCCTCTTCAGAGTTTCACGCGGTCTGCCTCTTTTTCTTCGGCCTGTTGTGTTCCATTTGATAGCTTGTTTTGGGATTCTCTGATAATTTCTTCTCATCAAGTGACCAACATATGTCCATCTCCTTTTCCTGATCACCCATGAGACTGGTTGTTGTTCAGTCATCTGTCTTATCTCTGCATTGTTCTTGATATAATGGGGTATTTAAGGTTTCTGTAATTTCCTCCCTTGATATGATGGGATATTTAATGTTTCTGTAATTTAATAAATTTATATAATGGGATATTTAATGTTTCTGTAATTTCATCCCTTGATCTAATGGGATATTTAATGTTTCTGTAATTTAATAAATTGATATAATGGGATATTTAAGGTTTCTGTAATTTCATCCCTTGATCTAATTGGATATTTAATGTTTCTGTAATTTAATAAATTGATATAATGGGATATTTAAGGTTTCTGTAATTTCATCCCTTGATCTAATGGGATATTTAATGTTTCTGTAATTTCATCCCTTGATAAAATGGGATATTTAAGGTTTCTGTAATTTCATCCCTTGATCTAATGGGATATTTAATGTTTCTGTAATTTCATAAATTGATCTAATGGGATATTTAATGTTTCTGTAATTTCATAAATTGATCTAATGGGATATTTAATGTTTCTGTAATTTCATCCCTTGATTTAATGGGATATTTAAATTTCTGTAATTTCATCCCTTGATATAATTCCTCCGTTACCTATAAATCTTAGTGTGAATGTTTCCTGTGGTAGATTTGTAAAGTGGCTAAACTATTTGACTTGTTTTTGGATGTAGTGTAAAATTTCCTTTATTACAGGCAAAACAGCTTAGATCAGCAAAGGAAGCACTCTTCAGTACATGAAGTACTCATCTTATTTTGCTGCTCCTATAGGAGATAAATTGACGTGACACTGTTGTTCCCAGACAGTACTTTATCAATGACAGTGTCACACCGAAAGTCACACCGACACAGACATTCTAACACAAGGATGATGCACGCGAATTCGTGAAGTTTATGGATGGCATAATCGACAGCGACGCAGCTCTTCGGACTGAAGACAGTGGGTTCTATCCCTGCTAAACACATTTTTCAGAGAAACTGATTCTCGCTGGTATCACGGATAACATACATGGAGAAAGCAGAGGAGATGGGAGAAACTCGCGGACTTTCTCTGGGAGTAATTAGGAGGATCCTAGAACATTTAAAGAATTAGTTCTGGAAATTAACCAGTTTACTCAATCAAAGACTTGATGCATTTAAGAACAAATGTCTCCGTAGACTATTGAACATCAGATGGTCTGACTTTAAACTGAACGAGTCAGTAAGACAGGGATCGAACCAAGTCTACGTATCAAGATACACCAAAAGACGTCGATGGGCCTATCTCGACCACGTTCTCAGAATGGACGAATCCAGACTCCCTCTCCAAGCCCTCACATGGTCAGCGAAGGGCAAAAGAAAGCAAGGCAGGCCAAGGGAGACTCTACGTAGAACCATCACTAGAGAGAGTAGAACTTTGGGGTTCAAGTCCATCCAAGACCTACAGCGGGCGGCGGCGAGTGGTCAGACATGGAAAGATATGATTTCCGTCCTATGAGCCAATGTTGGACCTAAAGGAATGTCAATCAATCAACCAATCAATTCTCACCCACTCACCCACCCACCCATCCACCCTGATAATTTTTCGACTTGTTGTTGTTGTTGTTCTTCTTCTTCTTCTTCTTTTTCTACTACTACTACTACTACTACTACTATTACTACTATTACTACTACTACTATTACTAATACAACTACTACTACTGCTACTACTACTACTACTACTACTACTACTACTATTACTAATACAACTACTACTACTGCTACTACTACTACTACTACCACTAATACAACTACTACTGCTGCTGCTGCTACTACTACTACTACTACTATTATTACTAATACTATATTGCTGTTACTACTACTACTGTTACTACTAATAATATATACTATACTACTACTACTACTACTACAACTACTACTACTGCTGCTGCTGCTGCTACTACTACTACTATTACTACTACTACTACTACTACTAAAATCATAGTTTGCATCTAGGCTGTTTTCTCGGCGCAGTAGAGCGTGACTTATTTTAACACTGCGTTTATCGTCCCATTTCGACCCCTCTTCATTCAACCACACCACGGACCGTTACAAGGGGGTGTACAAACAGGGACTTAGCTAAAGTTTACCAACACGACTCAGATGTTATCTTATTTCTTTTTCCTCTGAAGTTTGTTTCACGTGACCAGCATTTCTTAACTGCAGAAAAAAGGTCTTATGGGTTTTTGCTTTGTTTGACAGTCAGCTCTGATTGTTCCATATCCAGAACACAGAAATCAATTTAAAATTATATAAAGTACACAATAAATTAGAGCAGTAATAACTTCAGGTGGGAAATGTTGAACAGAAATTAGGACAAAAAATAGACCAAGCAAAGACTGCATTTCAGGGAATGAGAAACATATTATGCAACACATCCTTATCAATGAATGTTAGAAAACGAGTCCTAAAATGCTATATTGAACCTATTTTGTTATATGGAAGTGAATCATGGACAATAGGCAAGTCTGCACAAAAATCATTGGAAGCAGCAGAAATGTGGTTTATTAGAAGAATGTTGCGAATTCCTTGGACAGTAAAAATAACTAATGAAGAATGTATGAGAAGAGCTGGAGAGACCAAAAAAAAAAAAAATCTTGTCAAAAAAGTAAGAGAGAGACAATGTGCTTTCATAGGACATGCAATGAGAAGAGGGGGCATTGAAAATATTATAACAACAGGAAAAATAGAAGGAAGAAGGTCAAGAGGAAGACCAAGAGAAATGATACTGGACAGTCTGACGGGATGGTGTGAGAGGAGATCACCAACTGAACTGATGGCCTGCATGAAGGATCGTGTACTCTGGAGACGCTTAATAGCCAAAGCCAGTAGCTACGGATAGAGCATATCGGTGAGCTATATGGAGGAGAAAGACCAGAATTAACACCAGATACTGAAAACTGTGATGGACCGCCAATACTTGAAGATGAAATCATAGATGCCATCAAACACATGAAGAAAGGAAAAGCGACTGGGCCTGATAATATAACAATAGAAGAAATAGAGGCACTAGAGGAGACAGGAATAAAAATAACCAAGTTACTGAATGATATTTACAACAGTGGTTATATTCCCAGTGACCTGCTTAAATCCACGTTTATAGCACTACCAAAGAAACCAGGTGCAAAGGAATGTGACGACCACCGGACTATCAGCCTCTCATGTCACATAACGAAGTTACTTCTGAGAATCATTATGAGAAGAACAAGGAAAAAGATAAAAATGGAAATAGCAGATGAACAGTTTGGATTTGTTGAAGGAAAGGGAACACACAATGCCATTTATGCTTTACGAACACTAACAGAAAGAGCTTTAGAAGTACAGAAAGATCTCTACTTATGCTTCATTGATTACACCAAGGCATTTGACAAGGTGAAACATAGTGAAATTATTAAAATGTTTGAAGACATCAATATAGACGGCAAAGACTTGAGGATTGTAAAACATCTATACTGGCAGCAAGAAGCAGCAGTTCGAGTTGAAAATAGAATTGGAAAATACCAACCTATAAAACAAGGGGTGCGACAAGGATGTGTACTATCTCCAGACCTTTTTTCTCTGTACAGCGAGAATATTCTAAGAACAATCATCACAGAACCAGGCATAAAAATTGGAGGATACAATATTAACAACCTTCTGTATGCTGACGACACAGTACTGATAGCTGAGAACCAACAAGACCTGCAACATCTCTTGGATAAAGTGGCCAAAGAAAGTGAACAGAAAGGCCTTACTTTGAACATCAAAAAGACAGAGACTATGGTTATATCTAAGAAACAGAATCCACCAGCATGCAGTATTAAATTAAACGGAACCATTCTAAAGCAGGTGCAGAAATTCAAATACCTTGGAGCAGTAATAACTTCAGATGGGAAATGCAGAACAGAAATTAGGAACAGAATAGGTCAAGCAAAGACTGCATTTCAGAGAATGAGAAACATATTAACTAACACATCTTTATCAATGAATGTTAGAAAACGAGTCCTAAAATGCTATATTGAACCTATCTTGTTATATGGAAGTGAATCATGGACAATAGGCAAGTCTGCACAAAAATCATTGGAAGCAGCAGAAATGTGGTTTATTAGAAGAATGTTGCGAATCCCCTGGACAGCAAAAATAACTAACGAAGAATGTATGAGAAGAGCTGGAGAGACAAAAAACCTTGTCAGAAAGATAAGAGAGAGACAATGTACTTTCATAGGACATGCAATGAGAAGAGGGGGCATTGAAAATATTATAACAACAGGAAAAATAGAAGGAAGAAGATCAAGAGGAAGACCAAGAGAAATGATACTGGACAGTCTGACGGGATGGTGTGAGAGGAGATCACCAACTGAACTGATGGCCTGCATGAAGGATCGTGTACTGTGGAGAAGCATAATAGCCAACGCCAGTCGGCACGGCACCTGATGATGATGATGATGATGAGTAGCTATGGCCCCCGATGATGATGACACACTAAATTACATAAAGTATACAGTTAATTAAGGGTTTTTGTTTAATGGATTTAGTATAAACATACAATAGCTAGTTTTTTTAATGTAAGTAGCGTTCATTTCCCATGTATGTTAGTATGTGTGTAAGCTGTGCATTTCTCTACAGGAAAATGCCGTGACCAGAAGCATTTGTTCTCGTTTGTATGTAAGAGTGGTAAATAACTGCTGGCTTTCTTAACTTACATCAAGACCCCATCCACTGTTCATTGCTTTTGGTCTTGTGATAGGTGTGTTATGTGACTAAACAATGCTACATCAAGACCCCATCCACTGTTCACTGCCTTTAGTCTTGTGATAGCTGTGTTATGTGACTAAACAACGCTACATCAAGACCCCATCCACTGTTCACTGCCTTTAGTCTTGTGATAGCTGTGTTACGTGACTAAACAATGCTACATCAAGACCCCATCCACTGTTCACTGCCTTTAGTCTTGTGATAGCTGTGTTATGTGACTAAACAACGCTACAGTCCGCAGAGGGTAAACTAACGAGACAAGAAAACAACTCACCCTCTTTTTCTAGTCACATCTCCGACACCAGTATCTTGCTAAGACATATATGTTGTTCTCTCATTGATTAACAGAAAATCACACAATGGGCTGTTAAAGTTGACCGAATCCATGAAAAGTTTAGCGTGCGCCTGGCTTGAACAACACCCAGGTAAAAACAAGAACAATGCTAAAGTAACGTGACGGACAGCTCCTCCACCTGTCCTAGAGTTGTCCCCACTTGGACGCTGAACTTGAACAAAGCCCGCATCTCGAGTTAACTGTCAACTCTACTCTATTTTCTAGACGTCGGATTTTGTTTCTCGTATGTTGCAGGATTTCGATGCATGTAATTACATTTAAAATAAAACAAGATTTTATGGGTATGGGAGCGATTCAAAGAATAAAATTTCAATGGAAAACATTTTAAACATTTTGTCAACCATAATTTGAGCAGGACACCCATTATTCTATCCAGTGAGATGTCCACCTATTCTCAATTTTAGTTGCCAACAATGTCCCTTTTTCGTAATTCAACTCAAAATTAGTAACAATAAACAAAGACCGATGGACATGACTGGTAATGAACTGTCGGAGTTTGTTGCAAATGTTATCTGTCTGCCCTTCTCATTTTTATATGACTAAAAATATCCTTACATTCTCACCTGTACCAATACACAGTTTTATTTCTGTCAAATTGTTCCTTCTTGTTTTTAAATAGAATTTCTGTTAAATTAAAACATGTATCTTCACAAAACTATGTGCGTAATTATACTGTCAAAAAAAAAAAAAAAAAGAAACGCATAGCTTATTATAAGCTTAATTTTTTATGTGTTATGACAATTTTTTTTCCCAGGTATCTCAAACCAAATCAAAAATTGTCCCCAAGATATCAGGTCCATGATTTAGCGTGAATTTTGTTATTCTCATGTAGTCAGAACGCAGTAGCTGCCCTTGCTAATCACGCTTTTTTTTACCATAACTCACGTTGCGTTTATGGAAAAGTCGTGATTTTTGTGGTGAGCACAACTCACTTTCCACACAAATGAAACCGTATAAAAGGATGAGGTTACATAAACAAACTCAGTTAATTTTCAAGCAGACAATTATGGCACAGTCTATCACAAAATTTCCGAAACATTGCTATTGGTTGCCTGCAAGCAGACGAAAGTCAAAGTCAGGTTGCCAGGCATTTAAACGTACAGCAGAGTACCATCAGTCGACTTTGGCACCGTTTCCAAGCCACTGGCTCAGTTGAAGCCCGGCACTGCAGTGGACGACCCAGTGACAACAACAGCTGATGATCGCTTTATTCTGGTTCATCACCTCAGAAACAGGTTTACAACAGCTTCCTCAAGTGCCTAGTCATTGCTTGCAGGACGTCGTGTGTCTGATCAAACTGTCCGGAATAGACTGCATGAAGCTGGGCTGGTGGCACGACGACCTCACCGAGGTTCTGTCTTAACGAGACGCAATCGCCAATATCGACTTCTTTGGGCCAACCAGCATCGGCCCTGGACAACTGATAATCAATGGAGACGTGTCTGGTTTAGTGACGAATCTTCTTTTTTGCTGCACCGCCATGATATGCGGAGAAGGGTCTACCGTAGGCCAAATGAACGTTTTGCCCAAAATTTGCCTCGATGAAGCTCCGCCGCACGGTGGTGGAGGTGTAATGGTATGGGGAATGATCAGTTTCAACGGAAGGAGTCCATTGGTGCAGATTGAAGGAGGCTTGAATGCGCAAAGATCTGTCAATGAAATTCTTCTACTCCATCTCCTTCCAGTTTTGGCTGCGCAAAGGTCTGTGTTTCAACAGGACAACGCAAGACCCCATTTTGCACGGTTCACAACACAGTTCCTGACTGCCAACAACATTCTCACCCTTCCCTGGCCATCCCTGTCTCCAGACGTGAACCGATCGAGCACCTATGGGATGAGCTGCAAAGACGTGTTTGTCGCCGAAATGTTTCTCCAGCCCATCGTCGTGATCTGTGTCAGGCACTCCAGGAAGAGAGGGCAGCCATCCCACAGGCGCACATCAGACATCTGATCGCATTTATGCCCAGGAGATGCCAGTCGCTGATCGATGCAAGCGGAGGCCACACACCATACTAACTTGAGAACCCCTGGGACTAACAAATTCTCATCACACAGATGTAAGAAACTGTCAAGTGAGTGTTTAAACCCTTAGGTATTATTGTGTGTAATTTGAAAATTTTATTCATTCAATTTAAAAAGCTATAGAATATCAAAGTTATGGCTACAATTCGGTCATCATGTGTTTCTTTTTTTTATACAAATTATTTAACCTTTTCTTATGATTAGATTAAACCGACACTTAACTTGATAAGCATCTAATGTGTACATAAAATGTATTGTAACAGAAGACTTCTAATTTATTGTTCTTTCTTGTTTATGGGGGGGGGGTGGTTTTTGGTGGTTTTTGGTGGTCTGGAGGTTGCAGTAAAGCTGATACTAGTGACTAGAATAATATTCTGTCAATATTTTGACCGATTGCCTTCATCAGGGAAGATATAATAAGTCTTTGTCTTCCTGGCGAAGACGCCGTCCGATTTGGCAATTAGCGACCCATAGCTGACATGCTAGAGTTAAGGATGGTGAACTATACCTGACCAAGACCCTGTCCTGCCTCTCCGTTGGCACCTTCAATAACAGTCCTAGCCTAGCTAACGAGGCAGGGATCACCATAGTCCTCATGGTGGTGGAGTCTACTAAAGAAGTATTGCACGCACCCTGTTTTTTTTTTTAGCTGCAGCCGGGAACAAAAAATAACTGTTATGACCCGCAGCCAAGCTGACACGATGCTTGCCTCAACATCTTCACCCCATCGACAGCAAAGAGCATAAGTTCGCAATTCCAGGGGGGATTGAAGAAGAAGAAGAAGGCTTTCTACCGAAATGTTTTTTTCTTGTTGCTTTCAATACCCTGTGCGCTTCTCGCTATACTGTATTCTATTGTCATTTCTTTCCTTGTACGTCACGAACTCTGAGAGTTGAGCGCGCTGGCATTATATCATTGTGTTCACGTAGTACATGACTGAATATCTCATTCTTCTGTTCTCATAACTTTTGTGCCCTAGTTGCAAGAGAGTTCTACAGACTGGTATTTTATAGACAAATAGTCAAGAGAAGTCATATGTTCAGTAGATGTTGTAACTTGTTAACACCAAAAACAAAATGAGCTGATGGCGGGTTTTCAACTATAGTGGAAGACCTTTTTCTACTGTGTATGAAGTGCAGATAATATTCCAAATTATTATTATTTTTTTTAAATCACCGGGGACTGAGCGGGCAAGTCTGAATGTAGTTTCTTGAAAGTGAACTCATTCCATCGTTTGCAGGAAAGAAATAACGCACATTCAAAGATATAACATAAAAAATAAAGATATAACAACTAGAAAATATTTATCAGATGGCCAGGTACTTGTACTAAGAGACTGTGCACCTTCCGTGGACTGGTTTCCTTCACAGCTTAAAATAGGGGAAAAATGTCTACACAGAAATCCATGTTAACATTCTACAATTTTATCACAGAAAGATATATCTTAACTCTGTATTTGGTTCACCTTTGTTTTGTGCTAACTTTATTATGCATATTTTAGTTCTATGGTCCCATTTCTCCTCCTATTGTTCAATAATAAATATACCAAGTGGCATCTTCACGTATTTACTCAACGGAACATGCAAGGAACAATGGCTTGCAAATATTTTCTACAAACGAGAAAAATACTCTGCAAAAGCCTCTACGCATTGTAATGTATTCAGCTGAAGTCAGCCCTTTTGTTACAAAAACAACATTTCCAACTTTACAGCTAGTGTACAGACGCTGAAATCAATGACAGATTCTTTTTCTTTCCGGTGCATCAATGAATTTTTTTTTTTTTGGGACAGTATATATATATATATATATATATATATATATATATACAAATTATTTAACCTTTTCTTATGATTAGATTAAACCGACACTTAACTTGATAAGCATCTAATGTGTGCATAAAATGTATTGTAACAGAAGACTTCTAATTTATTGTTCTTTCTTGTTTATGGGGGTGGGGGGTGGTTTTTGGTGGTTTTTGGTGGTCTGGAGGTTGCAGTAAAGCTGATACTAGTGACTAGAATAATATTCTGTCAATATTTTGACCGATTGCCTTCATCAGGGAAGATATAATAAGTCTTTGTCTTCCTGGCGAAGACGCCGTCCGATTTGGCAATTAGCGACCCATAGCTGACATGCTAGAGTTAAGGATGGTGAACTATACCTGACCAAGACCCTGTCCTGCCTCTCCGTTGGCACCTTCAATAACAGTCCTAGCCTAGCTAACGAGGCAGGGATCACCATAGTCCTCATGGTGGTGGAGTCTACTAAAGAAGTATTGCACGCACCCTGTTTTTTTTTTTAGCTGCAGCCGGGAACAAAAAATAACTGTTATGACCCGCAGCCAAGCTGACACGATGCTTGCCTCAACATCTTCACCCCATCGACAGCAAAGAGCATAAGTTCGCAATTCCAGGGGGGATTGAAGAAGAAGAAGAAGGCTTTCTACCGAAATGTTTTTTTCTTGTTGCTTTCAATACCCTGTGCGCTTCTCGCTATACTGTATTCTATTGTCATTTCTTTCCTTGTACGTCACGAACTCTGAGAGTTGAGCGCGCTGGCATTATATCATTGTGTTCACGTAGTACATGACTGAATATCTCATTCTTCTGTTCTCATAACTTTTGTGCCCTAGTTGCAAGAGAGTTCTACAGACTGGTATTTTATAGACAAATAGTCAAGAGAAGTCATATGTTCAGTAGATGTTGTAACTTGTTAACACCAAAAACAAAATGAGCTGATGGCGGGTTTTCAACTATAGTGGAAGACCTTTTTCTACTGTGTATGAAGTGCAGATAATATTCCAAATTATTATTATTTTTTTTAATCACCGGGGACTGAGCGGGCAAGTCTAAATGTAGTTTCTTGAAAGTGAACTCATTCCATCGTTTGCAGGAAAGAAATAACGCACATTCAAAGATATAACATAAAAAATAAAGATGTAACAACTAGAAAATATTTATCAGATGGCCAGGTACTTGTACTAAGAGACTGTGCACCTTCCGTGGACTGGTTTCCTTCACAGCTTAAAATAGGGGAAAAAATGTCTACACAGAAATCCATGTTAACATTCTACAATTTTATCACAGAAAGATATATCTTAACTCTGTATTTGGTTCACCTTTGTTTTGTGCTAACTTTATTATGCATATTTTAGTTCTATGGTCCCATTTCTCCTCCTATTGTTCAATAATAAATATACCAAGTGGCATCTTCACATATTTACTCAACGGAACATGCAAGGAACAATGGCTTGCAAATATTTTCTACAAACGAGAAAAATACTCTGCAAAAGCCTCTACGCATTGTAATGTATTCAGCTGAAGTCAGCCCTTTTGTTACAAAAACAACATTTCCAACTTTACAGCTAGTGTACAGACGCTGAAATCAATGACAGATTCTTTTTCTTTCCGGTGCATCAATGAATTTTTTTTTATACACGTTTTGTGAGAGGGAGGAAAGAAAAATATTTTGCACTTTTTCTTAATAAACTGTTTGTGCTGGCAAGTATTTTTCTTGATTTTTCTAAGCCCTTTCTTCTTGTTTGAAACTAGAGCGTCAACGTCTGGGACACACTTCCTTCTACATGAGCAGTCATCAAGCTGGATGTTCTAGAAGAAAGCAACAGTCAAGCTTAGATTGATGGAGTCACCACACAACCTGGTCTGGACTGGTAATGCTGACTGTCATGTGTGGCTTCTTTGCATCTCATACTCGGTGGTAGTCTAGTAGCAGATGCTTGGCTAACGTGTTGGTTCTTTGCTTCCTATACTCGGTGGTAGTCTAGTAAAGAAGTATTGCACGCACCCTGTTTTTTTTTTTAGCTGCAGCCGGGAACAAAAAATAACTGTTATGACCCGCAGCCAAGCTGACACGATGCTTGCCTCAACATCTTCACCCCATCGACAGCAAAGAGCATAAGTTCGCAATTCCAGGGGGGATTGAAGAAGAAGAAGAAGGCTTTCTACCGAAATGTTTTTTTCTTGTTGCTTTCAATACCCTGTGCGCTTCTCGCTATACTGTATTCTATTGTCATTTCTTTCCTTGTACGTCACGAACTCTGAGAGTTGAGCGCGCTGGCATTATATCATTGTGTTCACGTAGTACATGACTGAATATCTCATTCTTCTGTTCTCATAACTTTTGTGCCCTAGTTGCAAGAGAGTTCTACAGACTGGTATTTTATAGACAAATAGTCAAGAGAAGTCATATGTTCAGTAGATGTTGTAACTTGTTAACACCAAAAACAAAATGAGCTGATGGCGGGTTTTCAACTATAGTGGAAGACCTTTTTCTACTGTGTATGAAGTGCAGATAATATTCCAAATTATTATTATTTTTTTTTAATCACCGGGGACTGAGCGGGCAAGTCTAAATGTAGTTTCTTGAAAGTGAACTCATTCCATCGTTTGCAGGAAAGAAATAACGCACATTCAAAGATATAACATAAAAAATAAAGATGTAACAACTAGAAAATATTTATCAGATGGCCAGGTACTTGTACTAAGAGACTGTGCACCTTCCGTGGACTGGTTTCCTTCACAGCTTAAAATAGGGGAAAAAATGTCTACACAGAAATCCATGTTAACATTCTACAATTTTATCACAGAAAGATATATCTTAACTCTGTATTTGGTTCACCTTTGTTTTGTGCTAACTTTATTATGCATATTTTAGTTCTATGGTCCCATTTCTCCTCCTATTGTTCAATAATAAATATACCAAGTGGCATCTTCACATATTTACTCAACGGAACATGCAAGGAACAATGGCTTGCAAATATTTTCTACAAACGAGAAAAATACTCTGCAAAAGCCTCTACGCATTGTAATGTATTCAGCTGAAGTCAGCCCTTTTGTTACAAAAACAACATTTCCAACTTTACAGCTAGTGTACAGACGCTGAAATCAATGACAGATTCTTTTTCTTTCCGGTGCATCAATGAATTTTTTTTTATACACGTTTTGTGAGAGGGAGGAAAGAAAAATATTTTGCACTTTTTCTTAATAAACTGTTTGTGCTGGCAAGTATTTTTCTTGATTTTTCTAAGCCCTTTCTTCTTGTTTGAAACTAGAGCGTCAACGTCTGGGACACACTTCCTTCTACATGAGCAGTCATCAAGCTGGATGTTCTAGAAGAAAGCAACAGTCAAGCTTAGATTGATGGAGTCACCACACAACCTGGTCTGGACTGGTAATGCTGACTGTCATGTGTGGCTTCTTTGCATCTCATACTCGGGTGGTAGTCTAGTAGCAGATGCTTGGCTAACGTGTTGGTTCTTTGCTTCCTATACTCGGTGGTAGTCTAGTACCAGATGCTTAGCTACAATGTGTGGCTTCTTTGTTTCTCATACTGGGAGAGGAAGGGGGGGGGTGGTAGTCTAGCAGCAGATGCTTGGCTAACATGTGTGGGTTCTTTGTTTCTCATACTCGGAGAGGAAGGGGGGGGGGTAGTCTAGTAGCAGATGCTTGGCTAACATGTGTGGGTTCTTTGTTTCTCATACTCGGAGAGGGGGTGGTAATCTAGCAGCAGATGCTTGGCTAACATGTGTGGGTTCTTTGTTTCTTATACTCGGAGAGGGGGGGGGGTAGTCTAGTAGCAGATGCTTGACTAACATGTGGGTTCTTTGTTTATCATACTCGGAGAGGGGGGGGGGGGTAGTCTAGCAGCAGATGTTTGGCTAACATGTGTGAGTTCTTTGTTTATCATACTCGGAGAGGGGGGGGGGTAGTCTAGTAGCAGATGTTTGGCTAACATGTGTGAGTTCTTTGTTTCTCATACTCGGGATGGTAGTCTAGTAGCAGATGCTTGGCTAACATGTGTGGGTTCTTTGTTTCTCATACTCGGAGGGGGGTAGTCTAGTAGCAGATGTTTGGCTAACATGTGTGAGTTCTTTGTTTCTCATACTCGGAGAGGGGGGGGGGTAGTCTAGTAGCAGATGCTTGACTAACATGTGTGGGTTCTTTGCTTTTCATACTCGGAGAGGGGGGGTGGTAATCTAGTAGCAGATTCTTGGCTAACATGTGTGGGTTCTTTGTTTATCATACTCGGAGAGGATGGGGTGGTAGTCTAGTAGCAGATGCTTGGCTAACATGTGTGAGTTCTTTGTTTCTCATACTCGGAGAGGATGGGGTGGTAGTCTAGTAGCAGATGCTTGGCTAACATGTGTGAGTTCTTTGTTTCTCATACTCGGGGGGGGGGGGGGAGTCTTGGCTGTCATTTTTCCAGTGACTCAGGTGCACTTATCAGTTATGCCTCTCTTCAACATGTTAAACATGTCATACCTCAGTCACTTGTGCCTCTCTTCAACATGTTAAACATGTCATACCTCAGTCACTTGTGCCTCTCTTCAACATGTTAAACATGTCATACCTCAGTCACTTGTGCCTCTCTTCAACATGTTAAACATGTCATACCTCAGTCACTTGTGCCTCTCTTCAACATGTTAAACATGTCATACCTCAGTCACTTGTGCCTCTCTTCAACATGTTAAACATGTCATACCTCAGTCACTTGTGCCTCTCTTCAACTTGTTAAACATGTGATACCTCAGTCACTTATGCCTCTCTTCAACGTGTTAAACATGTGATACCTCAGTCATTTATGCCTCTCTTCAACTTGTTAAACATGTGATACCTGTCACTTGTGCCTCTCTTCAACTTGTTAAACATGTGATACCTCAGTCACTTATGCCTCTCTTCAACTTGTTAAACATGTGATACCTGTCACTTGTGCCTCTCTTCAACTTGTTAAACATGTGATACTTGTCACTTGTGCCTCTCTTCAACTTGTTAAACATGTGATACCTGTCACTTATGCCTCTCTTCAACTTGTTAAAAATATCTCAGTCACTTGTGTCTTTTTTCAACTTGTTATACATCTACAAATGACAGACTGCATTAGAGAAACAGCACTGCTGTCAAGACTTATACGGCAGCTGTGAGGACATTACACCACCCATTCATAGTGCTGTGTGTAACAAGCTGTTGTGATCATTCAGCTCAGCAAACAAGAGTGTTCTTTGATATAAATTTCATGGCTGTTGCCAGTGGTAAATGCCAATATGGTTTTTGAGTCTTGTGGTGAAGTGGTTAGTGCACTGGTCTCTCATGGTGAAGGTCGGGGGTTCGAATCCAGCCGGAGGCACCCCAGTCACCCAGCTGTAGGTTCTATGGACTGTTATTGCCGGAGGCGGGGTGGAGGAAACGCTCTCCACTCCAACGGCGTGCGTCTCAAATAGCCTCTGACAGTCAAGGCCAGCTCCTGGCAGAACTTTTTAAGCTGACAGGAAAAGAGGTGAAGGCGAATATCTGGCGCCTGAAAACCAGACGTTTCGGGTAGATGAGAGTCATGTTTGCTAGCTCATCTACTGCTGCTGGCGAGATTCTTCAGCTGCCGTGCGTGGAGTGGGGCTCCTCCCAGCCAGTGAAGAAAGGTGCGATTATGGGTTGCCGCGGGGCCACTGTGGAAAAGGTGAAAGAAAGGAATAAGTGAAGTAATCAGTAGTCTCGAGGTCAGGACTGCTCAAATCACGGCACCTCTGCTCTGGAGGTCGGCCACGTCCTATGTGCACTCATACTGGGCGAATTGCCTGAACCGGCTTAACCCAGGCAAGAATCTTCGGATGCCGCGCGTGGAGTGAAACTCCTCCCGGCCAATGAAGAAAATGAGGAAAAGCAATCAGGGTTGCCATGCGGCGCCGATGTGAAAAGGTGATGGAAAGAATAAAATGAAGCTTAATCGGTATGTCCAGTAATCTCGCGGCAAGAGCTACTTATACCACGGCACCTCTGCTCTAGAGGCCGGCCACGTCCTAACTACACCCATACTGATGAAATATGCCTAAACTGGCTTAAACCAGGGGTGAAACTTGATGGCTACTCAAGTCATGGTACCTCTGCTCTAGAAGTCGGTCACGTCCTAAACAAGCCCCTACTGGGATAATATGCCTAAACCGGCTCAACCCAGGGGTGGAAGTCACTAGTGGCGAGGATTCGTCCTCTTGGACGAAAGCTCCGTCCTGGTCACAACTAGGAAGGGTAGCGGCCACGACCACAAAATGCTGAAGTCGGAGACACTGGACCAGGGCAGTCTAGATAGGCCTGAAAACCAGATACTTAGAGTAGATGAGTGGCACGTTTGGTAGCTCATCTGCCGCTGTTGGCGAGATTTTTCAGTTGCCGTGCGTGGAGCGGTGCTCCTCCCGTCCAATGAGGAAAGGTGCAATGAGGTTACCGCGCAGCATCACTGCGGAAAAGGTGGTAGAAAGGATAAAGCGAAGTAAACAGTCTAATCACGGCACCTCTGGTCTGGAGGTCGGCCACGTCCTGAGTGCAGTCATATCGGGTGAAATGCATGAACCAGCTTGTCCCAGAGGTTAAGACACTGCTGGCGAGACTCTTCAAATGCTGCGCGTGGAGTGAAGCTCCTCCCGGTCAAGGAAGAAATGCGGAAAAGAAATAAAGGTTGCTGTGCGTCGCCGATGGGAAAAGGTGGTGGAAAGTGAAGTTTAACTGGTATGTCCAGTAGTATCGCTACGAGAGCTATACCATGGCACCTCTGCTCTAGAGGCCGCCCACGTCCGAAATACACCTACACTGGTGAAATATGCCTAAACCGGCACACACCAGGGGTGGAACTTGATGGCTAGACATGTCATGCCACCTCCGCTCTAGAGGTCGGTAACGCCTGATATACACCCATACTGGTGAATTTTGCCTAAACCGGCTCACACCAGGGGTGAATCTTGAAGGCTATGCATGTCACAGTACCTCAGCTCTAGAGGTCGGTCACGTCCCAAACACGCCCATACTGGGATAATATGCCTAAACCGGCTCAACCCAGGGGTGGAAGTCACTAGTGGCGAGGATTCGTCCTCCTGGACAAAAGCTCCATCCTGGTCACAACTAGGAAGGGTAGCGGCCACGACCGCAAAATGCTGAAGTCGGAGACACTGGACCAGGGCAGTCTAGATAGGCAACCACCTCTCACCCGGCGGGGATGTTTGCGTATCCTAATCACGCTGAGGTTTTCCGGTGAGAAAGTCCAACTCTGGACTGGATGGGCAACCACCTCTCACCTGGCGGTGATACACGGGTATCTCAAAACACGTCGAGGTTTTCCGGTGAGAAAGTCCAACTCTGGCCTGGGTGGGCTACCGCCTCTCACCCAGCGGGGATGCACTGATATCCTAAACATGTCGAGGTCTTCCGGTGAGAAAGTCCAACCCTAGACTAAACTGGTGCAATGAAAACCACGGTGTCACGCAATCCCGCTTCTGAGACCCACCAAGAATACAGGCTAAAGCCCTGCGATACTCTGAACCCCTTGTGGTCCTCACGTGGATCTCGTGTGGTCCTTTCGGGGACCACACAGGAGACCACGGGACCTAACGAGGACCACAGGCGTAAATTCAGTAGGATCACAGTGCAGTTTTGGCGGTAGAAGCGAATGAAGAAGAAGAAGAAGAAGACTAAAATCACACTTGATTTGTTTATTAACAAAGTGGAAAAAGCAATACTGCCAACTTTTGTTGGTATAACATCTTTATGATAAAGATGAATACTCCAAAAATAAAAAAAAAAAGAACACATTAATGAAGCACTTTATTAGTGTAATTAATTAACAATATCACAAAAACAGCAGTTCTAATTACTACTTAAAAATAGACTAGGCAGTTTCAGTTGAGAAAAATAAAACAGCAGTAATCATTCTCAAATTACTAGAAAACACATCGATTCTGGTTTCTCCAGAATATTAAATAATGAAAGTATAAAGAAATGGAAAGCAGCAATTATAGTAATATAAAAAGGTTCTGAATTATTATTATATTGATGATGACGTGTTCTGTTGAATTTACTATAGTCTATATTGTTCTTTTATATGATCGTTAAGCTGACTTTCTCTCACTTCTATTTTAGGCTGTGGCCGCGGCAACATTTGATACATTTTTGTCACTTTTAAGTTATTAATACACATTACTACGTCTTCTTTTTGTTCACTTCAATAGTTCAGACTCTCACTATACGTGATACTATATGGTTCACCACTAAACTGAAATCTTAACACACATCCCTCTCTCTCTGAACCTTAAGTGCCCAGGGCACATGGGGCTTCCGCAAGAGTTTTCCACAAATGCCTGTCCTTTGCCTTTTTTTCTGCTCTTGCCCAGGTGAGCCCTCTGTTGCTCAACATCCTTTCTGTTGTTCTTCTCCATGTCTCTTTTGGTCTACCCTTACTTCTGTTCCCCTGTGGTGTCCATCTTAGTGCTATTTTTGGTAGTGAGTTGTCAGTCATCCGGAGGACATGTCCCAACCATTGCCAGCGTCTTTCCTCAATAATTGCTGTCATTGGCTTCATCTGCATTTCTGCCAATAAGATGTTATGTCTTATGGTGTTTGGCCAAAATATTTTTCTAATTCTTCGTAAACATTTAGTCTGGAAAGATTTAGTGATTTTCCAGCATTCACTTCTATGGATTAGTATGCTTAGAACATTACTCTTAAATATCCTGATTTTCATCTTTGTGCTTAGTTTTTAAGATTTCCATATAGTCTGCAGCATTGCAAAAGCCTGGTTTGCTCTAATAAGTCTGTTGTTGATGTCCTCTGTGCTGTTTCCATCTTAACATACACAGTCACTATAAAATTCAGATGGTTTGTTCCTGAACAAAACTATAGTTCATTTTTAATGTTCACCAAATGAAATTCACAAGTATCAAATTGAGGCATCTCGGAAAGCATTTTACACAAAGTTAAAAAAAATATCAAATCTGCATTTCTCACGTAGTACTAATAATCATTTTCTAACTTGAAACACATCTTCTGTCTGTCCTAAACTACTACTGGTTCTAAACTGCTTCTCTATCTCCTGAATATCTACTGGTTCTACTTGTCCATCTGTTCTATCTGCCGTTGTTCTCCTATCTATCCTTTTTCTTTTCTGTCCTCTCTGTCTTCCTTGTCAAAACTGCATGGCTAGCTTATATATCATAAGTCAGTTGTCCAAAAGGACACACCTCCAGATCTTGCTATTGGTCAGCTGGTTGACTACACACTGACTGGACTTTGGGGTAAGTTGGTCCACTCCCTTTGGTCATCTTATTGGTTCACTGGACTATTCATGCATGCAAACTGTACTACTGCAGGGGATATCTGTTTACATAGCGCTTGTCTATCTGTCTCCATACTGTTGATTTAACCATTCAGTTTGGTCATGTCAAGACTATTACAATCTGCGTGGATCTCTTTATCTGCCTTTCCCTCAGCATTATATATCTAGTATTTGTGTTTATTTACTTAATTCTGTCATAATAATACTAATATCGTGGGAATGTTCCTCTCCCACCGATTCTCAAGTTTTCCATTGTTTCTTACCTACTTTGCACTTATCAATCATAACTATAATAAAAATGCTAATAGTAATAATAACATCAATAATAATAATACTATCCTAATTAACAAGGCTATAATAATACTACAATCATAACTTACAGGCCACCATGTTACACAACAACCAAGGCAAATATGACAACCTAAAGCCAGGTATTTGGATTAACCATGTCAGTAACACATTAACCTCCTTGGCACTAACACCCGTACACTGTATAAGCCAGATTTTCCTTCTCAAATTGTTAGTCCCATATGGTATCAGGGCTAACCTGGTTTTGACCCTACACACAGCATTAAGTCTGAGTAACAGTTGAGGCACTGTGCTGCCAGGTAGTGAATAAAATGAGCTCATGCTTCTAAAAAATTAATATTAACGTGTTGGCACGGCATAATGGTGTCAAAAAAACTTATGTGGGATGTTTCTTCTTTCACTGGAAACGTAACGTTAAGAAAGTTAAAATGCTGATATGTAACATGCCCTCAGACAATGAACACTCAAACAGAACTCGGTGAAAAGAAAAATAAAACCCGGCAAAGCGAACAGGCCAGAGAGCTCAACATAACGATGACTAACAGGAGAATTATTAAATAATTTTTTAAAATTACGTTATAAAACTGAGCATTAATCAAGTTACAGAAATTTTGTAACAATCATTATATAAATAAAATAATCTGTGTTACTCTATAAATACCCAAATTGTGATCTAAACAAATATTTTTTTTAAAGTAATTCCTGCAACTCTCAAACTGTGATGAGTGATCAAGTACCACAAAATGAGGAATGTTCTTAAAATATTCTTTAGACAAGACAGAAACAAGCTTTGAAACAGCATTTCTGATTGGTTACAGAAGTTTGTGTAAACATAATTCTTAAAATTTCCCCATCAAGTCTTTGAAAAAAAAAAAACAAACAAAATTTTCTGATAAGTGAATACTCTTAGACAATCAATGCTGTTATATTTAGGAATTTCTGATGTATCACATTTTTTTTTTTATTAAACAAGCATATAAGATTCTGTGTTCATGAACCCTGATTGTATTTAATTCTGTATTGATGAAGCCTACACATTTAGCATATTAGGATGAAATATTAAGCGTATTAATTATAATAATTACAGACTTCTGAAATCAAAAGAGCTGGGAGTTGAAGAAGCAAGTGAGTCATGGACAAACCAAGCATCAAGAAAGGAAGGTTGAAATAAAGACACTGGTGTCAATGTTGAGAGTCGCATGCCACCACCTGTCCGGGAAGTAAATTATCTGTGGACACACAGAAAGCAACTTGTTAATAACCTGTTTATTACTCTACATAACAAGAATAAATCTGTCTGCAACTTAAAGGCCTAGACTGATAATAAATGAAAACAAATAAGGCATGTGGACTGTGACGTGGCACCATGTCAGACAATCCATACAAAGACTACTCTCAGAGCATCATAAAAAGACGTGCCAGAAAGTGTTTTCAGAGGATACTACATGCAGCCTCTTTCTGATGCTCTCTCCTGATGTTATTTTGTCATATTGCACCAGATTTCATTTACACAAACTACAAACACGTACCATACTTTTTTTCCGTACCGATGTCATGACTAAATGACAAAAACTGATTATATTAGCATGTTATAGTGCTGCTACCTGCTGGCAAATATTTTTAACAGAAACTTAACAATTAAGATGTCCATTTGTCCCCTCAACATCGAAAAGTATTTGAGGAAGGAGACAAGACAAGACTTAACAACGGAGACTTCTGTTTAATACCTGTGCTGTAGTTCTTTGTTGGAATATTAGGAAAATATCTACGGCTCAACTCCAGACTTCATTTACTGCCAGACAACCCAAATTTAACTTACTAGAAAACAAATAATTCAACTACTAATTCACGGTTTTCGTAAGTAAAACAAAATTTTCTGAATATTCGTAACGTGACTATTTTCTTTCCAAGTGTCACAATTTCAGACATGCATTAAAAACTAATCACAAAGCAGATGACAGGTAACTTCAACACAAGATGTGAAAGTGCAGTAAGAACACAAAATGGACAACTGGTCAGTGGAGAAAGAGAAAAAATTGAAAGATGGAGGGAACACTTTAACACCCTACTAAACAGAACACAAGCAGCACAAGCAATAGATATACCTGAAGCAAAAGCGGAACTAAACATCAATACAGGACCAATAACAATAAATGAAGTAAAGGAGGCGATAAAGATGCTAAAATCAGACAGGGCACCAGGTGAAGATGAAGTGACTGCTGAGATGTTGAAAGCAGAAGAAACAGAAACACCAAAACAACTTTGCCGGATATTACAACAAATTTGGGATTTAGAAAAAGCCCCAGAGGAGTGGAAAACTGGTCTTATAGTAAAACTACCAAAGAAGGGTGACCTCAGAGATTGCGGGAACTGGAGAGGCATTACCCTACTGCCACTCACTAGTAAAGTATTTTGCAGAATAATCATCAACAGAATTGTACCAACACTTGAGGAAAAACTTCGGAAAGAGCAGGCAGGATTTAGGAAAGGAAGATCATGCATAGACCACATATTTGTACTTAGACAAATATTAGAACAGGCAAATGAGTGGCATAGCACAACATATGCATTATTCATAGATTCTGAGAAAGCCTTTGACAGTGTCAACAGAGATGCACTGTGGAAAATCCTAAGATGGCATGGCCTCCCCCATAAAATAGTTAATGTAATCAAAGCCCTATACGAGGGTTTTCAGTGCAAAGTTATCTGTGGAGAACATACCTCCAGCAGCTTTAGGGTACAAACAGGAGTGAAACAGGGATGTGTACTATCACCAACATTATTTATCTTGGCAGTAGACTGGTTAATGAAGGAGGCAACATCAGACAAACGCAGAGGATTACAATGGACCCTTGACACAGTGCTGGAGGACCTTGACTTTGCGGACGACATTTGTCTATTATCAAGCAGTCACAAAGATATGCAAGATAAAATAAACAAGCTAACTCAGAATGCAAACAACATAGGACTAAAGATCAACGTAGGAAAGACAAAGTTAATGAAGCAAAATGTGAACAACAGAAATATACTCAGAGTAGATAACAAGTTAGTGGAGGAGGTCAGCGAATTTGTATACCTTGGCAGCAGAGTAGTAGAAAATGGAGACAGCACAGAGGACATCAACAGCAGACTTACTAGAGCAAACCAGGCTTTTGCAGTGCTGCAGAATATATGGAAATCAAATAAACTAAGCATAAATATGAAAATCAGGATATTTAAGAATAATGTTCTAAGTGTACTACTCTATGGAAGTGAATGCTGGAAAACCACCAAAACCATAGAAAACAAGTTGAATTCTTTCCAGACTAAATGTTTACGAAGAATAAAAAAAAAAAAATATTTTGGCCAAACACCATAAGAAATAACATTTTATTAGCAGAAATGCAGATGAAACCACTGACAACAATTATTGAGGAAAGACACTGGCGATGGTTGGGACATGTGCTCCAAATGACTGACAACTCACTACCAAAAATAGCACTAAGATGGACACCACAGGGGAGCAGAAGTAAGGGTAGACCAAAAGAGACATGGAGAAGAACAACAGAAAGGATGTTGAGCAATGGAGGGCTCACCTGGGCAAGAGCAGAAAAAAAGGCAAAGGACAGGCATTTGTGGAAAACCCTTGCGGAAGCCCCATGTGCCCTGGGCACTTAAGGTTCAGAGAGAGAGAGAGATTAAAAACTAGGCCTATCAAACATCTTTTCTAGAAGATGTGGGATGACTGAATGGATAGGTCATGACTTGACAACTGCTCATTGTAATTTAGTCATAGTCAACCTTAGTATTTCTCTTTCTCTCAACTCTAAAGTGCTTTGTATTTTTCTATGACCAATCATACAACAATGTGTTCTACCACTTCACTTTGCACAAGCCTCGTCTTGCCTTATTCAACAGATATCTGATATTTAGGTATAGATTAGTGAAAGCATACAGAAATGCTTACATCTCCCTGTCCAATTGTACAATCCAGGGGCAGCTCACTTGGATGTAGCTCAGGGTAATCCTCGTGAAGCCACTGAAGTGTGGTTCGGTTAGGATGAAAATGTGGGGTTTTCTCCGGTGGGTACATAAACCATCTCTGAAAATCAAATCAGAATTAAAAAATAAAAACCCCAAAATATGAGGCAGAGGTGGTCTGATATAAAGAAGTGTGCAAACAGTGATACATATGAGTGTCAGAGTTGTCCTAATCATGGTGCACCTGAAATTACAGTCCATGTAAACTTAAGATATAGATGATGACAAGTGCATTCTATAAAATCTTTGTGAGAATTCCTAATCAGATAATCTCAATCAGTATTTACATAGTTCTGGCAATTGTTTCACTCTAGACAACACATCTGATTAAACAAAAAGTGCTGTTATAAACTTATTTCATTATTTCTAGGCTGACTTAGTACTGAAGAAGGTTGGCTAGTAAAGAGGATTAAACGGAGAAAACTTAAATATTCTGGACACATTAAATGTCATGTTAAGTTAGAGAAGACAGTCTTGCAAGGGTACATAAAGGGAAAAAGAAAGAGAGGAAGACCAAGGCAAAGATAGCTGCAAGACATTGTTGATGATTTGCGAATGGATGCATCAGCAGCAGGACATCTTGCTTACTACCGAGAGGCCTACATGAGTGCTGTTAGGGAGGCAACGTTCCGCAAGGGACATGCAAATGACCGACTGACTCATGGACAATTAAAATGATAACATCAACTGAGAAACTGGTACTAGTCTGAGACTAAAGCAATAAACTGATGTGAAAATAAGAACTAATATTTTCAGTGGAATCTTCAATCTCCTTATTTGGCCTGACAAAAATCTTAATGCCCATATGATTCAGAATCCACTTCTTCAATTGAGATTACTTCCCCTGGCAAGTATGTTATCACCAATGCAAATGTATGCTATGTTATCTCAGCATGTTATCTCAGCATGCTAGTTCAATGATGATACTATGTTATCTCAGCATGTTAGCTCAGTGATGATACTATGTTATCTCAGCATGCTAGCTCAGTGATGATACTATTACCTCAGTGATGATACTATGTTATCTCAGCATGCTAGCTCAGTGATGATACTATGTTATCTCAGCATGCTGGCTCAGTGATGATACTATGTTATCTCAGCATGCTAGCTCAGTGATGATACTATGTTATCTCAGCATACTGGCTCAGTGATGATACTATGTTATCTCAGCATGTTAGCTCAGTGATGATACTATGTTATCTCAGCATGCTAGCTCAGTGATGATACTATGTTATCTCAGCATGCTAGCTCAGTGATGATACTATGTTATCTCAGCATGCTAGCTCAGTGATGATACTATGTTATCTCAGCATACTGGCTCAGTGATGATACTATGTTATCTCAGCGTGCTGGCTCAGTGATGATAGTATGTTATCTCAGCATGCTAGCTCAGTGATGATACTATGTTATCTCAGCATGTTAGCTCAGTGATGATACTATGTTATCTCAGCATGCTAGCTCAGTGATGATAGTATGTTATCTCAGCATGCTAGCTCAGTGATGATACTATGTTATCTCAGCATGCTAGCTCAGTGATGATAGTATGTTATCTCAGCATGCTAGCTCAGTGATGATACTATGTTATCTCAGCATGCTAGCTCAGTGATGATACTATGTTATCTCAGCATGTTAGCTCAGTGATGATACTATGTTATCTCAGCATACTGGCTCAGTGATGATACTATGTTATCTCAGCATGCTAGCTCAGTGATGATAGTATGTTATCTCAGCATGCTAGCTCAGTGATGATACTATGTTATCTCAGCATGTTAGCTCAGTGATGATACTATGTTATATCAGCATGCTAGTTCAGTGATGTAAAACTAGAACAAGAAATGTCCAAGTCTTTGTCAATTGCAGCCTCACAACAATGGTTTTATCGAAGAGCAGTTAGACTGTCCATGTGCTAGGTGGCTATGGTGAAGGAATGCTACAATTGTTCTTACTTGTGTCTTGTGGTCTGTTTGTATGTCAAGTCGTGGGAGTTTGTACACAGCATCAGAGAGCAGTTTGTACAGATACTTGGTTCAGAAGTAAAGTTTACATCTGACAATAATGTGTTTCTCAATAACTTGTACAAATACATGTTTCTAACCTTCTCAATAACTTGTACAAATACATGTTTCTAACCTTCTCAATAACTTATATAAATATATATATTTCTAACCTTCTCAATAACTTGTATAAATATATATTTCTAACCTTCTCAATAACTTGTATAAATATATATATTTCTAATCTTCTCAATAACTTGTATAAATATATATATTTCTAACCTTTTGTCCGAACACAACCTCTCCAAAACCTGGACCATGAAAGTGAAATGGAACTCCTGTTCCTGCAGCTGAAAAATATAAACTTGTAGACTGCTTATTTGCTTTCATAAGATTTTCATAAGGTTTCTTTCTCTCTCTCTCTCAGCATGTTATCTCAGTGATGTAAAACTAGAACAAGAAATGTCCTAGTCTTTGGACAGAAGGGCAGAATGTAAGACGGGCCTGCGTGCCCAATTCTTTATCTTTTAAAAATAAAGATTATTCATTCATTCATTCTCTCTCTCTCTGAATCTTAAGTGCCCAAGGCACATGGGGCTTCTGCAAGGGTTTTCCACATATGCCTGTCCTTTGCCTTTTTTCCTGCTCTTGCCCAGGTGAGCCCTCTATTGCTCAACATCCTCTCTGTTGTTCTTCTCCATGCCTCTTTTGGTCTACCCTCACTTATTTTCCCCTGTGATGTCCATCTTAGTGCTATTTTTATTTACAAGGCTTGTTACTGATTAAATCTTAGGGAACTAAAATAAAACAAAAGGCAGCCACATCATGCCACAGAGACACTTAGGAGATCTGGAATTAGTGACCATATTTTTCTTGACCAGAGGGTGATGTGGTCAGCATCATACCTGGCTGTCTTTCTTTCTCCAGATCTAGAAGAAGTTAGGTATCAATTTCTACAGCCAGGTGGCTGTCTGGATCCAAACCACAACCCTTCGTCATGTGAGCTGAGTTTTATTTCATCCTGTGATTTCTGTAGTTTATGAAGTGTACTGCTATACTTATCTGTAATGTTAAAAACTGCACCACTTCCTTGAAGCCAATGAGTGGTGAAGTGTGAAGACTTTCATTTCTCACGACCTTCACTTCTGGAAGTTAGCTGCCTGGTCAATGCTGTCGTTCCCTAACACAAAGTGGCATGTGGCCTATTTTTCAGTCATGCTGGAAACGTACTACTTTTTCTTCTATGATCAGCTTCACAACTTGTATACTTTTGAAGTTGCCAGTGGTCATCTGGAGGGTGTGGACATCTTAGTGGTCATCTGGAGGGTGTGGACATCTTAGTGGTCATCTGGAGGGTGTGGACATCTTAGTGGTCATCTGGAGGGTGTGGACATCTTGGTGGTCATCTGGAGGGTGTGGACATCTTGGTGGTCATCTGGAGGGTGTGGACATCTTAGTGGTCATCTGGAGGGTGTGGACATCTTAGTGGTCACCTGGAGGGTGTGGACATCCTGATGGTCATCTGGAGGGTGTGGACATCTTGGTGGTCATCTGGAGGGTGTGGACATCTTGGTGGTCATCTGAAGGATGTGGACATCCCCACACAGTCTGTTATGGACTGGTGTGCTAGTTGGTCATATCTGTCTGAACTGAAGACACTAATGACTAATTTCCAAGAAGTGAGACAGCTGCCTGGTCTTGCTTCACATTGTCCAGGTGTCTTCCATTTAAATTATATTATCAATTGTTTTAAGCACCACTTAGACTGTATGGGTTTTTGTCTACATGATTCATATTTGAGGAAGAAGTTGAAAGGACAATGTCTACATGATTCATATTTGAGGAAGAAGTTGAAAGGACAATGTCTACATGATTCATATTTGAGGAAGAAGTTGAAAGGACAATGTCTACATGATTCATATTTGAGGAAGAAGTTGAAAGGACAATGTCTACATGATTCATATTTGAGGAAGAAGTTGAAAGGACAATGTCTACATGATTCATATTTGAGGAAGAAGTTGAAAGGACAATGTCTACATGATTCATATTTGAGGAAGAAGTTGAAAGGACAATGTCTACATGATTCATATTTGAGGAAGAAGTTGAAAGGACAATGTCTACATGATTCATATTTGAGGAAGAAGTTGAAAGGACAATGTCTACATGATTCATATTTGAGGAAGAAGTTGAAAGGACAATGTCTACATGATTCATATTTGAGGAAGAAGTTGAAAGGACAATGTCTACATGATTCATATCTGAGGAAGAAGTTGAAAGGACAAGATCTGGCAGATGACAAAGGTAAATGGATGGTGAACAAGAAGATATTGACAGGAATCTCTTTTACACACAGTGAAAGCAAGATGGAGATATAGCAGAGCACTCTTCCCACAAGTGGCAATGTAAGTTCCACCATTCCCATTGATAGCAACAAAAGTTCCACCCTTCCCATTGGTAGCAACATAAGTTCTACCATTCCCACTGAAGGAAACATTCCATCATTCCCACTGAAGGCAACATAAGTTCCACCATTCCCATTAGTGGCAACATAAGTTCAACCATTCCCACTGAAGGCAACATAAGTTCCACCATTCCCACTGGTGGCAACATAAGTTCAACCATTCCCACTGAAGGCAACATTCCACCATTCCCACTGAAGGCAACTTTCCACCATTCCTACTGAAGGCAACATTCCACTATTCCCACTGAAGGCAACATAAGTTCCACCCTTCCCATTGGTGGCAACATAAGTTCCACCCTCCCCACTGAAGGGAGCATAAGTTCCACCCTTCCCACTGAAGGCAACATAAGTTCCACCCTTCCCACTGAAGTCAACATAAGTTCCACCCTTCCCACTGAAGTCAACATAAGTTCCACCCTTCCCATTGGTGGCAACATAAGTTCCACCCTCTCCACTGAAGGGAGAATAAGTTCCACCCTTCCCACTGAAGGCAACATAAGCTAATGACAATAAACTTCACATCTACAGCTATGACTCAGAACACACAAAGTTCAAAAACTGCCATGTGCCTTGACTGTGCTACTTTAATGTTATTATTTACCTGCCAAACCAAAACTGTATGCTCCAGTTAAACCAGGCAAGAAGTACGGCGGAGGCTTGTATAGGCTGATCAGGTCCTGCCACTCGGTAAAGTTGTTATCACCAAACCAGTAAAATGTTTCTAATAACAGAAATTATTTTAGCATGCAGAAGACTGTAAAAATGCATGATGGGAAACTTAAAGAAAGGAATTTCCAAGACAAATGTTTGAAAATTAATATTAAACTGTTCATTAGTTCCCTATATTAAAGGTAAAGCATCAAATCAGAACTTTAACAAACAGTACTTCGAAACAAGATACATCACTTATTCTTAAAAATTCGTAAAAACTTATTTATGTTCCCATGCTACCACCTCTGATAGCTGCATATACCTGCAACTGATTTTCATGTGAAAATCATTTTGACCACTGACATTCTAATGTGCTTCAGCTTGCAGAGGCAGCAGTGTAACATACAAATCTGAAACCCATATACTTAACTGGATTTGACTGAAGCTTAAAACAGAGCAAACCTAAAACCCCACTTTCTTCACCCTGATAAGTCAGTCAACTAATCACTGTGCTACATTTATAGAAGACTGATTCTAAAAAAAAGACTAGCACACAGACCACCAAACTCTGGCCAAGTCTGTATGGAAATCTATTACACAAAAACACTTTTGGAAACTGATGAAGAAAAATACCTCAACCCAAGACTGAGAGAAAAACGTAAGAACAAGAGTCTCATCTGTTTCTGTTCCTCATCTGAGTGAGATGTTTGTTAGATGTTTGATAAGATTTAACTGCCATTATGTTTTCATATTGTACATGAAATCATATGAGTATAACAGTAATGCCTGTATGATCACATATTTAAAGGTTTTTTTTTTAATTAGCTTGTACACTAGATTAGTTTTAGGATAGTATTTTTGGCTGTTATAGAGTCAGACTAGTACATTTAGCTGTTAAGTTTAGCCTGCTACATACAGCTGTCTGATTTAGGATAGTATATTTAGTTGTTAAATTTAGGCTTGTACATACAGCTGTCAGATTTATGATAGAATATTTAGCTGTTAAATTTAGACTACTACATACATATGTCAGATTTAGGACTGAATATTTAGCTGTTAAATTTAGGCTTGTACATACAGCTGTCAGATTTATTATAGAATATTTAGCTGTTAAATTTAGGCTTGTACATACAGCTGTCAGATTTATGATAGAATATTTAACTGTAAAGTTTAGACTACTACATACATATGTCAGATTTAGGACTGAATATTTAGCTGTTAAGTTTAAACTACTACATAAAGCTGTCAGATTTATGATAGAATATTTTGCTGTTAAGTTTAGGCTTGTACATAACAGTTGTCAGATTTATGATAGAATATTTGGCTGTTAAGTTTAGGCTTGTACACAACAGTTGTCAGATTTATGATAGAATATTTGGCTGTTAAGTTTAGGCTTGTACACAACAGTTGTCAGATTTATGATAGAATATTTGGCTGTTAAGTTTAGGCTTGTACACAACAGTTGTCAGATCCCCCTAGGAACAACTGTGTTAAGAACACAATTATCTTAACATAGTCTTTGTGAGACGGGGAACATCAGATCTGATTGCTTAGAAAAAAAATCTAGCCTGCTCCTGTAGCTAGAAACCTGTAGCAGTCAACACTATTTGTTACTGTTATTGTTATAAAGTATAATGTCACCCTCTTATAAGGCAGAATTTTTAGGGAACTGAACTTTCTGTAAAAGTTTAGGTCAGTATATTTAGCTGTTAGGTTTAGAATAATACGATTAAGCTTAGCTTAGTACTTTGGATTTTAATTATTTGTTCAATTCATGAAGATGGCAGCTGAAAGCTTTTCTGATAAAGCCAACAGGTTTTGTACTACAACATGAAGAGATTGAACCTTGCTTAATCAAAAATTCTTAGAAGAAATATTTAGAAAAAAAAACAAACAAACTATTAAATAATGCTCACCATTCCCAAGTTTTTCCAGTGTCTGTGGTTTCATAACTTTAGTAACATACTGTTCTAATGTTACATCAGCTTTTCATAGAAAATAAAAAGGAAAAAAAAAACATTGTGGTTACATTAAAAACTCATTTAAACAAAACTATGATGTGGTCACATGATGCATGGAGTATCACTGGCCAGAAGGACTTCACTCTTACAGTCATAATTAATTTGCTTGCCATTACAAACAAGACTTCCTTCTAACACTGTGCAGATATTATTTAATATTGGCCCTAATGTTTACAATATCTAATTTGCTATATCAGTTATACAAAATATATAACAACACCTATTTTTATTAAACCTATCAAAAGAACATGTAAAGCTTGCTATACACTAAAATCTCATTATAACGGACTTCAAAGGGACTGGCAAACTAGTCCGTTATATCCAAAGTGTGCTATATCCAGAATAAAATATATATTTATAGGAATGCAGCTGAAACCTATGGACTTGGTATGTTATTACTAAGGCTCTGGTATAACCAGGGTCCGTTATAACTGGATTTTACTGCATATGAATTATTACATTTGTCATAGGAATGTGTAATGGCAGAGCTCAGTCGGATGCGCTTGGATGCATGATTCATCATCATCTTCTCCCTCCGACAGTTGTCTTGGAAAAGCTGAAAAATGGTACGTGAAATTACTGACAACATTATTTTTCTCTCTGAAAGTGTTCTCTTACAGAATGTGTATGAGTATGGCATTTCACTCAGATCTGTGAATTATCTGGTAACTGATGTAGTATGCATGTCTGTGAAGTTTACTTAAAAGTGTAAGAGACATCACACTAGTACTTTTCTCATAAAAATATATGAATATTTTCAGTAAATTTATAAAGAGGATATAGGATATATAACCAAGACTTCATTCTATTTTCTAGAGAACAAACAAACTTTATTTTCAAAGGATTAAGAATTGGGCATGCAGTCATCCATCTACCTTTCTGCCCTTCATTGTACAAGTTTCACTCAGTCATAGATATTTCGCATTAATACTGAACACAGTAAGCATGAAGAAAAACAAATAAATAAAAAAATCATCTCTTGTTGATACACCTCACAATCTGATTTATTTAACTACATACAATAAAGATATATTACAGTCTCACATACATTATAGTCCAACACTTGTAACAATTTTGTAGTAACACAGTATAAGAAATATGGATGGGAAACAAACAGGAGAGGGAGATAACCTAGTCTGAAAAATACACCATGCCGATGTAAGATGTGCTGCACCGTGTATGGCACAAAACAGTGACACAACTGTCTTTTGAGGGTGAATACTGAAGAAGAAATATGGTTCTGTTCTGTACCTGGGAGTTTTAATCTGCTTTAAGTGCCAAAAATAGGCAGGGTATCATATCCTGATAATACAAGGCAACTGTGATGAAGAAAATGTAAAAGAAAATGTTCATGTGTCATGGTCATTGTTATGTACGCTAAGAGCCAATTACATTTTTTAAAAAACATACTTTGTTATCTGTTGCTCCACGTATAACAACTGGTTGCTCAAAGGCATATCTGTAAGAATAAGACAAGTTCTCTTGAAGATATCAATTTACATCTTGTTGGTCAGACTTGGAATCAGGAGGGAAAGTCAAAAAGTAACTGCAAATCAAGGGATGTAATCAATGAAAAAATACATGAAAAGACTTGAGTCACCCTCAGGTCACCCCTATTTATTTTGCTTCATGTAATTCTCACTGGCTAGGTCTCTTAATTTGTAGTTATATTCTGACTTGCATTCTTACTTCTTTTAACTTTATGGGAAAAAAGAATTCGCTGAAGAATAGACAGTGCATGATGGGTTGATGTGATGTTCTTGTTGTGTGGGATGAAGCAGTCTTTGGAAGGATGATAAGATATTCTATATGAGGTCATCTTTGGAAGGATGATGAGAAATTCCATATGAGGTAGTCTTTGGAAGGATGATGAGAAATTCTATATGAGGTAGTCTTTGGAAGGATGATGAGAAATTCTATATGAGGTAGTCTTTGGAAGGATGATGAGATGTTCTATGTGTATGAGAAGAGCCAGTGAATTAAGTGATGATGAGGAATTCTTGAGCTTGTTCTACATGTCAAGGAACTGAGTGCTTTACACTTCTGCCCAAGGATTATGACACTTCTCAGTAAATGTGATGACGATGGCAGGTCATCATGGCTTTTCTGTGACATTTACAAGAAAATGGGTCAACACCCTCCAAGTAAACTGCAGCAATAAAGTTCACAACATGCTCCACTACCACATCGACTCATACCCCAAAAACTTAATCTTCAGTGACATAGCCTGCTCCCATGAAGCACGGCAAGAACATTAAGTCTTGAAGACCCCCCCCCCCCCCACTTTGGTTCCCCAGCCTCTGTGGTAGAGTTTCTCCCCCTGTCCTCTAATGATGGGAAGTGGGAGGTTAAAGGTTGAAATCTGTTACCATAGAAGCATGACCTGTTCAAGAACTCCTGCTGGGATAGGCCTGAAGCCTCTCGCACTTCAATGTTACATGGGCCAGGGAAAGCAAGCACCTCCTCCTTGGGGGTGATCCTTGTGTAAAAGAAAAAAAAAACAAAATTATCCTTTGCTGCATGTGATATTTCATTTTTTTCTTCTCCTTAATTTGTTTTACTTCATCTATTTAAATGCAAGCTTTCAATCATTCATTCATTTGCATGTCCCTTGTGGAACTCTGCCTCTCTAACAGCACTCCTGTAGGCCTCTTGGTTGTGAGCAAGATGGCCTGTTGCTGATGCATCCATTTTCAGATCATCAACGATGTCTTGCAGCCATCTTCTCTCTTTCTTTTTCCCATTATATATCCTTCCAAGACTGTCTTCTCTAAATTATCATGACGTTTAATATGTCCAAAATATTTAAGTTTTCTCTTTTTAATCCTCTTTACTAGCCAGCCTTCTTCAATATTAAGTTCTTGTAGTATGGATATATTTGTTCTTTTTTGTGTCCATGATATCTGATGAACTCTTCTGTAGCATTTACATTCAAAGGCATTTATGTGTTTCTCAGCTGTTTTGTTAAGTGTCCAGGTCTCACAATCAAGCTTACTATCCCAAAAAATGAGGCCATTTTCTATATCAGTATCAGATTATCTCTTGATCCATTCACAGCTATCTGAGATTTTGTTAACTCTCCCCCTCTCTTATTCCCACCTCCTGGTTTGTGCAGTCAGATTCCTTGCCTATGACATCACAGAACATCTGCTTGCAAGATGGGACAAACTACAGTATACCATATACATGAGTATATGTATGCTAGTGATATTTGGAAAAAAAAGGGGGGGGGGTCTCATGTGTATGGGATTATGCCAGAATTCATTGCACATAAACATTTTTTTAAAATGGTTACTACAGCCTCATAAATGTGGCCCTTAGGAAGGAAAGAAAATCAATGCTACTGAAACAAAACACTGAAATGAATATGCCAATGTTAATACATTTTGTATAACGATAAAAGGCTGGTCAGACGAAGATTATTGCAGCTCATTTAGGTTGTTGGTTATGAAGAAATGGACACGAAGTAAAAGAGACAAAGAAAAATTTATGCACATAAGGTGAAATATCGAGACAAAAGAAGAAAATACTGGGCAATATAGGAAATTACTGAGAGCCTAGACAACGATAAACCACACGTCATCAATAACCATGTTCGCGACTTTGAAAGAAACAAAGAGATGTATAATTTTTGAGCACGCGTGAAAGAAACGCAGAAGGGTAGGGGGAAATGGTGTGCTGAATTTAACACTGACCATCCTCCTGTGTCAACATTGCTTTGAAGTGTTCTGAGAACCAAGTTGTTTATCACAACGGTCAAAACAATCAAACACGTCTTCCCGTGCAGCATCTTTCGTTCCGTTTAAAACACACCCGGATCAAATTTTATACAGACCTTCTATACGAAACTAAAGTATAAAATTTTATTAATATTATTATCTTACAAATGAATGAATATATACGAGAACAATATATATTATATATTTCTTTATGAAATTGTAGAAATGTTTGGAATATCACTTATTTTATAACAATCGAAACTATGACATTCTAGCTACTCGGAAGTGGTCATGGTCTAAACAAGTAGCAGACGTTATCTCTGGAGGTTGGAAGTTTATCGACTTTCACTGGGAAGATGGATCTTCTTTAGTTCACTTCTTCAGATGCTTTTGATTCAGGCGCAACACAATGAAGAAATTCTTTGGTTCAAACCAGCAGAGTTCTTATATTGGGAAAACATTTCAAGTGGATCGTTATAATGTCGTGGTTGAAGATGTCATAGCAGAAGGTTCGTTATGAATGTTTGGTCATCAGGTTGTTTTTCGGAGATGGGCGGGTTATATCTTATAAAATTTCATTTTGTACAAAGATGTGCGAGTAAGATACATAAGGCACTTAAGAGCACTAGTGAACTAGACCGGTCAAGATCCAGAGGTGTGGACCCAAGTCGATCGATTCACTGACTTGAAAGATAAAAGGGATGACGACTGCAGTAAAACTACCTCTATCTCACTGACTTGAAGGCTCGGCTTGAGAGATGAAGGTGAGATTTGAGACTTGCAATGAAGACCTTGAATGGAAGATTGCAAAGACTGTGTCATAACTCCTCACCCCGATCTCCACCCCAAATGACCTCGCTCAGACACAGACTGTTGGATTACTTCAGCATAGCTAACAATGTGATACAACCACTGTAGGACATAAGTTCACTTTATATTTACTAATGAACAAAAAACATGACATGTCTGTTGTGACAGGGGTATATGTGTTATTGGTTTATATAATTTTCACAGGCTGTTAGTCTGTAGCATTTAATACATCACTCAGTTAGAGTTTGTGTGTGCATGCTTGTAGATAATTCTACTTCATTTCATGTTGTACTTCATTGCCAGATGTTGCTAAGTAAAACAATGATTTGACAACTTCTACATATAGCTCATAAAACTATCCTCAGTGATAAAAAAGTTATTTTAAAATAACAAGGCAAATTGCATGCTCATACTTAGAATTAGTTGATTTTTTTGGTTATATAATGAAAACTGCATTCTGTTTTTTGTTCCTTACTAACTTTCGGTTATCATCTGGTTTGTCATGGTTATTAAGATAATATAATTTCTTATCACATGCTACCAGCTTTGGTCATCTGTGAAAATTCATCATCGGAGAAATCATCAGTCAAGTAACTGTAGATTTTCTGTTAAGTGAATATAACATATTCTAGCAATGGTTGTGGCAGAGAAATGTGTATTTGTAATTTTTTGTTGAGAAAAATAAACCAGTCTATGTATTTTGTTAGTGCTCACTGCTGTGATTATAATAATTTGATGACAGTGTCATATGTCAAGGTAACATTTTTAATGAGGAAAAAGTTATTTTATGTACATGAAAGTAACGAGCAAGAAATGTTGATTATATTTATGTGAGAGGCTGTGCTTTTCAATGAACTCTCCGAACCAGGTGGCTTCGCTATCGTGTTCCTGGTCAGACTCCACAGTGGCAGTCGCCTGGCCCTCAAGCGGATGTATGTCAATAATGATCATGACCTGGCAGTGTGCCAAAAAGAAATTAAGATCATGGTGAGAACACCCCTGGTATTTTTATGTTTTCATTTTTTTTAAAATTCATAATAATCAAGCTGGTGGAGTAATGTGCTCAGAAGAAGAAAATAAATAAATATTATTCATCAGGCCTGCCTCCTCAGCTCTCTATATGTATCCAAAATATAGACATTGTATTCAAGACATGAGGGAAAAAATCCTTACAAGTCTATACTCCCTTTGTTGCAGAAGAAATATCAAATGGCCAGGCAAGGTAGCTAACTTTGAGGTATCACAGCACACTAAGCTTCTATGCAGGATGACAATGCTATGCAGCCAAAAAAAGTAAAAATGATTGTAATAAGAATGGCTGATATCCTAATATCCTTAAGCAGATATTATGCTGCAAAATTATGGAGAAAAGAAGTGCAAGTGGTAGCGCAGCAGTGAAGTGTTAGGGTTTTGGTAAGTTATTCTGGAGAGATTTTGTCCTTTGAGGAAGAGGCCAAGAAACAACTGATAAAAGACTGAGAGTAACTTAGAGTATAGATGAGGTGTCTTCTGAGAAATAGATGAATGCCAAATTTAAAGACAGAAAATGCAGTCCTGGAGAAACTGGACCTTGTAACAAACATTATTTTTGTGTTACTGTAGTCAGTTATGCTAATCAAATATTGGTGGAGTCAACTATGGGGGGAAACTACTCAGAAAAAAATGTTGTCTTATGATTTCCACAAACAAACAAAAAAAACCAGCATATACTGTTTTCTAAGACAAATAAAATCTAAAGAAAAAATTCTGAATTTATAAATATTCATACATGCACTAACCCAGAGACAGGCAAGCAGACGTTTATCTCCAAGCTGTAACAGAATCACTGAGTTGGTCAGTATCCAGATGTGCTCACTTGAACTTGCGTTGACTTTACTTTCCTCATATTTCTAATTACTTTTGTAAATGCTTTCCACACATTTTATGCGTTTCAGAAATTTCTTACACAAGTATAGATTTAGATTTGTTGTGAGCTATCTGTGTATACAAGTATAGATTTAAATTTGTTGTGAGCTATCTGTGTACGAATGTATTTCAGTACTACAGCTTGTTATTTTGTAAAAAATATTAAATCTTATTTTACAGAAAGATCTGAGTGGTCATAGAAATATAATCCGCCATGTCGCCTCCAGTGTTGCGCTCACACAAAACAGTGTGTATGAAGTGCTTATATTAACACAGTATTGTAGAGGTAAGACTGGAGTTAGAAAAAAATGGAGCTAGTATGATGTTATTCTGTTAGAGCTTTTTAATGTAGATGACAAAAATGGAGTCTGTGTTCTCATGCGGTGTCTCTTGTCTGGTGTGTCAGGCAGCACAAGGCAAACTAAGTGAGCTCTTTTGTTCACAGGAAATGATGAATGCAAGTTTTACTAGTGAACTTTTGATTTGTTATATAGTGAATATATTTTGTCTGTTATACTGCCATGACAGGCTCTGTCATACAGATGATGAGTGAATATATTTTGTCTGTTATACTCACATGACAGGATCTGTCATACAGATGATGAGTGAATATATTTTGTCTGTTATACTCACATGACAGGATCTGTCATACAGATGATGAGTGAATATATTTTGTCTGTTATACTCACATGACAGGATCTATCATACAGATGATGAGTGAATATATTTTGTCTGTTATACTCACATGACAGGATCTGTCATACAGATGATGAATGAACGTATAGACTCTGGGTTTTCCGAGAAAGAAGTCCTAAGAATCTTCTGTGATGTCTGTGAGGCAGTTTCTCGGCTCCATCATAGTCAATCTCCAATTATACACCGTGATTTAAAGGTTGGTACATTTTATTACATATATAATTTAGAATACTTTTTTATATGTTAACATTAAAACAATTATCAGTAGTCAGAGGTGGGTGAAAGATTTTTATTAAGTTGCGAAGTTGTTACATAAGAGTTTAGAGAATATTTGTGGTTCACTGTCACAAGAGTAGCAATCATGTAGGAAGTTAATGACGCTCTGATTTTTTAAAGTATTTGTGTGTTTCATTTTATGGACGGGAATATTTTGAAGTTCAAAAGAAAGTTCATGTATTAGTCTCAGTTTGAATGATGTTTAGAAAAAATAACTTTCTGAATCAAAACAACTTAATACCAAAATAAGTTAGAAGATTGTTGGTTGGAAACACAATTCTGAGAAATTATTGTTTTTTTTTTTTTTTTATTTAAAAATTCAAAGTCAGTTTGACTTAGAGCTTGTTTTGATATATTTAGATCCCAGGAAGTGCCAGATTGTCGGTTAAAAAGCGGTTTACTTCCAAATTACTTTTGAATAATCTGAATAATTTTTGTTCTTTTCACATCTTGACCAAAAACTGCTGCCATCTCTCCACATAACAGAAGAAAAGATCTATATCCCAAATAGCATCATAGTGTAATCTTTTGATTTTATCAAATGTAGCCTTCTTTTCTATGTGAAATTTGCCCTGTAAACTAGCTGGACTTCAGCTAAAAACAAATTGGCAGGCCATAATGTGATTCTTCCTGTACAAGTTTCTGTTGTGTGTCTAGATTTTTGTCTCCTTAATGTGTTTAAAAATAAAGAAAATGTTCCACATATTTCAGGTGGAGAATATCTTGGTAGGTGAGGGAGGTAATTACGTCCTCTGTGATTTTGGAAGTGCCACTTCCAGAGTGATGGATCCTTCACAACACAAAGTGACAGCCATGGAAGAGGAGATTCGAAAGTAAAAGCTATCTACATTACCATAACACTATTATAGTTCTTTTTAGAATTTCGAAAACGTAAAAAAAAAAAAAAACAACAACCTACAAGTGTGTGTCAGATTGTAACTGCAGTTCTGTTGTAAAAATTCTAAAAGTATAAGACAGTTGTAGTACAATATGCTATGCACACCGTATTTGGATACGTGTCAGATTAAGCACATGAGTCATTTTGGAAATGTGACATCATCAAACCAGATCCACAATGGCCACTCCATTGGAATCATGTGCGAGAGAGGAACAGTATGCAGTTATTCATTTCTTGGGTAGTGAGGATGAGAAACCAGCAGAACTTCAGCAGGTATATGAGGTGTTTATTATGAAAGATTCTGTATTCAAAATAAACATTTGTATGTTCATAATAGATGCTTCTATATTCATAATAAACATTTCTATAATCATAATAAATATTTCTATACATTTTATATTCACATTTGTCTAATGCTTTATATCATATGTCATATTTTCATTCATGCCACAAGGAAACCTAACATATTGTCTTCTTTTATTTTAGGTTTTTATTTACATTTTTTGGTACAGCACTTGAACAACTTAATATTTCTTTCATTCTCAGTGTGAACTATAAATGTTAATGTGGTCAGTCTTGCTATAGAATTTGCAGGCATAGCAAAGATGGTGACTTTAATGATTAAAAATTATTATTATGTGCCATGCCAGAGAATGTTGGTGATTATGCTTCTGTAACTTGTGTGGTCCTTGGCATTCCTGTTTACTTCAGATGCTTTTCTTTTTCCATGGCACTAGGTCAGTCCACTGAGATATTTTTCTCTTGGCCTAACTCTCCTCCTTTTCCCTTGAATTTTCCAGTCATTACCAGGTTCTCCAATTCTGTCTTCTCATGACATGTTGAAGAAGTTTTTGATTGTTATTTTCTTATTTTAACTAGTTTTTGTTGTTCTGAAACTTATTTGAGGACCTGTTCATTTGTTTTTCTTTCTGTCCAGAGTCTTTGTTGCATGTTTTGCCAAAACCATATCTCTGTTGCTTCCAGTGTCTTTGTGATCTTTTTGTTGACTGTCCAAGTTTCACAGCCATATAGCAGTATAAAGCACTGTAATACTCTTTTTCTTAATTTAGGGACATCTTCTTTGTTAGTATCTTCTTCATGTCATAAAAAGCTGCCTTTGCCTTTCTATTTGTAATTTTATTTCATTTGTGCATTTGCCATCAATTGTTGTTTCAAGGTAACTGAATTATTTACATGTGTCAGTGTCTTCCTGTTTGAAAGGATGTTGTACTTGTTGCTTTTTAGATCTAGGCCCCTTTTAATGTTGTCTTGTTCACAGGTTTCTGCAAATTGTGTTTGCTTTCTGCTATTAGAACATTGTCATCCGCACATCTCAGGTTATTGATAATATGGCCTCCTATTTTAATTCCTTTCACGTTTTTAATGCCCCTCATGATGTTTTCACTCTACAGTGAAAACATCATAATCAGGTGACATTATACATCCTTGTCTTACACCTTGTTTTATGTCATTGTTCACCTTTATCATTGAAATCAAAGAATGACAGTAAGAGTGAACATCGGTTAAAAAAAAGTTTATAACATTTTTATAATAATATTTTTTTTCTTTCAGGTACACCACATTATCATATAGGGCTCCAGAGATGGTAGATTTGTATGCAGGTATACCTATAACCACCAAATCTGACATTTGGGTAAGTTGTAGTCTACTAACTTACAAGAGGGCAGTCACATAGTTAATAAAATATAGCCGGGTTATCATATTGGAATACAAAGGTTTTTTGTTGTGCTTTGTTTTAAGTGTACTTAATAAAGAAGATAAGGATGAGTGTAAGAAAAAAATTCATTCCTTCAGTCATTTGTGATTGTGATAGATGCTAGTTCTAGTTAGAACTGATGCCTTGCTTTAACTCTCTGGGCCACTTGGTCAGCTCATTGAAATATCTTTTTATCTCTAGCTCTCTCTCGGAAGGTCAGCTCATTGAAATATGTTTTTCTCTCTAGCTCTCTCTCAGACTAACCTTGTTGTTGCACATGCCCACAGATTACACCAACTAAACCAGCAAGTCCTGACACACAGGACAAAGTTGTGTATTCAGATCAATAGTTCACACTGTTTGTTTTGTCCCATTCCTCCAGGCATTAGGCTGCTTGCTGTACAAGCTGTGCTTCTTCACCCTTCCATTTGGAGAGAGCACGTTGGCCATACAGAACAGCAACTACACTATACCAGATAACAGTAGGTTTTCCAGAGATCTCATGTCTTTGATTGGTAAGTTGACCTCAAGCTGTTTACATACACCAGTTGTTTATATATCTGCTGTTATTTCTTGTGGTCTTGAACTTTGAAGAAAAAATTTGCTGGGAAAGTTGTTGTTCTTTCCAAAACTGCAAGTATGATGATCTTTTCTAGCTGATGTGGTGAGGGACTTGAAGCGCAACATTTTATGAAATAGGGAGCGGCTGTTTCTGTAGATGTGGAGCCACAAAAAGCAGAAAAAGATTCAGTGCTTCTTTAGCAGCCTCCATTACCGTGATTCCCCCCTCCCCCCCCCCATTAGCAAGGCTTGGCCTCTTACAGGGGGCAGCAATGGACTTGTGGGTCAAGATCATGGTTACTGTGAGTCACCAACCTTGATGCAGGCAGTCATCTATAAACCACTGACTACTGTCTCAGACAGTGTCTGTGCCCATGTTTTGAGAGATAACTTTTATCTTGTCATTGTTGATAAGTTTGTAGTACAAGCTGTACTAAGTAAAAGTTTGTTCAAAATGTTTTACGTGTCTGTTGTTTTTAAACACTCTGTTTTCCTTGTTGCTTTTTAGATCTAGGCCCCTTTTAATGTTGTCTTGTTCACAGGTTTCTGCAAATTGTGTTTGCTTTCTGCTATTAGAACATTGTCATCCGCACATCTCAGGTTATTGATAATATGGCCTCCTATTTTAATTCCTTTCACGTTTTTAATGCCCTCATGATGTTTTCACTGTAGAGTGAAAACATCATGATCAGGTGACAGTATACATCCTTGTCTTACACCTTGTTTTATGTCATTGTTCATCTTTATCATTGAAATCAAAGAATGACAGTAAGAGTGAACATCGGTTAAAAAAAAGTTTATAACATTTTTATAATAATATTTTTTTTCTTTCAGGTACACCACATTATCATATAGGGCTCCAGAGATGGTAGATTTGTATGCAGGTATACCTATAACCACCAAATCTGACATTTGGGTAAGTTGTAGTTTACTAACTTACAAGAGGGCAGTCACATAGTTAATAAAATATAGCCAGGTTATCATATTGGAATACAAAGGTTTTTTTGTTGTGCTTTGTTTTAAGTGTACTTAATAAAGAAGATAAGGATGAGTGTAAGAAAAAAATTCATTCATTCAGTCATATGTGATTGTGATAGATGCTAGTTCTAGTTAGAACTGATGCCTTGCTTTAACTCTCTGGGCCACTTGGTCAGCTCATTGAAATATCTTTTTCTCTCTAGCTGTCTCTCGGTAGGTCAGCTCATTGAAATATCTTTTTCTCTCTAGCTCTCTCTCAGACTAACCTTGTTGTTGCACATGCCCACAGATTACACCAACTAAACCAGCTAGTCCTGACACACAGGACAAAGTTGTGTATTCAGATCAATAGTTCACACTGTTTGTTTTGTCCCATTCCTCCAGGCATTAGGCTGCTTGCTGTACAAGCTGTGCTTCTTCACCCTTCCATTTGGAGAGAGCACGTTGGCCATACAGAACAGCAACTACACTATACCAGATAACAGTAGGTTTTCCAGAGATCTCATGTCTTTGATTGGTAAGTTGACCTCAAGCTGTTTACATACACCAGTTGTTTATATATCTGCTGTTATTTCTTGTGGTCTTGAACTTTGAAGGAAAAATTTGCTGGGAAAGTTGTTGTTCTTTCCAAAACTGCAAGTATGATGATCTTTTCTAGCTGATGTGGTGAGGGACTTGAAGCGCAACATTTTATGAAATAGGGAGCGGCTATTTCTGTAGATGTGGAGCCACAAAAAGCAGAAAAAGATTCAGCGCTTCTTTAGCAGCCTCCATTACCGTGATTCCCCCCCCCCCTCCATTAGCAAGGCTTGGCCTCTTACAGGGGGCAGCAATGACTTGTGGGTCAAGATCATGGTTACTGTGAGTCACCAACCTTGATGCAGGCAGTCATCTATAAACCACTGACTGCTGTCTCAGACAGTGTCTGTGCCCATGTTTTGAGAGATAACTTTTATCTTGTCGCTGTTGATAAGTTTGTAGTACAAGCTGTACTAAGTAAAAGTTTGTTCAAAATGTTTTACGTGTCTGTTGTTTTTAAACACTCTGTTTTCCTTATTGTGTCAGCCTTTATGTTGGAGAAAGATCCCAAGAAAAGACCAGATATATTCCAAGTTTCCCACGTGGCCTTTCACCTAGCAGGAAAGAGTAACCCAGTGACAAACGTCAATGTAAGTTCTTTTATGATATATCTCTTGACATTGTGTATGTGTATGTGGGTGGGCGGGTAGGCAATGTCTTATTGTGGATTAAATAATTGTTAGTATCATTCAACAGTATCTCTCATGCATACATGTATACACACACACACATTCACAGTGTGGGTTTAAACAATATTTGAAAATATATTGTAAGAATTTATTTACATTTTGCAGAGAAAGGGTCTGGAGCTTTCTCTAGACTCCCAGACAAGGTCTGCAGCACACAGAAATAGAGAACCCTTGGCCTGTATGACTAGCTGAACACAGAAATAGAGAGCCCTTGGCCTGTATGACTAGCTGAACACATAAATAGAGAGCCCTTGGCCTGTATGACTAGCTGAACACATAAATAGAGAGCCCTTGGCCTGTATGATTAGCTGAACACTGGAATATTTCTGCTGTTGGTTTTCATCATTTAATAATGTCTGCTGAAGATAAGGAAATTGTTGTTAGTGGCTGCTTTACTAAATCAAATGGTGTGCATGCTTTATTTTCTTTCAGTCCAGTTCAGTGCCTGATCTTATGAATTTACCACATCCTTTAACAGAATCTGAGGCCAAGCAGATCAGATCAGGCTCCCAGAGGTAAGTGTCTCATGTATCTCATTGTGTTCAGGTTAATATACATGAAAATGTCTGAAGATGATATTTGTTCTTATTTGATCATATGTAAAGCACTGTGATTTTGTTTGGCTTCTTCTAATTTTCATCTGCATTATTTTGGCCATCACAAGACAGTGTTGCAGTCTGTCTACACTGATTATGGACACAGCATTTAGCAGCTCAAGTAAAGTGATTTGTGTGTAACATACGTAACTTGTATTGAGCATTAAGTTCCTTCTAGTTTTGTGGTGGTAAATTCATCCAGTCATATTCGTGGTCTGATTGATCCAGCAGCCACTGTCTAGAACATCATCATCAGGTGCCGTGCCGACTGGCGTTGGCTATTATGCTTCTCCAGATTACCCGATCCTTCATGCAGGCCATCAGTTCAGTTGGTGATCTCCTCTCACACCATCCCGTCAGACTGTCCAGTATCATTTCTCTTGGTCTTCCTCTTGATCTTCTTCCTTCTATTTTTCCTGTTGTTATAATATTTTCAATGCCCCTTCTTCTCATTGCATGTCCTATGAAAGTACATTGTCTCGCTCTTATCTTTCTGACAAGGTTTTTTGTCTCTCCATCTCTTCTCATACATTCTTCATTAGTTATTTTTGCTGTCCAGGGGATTCGCAACATTCTTCTAATAAACCACATTTCTGCTGCTTCCAATGATTTTTGATGTCTAGAACACCTGGTGTTTTATAGAGCAGCAGTAAATTCTCTCTACTTCTCACAGCCTGCAGGCAGCCTGCCCCATCTTTTCTTCATAATGCTTGTTTTGGCCCAAATGGTTCTTTGTTAGGTTGCTTTTTTTTTTTCTCTTTCCTTGAGAAGTCCATCACCTGGTTAATGTTATACGTCTTCCCAGGCAGCACAAGAAGTGAAGACTCGAGAAGATATGCCTGATTGATGATGAAGCATAAAAATCAGTGGGAAAAGCATGAAAAGTTACAAGTAAAATATAAAAATGATTAAATCTCAAAAAGGTTGTGAGTAAAATATAAAAATACAATGATTAAATCACAAAAAGGTTGTGAGTAAAATATAAAAATACAATGATTAAATCTCAAAAAGGTTGTGAATAAAATATAAAAATACAATGATTAAATCACAAAAAGGTTGTGAGTAAAATATAAAAACCAATGATTCAGACATGAAAAGTTGGTTGTGAATAAAGTGTAAAGATTAGTAGGCAGAGCATGAACATGAGGGAGTAAAGTTTGAGAATCCGGTTGTTTTTTTTTTTCTCCAAAATTTCAGAAATATAAATGCCTCCAGTGTAGAAAGTACAACAGTAGTTCCTCGACAGAGACCACGAGGTCAGCCTACTCAAGCTGCTTCTGGATTTGCACTTCCAGTTCAGACATCCATTGCCCCAAGACAGCGGCCAATGGCAAGCAACCCAACTAGCCCCAGTGGTATGCTCTGTTTGTCTGCTGTTTACTTTTTTTCCATTTTTCTATTCATTGCTTCATAACTACAAGGGAAGTTTGTGCTGCATTATAGCTGGAAGTTGGCATGGCAACCTGTTTGGCTGTTGTTATTTTATGATGATTAGAATCTGGTGTAGATCATATAAGTAGCCAATAGTGAATTGCTTCTCATGAGAAGTCAGTGGGTTAAAGAATATCTGCCATTGTAGTCCTGCCAGCCCATAAGCTGTATAATGTATATCCTCATCAGGTGCCGTGCCGACTGGCGTTGGCTATTATGCTTCTCCAGAGTACCCGATCCTTCATGCAGGCCATCAGTTCAGTTGGTGATCTCCTCTCACACCATCCCGTCAGACTGTCCAGTATCATTTCTCTTGGTCTTCCTCTTGATCTTCTTCCTTCTATTTTTCCTGTTGTTATAATATTTTCAATGCCCCCTCTTCTCATTGCATGTCCTATGAAAGTACATTGTCTCTCTCTTATCTTTCTGACAAGGTTTTTTGTCTCTCCAGCTCTTCTCATACATTCTTCATTAGTTATTTTTGCTGTCCAGGGGATTCGCAACATTCTTCTAATAAACCACATTTCTGCTGCTTCCAATGATTTTTGATGTCTAGAACACCTGGTGTTTTATAGAGCAGCAGTAAATTCTCTCTACTTTTCGCAGCCTGCCCCATCTTTTCTTCATAATGCTTGTTTTGGCCCAAATGGTTCTTTGTTAGGTTGCTTTTTTTCTTTCTCTTTCCTTGAGAAATCCATCACCTGGTTAATGTTATACGTCTTCCCAGGCAGCACAAGAAGTGAAGACTCGAGAAGATATGCCTGAATGATGATGAAGCATAAAAATCAGTGGGAAAAGCATGAAAAGTTACAAGTAAAATATAAAAATGATTAAATCTCAAAAAGGTTGTGAGTAAAATATAAAAATACAATGATTAAATCACAAAAAAGTTGTGAGTAAAATATAAAAATACAATGATTAAATCTCAAAAAGGTTGTGAGTAAAATATAAAAATACAATGATTAAATCACAAAAAGGTTGTGAGTAAAATATAAAAACCAATGATTCAGACATGAAAAGTTGGTTGTGAATAAAGTGTAAAGATTAGTAGGCAGGGCATGAACATGAGGGAGTAAAGTTTGAGAATCCGGTTGTTTTTTTTTTTCTCCAAAATTTCAGAAATATAAATGCCTCAAGTGTAGAAAGTACAACAGTAGTTCCTCGACAGAGACCACGAGGTCAGCCTACTCAAGCTGCTTCTGGATTTGCACTTCCAGTTCAGACATCCATTGCCCCAAGACAGCGGCCAATGGCAAGCAACCCAACTAGCCCCAGTGGTATGCTCTGTTTGTCTGCTATTTACTTTTTTTCCATTTTTCTATTCATTGCTTCATAACTACAAGGGAAGTTTGTGCTGCATTATAGCTGGAAGTTGGCATGGCAACCTGTTTGGCTGTTGTTATTTTATGATGATTAGAATCTGGTGTAGATCATATAAGTAGCCAATAGTGAATTGCTTCTCATGAGAAGTCAGTGGGTTAAAGAATATCTGCCATTGTAGTCCTGCCAGCCCATAAGCTGTATAATGTATATCCTCACAGATGCATGTTCAGTAATTGGCCCAGAAATTTCAAAATTTCTGCCTGCAGTTTAAACCACAGTACACCGTACACACATATTGTTGTGTTAATTAAACATTGATGTTCACACAGTACTTCAGTTGTGTGCAAGTGGCTATGCCAGAATCATAGGGAGTGAATTGAAAAAAAAAATTATATATATATATATATGCACACACATACATATATATATGTACATACATATATATATATACATACACACACACACACACACAACTATATTTCAAATCAGAGGTGGGTTGTTCTGGCACCCACCTTACAGAGACTTTGTGATAGTGCAGCACTAAATGAATGATGTGGTGTGCCAAGCCATGCCAGATCTTCATTGCTCACCCACCTCATCGAATGTTACCTGCCAGTTTTTTTCCTGTATCATTCATTCCACTCCAGCATTAGCATCAGACCTGTTCACAGCGTGAGGCTGGCAGGAATAAGCTGCATCTTCCAGACTTTTAAACTTCCTATGCAATCCATATACCTGCTGAAATAACACACGAATATCCTCATACCACCTCTTCATCCTGTGATGAACATCAGCAGGTTCCTCATCCGGGAAACAAATAACTGTGCACTGTTCTTCTCTTGTGCATGCTTCCATGGGAGCAGTCATCTTTGATCAGGTCTTATCTTATATATCTTATCTTATATCCTTCCCGTGCCATTAAACGTCACATAGGGCTCGCAGAGTAGTTTGCCAATTTTTCCTGTCTTCAGCGAGTCTTTCAACCTCATCAATGGATTTTATGCCTGTTAATTTGGCCACTCTTAACAGTGTCCTCTTCAGAGTTTCACGCGGTCTGCCTCTTTTTCTTTGGCCTGTTGTGTTCCACTTGATAGCTTGTTTTGGGATTCTCTGATCATTTCTTCTCATCAAGTGACCAATATATGTCCATCTCCTTTTCCTGATCACCCATGAGACTGGTTGTTGTTCAGTCTTCTGTCTTATCTCTGCATTGTTCTTGAATTCGTTCCACTTGATGCCGAGTATTTTCCTTAGGCATTTGTTTTCAACATGTGTTGATCAGGTCTGCTGACATTATATATCCAAAGTGACAGACATGCCACTGCATACATACATAGGGAGGGTTGGCATAACATTATCTGTACCACAACCATCTAATAATTGATTTGGATGTTTTGGAGCAAAATTAAGGTTACTTTTGACTTGCCCTCTTGTGTGTATATAGAAATATATTTCCATTCTGACTTGGGGAAAGTGGGTAGAATGTTCCTCCCAGCAGTATAATGTTTGGTCTATGGCAGTCAGTACCTACACATCTTATTTCCACACATCATTCATCTCATTTGTTCTTTTAGCCATATGCTACTTGACCTTATATCTTCCACACATCATTCATCTCATTTGTTCTTTTAGCCGTATGCTACTTGACCTTATATCTTCCACACATCATTCATCTCATTTGTTCTTTTAGCCATATGCTACTTGACCTTATATCTTCAACACATCATTCATCTCATTTGTTCTTTTAGCCATATGCTACTTGACCTTATATCTTCCACACATCATTCATCTCATTTGTTCTTTTAGCCATATGCTACTTGACCTTATATCTTCCACACATCATTCATCTCATTTGTTCTTTTAGCCATATGCTACTTGACCTTATATCTTCCACACATCATTCATCTCATTTGTTCTTTTAGCCATATGCTACTTGACCTTATATCTTCCACACATCATTCATCTCATTTGTTCTTTTAGCCATATGCTACTTGACCTTATATCTTCCACACATCATTCATCTCATTTGTTCTTTTAGCCATATGCTACTTGACCTTATGTCTCCATGAAGCTGAAGATACAATGTCCTGGAATGTTTCAGAGGCTGGCCACCAGTCCCTGCCATCACCTCAGAATATAGGGCAGCTAGCAGTGACAGTATCCCCTGTATTCGCTTCAAATCATCAGCAGGCTATACCAGTGACAGGCTTGTCACAGGTGAACTTTGGACAAACACACAACCATGCTGTTTATGGTCAGCAACAACAGTTTGTGGCACTGCAGGTTTGGGCATTTTTACTCTAGGATTGTAATGCTTTGTTAGATATTTGTTATTGTGACTTATTATTCTGAATGCTTTATAGCCAGTGCTTTACTCTTCTTCATGGGAATTTTGGTTGGGATGGAGATTTTTACATCTATAGTTCATATGATTTTCTTCATTTCTTGTTGCTTATATAAGAAAACGAGCTGTTATTCTGTAATTTAGCTTGGCAACAGAGCCAGGTGAGACTGTTCAGTAAGCTCCACCATGCTGAGGGTCACATCAGTCCTTATTCATCTTGCTGTCATAACACAACATGTTAAAAATCCCTTCGCAGAGATGGTGAGGCAGAATTCTAGAAAATCTACCTTGGAGATTGGCACAAGTGCTTGAGTTCCTGTGCTGCGCTTGACACCTATTCTGAGGTGGTAACTGGAAAGTGGGACTGAGCAGATATGTTCTGACTGCAGTCAAACAGTGAACAAGACCATATATGTGTATTATTCACTCATAAACATGAATATATGTCATTTTTATAGTTTCTCTCGAGATAGTAGAAATGTTTTATTTCCTGCTGTCTTAATATTACATATTTTCAGCAACAAGTGCCAGTGTGTCATGTGAATCTAAGTGCTGTGCCAGCACAGCAGCAGTTCCTGCCACTCCAAGACTCAAATAACATCAATCAGAATCAAACTGTGTCTACACAGAGACCTGTAACAAGTGCACCAGATGGTGAAGTAAGTAGTTCTTGTGTGTACTTCTCTTGTCACAGGCCTGATTTTGTTGTGTGAACATCCATATTTATCCTTCATGTAAATAAAAAAACTGATTCTAGAAGTGCAGTCGAAACCGTTTAATGTCACATTGTCGGGACCGTCAAAATGTGATGACAGTAAGCGGAGTTGACATAAATAGGAGTCCATTAAAAAGGATTTAACTAGGCCAGTGTGTGTGCATGTGTGTGTCTGTCCGTCCCACATTTGCTACATTAAACACATAACAAACAGCCAAAGCTTCATCATCGGACACAATATGTACTAATTACAAAATATATTGGTCACAAAATATATTAATCTTAGTCTTACAATATAGAAAACACTATAATTAAGCAGCATCTGATTTGTCAGCAGTAGTACTAAAAAAAATGCATGATTTTGCGTTGTGTGGTGATAACTGGTCTATTAACTCTTTCCACTTGCGCGGACCCCATAAGGACCTTTGCGGTTTAGCAATGGCACCCTTGAGAGCCCTATGCGGCATCGGAGTTTCTTTTGTTGAAAACATGATGTTACTTTTCATTTAACCAGTTAGAACTCTTCTGGATTAAAAGATAGACTAGTGTTTTAAGCATGGGGGGAAAAAGACGCCATTTTTGAGACATAGATAGGGGGTAAAATTCAAGTTTATTTCGAGATTGAGTGGTAGAATGGTCACACCGACCGACTAGATCTAGCTTACTGTATGTGTTTCTAGTAGCTGTAGATCTGTTAGATTTATTGGATGTCACAAAAATCCATAAATATTGATTTTTCTGTGTTGAAATTTGAATGACTATTTATTCTATATTGGATTATGATGCAGCTAAGGTATAAAGTAGATTTTATTGTTCAGCCCTAAAATTTTTTTAGCACCAAAAATCGTTCCATCGTTTCACACCAGCGTTTTTTTTTCTTTTCTTTGTTTTTTTATGACAAATAACTTCATTTATGGAATCTTCATTCATTTCCACTTATTTTAATGTGTGATACACACGTGGTGATCATGGAATTAATTCGGTACAATAACTTTTACACAGGGACCCCTTCTCCAAAATTTCAGCGTCGTAAGAAACTAAGGAACATTTTGGAAGTAACGCGGGTGGAAAGAGTTAATAAAAAAAGTCATTTAACTCTTCCCGGGCTTTTCGTCGCTTAGACGACGGTTCCAGTTTCTCACGTGGTGCGTTTAGTCGATCTAGTGACGTTTGGTTTGTTTCATTAAAAACCCGGTGTAATGTTTAGATTGTAAACATTTAGTTTGCATGCCCTGTGACCTTTTTCAATATGGCCGAAGAGTGCTTAGTTATGAGGGAGAAAATTGAAGTTTTCTGTGAGAAATTTCAATTTTTGGTGATGTAGATAGGGGTAGATAGGGGTATGGACATGCCCTGTGACCAGACCACTGTTCTTGAATGTATCCCAAGTAGATCTAGACATATTAGATGACTGGAGAAGTAGTTAGAAGGTTAATTCAGACATTATTTTACTGATAATGCAACATTGAATCGCAATATGACATCAGTAGTAGATCTACGCATCTTAGATGGTACATTGTGTACCTCCAGACCTATTCAGTGGTAAGTTGGACACAGTCATTGTCTAAAAACATCACATTACTTCTTTTTTTCCTAAAAAACTCTGCATTTATGAAATAATCATACATATTTAGTTATTTTGAAACATAATAAGTACACTTTTCACACAGAAAAACTGTTTCATTCACATTTTACTAATATGCCCCTATACATATCAAACCTGCGCTTTTAATCCGACACCCAACTGAATGTTCGCGTTTCTTCCTAAGGCACAAGAAGAGTTAAACATGATAGAGCACTAAAAACGTCCTGCGTCATGTCAGGCATACTGTAAATGAATGAACGCACAGTCTCTAACGTGCTTACAGACTGAGCATAAGAAACAGTTTTGGTGGACGTCTATTCTGTGATGGACTCACTGATATCATCAGCACTATTCTCGGCGTCGCTGTCTACCTTGCTTTTACTGCAACTAGCAATGATCACTTTGATTGAATGCATTTCCATTGATAGCGAGCTGTCATCAGCTGAAATGAACTGATCAGCGTGACACTTCTATTAGAAATTGCTGCCCACTCTTCATCTGTGATCAAGTCCAGGGGAACGTCACAAATATCGCCGACATTTGTATTGATCACTGGCTCAGACGAGAAAGTAAACTGCGATTTACGAAAGCAGTTCACAGTCGTTGACTGACTGATGCTATTCCATGCCACATGCATAAATTAATCGCTATCTTGATGTCGATCTTGGCGACATGCTTTTGTTCTACAGCATACAGCACATGACGTACTATTCGCTTTCTGTACTGTTGCTTGAAGGCATAAATGATACCTTGGCCACAAGGCTGCAGCACGCTGGTTGTATTAGGTGGCAGGAAAACAAGCTTTGTAGCCATCAGATTGGTGACATCAGTGTGTGCAGGACAGTTGTCAACAAACAACAAAACTTTTCTGTTCTTTCAGTTCATTTTGTTGTCAAAAGAAATGACCCAGTTCTCAAACAGTTCACTAGTCATCCAAGTATTCTGGTTGGCCTTGTAAGTGACGGGCAGGCTCTTTACATTCTTGAAGCACCGCGGATTTCATGACTTTCCTATAACAAGGAGCGGAGTCTTCTCAGTGCCAGACATGTTACAGCACACGACAGCTGTTAAGCAATCTTTAGAATGTTTGCCACCGTGGCACTTCTCATCACAAAAGCACAAAGTCCTGTTCAGTAGCAGTTTATAAAACACACACCTGTTTCATCCATGTTAAAAATGTTATCACATCCAGAAATTTTGGCAAGCGAGAAACCCAGTCATTAACGACATCAGTGTTAACTTGGGCCCTTCACCTGAAGCGACCTTAAATGTTATGTTGTGGCATTTCTTAAAGCGCTCAAGAAAGCCGTTCGAACACTTCCAGGCAGGCATATCCATTTCTTTTGCAAACGTTCTGCGACTTCTGCCAGCATAGGACTGCACACAGTCAACTGTGCAGAATGTGTCTGTTTGAACCATTTCAGCAGAGCACACTCAATATCCATGTAGGAACTTGCACAACTTTGCTTACAGTTTGTCCTAACTAAAGACGAGTGAAAGTCTCATTAATTTTGTCTCGGTTTTTAACAAATTTCGGTAAAGTTGAAATATCAATTTCAAATGTATCCGCTATGTCCTTTCTTGTAACTTTTTCATCAACTTGCTTCAGAATATCCATTTTACTGTTCAAATCCAGATCAACACGTTTGCCTTTGGTAGCCACTATCTATCACAACGGGAACCAGAGAGAAGTTCCCGGCTGTATGATTCACAGTACACTATTTGAGTCTGACTATCACCTCACGTTGCCAATTTAACACCACTTACGTCTTGAAAAAGAAGCCAGTGACCGAAAAAGCCAGATTTTAATCATGAAAGGGTGGCCATGGTAAGCCTTTCATTCACACCATGTGAGACTCGATGCCCACATGTTCTGAAGGTTGATGTGGCAATTACTCGGTGATCAAATGGCTCGCCCCGTCTATGATTAATCACGAAGCTGATAATGCTTTGTGAGATGTTTGTAGCTTGTACTCGCCCAGTCTGTGATACAAAGCGGGGTCTTTAGCTCCTCCAGGTGCAAAAATACGACGTTAACCGATTTGTGGCAGTAAGCAGGGTGATATTAACTGGAGTAAAGCCCATTAATTACTTATGGGAGTTGGCCAGGGATACAAATTTATGTGACAGTATCCAGGTGGTGACATAAAGTGATGTGATATTAGGTGGGTTCGACTGTAATTTATTCTCTGAAACAGAATACGTGTACCTTTTTCTACAGCTGGGTGGACTGGAACATGCGCAGTGGCAGCAAATCTCAATCCATTGCTTTTCACAAAGCAATAGACTATGTATTTAGCCATTCCAGTGCTGCTATCTTTTAAGCCAAATTAAGCAGAGGTGTATGGTGCAGTTTTACTACACTATATACCTGTGTCTAACTCTTCTGTACTAGAACTAGTTTTACTGCAGCCAGTATCACACTTATTCCATCATCAAAAAACAGTCATTTGTTTGAGAGAATCAGTTTTATCTGTGCTGGATACAGAGTGGCACTCTCGTCTGTGAACTATTACCTGATTATGTGCTCTCAGCCAAACCATTCTCTCTCACAGGATAGATTAAGATGTAATGAGTGCTGGAAATGTGGAGAACTAATAGAGAATCACAGAGTGAAGGTGAAGGTAAAGCCTGAAGCATGTGTTAGTAGAGAAAGTCTATGTCCAGTAGCCCACAGTGATGAGGAGAGAGCCTGTTAACACAGTTTTCCTAGCGTTCTTGCTACCACGTAAGATCAGCAGACTCTGTACATGTATCAAGATCTCTTTTGACATGTTTGATTGGATTATACTGTCCAGTGATGCCTAGCATCACAAAAAAAATTTTTTTTAGTTTGTGAGTGTAAATTTATTTTATTCATTCTGAAATGTAGGTTAATACGGGACTGCTTATAACCCTGGCAGATGAGAATGCCCCAGATGATGGATTCAGATCAGACTCGACCTTGACACCTCAGTCTGATGGCACTTTCAAGTCTCCTTCCTTCCTAGTTGCTCCACCGGCACAGCTTGATAAAAATTCAGTACGTGCTTTTTAGTTAACAGACTATTGTATAACAGTGTTTTTGTTTGTTAACAGACTTTATTGTATAACAGTGTTTTTGTTTGTTAACAGACTATTGTATAACAGTGTTTTTGTTTGTTAACAGACTTTATAACAGTGTTTTTGTTTGTTAACAGACTTTATTGTATAAGTGTTTTTGTTTGTTAACAGACTGTTGTATAACAATGTTTTTGTTTGTTAACAGACTTTATTGTATAACAGTGTTTTTGTTTGTTAACAGACTGTTGTATAACAGTGTTTTTGTTTGTTAACAGACTTTATAACAGTGTTTTTGTTTGTTAACAGACTTTATTGTATAAGTGTTTTTGTTTGTTAACAGACTGTTGTATAACAATGTTTTTGTTTGTTAACAGACCATTGTATAACTGTATCTTTATTTGTTAACAGACTGTTGTATCTCTCTCTGTGAACCTTAAGTGCCCAGGGCACATGGGGCTTCCACAAGGGTTTTCCACAAATGCCTGTCCTTCGCCTTTTTTTCTGCTCTTGCCCAGGTGAGCCCTCTATTGCTCAACATCCTTTCTGTTGTTCTTCTCCATGTCTCTTTTGGTCTACCCTTACTTGTGTTCCCCTGTGGTGTCCATCTTAGTGCTATTTTTGGTAATGAGTTGTCAGTCATTTGGAGCACATGTCCCAACCATCGCCAGCGTCTTTCCTCAATAATTGCTGTCAGTGGCTTCATCTGCATTTCTGCCAATAAGATGTTATTTCTTATGGTTTTTGGCCAAAATATTTTTCTAATTCTTTGTAAACATTTAGTCTGGTTAGAATTCAACTTGTTTTCTATGGTTTTGGTGATTTTCCAGCATTCACTTCCATAGAGTAGTACACTTAGAACATTACTCTTAAATATCCTGATTTTCATATTTATGCTTAGTTTATTTAATTTCCATATATTCTGTAGCATTGCAAAAGCCTGGTTTGCTCTAGTAAGTCTGCTGTTGATGTCCTCTGTGCTGTCTCCATTTTCTACTACTCTGCTGCCAAGGTATACAAATTTGTTGACTTCCTCCACTAACTTGCTGTCTACTCTGAGTACATTTCTGTTGTTCACATTTTGCTTCATTAACTTTGTCTTTCCTACGTTGATCTTTAGTCCTATGTTGTTTGCATTGTGAGTTAGCTTGTTTATTTTATCTTGCATATTTTTGTGGCTGCTTGATAGTAGACAAATGTCCACAAAGTCAAGGTCCACCGAGATTGTTGTATTACAATGTCTTTATTTGTTAACAGACTCTGTTGTATAATAGTATCTTTCTTTACTTGTATATTCATTGACATTTTTTTCATGATAGTGTTATTTTCTTAATTGATCATTTTTATGTTTGGCCATCTGTTTGGGAGTTGAGCTGGGCCAAGAGAAAAAAAAAATGTCAATTTGCAGATTTCCTATATTGTGTTTTTCTTCATCTTCTTCTTCTTCGTTTGCATTGTCTGTCTATATCTGCAGTCCTGTCTCTTGGATAAATTTCACTGTTTTTTGTAATTCATGTATGAATATAGAGCTTATCTTCTAGAGTGGTTTCACTGGGCCAGTAATTATTTCTCAGTGTCTCATAGTTGGTGCAGTTCTGGAGGATATGTTCCTCAGTTTGGGGCATCTGGGCACATGTATATAGATTAGTAGTACCAGCCTTAAACTTTGTATACATATGACTTCGGAGTCGGGTGTGTCCTGTTCGGAGACGGAAGATGGTGACTTGTTCCTTTCTGTTTAGCATGTGATAGTCATCATGTGGTGGTGTTTGTGGCTTCCTGTAGGTTTTTATCATGCTTTTCTTCTGATTATAGGTGATTAGTATGTCTGGTTGCTCCATTTCAGTGTCCTCTTTGGCCAGATGGTCAGCTTTCTCATTTCCTGGTATCCCACAGTGGGAGGGAATCCATTGCAAAGTAACTCCATGTTGTAAGCCAGTTTTTGACAAGGCATCCTTAAGGTCTGGTAGTTTGTTGCACTGAAGAGCTTCCAGTACTGATCTTGCATCTGTGAGAATTACTATGGGACATGTATCAATTCTGGAGTCTGATAGTTTTTCAGTTGCGGCAATAATTGCCCTAACTTCTGTATCATAGTTGTTGCAGTATTTTCCAGTGGGTATGGAAATCTTGTCAGTGGTGTTGTTTGGATACTCAATATGTGCTCCTGCCCCTCCATTCTTTATGGTATTGTGTGCAGATCCATCTGTATACACACATATCCAGGTGTCACATGGATATTTGTCATCTAGCACACTAAGTATGGCTGTTGATCTTACAAGATTGCTCTGCATCTCACCATTCTGCACACCTTTCACTTCAGTCTGAATAGTTATTTGTGTATAATCTGCTTCTTTCCATAGTGTATGCTCTGGTACAGATGATAATGGAGCAACTACAGTTGGAAGGTCAGGTATCAGCATACGCTTGGCCTGGTGAATGAAGCTGCTTCTTTTAAGCTGTCTTAGTGCCAAGTTATTGAATCTCTCCTTCAGAGGATGGCTTACAGAGCTGAGGAATTTCTCTCCCATGATCATGACCTTTGTGTCTCTATGTTCCTTTAGCGCTTGAACACCAACTATTTTCTGCATTTCTACTATTGGTGTGGACCTCATGGCACCTGTGATAATCCGTAGTGACTGATTTTGAACCTTGTCTAGATTATGCAGCGTAGTGTTTGATGCTGTGCACCAAGATGTTGACCCATATTCTAAATGTGGTAGAATATTTTGCTGATATACATTCTTGAGGATTCTTTCACTAGCTCCCCATGTGGTTCCACTTAATTTTCTTAATATGGCTAGTTTTCTTCTGGCTTTTGCTTCTGCACTGTTGATGTGTTGCTTCCAAGTCAGTTTTGAGTTAAGAGTCACTCCTAAGTAAGTGGGTTGGTTATCCATCCTTAAGGGTATTTCATTTACAAAGATCTTACCTGCTTTCTGTTTAGATGAGAGAGTGAACAGAGTGGTACTTGATTTCTCTGTGTTTATACTTACACACCATTTGTTTGTCCATGATGTCAAGATGTCTGCTGCTCTTTGGAGTCTCTATGTAGCAACTGTCGCATATTCATTTGTACACCACATGACCAGATCATCTGCATACACTGCTGCTTTGATTCCATAGGGAAGTTCCTTGACCATGTCATTAATGAATACAAGGAATAGTGTAGGCGAAAGGACTCCTCCTTGTGGTACACCGTGTCGCAGAAGTACTTTCTGGCTTTTGTGTCCATCCATTACTACTCTAGCTCTTCTATTGTGTAAATAGGACTTTATCCAGTTGTACAGTCTTCCATTCACATTACAGTTTCTTAGTTTCCACAGCAGACCTTTTTTCCATACTTTATCAAAGGCTTTCTTCAGGTCTATCCACGCTGCTAGTACAAGGTTTTTCTCTTGGAATGCATCCTCAATCTCTTGAGAGAGATAGGTCACTTGATCTTCTGTACTGTAGTACTGCCTAAATCCTGCTTGTTGTGGAACAAGAAGGTTTTCACTTTCTAGGTACCATTTTAGCCTCAGGTCATTGATGCGTTCCATTGTTTTGCATAGGCAGCTAGTGAGACTGATTGGCCTGTAGCTGGAGGCAGTATCACTGTTTTTCCCTGGCTTTAGCAGTGGTACCATGCTTGCTTCCTTCCAGATTTGAGGTAACTTACCTGTGCTCCAGCACATATTGAAAATATTCAACATCTTTCCCATTGCTGCCATTCCCAGGTTCTTGATCATTTCATTGGACACTCCATCTGGTCCTAGTGATTTCCTTGGTTTCAGTTTACTGACTGCTAGGTCTAACTCGCTGCATGTGATTGGTGCATCCATGACCTCCACTTTTCTGACTTGTTCCTCTTCTTTCTGTGGGTCATGCGCACTGTACACTCTTTCTCTGGATGGATATCAATGTTGCAGTCCTGTGCAAACATGCGAGCAAAGTGATCTGCTACCTGCTTACCTGTAAGAGTTTTCCCATCCTCCATTAGTGTAATCTTTGTACTTCTTCCAGTACTCTCATCATTTAACTGTTTGATTAGTTTCCAGTTTCCTTCCATCCTTTTCAAAGTTTAGGGACTCTGTTTTCTCTCTCCAACTGTCCCGTCTGGCTTGCAGCTTGGCTGTCTGAAATTTGGCCTTACCATGTTGGTAATTATTGTGGTGTTCTTGGCATGGTCTATTTTCTGCTTGCTTTCGAGCTGCTTCCACGTCATCATGGAGTTTTCCCAGCTCACTAGACCAGTATGGTTTATAGTCCCTATGAGCTCCTCTGGGAATGGTTTCACGGGCGGCCTGAAGGATACAAGCATTGAATTCCTTCACTATGCTGTTACTATCTGTACGATGTCTGTACATTGTCCAGTTTGCTTTTTTATAGTTCCATCTGGGGAGAGGGCTACTGGTGTTAAGGAGTTCATTGTCTATTGTCATTGTGTTTTTAAACCTGAGGTGTTTGGTGTAAAGTTAACCAATTTCCTGCACATTGATAACAAGTGAAGTTATGCTGTATAAAATAATTCATCTACAACTATATTTGTTCGTTTGTTTTGTTTTTTTTTAGCCTTTATTTTTACATCCTCTGTTTTTAGAATGAGCTGATTACTTGAAATCAGATATGTGTATGAATACTTAAATCTCAATATTCAGTTCATTTCTAGTTATTTTTCAATCTTGTCATTGTTGATCGCACAAAAATATGTCTTTTCTTTGTATGCCAAAATACCTCTCCTCCTATGTTATGGTGTTAAGAATCAGATATTGAAGTTTAAATGCGACAGTGCATTCTGTATATGCTTTTCTTTCATCTTCTAGTCTTCCTTGGGCCTACTGAATCCACCAAATGCCAACAAAATGCCACGACATCAACATAGTTTCAGTGACACATCGGTCTTGACACTGGGAAGCAATGGCAGTTCTTTCAGGTGTGAAAGTTCACTGATATTTGCTGTAGTATCATCAAGTGGATCACATTTTGAATCAGTCACTGGTATTCACATACATTCACCATCTCCATTGTTGATGATCATATTTGCAATTTTCTTTTTTCATTCATGAAAATCTCAACTCAGTCAACTGTAGAAAACAAAAATCATCTACAAAACATTAGTCTTCATTTTCTAAAATAATAGAACCTGACCATTCACAACAGTGATAATTTACGCAGGTAGTCTCACCCTTGTGGATTTAAATTAAAAACTCGTACACATTTCTTCCAATGATTTTTGTGCAGACCTGCCTATTATCCAAGATTCACTTCCATATAACAAGGTAGGTTCAATATAGCACCTTCTCTGAGAAGAGGTGGAGGTAGAAAAAAAGCTTGTAAAAAAAATAAGAGAGAGACAGTGTACTTTCATAGGACATGCAGTGAGAAGAGGGGGCATTGAAAATATTATAACAGGAAAAATAGAGGGAAGAAGAGCGAGGGGAAGACCAAGAGAAATGATACTGGACAGTCTGACGGGATGGTGTGAGAGGAGATCACCAACTGAGCTGATGGCCTGCGTGAAGGATCGTGCACTCTGGAGAAGCATAATAGCCAGCGCCAGTTGGCATGGCACCTGATGATGATGATGACACATTTCTAGCATTCTGCATAATTTGTGTTTGATACATGGACCTCTAGGGATTCATTAGCACATGCTTACTTCATTTTGTTCACATACCCTCTGTTAAGAACCACAGTTCTAAGGAATCAGTCCACCCTCTTAAAATTTCTTTTTTCATGAATAGTGCGTTTAATTTTCAGTTGAACCAGAAGTCAAACCAGTGCCAGTGATTGTAAACCTATGCAGTGTAGATTTTATCACAGATGTTAGCCTGGTTTCAGTAAAAAAAAAATCTTTATATGAATGGCCGATTTAGATTTTCATTAATTACCTTTCTGGTAAAGGACATTTATTGTTATTGAAATGATATTTAAAAAATGACTTTCAGATCGAACCAAGGACTTGTTGGACCTGCCTCTGCAGATCTGGCAGAGCTAAATCTATTTGCTGGTGACAGTTTTGGTGCACAGACGGACGACATGTTCGGAAAAGAGTTTGATAAAATTATACGTTGCTCAAATGCATGTGAGTGCAAAAAATTCTTTATTTCAATGTTCAGAGTGAAGAATCATCTGTCCTGATTGCCAGACTTTGAGAATCATCTATCCTGATTGCCGAACCTTGAGAATCATCTGTCTTGATTGCCAAACCTTGAGAATCATCTATCCTGATTGCCAAACCTTGAGAATCATCTATCCTGATTGCCAAACCTTGAGAATCACGAGGAACCACTGGCCCAGCTTCCCTTCCTCCCACATCTCACCAGAAGCAGACTGGTGTCACGGCAGCCTGGCAAGTGAGGTAGGAATTCCACATCTGCAGCATGGAAGGGCTTATGAGAAGCTGGGTGTTGCAGCTTCACTGATTAAAGATTGACTTGTCCAGGTTATGATGTGAGCCATTCCAGCCCGGTCCAGCTTTCCCGGTGCCTGTCAGCAAGGGCTTCAACATTAAAGAAAAGACTCATACAGTCAGTGCCATAACATTGAGATCAAAGGGTGGATGTTTTATAGTTCTCTTATCACAGTTTAGTGAGAATAACATCCCTTGATGAGGTTGAAAAGCTTGATGAAAACAGCAAGTCTTGGCAGTCTACCATGCCAGCCCTATGTGATGTTTAACGGCACAGGAAGGATGTAAGATATCACAGTAATGGGGACAGTGTAAACAGATGGATTAGATTTATCTTGGCCAGAGAGATAAACAGGATCCAGGTTGACTAGAGAGACGTACTGGATTCAGCTTGATATTGTGAAAACAAGACGCACAGAACAAGTTAGAGGGCCAGAGAACCCAAGCTTCGCTGGGAGGATGGCAGAGGATAATTTTCACTTATATTTTTTATGAGCTGTCACAATCAGGCTAGGAGTGAGTGCCCATCTGCTCACAGTTTTCAGTCATATACAGTAAAGTTCTCACGAGCATTGGATGTTGTCCTTCATAATGCTTTCTTATAACTTTTCTAACACGTGTCTTATTATGGGAAGTATTTTCTTGTGTTGAGGGTTGGGAGTAGGCTGTGGAAACAAGAGGTTCTTGACTAGAAGTATGTAGATGATATAACCATGTCATGTGTAGACTTGTGAAGATGTACTCTCCTCATTCATCACAGTCTGTGTGTCAGATACAGCAGTTCATGCATTGTTGATATTATTTTATACATCCAGAAAATGAGAACTTTGGAATGTGAGCCATTCACTTTGAAGTGCAGGAATTTTATCCATTGACAGATTTTAATTGTTTCAACAAAGCACCCATGTTATTTGTGTGCCAGACTGTCTTGAGGCTAATGTCATTGTGATCTTGGCCTCAGATTTCTCCCTTTCTCTCTGCCCACCCTAGCTCTTCATGATTTTAAAATATAGAAATTGCCTTCATTGCACATTGTTTGTAATGGACCACATATTAGAAGTATAACTATTGCTTGACTGTCAGAAATACATTGTCGAAGACATAAAAACATCATTTATAGAAACAAAAACAAAACTAGAAAGGAACAAAGCTGTTACTTAACAATAATTTCTATCATAATTCTACAGTGAACTCCAATGTTCAGGGTCAAGATAGACCTGTGATAGCTGGCTGTGATTCTTCAGATCCATTTTCCAAAACTCCTTTAAAAAAAAACAGGTAACTTCAGCAAACTTAATACATTTCAAACATTGCTATTGTCTGTTTATGTCGGGTTGACAGCATTCCTATCAGAAGCATGAAACCAAAGGGACATAACTATTGCTGTTTTGATAGGAGTGACTTGATTGGCAACTTTTTCTGCACAGGGGCTGGTCAGTGGGCCACATTCATGTCTATAGCAGCTAAATGAAATTAATAATAATAAAATATAAAACTGTGAACAGTAGGTTGTTTCACTTACATAATATTGTGTCATAATTAGTGTGATGTGGCCTGCGGGACACAGGATGTTAACCCTTAGTTTATAAGTAAAACAGCTGAGCACTGCTCTTAGGCCCGTCAGCAGTTGAGCATTGAATGTGCTTGGTGCAGTTGTCTTCCTTTTGCCAGCTGTAGGCTTCATTCTCAGTCCAGACCACCGCATTCAGTCAAGCAACCAGGATAAAAGTGAGTACTTGTCTCCAGTTGGAGACTAAGAAGGAGAGCGCCGACTTTCTCCTGCCATGATACTGTTCTTGTCAGTTTGTGACATGCTTGCAGGTGAAGGAAACTGTGGGGTACTAACACAAGATCTCACATGCACCTCAGTGACTTGGAAGTACCTCCTTTTTTTCTCTCTCTCATTCATTCATTCATTTGCATGTCCCTTGCGGAACTTTGCCTCCCAAACAGCACTCCTGTAGGCCTCTCGGTTGTGAGCAAGATGGCCTGCTGCTGTTGCATCCATTTCCAGATTGTCAACGATGTCTTGCAGCCATCTTCGTCTTGGTCTTCCTCTTTTTCTTTTTCCCATTATGTATCCTTCCAATACGGTCTTCTCTAAATTATCATGACGTTTAATGTGTCCAAAATATTTCAGTTTTCTCTCTTTAATCCTCTTCACTAGCCAGCCTTCTTCAATATTAAGCTCTTGTAGTATAGATATATTTGTTCTTTTTTGTGTCCACGATATTTGGAGAACTCTTCTGTAGCATTTACATTCAAAGGCATTTATGTGTTTCTCAGCTGTTTTGTTAAGTGTCCAGGTCTCACAGGCATATGTTGCTATGGGAAAGATGCATGCCCTTAAAAATCTTATTTTTGTGGTTCTGTCTGCTCCTCTCCACAGATTCTTTATTTGTTTTACTTTCTGAAGAGCGATAGATGTCCTCCTTTTAATTTCCCTCATTGTATCTCCATTATTAGTTAGTAGCGATCCAAGATATTCAAAACTCCACTTCTTCCAGTTTTTCCTCATTGATACATATTTCAGTTGCCTTGTTTGTTTTGTCAGTTGTCATCAATTTAGTTTTCTTTGCATTAAGATAGAGGTTCTGCTCTTCGCTGTTCTTGCGGACTGACATAGTTTTTCCATTCCTTTTTGTGTTGTGGACAGCAATACTGTGTCATCAGCATATCTAATCTCTGGTATTTCATAACCTCCAACTGTTATGGCATCGTAATATTCTTTGTCTACATCTTCTCTAACATTCCTCATTATATTTTCAGTATACAAGTTAAATAAGTAGGGTGACAATATGCACCCCTGACGGACCCCTTGTTTTATGTCAAACAAACTTGTTGTTTCACCATTTATTCTTACTGCTGCTTGTTGGTCTAGATACAGCAGTGATGTTAATTGTATCAGATGTGTTGGAAATCCCATTTTTTCCATTATTTCCCAAAGTTTCTGGTGTTGTACACAATCAAATGCCTTTGAGTAGTCTATAAAGGATAAATATAGATTCACATTAAACTCTCTGCATTTCTCTATTATTAATCTTAGATTGAATATATGATCTCTTGATCCTCTTCCTTGCCTGAAACCAGCTTGGACCATATTGACTTCTTCTTCTATTTTCTTTCGAAGTCTACCCATTATGATTTTTTTTTCCTCTCTACTTACTGTTAATATAGTACAGCTAAACATTACTCTTACAGTAAATCATCCTGACAGATATGAGATGTTTGAGAATACTAAGAAGAGACATAATCAGAAATGTAAATGTCAGAAGAAGAGTTAAGTCTGCACCAGTATTAAAAAAACCACACCCAGGAACGACAAGTCAGATGGTTTGACATCTTTACACCAGACAGTGTACCACACAAAATACTTGCACTCACAGTAAATGGAAACAGATGGTTTGACATCTTAACACCAGACAGTGTAACACACAAAATACTTACACTCACAATAAATGGAAACAGATGGTTTGACATCTTTACACCAGACAGTGTACCACACAAAATACTTACACTCACAATAAATGGAAACAGATGGTTTGACATCTTTACACCAGACAGTGTACCACACAAAATACTTACACTCACAATAAATGGAAACAGATAGTTTGACATCTTTACACCAGACAGTGTAACACACAAAATACTTGCACTCACAGTAAATGGAAACAGATAGTCTGACATCTTTACACCAGACAGTGTAACACACAAAATACTTGCACTCACAGTAAATGGAAACAGATAGTTTGACATCTTTACACCAGACAGTGTACACCCACAGTAAATGGAAACAGAGGAAGATGTTTCTACATAGGAAGTAGATGGATGGAATAACAGAAACCTCATATTTTTTCCATATATGAAGCAGACTGCTAAGCTCCGTCACAAGTAAGGGTACCTTAAAGTGTTGGTCCCTCTATATTGTAAGGTACCCGAGAAAGGAGACAGCACAAGTCTATTTATATGAGCTTTTAAAGAAATTTCTCCCTATTGCTTCTTCTTTCCCATTAGCATCCCATCCGAGACGTGAAGTAGTGTCTGCTAAATATGATGACAACCAGAAGATCTATGAGTAATCTGTGACACAGTTGTTCTATCTTCTCAGGTCACAGATGATACAACGCAGGAAAGAGAGCAGATTTTATGAAATATGAGAGCATCAACAACTGGAATAACCTGGCTGATTGACAACTAATACTTCAGGAAGTTTATGAGCATGTCTTTCTAATTCTCTACAATAATTTCTGCATCTATATATGATCAGTATCTGTATATGCTTCATTTGCTTATCTGGATTTTATTATGTATTTTTTATTTCTCCTAAATAAAATCCTTCAGTGGTCTTTTATTTATTTATTATTTTTTTTTTTTGCTAACTTATATGACATATCTCAGTTAAACATTTCATTGACATAACAAAACTGTTTTGGACTTTGTAATGGCAGAAGTTTGGAAAACTACTGGAAGAATTTCCAGACAGCAAAGCAAACAGACAATGAGTAGAAATGCTAGAGAGCAATGAAATGGAACATTCACGTAAAATATATTCTTTAATAATAGTAATATTTTGATGACTAAAGTAGTAATTCGGTTTTCATCATGGAATATTGTTTTAAAGCAGGTAGATGATGATGATAGTGAAACTTACAGAACATCATTTTGTGTGCTGCACCGTCTCTTCTGGTTAATTATACCAATATTTGATTTGCATAATCAACTACACCAGCATCTGTCATGGTTGATTATACCAATATTTGATTTGCATAATCAACTACACCAGCATCTGTCATGGTTGATTATACCAATATTTGATTTGCATAATCAACTACACCAGCATCTGTTATGGTTAATTATACCAATATTTGATTTGCATAATCAACTACACCAGCATCTGTCATGGTTGATTATACCAATATTTGATTTGCATAATCAACTACACCAGCATCTGTCATGGTTAATTATACCAATATTTGATTTGCATAATCAACTACACCAGCATCTGTCATGGTTGATTATACCAATATTTGATTTGCATAATCAAGTACAGTTTAAAAAAACTGTGTGCCAAGGTGCAGTCTCATTGTGTCTTTGTCTTCAGTTTTGGCTCTTGTTTCCTCTTCAAATGATTGTCATCCTCAAGCAGATCACCTGTCACATGTGAGTTGTTCCCAGTACTTGAGGCTGAATGAGAAGTCTCTGACTACAAATATCTTTATTCTCAGTTGTGGTCTGTCCTCTGTTACATGTCCCAGCCATCTCAGTCTTCCTCTGTTACATGTCCCAGCCATCTCAGTCTTCCTCTGTTACATGTCCCAGCCATCTCAGTCTTCCTCTGTTACATGTCCCAGCCATCTCAGTCTTCTTCTGTTACATGCCCCAGCCATCTCAGTCTTCTTCTGTTACATGTCCCAGCAATCTCAGTCTTCTTCTGCTACATGCCCCAGCCATCTCAGTCTTCTTCTGCTACATGCCCCAGCCATCTTAGTCTTCTTCTGCTACATGCCCTAGCCATCTTAGTATTCTCCTGCTACATGCCCCAGCCATCTCAGTCTTCTTCTGCTACATGCCCCAGCCACCTTAGTATTCTCCTGCTACATGCCCCAGCCATCTTAATCTTCTTCTGCTACATGCCCCAGCCATCGCAGTCTTCTTCTGCTACATGCCCCAGCCATCTTAGTATTCTCCTGCTACGTGCCCCAGCCATCTTAATCTTCTTCTGCTACATGCCCCAGCCATCTCAGTCTTCTTCTGCTACATGCCCCAGCCATCTCAGTCTTCTTCTGCTACATGCCCCAGCCACCTTAGTATTCTCCTGCTACATGCCCCAGCCATCTTAATCTTCTTCTGCTACATGCCCCAGCCATCTCAGTCTTCTTCTGCTACATGCCCCAGCCATCTTAGTATTCTCCTGCTACATGCCCCAGCCATCTTAATCTTCTTCTGCTACATGCCCCAGCCGTCTTAGTATTCTCCTGCTACATGCCCCAGCCATCTGAATCTTCTTCTGCTACATACCCCAGCCATCTCAGTCTTCTTCTGCTACATGCCCCAGCCATCTTATGACTTGATGCTCATTATTTTGTGAAGGCAGCGAAGATGGAAATTTGTTTTTTTTTTCATGCCTTGAATATGTTTTCCAAGTTTCAGATCCAAAGAAAAGACTGCTTAGCACACAGGTTTGATAGATAAGAAGTTTTGTTATCTGAGTTAATCTTCTGCTGTTGCATTACCTTTTTTCTGTTTTTGCCATATTTGATGGCTGCCTTCCCTGTTCTGTATTGATAATTATGATGATGATAATGCAGGAGTGTATTTCAGTGACTCGGAGTCATGTATTAGGAGATGTCATTATTTTTTTGGACATTTTACATACAAGAATTGCCATGTTAACTTAAAGTCTTTCAGAGAAGCTGAATATATCATATCATTTAAATAACATCATTTTGTTCATGAAGATACAGCTTGAACATTTTATTCATGAAGACATGGCTTGAACATTTTATTTATATCACTGTGTGTGTGACATTTCCTGAAAGTTGGCAGTTCAAGGGCAGTATCACATGTGTATGAATGCCCAGTTCCTCACTGTTTGAAAATGAAGTTTATTCATTTGATCTCAAAGTTTTTATACAGAGTAAGACATTTTATATGATATGAATGAACAAAAGCAGAGATTTTGCTTCAGATTAATGTAGTTGGCCATTAACTGAGTTTAGCTGATGTGTACATGTATCTGCTTGTTACTAGCAGACATGTAGGTTGTAATCATGTATTGCAGCTGTAGTAACTTATCAACACTGGAAAAAAACTGCTCATATGAATCCTTTGTTATGAGAAAGCCTAAATCTGTCATATGAATCCCTTATTGTTATGAGAAAGCCTAAATCTGTCATGTGAATCCCTTATTGTTATGAGAAAGTCTAAATCTGTCATGTGAATCCCTTATTGTTATGAGAAAGCCTAAGTCTGTCATGTGAATCCCTTATTGTTATGAGAAAGCCTAAATCTGTCATGTGAATCCCTTATTGTTATGAGAAAGCCTAAATCTGTCATGTGAATCCCTTATTGTTATGAGAAAGCCTAAATCTGTCATGTGAATCCCTTATTGTTATGAGAAAGCCTAAATCTGTCATGTGAATCCCTTATTGTTATGTATAGATTTTTCAAGCTGATTCCATCCTCCAAGACTATCATCTAGATCGTTGTGTTTGTGAAACAGCCTTGACTTGAATCACATGACCAATTACTAGAGCTGTGTAGGAGATTGTAAAGTTTATCCAAGAGACAAATATGAGCACAAAAAAATGACATATAAAACAGAACTATTTAATTGTATTCTGAGTGAAAGCTTCTCTATTTGTGTGACCTAGTGAAGCCAGTGCTGGAACTTTTTCTCCTACTTTGATGGTGTAGTCAGTTGAAACAACATTTTTTTCATCAGATTTTAAGATTTACAATTCTTCTTTTTTTTAATCATTGTAGATATTGAAATGTTTTAAGATAATCATCATTGCACTCAGGATAAGTCTACAGATATCATTATTTTGTATTTGATGTTTCTTATGTTTTGAAAGTACTGTTGTAGGTGGAACAGTTGATTTTGTAATTGAACATATCTAAGCAGACTCTTTGAATTATTTATCTTAAGCATAATCAGAAGTGTATTCATGGAAGAGGAACCCCCCCCCCCCCTCCCTCCACTACCCCTTGGGGGCTGGGAGAAAATCAGTAGACTGTGATCTGTAGTGGACTCCTGCAGGTGACACTGAAAACAATCTTCAGTGAATGTTGATCTCTCTTCCCTAAAGCTGAGATCTTTAGTGAATGTTGATCTCTCTTCCCTAATTCTGAGATCTTCAGTGAATGTTGATCTCTCTTCCCTAATTCTGAGATCTTCAGTGAATGTTGATCTCTCTTCCCTAATTCTGAGATCTTCAGTGAATGTTGATCTCTCTTCCCTAATTCTGAGATCTTCAGTGAATGTTGATCTCTCTGGAGATTTCCTTACCATGACTGTTATTTTACTAGTTAATGTTAGTTTATACATAGTTTTAAACATTTTGCTTGTTGATTTATGTGTCTGCTGTTGTGTAGTTTTAATGTAAACCCATACCATCCTTGTGAAGCAGTGTTTTCCTTCACTAACCGTTTTAAGAAAACTGCATTTTTAACAATTATTTTTTATTGTACACCATGACCCAGAGCCATGCAAGATTTTTTGCTCAATCATATCAACTGCTTGTTTATTTCTTTTTTTTTATTTGCTGTCTGTGAACTAGAGAGATGAAGTCTGGCATATAAAGCTCAGATTACCAGGCATAGAGGTGCTGAGGATATAGAATTAGAAGGTGAACAGAAACTACCAGAATCTGGGGGCTAGAGACTAATGGTAACTGACTGATGGAAGGTACAGAAACTACCAGTAGCTGGGAGCTAGAGACTAACTGACTGATGGAAGGTATAGAAACTACCAGTAGCTGGGAGCTAGAGATTTGTGGTTACTGACAGATGGAAGGTACATAAACTACCAGTAGCTTTGAGCTAGAGACAGCATCTGGCAACTGACTGACCCTATGATTGACAGTGTGTAGTAAACACATTATAACTAATGAGGCTATGCCTCTGTAACATACTTTTCTTCTTGGAGCAAATTTCTTCTTTTTCTTTCTTCTTTGTCATTCGCTCAGACATTGACATCAACTCTATTACAAGTTTGTGTCTGGATTTCAGCATTGCTGCAGAGTTCTTCTGTGGGTGGGGATGGGGTCTGACCAGCTCCTTTGCCTTCTACATTGGAGGTTGTTGGTCACATAAATCTTGATCCCTGTCAACACGCAAAGCCCGCGGTCTTCTCCAGGTCCTGATAGGAGGCCCAAAGCTATTGCCCCAAGCTTGTGTCCTCTGGCCATGTCTCACGCATCAGGTCTGCATGGTTTGGGCGCTCTAGAGGGACGTTCTGGAGTCTGGACTCCACTGCTGTGTGAACACTTGTCTGTGTGAGACATTTTGAGTTGATGTAGGTGGCTCAGGTCTGCAGTGGCCTGTCCTTAGGTGAAAGAGAATGGTTTGCTGATGTCTTTGTAGCTGGTGTATTGCATCTGGTTCGTTGCTGGGTTCCTTTGCCTGAGTGTTTTGTGTAGCTGGCAACCCTGGAGGATGTGATGTGATGTCCGTTGCTCTTTGCCGCAGGCACATAGATCTCTTTGGTCAATTTTTAGCTTGTGGTATAGATGTGTCCTGTTCTCAATCAGACAATTATCACTTAGTGATTTCTTCAGAGTTGATAGTATTCATCATCTTTTTTTTACTGTGGGATATATTTTAAAATCCATTTATCTTTATATATGGCTTTTAGTCTGTTTATTGTTTGTTTGTATCTTGGGCTTCTGTCAGTCTCTTGCATTCTTGCTCCCTCTTTTGCCAGTCTGCCTGCCTTTTCATGTTATTGTGGGCAGGTATCTATTGTCTGACTGCTTTATTGGATACTGTGCTTGTTAGTGATAATGTATGTGTCAAGTTGTCCATGTCTTTAGTCTGCTAGTGTCTCAGTGCTTGTATGACAGACATTGAATCTGAGGACTAGATTTAAGCTGCACTAATGTGCGCTAATTTTTACTTCCGGGTCCATCATATTCTTGCCTCACCTCATCATGACTCTGGGCATAAGATCTAATCCCTAGCTCCAGTATTTTGTTTTTAAATTCCAAGTTTCACATGTTTTATTCCTTTTTTTTTTAGCTTGTGATAGTCAAATGTTAAAAGCCCAGATACGCTGGCATGTCTGGTTGTAAAAAAATACATAAATATATATGAGCTAATTTAAATGTTTGCTGTGATCACAACGTATGAGTTTTACTGTTTGCTATGTTTATACTGTACTTGATCAAGTCTTGTAGGACGGTCAGCTCGTTATTTGAAATGCTGTAGAGTCATGCTTCTTTTTTTTTTTTTTTTTGCAACAGATTGTATTTGCTTGCAAGCAGACTTGCTACCAGCCAAGAAATGTTGTTCCTTGTACAATGCTAACTGCTTGCACCCTACAAAAACTGAACTATAATATACTATTATATAGCCATATGTGACTTAGATTGTTTAAGAACATCAAACAGTGATATGATTTTTACTATTTTCACATGTAGAAGATGTGTTACTTCCAATTCCACAGCAGGAAAACTTTGAGATTTTGATGCAGATTTGGGCTGATAAAATGCTTTTTTTTTTATGCTGCTGCTGTTTTATCAGCAAGAAGACAGTGCAGTTTGTGGCAGGCATGAAGATACAATGATAGTAAAGTATAGGAACAGGCATGAAGATACATGATAGTAAAGTATAGGAACAGGCATGAAGATACAATGATAGTAAAGTATAGAAACAGGCATGAAGATATAATGATAGTAAAGTATAGGAACAGGCATGAAGATACAATGATAGTAAAGTATAGAAACAGGCATGAAGATATAATGATAGTAAAGTATAGGAACAGGCATGAAGATATAATGATAGTAAAGTATAGAAACAGGCATGAAGATACAATGATAGTAAAGTATAGAAACAGGCATGAAGATACAATGATAGTAAAGTATAGAAACAGGCATGAAGATACAATGATAGTAAAGTATAGGAACAGGCATGAAGATATAATGATAGTAAAGTATAGAAACAGGCATGAAGATACAATGATAGTAAAGTATAGAAACAGGCATGAAGATACAATGATAGTAAAGTATAGAAACAGGCATGAAGATACAATGATAGTAAAGTATAGAAACAGGCATGAAGATACAATGATAGTAAAGTATAGAAACAGGCATGAAGATACAATGATAGTAAAGTATAGAAACAGGCATGAAGATATAATGATAGTAAAGTATAGAAACAGGCATGAAGATACAATGATAGTAAAGTATAGGAACAGGCATGAAGATACAATGATAGTAAAGTATAGAAACAGGCATGAAGATACAATGATAGTAAAGTATAGAAACAGGCATGAAGATACAATGATAGTAAAGTATAGGAACAGGCATGAAGATACAATGATAGTAAAGTATAGGAACAGGCATGAAGATACAATGATAGTAAAGTATAGGAACAGGCATGAAGATACAATGATAGTATAGAAACAGGCATGAAGATACAATGATAGTATAGAAACAGGCATGAAGATACAATGATAGTAAAGTATAGGAACAGGCATGAAGATACAATGATAGTATAGAAACAGGCATGAAGATACAATGATAGTATAGAAACAGGCATGAAGATACAATGATAGTATAGAAACAGGCATGAAGATACAATGATAGTAAAGTATAGGAACAGGCATGAAGATACAATGATAGTATAGAAACAGGCATGAAGATACAATGATAGTAAAGTATAGGAAATGAAGATACAATGATAGTAAAGTATAGGAAATGAAGATACAATGATAGTAAAGTATAGGAAATGAAGATACAATGATAGTAAAGTATAGGAACAGGCATGAAGATACAATGATAGTAAAGTACAGGAAATGAAGATACAATGATAGTAAAGTACAGGAAATGAAGATACAATGATAGTAAAGTACAGGAAATGAAGATACAATGATAGTAAAGTACAGGAAATGAAGATACAATGATAGTAAAGTACAGGAAATGAAGATACAATGATAGTAAAGTACAGGAAATGAAGATACAATGATAGTAAAGTACAGGAAATGAAGATACAATGATAGTAAAGTATAGGAAATGCTTGGTTTTTTGTTGTTGTTATCTTCAACTTTGAGACATGTCAAAATGATGGTTCTGTTTGTGAGCTTATGGAGACAGAAATGAGTTCAGTCTGCTTTTTATTTTGGTCATCACCAACCTTATTGGTAACTTTTTTTCTGCCTAGAATAATTGAAAATGTGTCACAAAGTTATTGTACAGTTTACTCTATTATCAGTTGTTGTTAGAATGATTTAGATCAATCATTTGTCTTTAGAATGTTTTAGATCAATCATTTGTCCTTAGAATGTTGAAAAAAGTCTAAACATTGCATAATTATTTTATCATTCTTGTTTACATATCAAGTATGTTTTTAACTTGTCCAGTAAATAAGGCATTTGTAAGTTCATTCTCAGTATTTGTTCATTCATTCTTGGTATTTGTTCATTCTTTGTTTAGTTCATTCTCTGCAAATGTTAATTCATTCATTCATTTGCATGTCCCTCGCGGAACGTTGCCTCCCTAACAGCACTCCTGTAGGCTTCTCAGTAGTAAGCAAGATGTCCTGCTGCTGATGCATCCATTCGCAAATCATCAACGATGTCTTGCAGCCATCTTCGCCTTGGTCTTCCTCTCTTTCTTTTTCCCATTATGTACCCTTCCAAGATGGTTTTCTCTAGATTATCATGACATTCAATGTGCCCAAAATATTTAAGTTTTCTGTATGTTAAAATACTTTGTTTAATTCATTCTCTGTATATGTTCATTCTCTGCATATGTTAATTCTTTGTTTGATTCATGCTCTGCATATGTTAATTCTTTCTTTGATTCATTCTCTGCATATGTTAATTCTTTGTTTAGTTCATTCTCTGTATATGTTAATTCTTTCTTTGATTCATTCTCTGCATATGTTAATTTTTGTTTAGTTCATTCTCTGTATATGTTAATTCTTTGTTCTGTTTAATCCAGCATTCAGTGATGTTATTCTGCATTCTCTGGACGTGTATGTCTTAGAAGAAACTCCCAGATGAGGTCACCATTATTTCTTGTGATGTATCATGAAAACCAGGGCTAAAAGTCTAGAAGTTTTGACATTGTAAATATTTAGATACACTGGTGAATGTTTTAATTTACCACATCCAAGACATTTTTTAAAAATAAATCCACATTGTACCTTCTTAACATTTTTTTATTTTATATGTTTATTATGAACTCAGGCTTGGTCATTTTATATATGTGATTGATTTTTATGTGAGCAGTCATTTCCCTTAATGAACTGACAGCTGCATGTTCAATAAATGCTTACAAGTCTTGCCATGCATTATAGTAAATCAAAATATCAACAGAAAGAAAAAAAATAAAATATTAGTACACAAAATGTCACTGAGTATAACTTTACTAAGAGATCTACAGATAAAAAGTCCCAGGCACATATTGGGTTTTGAACTTTGTTCTGTAGGGCATATCTTAACCACTGAACCATCTAAACTTCTTGTGAGCTTCATATATTTATAGCTATTTGAAGTAGACACTCTGCTGTTTCATAGGCACTTTAGTGCTACAACAAAACATAATATGATGTTTACATCGATCTTTCCTGTATCCTGTTTATAAAGTTGAAGTTTTATTGTAAAATAATAACATAATCATTTCCCTTGAATGTCTTTTATAATGGATGTTGCTGGTTGAAGTTATTGTGAAGAAAACTTGTAATATCTGCTCATGTGCCTATGGATGACTGTGTCTCCACACATATATGACACTTGTGGTGACCTTTTATGATGGATAGATAAGGACTTCACTGCAGCCCATACACATGATAAAGAATATGTTTTTGTTATGGAAAATAAATTCCAAGACATTGGACCATTGGAGGATGTCATGGGATAGGAAACAACTAAGACATCAAAGAGCAGAGAGCAGAGGAAGATAGAGAGAGACAGAGAGAGAGATAAAGCAGTGGTCAACTTGAATAAGTCAGCAAGATTTGTTACAAAATATCAAAGAACAGAAATGTATATCAGTTGCTAAGTGCTCATTTACAGTGTGAAGATGAAGTATTACATCAAAATTGAATGTGACATCTGTAGAATGAATTTTTTAGACATGTAATACCTCTGATACTAGCATTTTTTTTTTTTGAGAACATAATCTACACTTGTGTCTACTTTTATATTTAGTTTTATACCCATAGATTTTCCTCCTTACACACTTTGTTACTCTAAATCCAAGTCCATTGTTTTTGTATAATGAAATATCCCTGGAAAAAAAATGCAATAAATTTGTTTCTTGGCACTTTTATGTGAGGTTCTGTTGTGAAGTCTGTGAAATCTTGAATTGATATTGTAAGGAGCAAAGAAGGTAGATAGAGGTGTATGGTGCAGTTTTACAAAGTGAGGGAGGAAGTGAGCAAGGTGAAAAAAAAAAAACCGAATAGAAAGTATGAAATGTAAAACATACAACATCCAATATTTCGGCGTGAGCCTTATTCGAGGATACATACAGAACGAAATACAAACATATATAACTTATCTGAAGCATCTTGCTCCGGGTGAGAAGCAGAAATTTGTGTGGAAGAAGGAGGAAAAAAAAAAAAACCACGCTGCCTACAGACAAAAGATTCACGATAGGGCCAATCATAACGAAGAAGCGGAGAGAGAGGAGGAGAACAAATGGGAGAAAGGGGTGGGGGGAAGGCAATAGAAACATGATAGCCGCTAGAGGTGTCAGGGGGGGGAGAGGGGATACAATCCTGTCATTTCTTTCACCTCCCATATCTCTGCTACTTCCGCTAACTTTCTTGACATTGCCGTCACTATCGGCCCTTCCGGGCTTACTACTTCTGTCCACTATAAACCTACAGACTCTCACAGCTACCTCCTGTACCCTTCCTCCCATCCCAGATCATGTAAGGACTCTATTCCTTTTTTCCAGCTTCTTAGGTTGTGACGTTTGTGTAAGGAGGATTTGGATTTCCAGGATCAAGGCCACAAATTGCTAGATTTCTTCCGTCAACGTGGCTATCCACGTTCTCTCATCATCTTGGAACTGCATTAGCCATATATCGCGGGAACAAGCCCTCACCCCTAAACCGCACTGTAGCTCGGACAGAGTGAAACTAGTACTCACGTACCACCCTCATAGCTTGGCAGTTAAAAAATACTGTTTCGCCATCTCCATCTCTTCCAGACCGAGCCTGAGACACATGAACTTTTTGGGGAACCCCCATTGGTGGCCTACAGACGGGACAAGAACCTCAGGGACCTTTTAATTCGTAGTCATCTTAAGACATATGACACTTTTTATGGTACCAGACGTTGTGGACGCCGAAGATGCAACACTTGTCCGTTTGTTGTCGAGGCCAGACAGATCTCCTTCCCTAAATCCACGTTATCAGTACAGGAGGGTTTCACCTGTACTTCACGAAATGCCATTTATGTTATCATGTGCAAACGTTGCGGTTTGAAGTACATAGGGGAAACTGGCTTACGGTTAGGAGATCAATTTCGCCAGCATCTCAGTGATATTTCCAAGAGGGCCTGGACACCTGTGGCTAAACATTTTTGCCTTGGTAACCACAGGGGCAAACAGGACATTTCGGTTAGTGCGATCCGCTCTTGTTCCGCAGATGTACGATCTCGGAGGGTCCTAGAACAGCGCCTTATTTTCCAGACTGGCTGTCTCCACCCAGCTGGAATTAACAATGTCTTCAGCTTTCTGTAACTTCTTTATTTTTCCACTGGCCTTTTTTATACTCTACTTTCTTTCTCTATGCTACCCCTCCCTACCACCATCCTATTTCCTTCTCTGCCAACATATTGGTCTTGTCCTATCCACCAGTTTCACATTTCCCCCCTGTAGGTGTTTAAGTTCTTCATTCATTATCTCTCCGCGTCCCCTTTTCTCTCCCCTCTCCCCCCCCCCCCCCCCGACACCTCTAGCGGCTATCATGTTTCTATTGCCTTCCCCCCACCCCTTTCTCCCACTTGTTCTCCTCCTCTCTCTCCGCTTCTTCGCTATGATTGGCCCTATCGTGAATCTTTTGTCTGTAGGCAGCGTGGTTTTTTTTTTTTTTTTTCCTCCTCCTTCTTCCACACAAATTTCTGCTTCTCACCCGGAGCAAGACGCTTCAGATAAGTTATATATGTTTGTATTTCGTTCTGTATGTATCCTCGAATAAGGCTTATGCCAAAATATCGGATGTTGTATGTTTTTAATTTATACATTTCATACTTTCTATTCGTTTTTTTTTCTCACCTTGCTCACTTCCTCCCACACTTTGTAAAACTGCACCATACACCTCTATCTACCTTATTTATTTAAACCAGTTTTACTGCAGTCGCCATCCCTTTTAAGGAGCAAAGACAACTTTGTTTACAGCATGAGGCAGTTGTTGAAGTCAGCTAACTAAATCTGGTGAAGATTCTAGTCCAGGTTTTTTTTTCTGTTGCTTATAATAATAGTTGTGCTATCTCAGTCATAGCTAAATACATAACACAGGCCTGGAAGTGATGGAGTAGGCTTCTTGGGTCCACCCCTGGTGCTCAGACATGCCACTGTAAATCCACTTCCTGTCCAGCACACATCCTTTGTATCAACATTATGGTGGTATTGTTGGCTGTGAACAAGTTTACTGTTACAGGACAATCAGAGAATGTAAAAATATGCTATACTATTGTTTATTAAAACTATTACATTGTGATTTTGGAAGACTCTGCTGCAGTACACTGTGTTGAAGTTAACAAAGGAGTATTCAGACTAGAGTCCACATTTGCATTAATGTTACAGAATTACTTGCATGAGAAAATTGATCTCATGCATTAAGCCAATTTCTACAAGGTTCCACAGCTCCAACCATATATTTATAAACATCAGAATGGCATAAATTAGTCAGTACCATTTAAATGATAAAACTCATATAGACCCTTGTATTAAACATGATAATCTAGAGAAGACCGTCTTGGAAGGGTACATAATAGGAAAAAGAAAGAGATGAAGACCAAGGCGAAGATGGCTGCAAGACATCGTTATCTGCAAATGGATGCATCAGCAATAGGGCATCTTGATTACAACCGACCCCCTGGGAAAACTGTGTTAAGAGTACACTTATCTTAACATAGTGTTTGTGAGACAGGGAACATAGATCTGTTTGCTTAAAAACTCTGACCTACTTCTGTAGCCCAGAAACTTGTAGCTATCTATCTATTCTATCTATGCCTCTGACCCCTCGTGGAGCATAGGCCGCCAACAAGAGCTCGCCAGACAGTTCGGTCCTGGGCCACTCTTTCCAACTGTCTCCATGTCTGGTTTATTATTTTGATGTCTGTGTCCGGACTTCGGCGCCAGGAGTTCCTTGGTCTCCCTCTCCTCCTTTTACCCTGTGGGTTCCATGTTAGGGCTTGCCTTGTGGTGCTGGATGTGGATTTCCGTAGAGTGTGTCCAATCCATTCCCATCTTCTTCGTAGGATATCGTCTTCCACTGGTTGCTGGCCTGTTCGCTGCTGCAGTTCTTGGTTACTTATGGTATCTGGCCATCGTAATTGTAGAATCCTTCTAAGGTACGTGTTAATAAATGTCTGGATTCGTTTCATGATCGTAACAGTAGTAGAAACTTGTAGCAATCAACACTAATTGTAATTGTTATTTTTGTCAAATGTAATGTCAGGTTGGTGGATGGATGGGGACATAGAGATCTCTGGCAGGGATGAGGGAAGTCTGGTGTGAAACCAATGAATCCAGGACGTGACAAGCCTATAGGTCTTTACAACAATGGCTATCAGAATGATGTAAACAAAACAGAGCCAGCAGACTATAGGTGGCGGGGAATGGATATCGTTGAAGCACTCATCAGATTCCTCATCTCAAAGTCAGAGTGTCTTTGTGGAACTGTCTCCAAACCATCTGACATGGAGAAGGGACTTACATACAGCCACCAGAGGCTGGAAAACAAAGTTTTGGCCAGGCCAGCCACACTGTCTTCATGGCAGTCCGAGCAAGACCACAGTCTGCCCTAGCAAGGAAAGGTGCTGAAGTCGGAGTTACCCAGCCAAAAGGCGCATCGCAAAAATCAGGGTAACACGCATTATCGCTAATGAATGTCTCTATCTGCAGTTTTCAAACATGGTGCTCACCCTGTGAAGACTAACCAGGCAGGTGCAGTGCCGGGCCCCCTGCCTCGAAAGGGTCCACCCAATGCTACTGGAGGTCCTCTCAGTTCGTCTTGTGGAGTCAGGAGACATGAGAGTAGAGCTACTGGCCAAAAAATACAATGGAAGAAAACAGCCAAAAAGCAAGAGCTTAAAATAATGCAGTGGAATGCTGAGGGTGTCAGCAGTGTTAGAGATGGCTATAGCAAAAAGGTGGAACTAGAGAACATACTTTTTGCACAGCAGGTAAGTATATGCTGCATACAGGAGACACACCTAACTAAAGATGCCGCCTTTAAAATCAGAGGCTACCAGTGTTTTAGATCAGACCGACAGGACAGAAGAAAAGGAGGAGTACTCACACTTGTTAAGAATAACATCAGCGCATGTCAGGTGGGAGTGTTCATGGAAGGAGCCGAATATCAGATGATCCATCTAAAAAGTAGTAATACAGATTTCCATCTCCTTAACTATTACTGTCCTAATGACCGCCCACTTGCTTTAGAAACAATCCCACACAAAGAGAGACTGATGGTCTGTGGTGATTTTAACAGCCATTCCCAGAGCTGGGGCTATGACCACATAGACAAGAGAGGAGAGGAAGTTGAGAGCTGGCAGGATGATAATGGACTTCTCCTGATCAACCAGCCAATGGATCCCCCAACATTTTACTCAAGGGCTTGGCGTACAACCTCAACACCAGATCTGGCATTCCACTCTCCAGATCTGAAGTGGAACATTACACGTGAAGTTGGAAAACAACTTGGAGGTAGCGACCATCGAAAAGTCTTCCTGACAATAGAAAATGAACTCTTTAACACCAGTAGCTCTCTCCCCAGATGGAACTATAAAAAAGCAAACTGGACAATGTACAGACATTGTACAGGTATCCTGGTGGGACAGCTGTCCATAGAAGGTAAGGATATTAACAGCATAGTGAAGGAATTCAATGCTTGTATCCTTCAAGCCGCTCGTGAAACCATTCCCAGAGGAGCTCCTAGGGACTATAAACCATACTGGTCTAGTGAGCTGGGAAAGCTCCATGATGATGTGGAAGCAGCTCGAAAGCAAGCAGAAAATAGACCATGCCAAGAACACCACAATAATTACCAACATTCTAAGGCCAAATTTCAGAGAGCCAAGCCGCAAGCCAGACGGGAAAGTTGGAGAGAGAAAACAGAGTCCTTAAACTTTGAAAAGGATGGAAGGAAACTGTGGAAACTAATCAAACAGTTAAATGATGAGAGTACTGGAAGAAGTACAAAGATTACACTAATGGAGGATGGGAAAACTCTTACAGGTAAGCAGGTAGCAGATCACTTTGCTCGCATGTTTGCACAGGACTGCAACATTGATATCCATCCAGAGAAAGAGCGTGCAGTGCGCATTGACCCACAGAAAGAAGAGGAACAAGTCAGAAAAGTGGAGGTTATGGATGCACCAATCACACGCAATGAGTTAGACCTAGCAGTTAGTAAACTGAAACCAAGGAAATCACCAGGACCAGATGGAGTGTCCAATGAAATGATCAAGAACCTGGGAATGGCAGCAATGGGAAAGCTGTTGGATATTTTCAATATGTGCTGGAGCACAGGTAAGTTACCTCAAATCTGGAAGGAAGCAAGCATGGTACCACTGCTAAAGCCAGGGAAAAACAGTGATACTGCCTCCAGCTACAGGCCAATCAGTCTCACTAGCTGCCTATGCAAAACGATGGAACGCATCATTGACCTGAGGCTAAAATGGTACCTAGAAAGTGAAAACCTTCTCTTTCCACAACAAGCAGGATTTAGGCAGTACTACAGTATGGAAGATCAAGTGACCTATCTCTCTCAAGAGATTGAGGATGCATTCCAAGAGAAAAACCTTGTACTAGCAGCGTGGATAGACCTCAAGAAAGCCTTTGATAAAGTATGGAAAAAAGGTCTGCTGTGGAAACTAAGAAACTGCAATGTGAATGGAAGACTGTACAACTGGATAAAGTCCTATTTACACAATAGAAGAGCTAGAATAGTAATGGATGGTCACAAAAGCCAGAAAGTACTTCTGCGACACGGTGTACCACAAGGAGGAGTCCTTTCGCCTACACTATTCCTTGTATTCATTAATGACGTGGTCAAGGAACTTCCCTATGGAATCAAAGCAGCACTGTATGCAGATGATCTGGTCATTTAGTGTACAGATGAATATGCGACAGTTGCTACACAGAGACTCCAAAGAGCAGCAGACATCTTGACATCATGGACAAACAAATGGTGTGTAAGTATCAACACAGAGAAATCAAGTACCACTCTGTTCACTCTCTCATCTAAACAGAAAGCAGGTAAGATCTTTGTAAATGAAATATCCTTAAGGATGGACAACCAACCCACTTACTTAGGAGTGACTCTTGACTCAAAACTGACTTGGAAGCAACACATCAACAGTGCAGAAGCAAAAGCCAGAAGAAAACTAGCCATATTAAGAAAATTAAGTGGAACCACATGGGGGAGCTAGTGAAAGAATCCTCAAGAATGTATATCAGCAAAGTATTCTACCACATTTAGAATATGGCTCAACATCTTGGTGCACAGCATCAAACACTACGCTGCATAATCTAGACAAGGTTCAAAATCAGTCACTACGGATTATCACAGGTGCCATGAGGTCCACACCAATAGTAGAAATGCAGAAAATAGTTGGTGTTCAAGCGCTAAAGGAACGTAGAGACACAAAGGTCATGACCATGGGAGAGAAATTCCTTAGCTCTGTAAGCCATCCCCTGAAGGAGAGATTCAATAACTTGGCATTAGGACGGCTTAAAAGAAGCAGCTTCATTCATCAGGCAAAGCGTATGCGTAAGCTGATACCTGACCTTCCAACTGTAGTTGCTCCATTATCATCTGTACCAGAGCATACACCATGGAAAGAAGCAGATTATACACAAATAACTATTCAGACTGAAGTGAAAGGTGTGCAGAATGGTGAGATGCAAAGCAGCCTTGTAAGGTCAACAGCCACACTTAGTGTGCTAGATGACAAATATCCATGTGACACCTGGATACGTGTGTATACAGACGGATCTGCACACAATGCCATAAAGAATGGAGGGGCAGGAGCATATATTGAATATCCAAACAACACCATTGACAAGATTTCCATACCCACTGGAAAATATTGCAACAACTTTGATGCAGAAGTTAGGGCAATTATTGCTGCAGTTGAAAAACTATCAGACTCCAGAATTGATGCATATCCTGTAGTAATTCTCACAGATGCAAGATCAATACTGGAAGCTCTTCAGTGCAATAAACTACCAGACCTTAAGGATGCCTTGTAAAAAATTGGCTTACAACATGGAGTCACTTTGCAATGGATTCCCTCCCACTGTGGGATACCAGGCAATGAGAAAGCTGACCATCTGGCCAAAGAGGGCACTGAAATGGAGCAACCAGACATACCAACCACCTATAATCAGAAGAAAAGCATGATAAAAACCTACAGGAAGCCACAAACACCACCACATGATGACTATCACATGCTAAACAGAAAGGAACAAGTCACCATCTTCCGTCTCCGAACAGGACACACCCGACTCCGAAGTCATATGTATACAAAGTTTAAGGTTGGTACTACTAATCTATGTACATGTGCCCAGGTGCCCCAAACCGTGGAACATATCCTCCAGAACTGCACCAACTATGAAACGCTGAGAAATAATTACTGGCCCAGTGAAACCACTAAAGAAGATACGGTTCCATACATGAATTACAAAAAACAGTGAAATTTATCCAAGAGACAGGACTGCAGGTATAGACAGACAATGCGAACAAAGAAGAAGAAGAAGAAGAAGAAGATTACAACTGAGAGGCCTACAAGAGAGCTGTTAGGGATGCAAAGTTACACAAGGGACATGCAAATGACTGACTGACTGACCCTCAGAAACTGTCATTTATGAATGCAGTATATCAGAACAAATGAATTAAATATCAAGCACATGTCATCTGAAAGTGATCTCCATACTCTCTCAGGCTTTCTTGCTTCATGTAGCATTTTATGTTCCTAGTTCTAGCAACATTCTTTGATTGTTTTAAGAGGATGATTGACAGCTAAGTAGTTTCTTTACTGTCATCTTGTGACAGGGCAATCGCTCAACCTGCTGGAACATTGTACTAGAACTTTCTGTCATGATCTTGCAGTCACTCAACCTGCTGGAACATTGTACTAGAACTTTCTGTCATGATCTTGCAGTCACTCGACCTGCTGGAACATTGTACTAGAACTTTCTGTCATGATCTTGCAGTCACTCAACCTGCTGGAACATTGTACTAGAACTTTCTGTCATGATCTTGCAACTATTTTTTCTCATGTCCATTCAAGGTTTACCCTAACTTCATTATTCTCACATTTGTGAACCGTTATAAGTCTTGGCATTTCCAACTGTTTGTTGGTATGTTGTCCAAGAATGTTGTCGTCATAGTTAACTTATGGTCAAATTATGACCAGTTTGAAGACAAAGTGAATTTCTTTTTATTTTTATGGCCTTTTGTTGAATAATCATCATCATCATTTTCCTTTCCATGTACTTTTTCTATTTATTTTTTTCTATTCAGAAGAAGCAACAGGTTGAAATGTTACAATTGCTGTACTTTTATTGTATCCCATCCTGATCTTGGAGCATTTTAAGTCTAAACATCAGCTCGCTGGAGTTAGGGCACATCTTCTGATGATGTGGGAAACTTTATTTATGTTAGTTTTATCCTTACCCATTCTTATTTGTTGTTTGCTCAGACATCAGCACCAGTCTACCTTGTAATTGCTGCAGTTCATCTCAGATTTTCAGCAATGCTGTGTACTTCTGTAGGGGTCTGGCAACTCTGGAAGATCAGCAACGCTGTGTACTTCTCCTGTAGGGGTCTGGCAACTCTGGAAGATCAGCAACGCTGTGTACTTCTCCTGTAGGGGTCTGGCAACTCTGGAAGATCAGCAACGCTGTGTACTTCTCCTGTAGGGGTCTGGCAACTCTGGAAGATCAGCAATGCTGTGTACTTCTCCTGTAGAGGTCTGGCAACTCTGGAAGATCAGCAATGCTGTGTACTTCTCCTGTAGGGGGCTGGCAACTCTGGAAGATCAGCAATGCTGTGTACTTCTCCTGTAGGGGGCTGGCAACTCTGGAAGATCAGCAGTGCTGTGTACTTCTCCTGTAGAGGGCTGGGGTCTGGCAACTCTGGAAGATCAGCAATGCTGTGTACTTCTCCTGTAGGGGGCTGGCAACTCTGGAAGATCAGCAATGCTGTGTACTTCTCCTGTAGAGGGCTGGGGTCTGGCAACTCTGGAAGATCAGCAATGCTGTGTACTTCTCCTGTAGGGGGCTGGCAACTCTGGAAGATCAGCAGTGCTGTGTACTTCTCCTGTAGAGGGCTGGGGTCTGGCAACTCTGGAAGATCAGCAGTGCTGTGTACTTCTCCTGTAGAGGGCTGGGGTCTGGCAACTCTGGAAGATCAGCAATGCTGTGTACTTCTCCTGTAGGGGCTGGCAACTCTGGAAGATCAGCAATGCTACGTACTTCTCCTGTAGGGGGCTGGTAACTCTGGAAGATTTGCGTTTGTAGCTTTCTGCTGCAGGCACATAGGTCTGTTGGACCAATGTCACTTCTTTGGTTGTTGCTGTCAGCGGGTATCCGTTGTATTCATACTTTGAATACTGTGCCCGCTAGTGATAACGATTCTTTCAATTTGTCCATGTCTTCTTTTGGTGTTTCGCTACAACATATTGTGAGTCTGAAAAATATCATTTGCTTCTCATCATTTTTTTTGTGTTGTATTATTTCCATAAAGCTGCAGGTTAAGATGAAATAACACCCGAAATGCTAAAAGCTATCAGTAGTGACAACATGAGACAACTACAGAGAATGTTTAACAAGATTTGGAAAGAAGAAAAGGTCCCTTCTAATTGGAAAAAAGGAATCATTGTTAAGATACCAAAAAAAGGCAACCTTAGTGACTGTAACAATTGGAGAGGAGTAACCTTAGTATCAGTTGTGTCAAAAGTATTTTGCAAGGTCATTTTGAATAGACTTAAAGATATAGTGGATACTGCAATGAGAGAACAAGCAGGATTTTGAAAAGGGAGAAGCTATCTCGACCAGATCTTTACTCTCAGAATAATACTTGAAGAACATATTGAAAAGCAGAAACCATTAATGCTGAACTTCATAGACTTTAAAAAGGCATTTGACAGCATACACAGAGATTCATTATGGAGAATTCTATATGAAATACCATCTCTTTTGAAAACAAATGCCTAAGGAAAAAATCAAGTGGATTGAATTCAAGAACAATGCAGAGATAAGACAGATGACTGAACAACAACCATTCTCATGGGTGATGAGGAAAAGGAGATGGACATAAGTTGGTCACTTGATGAGAAGAAATGATCAGAGAATCCCAAAACAAGCTATTAAGTGGAACACAACAGGCCAAAGAAAAAGAGGCAGACCGCGTGAAACTCTGAGGAAGACATTGTTAAGAGAGGCCAAATTAACAGGCATAAAATGCCGTGATGAGGTTGAAAGACTCGCCGAAGACAGGAAAAATTGGCGAACTACTTTGCGAGCCCTATGTGACGTTTAACGGAACGGGAAGGATATAAGATTATTTCCATAGTAAACGTCTTGAGAATTTAGAGAAGACCGTCTTGGATGGAAACATAATAGGAAAAAAGAAAGAGCGGAAGACCAAGGCGAATTTGGCTGCAAGACATCGTTCATAATCTGCAAATCTTGCTTACAACCGAGAGGCCTACGGGAGAGCTGTTAGGGAGGCAAGGTCCGCAAAGTAAGTAAGGATAGTCCCATAGCAAACAATGCCGTAGGGGGTGAAGCGTTAGGGACCTCATTATGCTGGGTCATCAGCGTATGAGGTAGGGTGACCAGATTTTACTTCCCAGATTTTCTCTGGTACCCATTTTACGAGGCTGGGTCGACCTCGGGGCCGTATTGGTCGGAAAAAAAAATCCCGCTCAGCTGGGGATTCGAACCCTCGACCATTTGGTTGCTAGACGAGTGCTCTAACCACTACGCTAGCCGGCCCCCAAAGTCCGCAAGGGACATGCAAATGGCTGACTGACTGATTATTTCTATGCCTGCAGTTTTTCCTGCTTTCGTATATACGGTGTAGTTATTGGGGTGGGCACCTGTCGATAAGGCCATTTGTATTGCTTGTTCTTATAAATATGCCTCCATCTCACTTTTCAGTTGCATTTGTGGTTGACGGATTTGCAGTTGACCGTAACTAATTTCATATTTTTAACTTCCTGTAGAAGCTCGAAGTAATCGATGTTTTTTGTAAACAAACTACTCGAGAAGGAACCGGACCTACAACGGAAACGGGTGTACACAGAAGTTACACTCTCGGTTACATTAGAATGCTTTCAGACGATGTTGTTTACGGAATTATTGCTGTTTCATCCGTGGCTGCAGGCTGGATATTCAGAGATGCGGCAAAAGATTCGGCCACCATAAAGAGATGGCTGTCCACAGCTATAGGTCTCGTAATGCTGTGGCTGACATGTGGAGCCGATATTGTTCATCTTTTCATTGCTGTGGGAGGAAACTGTGTTTTGCTGTTTGTTGTTGCCCCATCAGATGACGAAAGGTAGACAATAGTAAGATGTTCTTTATAACAACATAGTATACTTTTACTGCCACTCTTTCGCAACATTCAAGCGCTTAGTCATACTAAGCCTCAGGTCACAATAATTAAGTGTATAGGCATACAACCATACACAAAGCGCTGCAGTAAAGCTGTGATACCAAAATGTGTAAACTAGGGAAAAAGTAGGAACATCTTTATTATTTAACAGTGACACACTTGTGACGTTTTGGCACCAGCCTTCATCAAACAAAAACAAACAGGACAAAGAATCAGAGAGAGGAGACAAACTAAAGATTCACATCAAGCTTATGTAAACAAAATTTTAAAAAAATGAAAAAAATTAATGAAAAAATTAATTAAAAACTGTAACTGAATGAAAACTTATCTCAGTTCTTGTAAAGGCACAAAAGTGTCGCTTGTGTGTATTATAAAGGCCACATTACAAGGCCATGTTCCTGAATATTAGTTCTGGCAGAGTACACTTGACTTACTCTTTTTATGTTTTTACATAAACAGACTTTGATGGTTTGGCAGAATTTACATCAGAGGCTGAAAGTTTTGGAAACAAGTCTTTGAAGCAGAACTTACAGAAATACAGGTTCAAGAACAAATCAGATTGAGAATTTTCAGCTCTTCATTCTGTTCCTCTGTGTGTGATGGGACTAGTAATGATGATTCATTTTGTTACTAATCTTTTGTTAACATGTAACACCATATAGCTCTGGCCATCTTGCTTCTCTATCTTGTGTGGACTTTGGTGGTGTTTCTGATCAGCTCTAATGCTTTTCTTTTCCCATGCCACATGGTCAGTCTGCTGAGACATCTTTCACTTGTCCTCCTCTACCTTCTTTTTCCTTTAAATCTTTCAGCCATTATCAGGTTCCCACATATGCTTGTGAGACCTGGACACTTAACAAAACAGCTGAGAAACACATAAATGCCTTTCAATGTAAATGCTACAGAAGAGTTCTTCAAATATCATGGACACAAAAAAGAACAAATATTTCTATACTATACAGAAGGGTGATCAGGAAAAGGAGATGGACATATGTTGGTCACTTGATGAGAAGAAAAAATGATCAGAGAATCCCAAAACAAGCTATTAAGTGGAACACAACAGGCCGAAGAAAAAGAGGCAGACTGCGTGAAACTCTGAAGAGGACATTGTTATGAGAGGCCAAATTAACAGGCATAAAATCTTTTGATGAGGTTGAAAGACTCGCTGAAGACAGGAAAAATTGGCGAACTACTTTGCGAGCCCTATGTGACGTTTAACGGCACGGGAAGGATATAAGATACAGAGAGGAAGACCAAGGCGAAGATGGCTGCAAGACATCATTGAGGATCTGCAAATGGATGGATCAGCAGCAGGCCATCTTGCTCACAACTGAGAGGCCTACAGGAGTTTGGGAGGCAAAGTTCCACAAGGGACATGCAAATGAATGAACGAATCAGGTTCCCTTTGAATATTTTGACCATCTTTTTTTCTTATTATTTTAACTAGTTTTCTTTTTGCAGATTTGGTCTGGAAATTATGCATAGTTTGTTTTTATTGTAACATTTCTTATCATTTTAAAATAGAAATTTGCCAGGTAAAAGCTTCCTGTGGAACTTCGGGTACTTGGCTGTGTTCCGTACCGTCCACTACATCGGTATCCCATCACCATCACCGCTCGCAAATGCTGCCCTGTTGTTTTTAACTCTGCGGGTTGGTATGGACTTTTTATTAATGTTTAACTTTTAGGACTTGAATGCTTTACTCTTATGCCAGTGATGATGATGATTGTGAAGATGGTGATAATGATAGTGGTGGTGTTGGTGACGGTGATTATGATTATTATGATGAAAAAGCAAGTCACCATGGTTTTCTTGCCTTTCATTGCTGTACATAAGCAGTTGAATCAATGGCCTCTCAGAAACCTACAAAGATGATGATGACTTTTTTTGTTTTTAAAATTAATAGAAGTGTCTGTGTTTTTTTTTATGCAAATATTTATTGAGATGAACAACAGATGTATAAAATTTTACAGTGGTATTGAGTCATTAAATTCTGCTGATTTCTTTGCCAAGTTCATGATTCTGAACTGATTTGTGTAAATGAATAAAAACATATCATGTTATGTCAAAGAGGCACTTCAGGGAGAAGATGCCCATATTTTCCCAGACCTGTTGGCATATTACAGGGTTATGTGGTCAGCACATGGCTGGGTGCCTTTCCTTGACCTGTTGGCACACTACAGGGTTATGTGGTCAGCACCATGGCTGGGTGCCTTTCCTTGACCTGTTGGCACACTACAGGGTGATGTGGTCAGCACCATGGCTGGGTGCCTTTCCTTGACCTGTTGGCACACTACAGGGTTATGTGGTCAGCACCATGGCTGGGTGCCTTTCCTTGACCTGTTGGCACACTACAGGGTTATGTGGTCAGCACCATGGCTGGGTGCCTTTCCTTGACCTGTTGGCACACTACAGGGTTATGTGGTCAGCACCATGTCTGGGTGCCTTTCCTTGACCTGTTGGCACACTACAGGGTGATGTGGTCAGCATCATGTCTGGGTGCCTTTCCTTGACCTGTTGGCACACTACAGGGTTATGTGGTCAGCATCATGTCTGGGTGCCTTTCCTTGACCTGTTGGCACACTACAGGGTTATGTGGTCAGCATCATGTCTGGGTGCCTTTCCTTGACCTGTTGGCACACTACAGGGTTATGTGGTCAGCATCGTGCCTAGCCACCTTTCTTTCCCCAGCTCCAGAAGGAGTCAGGTGCCTCTTTCTACAGCTTGTGTGACAGAGGCTTCTCAGGCTGAACTTGAACCACGTACCTCGCCATTAGAGACAGGAGCACTAAGTACTCCACCACCCAGGTGACCATTTGAATACTTATTTACACAGCTTTCATTGGACCATTTGAAAATATCTCAAGAGAAGAAAGCAAAAAAAAAAATTCTCTATAGTTGTCTCATGAGAGTTGTACAAGAACTTCTGAAAATTGTTGTACAGAATAATGTATACAATTGTATGAATAAGATTCTGTGGTTGTTAGTTGTTAAGTATTTTTCTTTTTAACAATATGTTAAATCTGTTTAAAACAAAAATAAGAACAATTTACATTTATTAGTTTACAGACACACATTTGTGAGATTTCCATTTACACCTTGATCATACAAAAACATACAGGACAAAGAAAAAGGGAAGGAAGATAAAATATAAATTCATATCAGTGCTATGCAAATAAGAACTGAAAAAAAAAAAACTAGAAAAAAAGGAGCTGTGACTTGCAAGAAGCTGTGTCTGATGAATTTCATGTGAATTTATATCTTATTGTCTTTTCTTTTTTCTTTGTCTTGTATGTTTTTGTATGATGAAGCGTTACAACTGTGTTCTCTTTAACTTGTAAAGCTCTTCCTGGTTTTGTTTTAAATAGTTTTAACATTTTGTTATCATAGCTTTGCTTCAGTGACTTTGCATAATATTTATATATTTAGTTTTATTTATATTTATACCCAGAAACTGTTCATGTTTTTAACATCCCATAGATGGTTGGTCTAGCGTTTGAAGTTCAAGACAGCTACTCCAGAAAGGTTTTGTCTGCAGAGAAAACTAGCCCAGACAGCAAAGATAATGAGCTGAAGATCAAATATTGTAACATTAATGTCAACATCGCAGGTGTTATCAGTTATGCTTTCTGCTACATAGGATTACTGACAGGTAGAATCATTATTATTAGGATTAATAACAGGTGGAGTCATAATTTTTAGAGTTAATAACAGGTAGAATCATCATTGATGACAGATAGAATCATCAGTGTTAGGAATGATGACATGTAGAATCATCATTGTTAGGAATGATGACATGTAGAATCATCATTGTTAGGAATGATGACAGGTAGATTCATCGTTAGGGATGATGACAGGTAGATTCATCATTGTTAGGAATTATGACAAGTGGATCATTGTTAAGAATGATGACATGTAGAATCATCATTATCACAGATAATGACATGTAGAATCATTGTCACAAATAATGACAAGTAAAATCATTGTCACAGATAATGACAGGTAGAATCATTGTCACAGATAATGACAGGTAGAATCATTGTCACAGATAATGACAGGGTAGATATGACTGACAGAAATTATTTATGGAAGAGTGGATGAGAACAGAATGTCTGCATAATCTTATATATTTCTATGTGTTTTTATGTTTGTGTCTGCATAATCTTATATATTTCTATGTGTTTTTATGTTTGTGTCTGCATAATCTTATATATTTCTATGTGTTTTTATGTTTGTGTCTGCATAATCTTATATATTTCTATGTGTTTTTATGTTTGTGTCTGCATAATCTTATATATTTCTGTTTTTTTTTATGTTTCTATGGCTCACTTTCTCTTTCTGTCTGTATAATCTTATATATTTGTGTGTGTTTTATGTTTCTGTCTATCCCTCACTTTCAGTTTCTGTCTGCATAATCTTGTATATTTGTATGTGTTTTTATGTTTCATTCTGCTTATCTTATATATTTGTGTGTATTTTTGTTTCTGTCTATCATTCACTTTCTCTTTCTGTCTGCATATCTTATATATTTGTGTGTGTTTTTATGTTTTTGTCTATCATTCACTTTCTTTTTCTGTCTGCATATCTTATATATTTGTGTGTGTTTTTATGTTTTTGTCTATCATTCACTTTCTCATTCTGTCTGCATAATCTTATATATTTGTGTGTGTTTTTATGTTTCTGTCTGTCATTCACTTTCTCTTTCTGTCTGCATAATCTTATATATTTGTGTGTGTTTTTATGTTTCTGTCTATCATTCACTTTCTCTTTCTGACTGCATATCTTATATATTTGTGTGTGTTTTTATGTTTCTGTCTATCACTCACTTTCTCTTTCTGTCTGCATAATCTTATATATTTGTGTGTGTTTTTATGTTTCTGTCTATCATTCACTTTCTCTTTCTCCCCACATCCCCACATCTGTTTACATCATATGAGGATTTGTGATACGTATGTGAATGTTATAGTTTAACTTCTTTTTTTTTCCTTCCTCATAAGTCATTGTCATGTGTGGATTTCATCTGAATTGTTAACTCTTTTGTGACATACAGGTCCGTACTACAAGTATCGCACTTATCAAGACTGGCTGCATTTATCAGACAAGGTCAAATTCAATCAAGTGGAACCACTGATGAGGAGAGTCGTGCAGATACCTATTATTGGTTTCTGCTATTTATTCTTTTCGTATTTCTTTAACATTCAGGTAAATATAAACCATCTTAACAATACTGACTGCTGTCTTACGTCTACAGAAACTAACAGTTGAAAGGTGTTACATCTACAGAAACTAACAGTTTAGCAAAGATTTCCAAGGTTAAAATATGTAGAATTGAATGTTTTAGGCTTTTGTTTTGTTTTTTTTTTTTTGTGTGTGAATTTTCTGGTTGCATTGTTAACAGTCCAGGTCCGTTGGATTAGTAGTTAGGGATGTTGTATTTTAAATGCTTGTATCACATCATAGATATTAACTGCACTCTTAAATATTTATCACGTTTTCAAGATATATTTTTAATATATACATATATAAATCTCTATTAATCAAATACCTAATATTTTTACTTTTTGTCTTCAGTATGTTGAAACAGATGACTTCCTAGAAAGACCATTCCTTTATCGTCTTCTCTACATGGTCCCAATGTTCATAATTTTTCGAACACGCCTTTATTTGGCCTGGATATTGTCTGAGTGCATGTCAATCACAGCAGGACTAGGGGCATACCCGGTGAAGTCCAACCCTCGATGTGGTGAGGGGCCAACAGACTATAAACAGCTAGATATTGCGTAAGAAATTGGGTTTTTGTTTTTTAATTGACAGGTGCCAGTTTTTTGTCAAGGGTATTTTTAACAACAACCTGTCTCATGGGTGATCAGAAAAAGAAGATGGACATATGTAGACCATATGGTTAGAAGAAACAATCAGAGAATACCAAAACAAGCTATCAAGTGGAGCACAACAGGCCGAAGAAAAAGAGGTCGACCACATTAAACTCTAAAGAGGACATTGTTAAGAGAAGCCAGTTTAGTGGGCATAACATCCCTTGATGAAGTTGAAAGACTCGCTGAGAATAGGAAAACTTGGCAAACAACTATGTGAGCGCTATGTGACGTTTAACGGCACGGGAAGGATGTAAGATTAAGAATTTTTAACAAGTATTTGAGATTCGATATCTAAAGAAAATGACATTGCGAGCTCAGAGAGATGATGATGACGATGCTGGTAATAAAATATTATTTTCCCATTTTATAAATATAAACATTTGGGAATATTTTAATACATATTTTATTACAAACCAGATGTAGAAGTTAGAACACAACTGTGATGGTCATTGATTTCCTGTCCCATTGGCAGATACGAGGAAGAGAAAGATGGCAAAGTTAGTGACTATGATTTCGAGACCGTTCACAACATTGATATCTATGGGTGTGAACTGGCTCCCATGACAAAACAAGGACTACGAAGTTGGAACATGACAGTTCAATACTGGCTGGCAAATTATGTCCATCGGAGAGTTCCTCCAGCATACAAAGCTCACAGGTAATATGTTTACAGTTGTCTCTTATCTCTACTACCAGGTATGTTTATGTCTGTCTCATGCCACAAAACTCATAGGTAATATGTTTACAGTTGTCTCTTATCTCTACTAGCAGGTATGTTTTTGTTTGTCTCATGCCACAAAACTCACAAGTGTGTTTATGTCTGTCTTGTGCTACAAAACTCATAGGTGTGTTTATGTCTGTCTTGTGCTACAAAACTCACAAGTATGTTTAGGTCTGTCTTTGCTACAAAACTCACAGGTGTGTTTATGCCCATCTTTGCTACAAAACTCACAGGTGTGTTTATGCCCATCTTTGCTACAAAACTCACAGGTGTGTTTATGCCCATCTTTGCTACAAAACTCACAAGTGTGTTTATGCCCATCTTTGCTACAAAACTCACAAGTGTGTTTATGCCCATCTTTGCTACAAAACTCACAGGTGTGTTTATCTCATGCCACAAAACTGGTGGTATTGAGTGCCTGCTGTAGTTAGCATGTAAGGTGAAGTACATCATGGCACACAGCTGCCGGTGTATTAAGTGAATATGAATATTCACACTATAATCAGTCCAGTTAAAGTGAGACTATGCCCACACTGACTGGTGGGAATCATTTTTGAAAAAAATAAAAAGCAAGATATTTGTTATTGCTGCTTTATCAGTGTAGATCAGTGGTAGCTGCCTTGCAGTGGCACAACAGCTTGCGTACTCTGGCCACATCCAGCTATACCAGTGGGAGCTCTACTCCTGGCAGGTCCAGCCAACCTGGGAAGGTCTGCACGGGTAGGGGTCAGACGAAACTTTCACCCTGGTCCCCAGATTGGGGTTTGGAGCATGGGGCCAATGACCCCATCTCCGTAAAAAAGATTTGTGTTATGAAACAGATAGAGAAGCCTCGAAATTGGATGGATAAAAATGGATTGCGACCTTGGAATGTCAAAAATATTGTGAGATTTGGAACGTGGAATATAAGATTATACAGACCTAGTACTAGGAAAGGTAATCAGAAAAGTAAAAGAAGAAAGCAGTACAGAAGAACAAGCTAAAATACTAGGATACACTGATGACATCGACCTGGTGGGGGAAACTGCAAGAAGTCATCAATACCTGTGTACACCTGAGAGATGTGGCACTAAAAGTGGGCTTGACCATTAACCAAGATAAGACAGAGTATATGAAGATATCAAGAGATCCAAATTATATAAATGTTGGAGATATGATCATTAGGAAAGCATAAATATACAAATATCTAGGCACAACCTTCAATAGAAGCAACATAGTAAGCTAGGAAAGTAAAATCAGAGTGCAGACAGGGAATAAAATATACTTTGCCTTGCAACACCTGTTAAAATCCAAAATCCTGTCCCAAAACACCAAAATAACAATCTACAAAACTATAATAAGACCAACCACCATGTACGGATCAGAAACATGAAGTACAACAAAGAAAGATGAACAACAGTTGCAAATCTTTGAGAACAAGATCCTAAGAAGAATGTTTGGACCCATAAAAGATACCAACAGTGGAGAATGGAGAGCTAGAAAGAACACTGAACTGAACAGCTTATTTAAATCCCAACGAATTATGAATATCTTGAAACTGAACAGACTGCGCTGGTTGGGCCATGTACAAGGAATGGAAGAGAACAGACAAACGAAAATGATGTATGCACAAGAGATGAAGGAAACAAGACCAAGACAGAGATGGAAAGACAACATAGAAGAGGATATAAAAGAAATTGGTGTCACCAACTGGAGAGAGAGAAGATTAGGAATAGGGAGGAATGGAGGGGAACTTTATCTGCAGCAATGAGCCTTAATGGCTTGGAAAGCTGAAGAAGAAGAAGATTAATGGTAACAAACTTGAGACTGGTCACATTTCTCCCCCCTCCCTGGTTCTGTGCACGCTGATGCTCACTTTTCCCTCAGAACCTGCCCAATCTCCATATCACCCCAAGGGATAGTACTACCCACTCTGGGAACTGCTTGTATGGAGAAGTACAATAAAAGACACCTGCTACTACATAATGAGACTGTATCTGTTACATACTACACAACTCTGTATCATCTCTCAGGGTGGCAATTACTATGACTGTCAGTGCCTTCTGGCATGGCATCCATCCTGGCTACTACCTTAGCTTCCTGACAGTTCCCCCCATCTTGCTGGCAGAAGAGGTCATGATCAAGGCTTTCAGAGATGGCGCGTCACCCAAGATACAGGAGGCTTTTGACTGGGGATGCTGGTTCTTCAAGATGAGGGGCTTCGATTACATGTGCATGGGGTTTCTGCTTCTCAAACTGCATTCCACGTTAAGATATTGGTATTCCATTTACTTTATTGGTCATGTGGTGGTCGTCGTCTTCTTCATTGTTGGGAAATTAGCACTGGTCGTTAGACCCAAGAGACATTTGAAAGTCAAAGAGTAAAGAAGTGAGATAACATAGAAGGATAAGTCAATGATAATGTATGTGTGTTAGATGAAATGATATGCTTGGTATTACAGGTTTTGCCGGATACAGATTTTCTTCCCCCCCCCAAGTTCTTTGAAAACAGATTTACTGTATTGATTTACACCTTAATGGTCTAGTTACAGCCACCAGTTTATGGTAGTAGGCAGAAAGATGGAAAGTTCACATGCTGTTTGGTTCTTGATTAGAGATTGTGGTTAAGAAAATTATTGAGTTGCATACAGCTTTTCTATATTCACAGTTATGACTATTTTTTATCGCTTTTGCTGCTAGACAATTTTTACTCGCTTTCTTAAGTTGCTGCTAAGGATGAGTTAACACGTTCCAATCATTGTGTCCCTCCAGTGCTAAAGACGTGTAAACTCATTTCAAGTGTTTTTTTATCACTGCTGTGGACAGCTGTTCACATTTAATATCTGGGAAATCACAGTAGCTATTTTTAGTTGTGTGTGATCCATTTTCACACTCAGAAACCAGCCACGTGCAGGAAATGTGTCGCTTTTAATAGGTGATGAGGGCAGCCCTATTATTGTACACGCGTTGTGTGCCTTGGTAACATTGGCGACATACAGTCTAAAAAATACCCTTACACTGCTTTTTTTGTGTGTGTGTGTGTAGCATTCAGTATTCTGTACAGATTTCGTATTGTGATATTGTGGATAGATCAGTGGTCCCAATTGATGTCCATGACAAAAACTCAGGGTCCTTTTTTTTGTTAGAACAAGTAGGAATATCAGTTGCTGTTTTTTTCTTAACTACATTATAATCATTTTGAAAATTCACCAAGTTTATACTGTGTTTTTTAGTGTAGTGTAGCGTTTACTCATTAAAAGTTACTCACATTTTCTGAAAAAAATTCTTTTGCATTCAAAGCATTTAGCTACCATACAGATATGAATTTTCCAAAGTATAGGGGGTCTGCAGCATGGATTTTTAATTGAAAACCACCGAGATATAATGTACCCGAAGTTAGAGATAGGGGGAAACATCAGATCATCCGTCATTGCTTTGTGTCCTAATCTTTTCTTTTTCATAATCATTTTCACAAACGTCCAGTTTCTACAGTGACTTACTAAATGTTACGACATGAGTCGAATGGATAAATCGAACACCTGTTGTTTGGTTAGACGGAAGCAGTGGGAATAAACATTTTATTTTGTTGTCTTTTTGTTTGATTATGTGTAACAATGATTATGAAAAAAATAAATGTGTTGTGAGCTGCATAATGTGACTTAAATGAGAGGATAGTGGAAGAATCCAAGCATTACAACATGTTTATATATTTTCTGGTGATAACAAAACTGTCAGCGCCGCCAGTACATCTTAGATTTTGGGACCACAAAAAAGAATTCAGCACTGGATGAAAGTAGGCCAGCACAGTGGTGACTGGCTCTTGAGAAGTATGTAGCAGCAAAAAGGTTCAGCATTTTGCTGTCAGCTACAGTAATGTCTGCCAGATTGTGGAGAGCTTTCTGTTGTGGGCAGATAACTGTACGTATGAAGAAGAAAATAGGAATCGCTGGATCACAGCTAGCGAAGGAACATGAAGTGATGTAAAAAGCATATGCCAGTTCAGGACGTGGATCGGTGGAGCGCTGAATGCTTTAATGAACAGTCTTATCATGCTACAGAGGTATCTGGGGGGAAGGGGGGTTTGTTAGTGGTCACATTTTCCTTGACCATGTCGTGTTTCTGAGGAAACCCAACACCAACATAGCAAGACAGGTACTGACATGGAATCCTCAAGGAAATAGAAAATGAGGAAGACCTAGACTTACTTGGAGAAGAGAAATGACGACACTGCTCAGACAAGGGATACACCTGGAAGGAAGCAGAGAATAATTCCAAGAACAGGGATGACTGGAGAGCCTTTATCCGTGGCCTATGCTCTCAAGGGAGTGAAAGGCGATGATGATGATGTCAGCATCACACCTGGCTGCCTTTCCTTCCCCAGCTCCAGAAGGCACCTGGTACCCATCTCTTCTTCTGGGTTACTGGAACACCCACAACCAGACTTAAACCCCTGACCTCAGCATGAGAGACAAGGATGGTTAATGTGCCAGTACTAAGGTGCAGTTTAACAGACCAGACTTCACTCTTCTGTCCGTGCTCATAAGCAAGAGAATATAAAAAAAAACATTGGGTGTACCGTGGAACTAGAATTGTTGGAATGTACTTGTCCATCTGTTAATGTGGTGTAGTGGTTAGTGTACTCACTGCTGATCAGAACGTTCTTCGTTCAGTTTCACACTCAAGTTGGATTTTTTTTTCCAGGCAATCCAGCACAGGGGTCAACCTAGCCTTAAAAAAAAAAAAAAAAGCACAGGTGCATACAGTTTCTCTAGCAAAACAAGGCAGGTGTTGACATCCCTACCTCAAATGCTGTAGTTGCTTATAAATGTGAAGGCACTAACACTTTACACATCCACAGTATACAGAAGCCACGGAAGACAGATTTTCTAGATAGTTGCTGGAATCTTTTCTTTTTTTTTTTATTAAAAGATGACATAACTGATCATTTCTGCCATATTTTTGACTGGCAGAGAACAAGATGAAAGGTTCATGACATTCTTCTTTTTTTTTATTTTTACATGTTTCTTGTTTAAGAAAGCAAAAGAATATTTTGTTTCTTTTTTTTAATATACATTTTGTTTTTAATAATTCAGAATAAATATGTATAATTTGATTTCTCTCAATCTTGCATGACTTTATTGAGAATTTCTCTCATAACAATATACAGTCTTAAGGGCATAGCCACAATTTTTGTCAGGTGTACACTTCCTGTTTGTGTGTCCATTTTTGTGTTTTGTAATTACTGAAATATATATGCCAGACTCTTGCATTAGATCTTGACAGAAGAAAATAAAACCTGCCACTACCCAGTCATGATGTGTTCAAGTTTTGTTCATGGATATATAATGTTAACAGTGTATGTGAACTATTAAAAAATGAATACTCACATGCAGAGTTGACCATCATTTGTTTATTTTTGTATACAGGTATGTATGTTTGTGCTGCTTAGTTTGATAGACCAGATGTGACCAGACTGAAGAAAAAAAAAAGAATATGAGATGTACAATGAGCATCAATTTCATCTTCGATTTGCACATTGTTCATCCTTGACGCTCTCTCTCTTCCTTCGTTGAATGTCTTGTGCCACTGAAACACCTGAGCTTTTGATACTGCATCCTTCCCATAGGCTTTCTGTGTCAAGCGTGTCTCAGTCACAGATTTTTCAAGTAAAAAGTAAAGTAAAGTAAAGGTAACCCTGTCATGCCTTAGAGCCACATAGGGATATGGTGTTAGTGCTCACATTTTCCTTGACCTGTCAGCACACTAGAGGGTGATATGATCAGTATCACGCCTGGCCGCCTTTCCTTCCCCAACTCCACAAGAAGTCGGGTACCCATTTCTAACACAAAACTTTATCACGTATCGCTGCTCAACACTCCTCTGCATTTTGATTGATACGTGGCACTTAAACAGCTGTCCACTTCACAAGCGATCTGCACTCTGTAAAAGCTCAGGAACCCTTAACATCCCCCACTAACTTTCAGGCCTGGAAAAATCTGCCCCCCCCCACCCCCTCCAACTTGGCTGAATAAAATAATTCTCATTACTTACTGGACACACCTTGTATGATTTTATCTAGCCTCTTCACCCACTGTGGACTCTGCCATGTCACAGCAACAACATCCATCCATCTCTGTCTCTTCTGCTTAGTTAGAAATGAATTAGATGTGCTTCACTGATTAGAGTGAGCAGCTGTTACAAGCCTTAAACAGAGCAAGGTTAATATTTGATACAAGCACCATATTTTCTAGGACCCTATGAAGTGTTTACTTCTGTCTCATTTTCACCGCTACTCTCACAGTGATGTTAGTCTGATCATGTGATGTCATTTTTTCTTCTTGAGAAATCACTTATGAGCAATATACTTATTTTAAACCTTGTGATGTAGGAGAGTGCTCTGAATTTGAAACAGAACAAAAAAAAAAAAAAAAGTTACAAATTTTAGTTACTGGTGGTGCAGGTCTGGTACTGGTGGTGCAGGTCTGCTACTGGTGGTGTGTTTGAGGGTCTTTACAACTAAACCTCACATGAAGATCTTGTGATAATCACTGAAGATGCTACAGCAGATTGCTTCAATCTTCTGAGCTCACCCGAGAAGCAGCTTGTCAACAAGACCCACCATAACCAGGGAAACGTTGACTGCTATCCTGCTGGTCAAGGTGAACTAATACAACAGAGCATGGACAGGTAGGACAGAATCCTGTCTGACTATGGCATGAGCAGCTCCCTCTCTAGTCCAACACTCTTCACTCCCCAGCAGTGAGTAAAATACAGTTCATGTGACTATGATGGAGGATACTGATGAGTCAATTCATCAAATTAATATACAGTGATTTTTACATGCTTTTATCAGATGAAAGGACCCTGTGTAACAATGTTGCCTAATGTAGGCCACCAAGTAACTAAACCTCATTTCACGTAATTTCCAGGTTCTTGCAACTGCCCAGTCATTCTCTGCTACAAAATAATCAGATGAATCCAGGTTTTCCAGTAATACTTAAAGGAATGTTTACTGATGGAACATGATGATGATGGTATAGTGATCATAGCTTGTAACAGATTGAACTGTACAAGTCCAGTTCAGCTGTCAGTACATCCAGCCATGGAGCTGGTACCTCCTCACACATACAAACCCAGGAACAAGACTTGATGAAACATCCAGGACTCCATGTAGACTGAAACAAGAAAATAGTCCTCTCACATCAACCTCTCACTCTGCTCTCCCCAAGTAACAAACTAACCACCCGAGTTCAGCCTCAGAATCACCTGCTAGCCAAAGTCTAAAAACAAGTCATGCAAACATCCACTGAACAGTAAACACAAAACTGTGGCCATGACCCCTAGCACAGTCACGTGCTAGTGCTTATAACATATCCTGTTACACCTGACCTGGGCTTCAGATTCTAACTAAAAGTCTTACAACACTTGTCACACATTTTACCTTCACAATAAAGTTGTTACTTCAAAATATGCATGCCTTCCCCCTTTTGTTGATCTAAACTTTAAGCTTTCACAAACAAAATGATATAATTCATTCATTAGGAAACCATTCTGGAAAAATTCATGATATATTTGAATGTATAAACTAGGAAAAAGTAGGAGCAGCTTTATTACTTAACGATTACAAAGTTGTGACATTTCAGCATGAGCCTTAATCATACAAAAACATACAGGACGAAGAAATAGAGAGAGGAGATAAAGTACAGATTCACATGAATACTAAAAAAAATATATATATATATATATTTTAAAGAGTACTTAGCTGTAAATTGTAAGGTGTGACTTGTCCGGTGGTGTGTGTCAGGAATGGATTTAGTAGAACATGGAGACTGTTTAAATAGAGACCTGTGATATGTGGTTGGTGGGTTGTAACTGGGGGTGGTGGATGGGGAACCGGGGAAGGGAGAGAGTGATACAATGTTGACCTAGCCAGGAGAAATTGAAATAGATGATTGGGGAAGAGGGGTTGCAAGGTGATGCTGTGAGGAGGTTTGAAAAGTAAGAAGGGGCAGAGCTTAGTGGAGAGGTACTCTAATGATTGAGGAGAATGTTAAGTGTAGCTAAACAGCGAGTTTAACCCATGTGGCTCCAGCGTCCCATAAGTTTGAATGCAGCGGTTCTCAAACGCCAAGCAGCTTGTGTCATCTGCGTGACACTGATGATATATTTATAGATTCAGTAACAGTTGAAAGATGTAAGTTATCACATTTTATATGTAGCTGTACTGTTATACTTGAACTGAAGCTTTGTAAATAGCAGTCGGGAGTAAAAATGTCTGTAGCTCTGGGTTGTTGGAGCCAATCAAAATCCTGTAACACTTCTAGTGACAAGATAATGGCTTTCTTTATTCTGATTAGCGGAGCAGGGCTTGTTTCTGTCAAGATGCTTGGGTCCACTAGGAATTTTCAGTCATGCCACTGTTATTCTCCTCATACACCCATTCAATACCTGCTCATCATCATCATCTGCAGTGAATGATACAGAAAATCCAATGGGTAACAATGAGATGGCTGGAAAATTGAAGACCAGCCATAAAGTGCTGCAGTAGCTAAAAGTCTGACAGGGCAGAAGAATGTCATGAGGATGTTTGTTAATTTCTGTACAATATTCTGAAGCTGAAGAAGATGGCTATGATGTACAGTCACTGAAGATGGCTTTCTATGATGTGCAGTCAGTGGAGATAGCTTTCTATGATGTAAAGTAACTGGAGATGAATGTACTGGTATCATTACTTCCAACCAGAGACAAATCAGCGAGCAAACAAGTGGTGAAGATCTTCCTTGCTGAAATCTTACAAATATTTGTACTTAAAAAACCCCAAAAACGGGGAAGGTAACCTGCAGTCAGGTCAAAATGTGTTTTGCTCAGTTCTAGTGTGCTGTTACAGCACAGCAACATACTGCCTCACAAAGCATATGCATTAGCTCAACAAACTATGAATCTGTGTTTGAAGTGTCTTCCACATCTTGTATATTCACCTGACCCCACACCACGTAATTATTATGTGTTTGGACTCCTCAAGGAGGCACTAGGTTGGAAGAAGTTCAGCATGGGCAAGGAGATTAAAGAGGCTGTGCTTGTTAAGTAATAAAGCTGTCCCTACTTTTTCCTAGTTTATAAAATAAAGAAGCTGTGCTTGTTAAGTAATAAAGCTGTCTCTACTTTTCCCTAGTTTATAAAATAAAGAAGCTGTGCTTGTTAAGTAATAAAGCTGTCCCTACTTTTTCCTAGTTTATAAAATAAAGAGGCTGTGCATACATGGTCAGTTTGATTTTTTTTTTTTTTTTCATTAGTGAAGCACACTGAATGTGTAGTGACTATGCTGAAAAGTGGCAAAGAGTTTTCAATCATATCTGTGCTTTTTACTGAAATAAAAAACAAAAATTTAGGATTACTTTTGACTCACCCTTGTAAATAAATATATAAATACACACAAAGCCACTGCAGTAAAGCTGTCATTACAAATAATTACTTTTTTAAAAAAACAAAGTAGGAACAGCTTTACTCATTAACAAAGTGCAGTTTTATCCACTTGTTAGAGACTTGAAGCTCATGGCTTTCTGTTGGAAATGTTGTGTACAATATTAGAACTTGTCATTGTAGTTAACCTGGAGAAAGCTCAAGTGATGTAAGTGAATCATATGCCTTCACCACTTGGATGAGCCAGCTCCTGTATGATAAAATGCAGAAGCTGGTTTTGTTCACAGTCCAACATAGGCCACAGTTCTTTCTGTAATGCTTTCAGAGACTCCAGATCTTGAGACTGGCAGGCCATCTGTGGACAGTGATGTTACTGTGACCTTAGTAAAGATACTGCTTTTTTTTTTTTTTTTTACTTCGTAAGATATATTACAAAACAAAGGTCACTCTAATGAAATTCATTAATATACTATTTTTACTGCATAACACTTCTGGTGACAGGAAGTCTGAAGGACAACTTATGAGAGGTTCTGGGTTGGTGAGCAGCTAAGATCTGTCCAATGAGCAAATCATCTTGAATCCTGCCAGGTGCTGGAATTTTTCCACAAGCTTATAAAAGTTGTTCTGACCTAGTTGCTGAGATCCAATATCAATCTTTGAAACCACTGGTTCTTGCCTGCAAGATGGATATTATTCTTTGAAAGCAGAGATTCCTGCCTGCAAGACATATCAAAACGCATCATGCACACGCTACCAGTGTGCTACATAAAAAAAAAGGACACATTAAAATAAAAATCTTTCACTGCTTCAATCTCTTGAGCTCACTCACGAGGCAGCTTACTGAGAAGACCCACCACCATAGGGAAAATGTTGCATGCTATCCTGCTGGCCAAGATGAAATAATACAACAGAGCAGGGAGAGATTTGGGTTTACGTCTGCGTGGAGAAAATGGGAAGAAAAAACTGAAAGAAAACTATTTTACATGTCACATACGATTCGGCATAATTTACACAACCAGATTAAACACTGCAAACTTCCTGTGCTACTTCTACTCTACAGCTTTAAAATAGTCTCCAGACACGCTTTTGTTTTCAAGAGAAAAATGCACACAGAGGAACCAAAATGGAGCAATATTTACTATCATGATAAACTGCCACATCTGACATTTTGTACTTACCACAACAGACTGTAACAAAAGGTATAGATCTTCTCCTAGGTACATTTCTGAGGAAAGAAATGTTTATAATAGCTGTTTATATACCCACACACTTTCTAAGTTTCTAACACAAATTAGCTGTCCAGAAACACAGGTCATGAAGGAGACGGAACATAAATCCTGGACTGTCACAGAAGCAAAGATGTTCTCAGAGATGTTGTACAATATGGAAAACATAACAAATACAGAAGTTTGAGAACTAGATAATCACTGACAGTCTGAATGAAAAAAAAACAACTTTTTTTTCCAGATTTCAGATTTGATGAAACTGAAACTGTTGGTCTTTTGATAAGAATTAATGAAATATGCAAAAAAGTAGATGAATTTAAATTGTGACACAGATTGGATATTTACCTGTAATACTGTCACATGACTCCCAGGTGTATTTTTCCAGAGTCTGAGCATGTTCTGGTCTGATTCTCTGTGGCGTTGGCTGGGATAATGTTAGAAAATGAAAGCAAAGATAATGTTAGAAAATGAAAGTAAAGATAGTGTTAGAGAACGAAAGTAAAGATAATGTTAGAAAATGAAAGTAAAGATAATGCTTTTTTTTTTTTACTTCGTAAGATATATTACAAAACAAAGATCACTCTAATGAAATTCATTAATATACAATTTTTACTGTGTAACACTTCTAGTGACAGGAAGTCTGAAGGACAACTTAAGAGGTTCTGGGTTGGTGAGCAGCTAAGATCTGTCCAATGAGCAAATCATCTTGAATCCTGCCAGGTGCTGGAATTTTTCCACAAGCTTATAAAAGTTGTTCTGACCTAGTTGCTGAGATCCAATATCAATCTCTGAAAACACTGGTTCTTGCCTGCAAGATGGATATTATTCTTTGAAAGCAGAGATTCCTGCCTGCAAGACATATCAAAACGCATCATGCACACGCTACCAGTGTGCTACATAAAAAAAAGGACACATTAAAATAAAAATCTTTCACTGCTTCAATCTCTTGAGCTCATTCAAGAGGCAGCTTACTGAGAAGACCCACCACCATCGGGAAAATGTTGCATGCTATCCTGCTGGCCAAGATGAAATAATACAACAGAGCAGGGAGAGATTTGGGTTTATGTCTGCGTGGGGAAAATGGGAAGAAAAAACTGAAAGAAAATTATTTTACATGTCACATACGATTCGGCATAATTTACACAACCAGATTAAACACTGCAAACTTCCTGTGCTACTTCTACTCTACAGCTTTAAAATAGTCTCCAGACACGCTTTTGTTTTCAAGAGAAAAATGCACACAGAGGAACCAAAATGGAGCAATATTTACTATCATGATAAACTGCCACATCTGACATTTTGTACTTACCACAACAGACTGTAACAAAAGGTATAGATCTTCTCCTAGGTACATTTCTGAGGAAAGAAATGTTTATAATAGCTGTTTATATACCCACACACTTTCTAAGTTTCTAACACAACTTAGTTGTCCAGAAACACAGGTCATGAAGGAGACGGAAAATAAATCCTGGACTGTCACAGAAGCAAAGATGTTCTCAGAGATGTTGTACAATATGGAAAACATAACAAATACAGAAGTTTGAGAACTAGATAATCACTGACAGTCTGAATGAAAAAAAAACAACTTTTTTTTCCAGATTTCAGATTTGATGAAACTGAAACTGTTGGTCTTTTGATAAGAATTAATGAAATATGCAAAAAAGTAGATGAATTTAAATTGTGACACAGATTGGATATTTACCTGTAATACTGTCACATGACTCCCAGGTGTATTTTTCCAGAGTCTGAGCATGTTCTGGTCTGATTCTCTGTGGCGTTGGCTGGGATAATGTTAGAAAATGAAAGCAAAGATAATGTTAGAAAATGAAAGTAAAGATAGTGTTAGAGAACGAAAGTAAAGATAATGTTAGAAAATGAAAGTAAAGATAATGTTAGAAAATGAAAGTAATGATAATGTTAGAAAATGAAAGTAAAGATAATGTTAGATAAAAGATATGCAGTTTAATGTTGGTATAATCAGATCATTTTTAACCTTCTAAATCTGAGAACTGTACTTCAGGAAAACAATAAACCTTGAGAAATGGATGGGCGTTGTTATGACGGCATTCTGAGACAAAACAGTTAGATCTTTGGCCTTCAGGAATTCAAGATATCAAAGGTTGTGTTATTTTAGATGAAACAAAATGTCACCAACTAATGTTTGAGGCAGTTACACAATTCTGATGACCTGTGATGTACAGCCAAAAGAGTTCAAATTATACTATAATGAGAATCTGAGAAATAGGGCACATTTATTATAATTATTTTTGTAAAAATATGGGTTCTTTTGGTTAAAATGATTTTTATCTAAACCATCCTAAAATACTGTAGTTAAGATGTAACACAGAACTGTACTGTCTGATCTTTGTTCCTGATAAAGTCATTGTCTTCTCCTGGCCAATACAAATCATACAGCTCTTTTCACCTTAGTAAACAGCACAGAAACAGGTAGATGTCAAATGTTAATGGAAGAAGATTAACAAATTCTCTAATGGCTAATTTTACCAATATTGAAAGCATAACTGACCATAGTAACAACATGTCTGAGTTTAGATTACTAGGCTCAATCTTTCTGTGCTGGGCCCATAATCTATTACATAAAGAAACGGTTCTAAGGACTGTAAATGCGTCTCAAACAGCCTCTGGCAGTCAAGTCCAGCTCCTGGCCTTCCCGTGGCAGAACTGTTTAAACTGACAGGAGAAGGGGTGAGGGCGAATATCTGGCCCCTGAAAACTAGATACTTAGGGTAGACGAGTGGCACGTTTGGTAGCTCATCTGCCACTGTTGGCGAGATTTTTCAGTTGCCGTGCGTGGAGCGGTGTTCCTCCCGGCCAATGAAGAAAGGTGCAAATGAGGTGCAGCATCACTGCAGAAAAGGTGGTAGAAAGGATAAAGTGAAACAAACAGTCAAATCACGGCACCTCTGGTCTGGAGGTCGGCCACGTCCTGAGTGCAGTCATATCGGGTGAAATGCATGAACCGGCTTGTCCCAGAGGTTAAGACACTGCTGGTGAGACTCTTCAAATGCCGCACGTGGAGTGAAGCTCCTCCCGGTCAAGGAAGAAATGCGGAAAAGAAATAAAGGTTGCTGTGTGGTGCCGATGGGAAAAGTGGTGGAAAGGATAAAGTGAAGTCTAATCGGTATGTCCAGCAGTATCGTTACGAGAGCTATACATACCACGGCACCTCTGCTCTAGAGGCAGGCCATGTCCGAAATACACCTACACTGGTGAAATATGTCTAAACCGGCACACACCAGGGGTGGAACTTGATGGCTAGACGTATCATGCCACCTCCGCTCTAGAGGTCGGTCATGCCTGATATACACCCATACTGGTGAATTTTGCCTAAACCGGCTCACACCAGGGGTGAATCTTGAAGGCTATGCATGTCACAGTACCTCTGCTCTAGAGGTCGGTCACGTCCCAAACACACCCATACTGGGATAATATGCCTAAACCAGCTCAACCCAGGGGTGGAAGTCACTAGTGGCGAGGATTCGTCCTCCGGGACAAAAGCTCCATCCTTGTCACAACTAGGAAGGGTAGCGGCCACAACCGCAAAATGCTGAAGTCGGAGACACTGGACCAGGGCAGTCTAGATAGGCAACCACCTCTCACCCAGCAGGGATGTTTGCGTATCCTAATCACGCTGAGGTTTTCCGGTGAGAAAGTCCAACTCTGGACTGGATGGGCAACCACCTCTCACCCGGCGGTGATACACGGGTATCTCAAAACACGTCGAGGTTTTCCGGTGAGAAGGTCCAACTCTGGCCTGGGTGGGCTACCGCCTCTCACCCAGCGGGGATGCACTGATATCCTAAACACGTCGCGGTCTTCCGGTAAGAAAGTCCAACCCTAGACTAAACTGGTGCAATGAAAACCATGGTGTCACGCAATCCTTCTTCTGAGACCCACCAAGAATACAGGCTAAAGCCCTGTGATACTCTGAACCCCTTGTGGTCCTCTTGTGGATCTCTTTCAGGGACCACACAGGAGACCACAGGACCTAACGAGGACCACAGGTGTAAATTCAGTAGGATCACAGTGCGGTTTTGGTGGTAAAAGCGAACGAAGAAGAAGAAGAAGAAGACATAAAGAAATATTGGAAGTTGTATCACAAAAAACTAACAACTGAACCAGAGACGACAGCCAAAAACCTATGCATAGATACTCACACTCCAAATAGGCCTACACTAGATCCTCACAAAACACTTGGAGGTGAAACTGTGAAGATTATGTCTGAGAAAGCCTAAGCAGACTCTAAGCACTCCTGGATGTTCCCCACCTCTACAAAACATCACAAGCTTAGCCCTTTCCTATCCATGTTTAAAACTTCAAGCCCTATAGAATTCAATTTATTTGCATCTTCAATTGCCAGTTTCCTTTTTTTTGAATTCAGATCTGGTTGTTTTTCAGCTTCCTTGTATCTCAACTGCAAAGTGACATATATAAGATAATTTAGGACATGCAGTGATAACTCTTTTGAATCTGAGTTTGTTTTTTTTTTTCCTGCATATACTGTACATAAACTTTGTTCTTGACAGAGGTCTGAAAAGAAATCAAGAAATCACGGGCACTCAAATACAAATTAAGATCATAAGGAAAATACAGTTCTGTAGATGTGTTAGATGCTGAAAGACCTTAGTGAATATAGCAACCACTGGAAAACTCAAGGAAAAAAAAGACAGAGAAAAATATGCAAGAGACTGACAAGCTGGCAGGGAGAAGAGCAACAAATCTGACCAGAGATACAACGAACCACAGACAATAAATGAACAAGTAACAAACATAGGAACATTCTGCATATACCTGCAACAACAGAAGTAACAGCAGCCTTGTAACTTTACATTTTGCTAGAATATCACAGTAACAAACATACAAACATTCTGCATATACCTGCAACAACAGAAGTAACAGCAGCCTTGTAACTTTAAATTTTGCTAGAATATCACAGTAACAAACATTCTGCATATACCTGCAACAACAGAAGTAACAGCAGCCTTGTAACTTCACATTTTGCTAGAATATCACAGTAACAAACTTACGAAAATTCTGCATATACCTGCAACAACAGAAGTAACAGCAGCCTTGTAACTTCACATTTTGCTAGAATATCACAGTAACAAACATACGAAAATTCTGCATATACCTGCAACAACAGAAGTAACAGCAGCCTTGTAACTTCACATTTTGCTAGAATATCACAGTATGCTCCTATTGGCCTGCCTGTAGTTGAAGATCCTGCCAAATGACTTCTAAAGTTTAGTTGGCCACATGGGAATATATAGTTACACACATAAACTAAACTGCCAAAAATGCTTCTGTTTCAGTCAAACAAAATTCTAAAGCTTAACTAACCAAACATGCACACACTGGGTCAATCTGCATATAAGCTAAAACTATGTTAAGTACTACAGTGTGAAGCAAACATGACCACTGATCAGTCACGTATGTTCTCATTATGCCTGCCTTCTGCAAGTACATTTTTTTTTGTGTGATTCTCTTTAGAGACAAAAGCATTAACTCTATGAAACTATACTCAGCCAAAATCCTGCCCAACTTCAGGAAAGTGCTCCTCAGAGAAGCTGAGTCACAAGAGACTGAAGAATACTGTAAAAACTGGCATGACCCTCATTATGACAAAGCCCACGGAACAGCTTTTCAATAGAAACCAGCAGCTGGAGTGAGCATACACCTTTCACTCTAGCTTATGAGAAAAGTCATGACAGTAAAACAAGATTTTTATGAAGACTTGCATAGCTGAGAAGTCCTGTTTCATTCAACCAGTCCATGCATGGCCATGGAAAAATTACTGTTTATAGTTTACTCATAAACCTCTACTGTCTATAAAAAAAAAAGTTCATGTACAATGCCCATACAGGAACATACATTATGTGCATGGAGGTTCAAGGTTTGCAAAAATTGTAAAATGACATGCATTATATACGTGTACAAATATGGTAACTACTTACTGACCTTCACATTCACAAATAAGCGCACCACCCAATCACTGATCTTAACCTTCAGAAATGAGTACACTAATCACTGATCTTAACCTTCAGAAATGAGCACACTATTCACTGATCTTAACCTTCAGAAATGAGCACACTAATCACTGATCTTAACCTTCAGAAATGAGCACACTAATCACTGATCTTAACCTTCAGAAATGAGTACACTATTTTTTGTGTGATTCTCTTTAGAGCAAAAGCATTAACTCTATGAAACTATACTCAGCCAAAATCCTGCCCCACTTCAGGAAAGTGCTCCTCAGAGAGACTGAAGAATATTGTAAAAATGGCATGACCCTCATTATGACAAAGCCCACGGAACAGCTTTGCAATAGAAACCAGCAGCTGGAGTGAGCATACACCTTTCACTCTAGCTTATGAGAAAAGTCATGACAGTAAAACAAGATTTTTATGAAGACTTGCATAGCTGAGAAGTCTTGTTTCATTCAACCAGTCCATGCATGGCCATGGAAAAATTACTGTTTATAGTTTACTCATAAACCTCTACTGTCTATAAAAAAAAAAGTTCATGTACAATGCCCATACAGGAACATACATTATGTGCATGGAGGTTCAAGGTTAGAAAAATTGTAAAATGACATGCATTATATACGTGTACAAATATGGTAACTACTTACTGACCTTCACATTCACAAATAAGCGCACCACCCAATCACTGATCTTAACCTTCAGAAATGAGCACACTATTCACTGATCTTAACTTTCAGAAATGAGCACACTAATCACTGATCTTAACCTTCAGAAATGAGCACACTAATCACTGATCTTAATCATCAGAAATGAGCACACTATTCACTGATCTTAACCTTCAGAAATGAGTACACTAATCACTGATCTTAATCTTCAGAAATGAGCACACTAATCACTGATCTTAACTTTCAGAAATGAGCACAGTAATCACTGATCTTAACTTCAGAAATGAGCACACTATTCACTGATCTTAACTTTCAGAAATGAGCACACTAATCACTGATCTTAACCTTCAGAAATGAGCACACTAATCACTGATCTTAATCATCAGAAATGAGCACACTATTCACTGATCTTAACCTTCAGAAATGAGTACACTAATCACTGATCTTAATCTTCAGAAATGAGCACACTAATCACTGATCTTAACTTTCAGAAATGAGCACAGTAATCACTGATCTTAACTTTCAGAAATGAGCACAGTAATCACTGATCTTAACTTTCAGAAATGCATGACCAACCACTTACTTCAGAAATGCGTGACCAACCACTTACTTCAGAAATGTGTGACTAACCACTTACTTCAGAAACACATGACCAACCACTTACTTCTATCTTGAGAAATGAATGCACTAACCAACCAAGCTCCTCTATTTCACACAGTCTAAAGTTTTGATGTTAGACATTTCTCTTTATCTTTCTCTCTCACATCACATTCTAAATTTGTTTGTTTTTATCTACACATTTGCACCCACACTCAGCACAGAACATCTGATACAAACCTCCACGTTCATGTGCCAGATAAGCCATCTCAGTCAGGACTGCCAAAGCTCCCTCATAATCCTCTGAATCAAAAGAATAAAATCACAAATTAGAAAATAGGAAACTCGCTTGTCATCATCTTACCAACAAAAGCAGCACAAAAATATTTTTCAGCATTGAACAACAATTCCAAAAATATCAAAATCTAGAATCTGGGATTCTTCTACAGGTTTCTTTTGCTTCTCAACCTTTCTCTTCACAAATAAAACATTTCAAGTGATTTTTCTTATGCTAAAAACATCCCACTCAATCTTTAAATAAATTCAATGGAATCCCTGATATAAGCAGAAGGTAAGCGAGATATCAAGTTCAGGTACACTATCCAGATAGGACATGAAAAAAACTATGTAAAGAAAGTGGAGATGCATGCAGTACAAGACCACAGCCATACGGGACATGCAGGACAGAAGTATCTGATTTAAATCAACTCTCCGTGCACTGGAAAATATATGTCATTCTGCTCAGGTAAATCAGTTTCTAAACTCATACAGCATCAAGCCATTACAGAGAATAAGAAAATGGCAGATCAGGCAAGTCAAAAGCAGGTACATCAGTTACTAGTCCATGTCAGCATACATATTCAAAGTACAGACCATCTTTCTTACAAAGGAGGATACAAATAAAGCCAAGAGTTTAATTTTTCATCTATTTTTCATGTTTTTATCTGTTGTGTCGTTTTTGTATGTGATCCTTGAAAAAAGGCTTTCACCAAAATATTGGATTATGTATGTTCTTCATTATACATGCCCATCTTACTTTCTGCCATTACTGTTTCTGCCTACTCTTTCCTCATCTTTCTATTCTTTCATAAAACTGAATCACACAGCTTTGCCTACTTCATTACTAGAACAGTTTTACCACAGTCCTCATTTCTCTTACCTCTCTTACTCAAAGAAGGTAGATTCCATTATTTTCACTGAAACTAAACTTCTCCGTGCAAAGTGTCTTTGTCTTTGCTTAGGTTTTTTTATTCTTCCTATCACAACTTTCAAGCACTAGTTAATCAGACTGACTGACTGATCCATGGTCAAGAAAAGTCAACACTCCACTCACTATCCTAAACCAGCACACATACACAGTATATTACATCAGCTTAATCTGCACAAATGGACATTCTACAGGAATCATTTATCAGTCTTTCTATAACAAATATCAGACTGCCAAGGTTAAGCACACTTCAGAAATATTTCTACAAAAACTTAAAACATAAACATGCACAAATATTAAATGTTTGCTGATACTGACACAATACAAATGTATTCTGAGAGTTTTGGCATTATTCTACAGGTTTCTTTTGCTTCTCAACCTTTCTCTTCACAAATAAAACATTTCAAGTGATTTTTCTTATGCTAAAAACATCCCACTCAATCTTTAAATAAATTCAATGGAATCCCTGATATAAGCAGAAGGTAAGCGAGATATCAAGTTCAGGTACACTATCCAGATAGGACATGAAAAAAACTATGTAAAGAAAGTGGAGATGCATGCAGTACAAGACCACAGCCATACGGGACATGCAGGACAGAAGTATCTGATTTAAATCAACTCTCCGTGCACTGGAAAATATATGTCATTCTGCTCAGGTAAATCAGTTTCTAAACTCATACAGCATCAAGCCATTACAGAGAATAAGAAAATGGCAGATCAGGCAAGTCAAAAGCAGGTACATCAGTTACTAGTCCATGTCAGCATACATATTCAAAGTACAGACCATCTTTCTTACAAAGGAGGATACAAATAAAGCCAAGAGTTTAATTTTTCATCTATTTTTCATGTTTTTATCTGTTGTGTCGTTTTTGTATGTGATCCTTGAAAAAAAGGCTTTCACCAAAATATTGGATTATTGTATGTTCTTCATTTATACATGCCCATCTTACTTTCTGCCATTACTGTTTCTGCCTACTCTTTCCTCATCTTTCTATTCTTTCATAAAACTGAATCACACAGCTTTGCCTACTTCATTACTAGAACAGTTTTACCACAGTCCTCATTTCTCTTACCTCTCTTACTCAAAGAAGGGAGATTCCATTATTTTCACTGAAACTAAACTTCTCCGTGCAAAGTGTCTTTGTCTTTGCTTAGGTTTTTTTATTCTTCCTATCACAACTTTCAAGCACTAGTTAATCAGACTGACTGACTGATCCATGGTCAAGAAAAGTCAACACTCCACTTACTATCCTAAACCAGCACACATACACAGTATATTACATCAGCTTAATCTGCACAAATGGACATTCTACAGGAATCATGTATCAGTCTTTCTATAACAAATATCAGACTGCCAAGGTTAAGCACACTTCAGAAATATTTCTACAAAAACTTAAAACATAAACATGCACAAATATTAAATGTTTGCTGATACTGACACAATACAAATGTATTCTGAGTTTTGGCATTATTTAATTGTTTTCTTTTTTTCACTGTATTTAAATCACAAAATCTTAGAGAACTTTTCACAATTTTTTTTTACAGAAGTGAAGTTCCAGATAATGCTCAGCAATATTCTACACTTACTTGTATCCATCTTGCATCTTGAAACCATGTTTAGTGAATCAAGACAATCCAAAGCACTCTGAAAAATAAAACATTTGTGTTTAGTCTATCTACATGAGACTGTGTTAAGTCATTTATGATTTAGATGAATCTCGGAGGCATATTCAGTGTTTTATAAAACAATGTGGGTGGATCTGAGGGGACATATTCAGTGTTTTATAAAACAATGTAGGTAGATCTGAGGGAACATATTCAGTGTTTAATAAAACAATGTAGGTAGATCTGAGGGGACATATTCAGTGTTTTATAAAACAATGTAGGTAGATCTGTGGGGACATATTCAGTGTTTTATAAAACAATGTGGGTGGATCTGAGGGGACATATTCAGTGTTTAATAAAACAATGTGGGTAGATCTGAGGGGACATATTCAGTGTTTTATAAAACAATGTGGGTGGATCTGAGGGGACATATTCAGTGTTTTATAAAACAATGTAGGTAGATCTGAGGGGACATATTCAGTGTTTTATAAGACAATGTGGGTGGATCTGAGGGGACATATTCAGTGTTTAATAAAACAATGTGGGTTCTTATAAATTAATGTTTTACATTTGCGTAGTAATCATTATGAAATAGTTAATTGCTCTAGAGCTTCACTTTGCTTTATCATACCCTGATGTTTACCTAGACAGGCTGTGTCCTGTCCTTTGGTTGTTAGGTGTCTCTTGCTCATCTTTTGATTTTGTCAGTCAAAATGTCTACTGTCCATATTTTGATGTTATTAGACAGGATGTCTCTTGTCCATCTTTTAATGCTGTCAGACAAGAGATATCATATCAGTCTTAACTCTTTCCGTGCTGGAGGAAGAAACACGGACGTTTTCTGGAGTGCGGGAGTAAAAACGCGGGTCCTTGTCAGTAAGGGGTCTAGGTGTAAAATGGAATGAAAAACAGTGTTTCCATGTACTTCCGTATACGTAATATGTATCAAAGTGTAGCTAAATGAATGAAAATTTCATAAATGCAGAGTTTTTTAGGAAAAAAGAAGTAATGTGATGTTTTTAGACACTGATTGTGGCCAGCTCACCATCGGCTAGATCTAGATTCGCGCTTCTTACCCCTATTTACCATCTAAGATGTGTAGATCTACTTATCGATCTCGTATTGTGACTCCGTATGGCATTTTCGCTTACTGAATGTCTGAAATAACCTCCTAACTACTCCTAACTACTTCTCCAGTCGTCTAAATATGTCTAAATCTACTTAGAAAACATTCAAGAGCAGCGGGGTGGCCATAGGCTATGTCCATACCCCTATCTACATCGTAAAAAATTGAAAAATTTCCATGCTTCTCGTCCGTATTCTCGCTCGGCATCGCTCGTAACTAGGCACGCATTCGCCATTTTGAAAGTGTCACCGGAATCGCGGACGAAATATGTACAATCTAAATGTTACACCGGTTGTTTTAATGAAACAAACAATCCTGACAATACGCTCTCAGCATTGAAACCGGAAGCGGCAGGATCGTGCCAATACGCTCGGGAAGAGTTAAGATGTCTATCTCTTCATGCTGTCAGACAGCATGTCTCTTATCAAGCTCCTGGTATTGTCCCAGATTCTGTTCTCTTGGTGAGATAGTCTACAAGGCTTTTGTTTATCACAGAACAAAACAAAGAATACATCTTTAATTTATATATTTGCTACTTAACTCAATCCACGCTATTGATCGTTACAGCGATATTTCCGGTATCCCGAAGCTACCGTATGATCATTATAGTTTGTTTCAATAAAACAATCGGTGTAACATTTAGATTGTACATATTTCGTCCGCGATTCCGGTGGCACTTTTCAAAATGGCAAAAGAGTGCCTAGTTACGAGCGATGTCGAGCAAAAAAAAGGAAGAGAAAGACCGAAATTTTTCAATTTTTGATGACGTAGATAGGGGTATGGACATGGCCTGTGACCACCCCACTGCTCTTGAATGTATCCCAAGTAGATCTAGACATATTAGACGACAGGAGAAGTAGTTAGAAGGCTATTTCAGACATTAATTTAGCGAGAATGCAACATAGAATCAAAATACGAGATCGACAAGTAGATCTACACATCTCAGATGGTAAGTAGTGCAGATCTAGACCTAGCCGATGGTGAGCTGGCCACAATCAGTGTCTAAAAACATCACATTACTTCTTTTTTCCTAAAAAACTCTGCATTTATGAAATTTTCATTCATTTAGCTATACTTTGAAGCATAAAGTATACGGAAGTACATGGAAATACTGTTTTCCATTCCATTTTACAACTAGACCCCCTTACAGACCAAGACCCACGTTTTTAGTTCCGTTCGCTACCTTACGTCCATGTTTCTTCCTCCAGCACGAGAAGAGTTAAGCAAGGGGTTCTTTTCACTTTAATTGGTGAACCAAATGAGCCCATGACTTACCTGAGACAGCAACTCTGCAGCTCTCTGGTAGTGTCCAATAGCCTCCCCTGGCTTGTTCACTTTCTGAAAACATGAAACAACAATCACATTTATATACTGTCCAAAAAGAGAAACGCACAGCTTATATAAGCTTCACTTTTTTATATGTTATGACAAAAATTTTTTTCTCGGGTATCTCAAACCAAACCAAAAACTGTCACCAAGATATCAGGTCCATGATTTTGCACAAATTTTGCTATTCTTTTGTACAGTCAGAACACAGTAGCTGCCCTTGCTAATCACGCATTTTTTTTACCATAACTCACACTGCGTTTATGGAAAAGTCATGATTTTTGTGGTGAGCACAACTCACTTCCCACACAAATGAAATCCACACACAAATGAAAGGATGAGGTTACATAAACAAATTCAGTTAATTTTCAAGCAGACAATTATGGCACCTCTATTGCAAAATTTATTATTATACTGCTATTGGTCACCTGCAAGCAGGCGAAGTCAAAGTCAGGTTGCCAGGCATTTAAACATGTAGCAGAGTACCATCAGTCGACTTTGGCACAGTTTCCACGCCACTGGCTCAGCTGAAGACCAGCACCACAGTGGATGACCCAGGATGACAACACCAGCTGCTGATCACCTCAGAAACAGGTTTACAACAGCTTCCTCATTGCTTACAGGACGTCGTGTATCTGATCAAACTGTCCGGAATAGACTGCATGAAGCTGGACTGGTGGCACGATGAGATGCCATCACCAAAATCAACTTGTCTGGGCTAACCAACATCGGCCCTGGATAACTGATAATCAATGGAGATGCGTCTGGTTTAGTGACAAATCTTCTTTTTTGTTGCACCACTATGATATGCAGAGAAGGGTCTACCGTAGGCCAAATGAACGTTTTGCCCAAAATTGTGTTAATGAAGCTCCGCCACATGGTGGTAGAGATGTAATGGTATGGGAAATGATCAATTTCAATGGAAGGAGTCAATTGGTGCAGATTGAAGGAGGCTTGAATGCGCAACGATACGTCAGTGAAATTCTTCGACCCATGTCTTTCCATTTTTGGCTGCACAAAGGTCTGTGTTTCAACAGGACAACGCCAAACCCCATTTTGCATGGTTCACCACACAGTTCCCGACTGCCAGCAACATTCTCACACTTCCCTGTCTCCAAACATGAATCTGATTGAGCACCTATGGGATGAGCTGCAAAGATGTATTTGTCGCCGAAATGTTCTCCAGCCAATCGTCGTGATCTGTGGCAGGCACTCCAGGAAGAGTGGGGAACCATCCCACAGGCGCACATCAGACATCTGATCGCATCTATGCTCAGGAGATTCCAGTCGCTGATCGATGCAAGCAGAGGCCACACACCATACTAACTTGAGAACCCCTGGGACTAACAAATTCTCGTCACACAGATGCAAGAAACTGTCAAGTGAGTGTTTAAATCCTTAGGTATTATTGTGTGCAATTTGAAAATTTTATTCATTCAATTTAAAAAGCTATAGAATATCAAAGTTATGGCTAAAATTGAGTCATCTGCAGTTATGCATTTCTTTTTTTGGACAGTATACAAGGTTCGACAATTAAGTAATGAGACTGATTTTGTTATGGCCAAGACAAAAATGCCATCTATGAAGCAAAGCATGGAATCCAAAGAGGCAACCGTCATCTATGATCTGGCAACTTTTCATCACCGTCCGATAAGCAGACAACAAACAAGCCGCCCAATAAACAGACGACAAACAAGCTGCCATTTTGATGACCTAGTCTGAGATGCATTGTTACGTAATCAGCATGGAGCAAAAAGCTAACATTAAATTCTATTTAAAACTTGGAAAAAGTGCCACTGACACAGTTGAATTGATGCGACAAGTTTATGGGGATAATTGTTTATCTCATGCACACATATTCAGGTGGTATTCATGATTCAAAAGTGGTGTGGAAACGATTACAAATGCAACTAGACATGGATGCCCAATTTCTGTTCATAATGAGGAACTCATTGCAAAAGTCAGAGAACGGATACAAGAAGATAGTTGTTTGACTGTGAGGATGATGGCAGATAATTTGGTATTAACCAAGAGACCATTCATAAAATTTTAGTGGAAGTTTTGGGCAAGAAAAAAGTTCCTTGCCGGTTTGTACCACATGCGTTGTCTGATGACCAAAAACATTAGCGTGTTGAGTACGCAAAAGACATCAACAAAGCATGTCACAGAAATAAACATTTCTTAAATTTGATCGTTGCAGAGGATGAAATATGGATTTTCCACTATGATCCCACAGCTAAATACCAAAGTGCTCAGTGGAAGTCATCATCATTACTAAAATGCAAAAAATTTCATCTTCAAAAGTCAAAAGTGAAGACAATGTTGGTGTGCTTCTACGAAAGCAAAGGAGTTACTCACAAAGAATTAATTCCAGAGGGACAGACTGTCACTGCCAAAGTTTATTTAAGTATTTTGAAATGCCTATTGAAAAGGATTCTCCAAGTCTGACCTGAGTATTCAACACCTGGCAGTTTTTTCTTCTTCATGATAATGCACCGGCTCACCGGGCGGTAGTTGTACAGGAATCTTTAGCACAAAAACAAGTGTGTGTTCTCAACCATCCGCCCTATTCCCCAGATTTGTCTCCCTGCGATTATTTCCTATTCTCATAATTAAAGTTAGCATTGAAAGGATGCTTCTTTGACGACACTGATGATATCCAGAGGGCCGTAACATCGAGTTTAAGGGCCATGACAAAAGAAGAACTGCAGAGGTCACTCCAGTGTTTGTTAGATCGTGCCACTCACTGTATCAATGCACAAGGGGCTTACCTTGAATAATATCCAGGTTATATCTTCAACTGTTGTTCATTTTATGTTTTTATGGAATTAGTCTCATTACTTAATTGTCAGACCTTATTCTCCAGGTTTATAAGTTCTCACTGTCTTCCCCATAAACCAGGTAATGGAAGGTGAAGGTCATTTTTTTTTTGTTGGTAGTTCTGCATCTCTTCTATATTATGTGGATGACTGGAAGGGTTTGGTAACAGATATTTTATGGGTAGTGTGCCCTGCTTGCAGCATTAATACTGTCCACTAGTGGATCTCTAGTGAGATGATAGGTCCAGGGTGTGTAACAGAAAACGTGACAACAAAATTAAGCTATAATTAGTATAAAGCCTAAAAATAACACAAAACACATTACAGCTTTTTTCTTTATTTCTTTCCAGTTCTATCTTTATAACGCATGATACAATTAGATCCTGCTTCATTGTTCAGAAAACCAGTTGTGAAACTAAAATAAAATTATTTGTTGTTTTAAAAGTCTTTCTGCAGTCTTGAAAACTATTTTTAACTGTTGGGGGGGGGGGGGGGGGGGAATGCTGCAGCTGGTTGTGTACTTGTTACTCCCTTTTTTGTTCTGGATACATTACAGAATATTTTACAAATCTTTTTATCAGACTCACTGATTATAAATCTTGTTAAGAGACTCACTGATTATAAATCTTCTTAAGAGACTTACTGATTATAGATCTTCTTATGAGACTTACTGATTATAAATCTTGTTAAGAGACTCACTGATTATAAATCTTCTTAAGAGACTTACTGATTATAGATCTTCTGAAGGGAATTAGTAACAATTAAAAGGGCTAAACATTTTCTGAGAAAGGTGCTGCTTCACAGTCTTAGTCTGATCACTGGGGTAGGGGCTGGTGTGTGTCACCTAGTCTTAGTCTGATCACTGGGGTAGGGACTGGTGTGTGTGTCACCCAGTCTTAGTCTGATCACTGGGGTAGGGACTGGTGTGTGTGTCACCTAGTCTTAGTCTGATCACTGGGGTAGGGACTGGTGTGTGTGTCACCTAGTCTTAGTCTGATCACTGGGGTAGGGACTGGTGTGTGTGTCACCTAGTCTTAGTCTGATCACTGGGGTAGGGACTGGTGTGTGTGTCACCTAGTCTTAGTCTGATCACTGGGGTAGGGACTGGTGTGTGTCACCTAGTTATGGAGCCTGCTCAGAAATTTAGGATTCTAGGAGTATAAGTGAATCACTATAGCCCATTCTGCAACTGACTCTTTGCCTCAATTTCAAGATCTTCACTACAGCATCTCCTATAAAGGGCTGAAATTAGCAGTTACATTAACCAGCCACCAACAAACTACCAGATGTTCATATGAGAATACTCTTAATCTGTTATAACATTTCTGAGACTAAGGAAGTCCAGAAGATAAAACACAAAGAGATTCAGTTTGTACTAAGACTGAAGACACAAGTACTTACTCTAAGTACATTCCCAACTTCCAAGCACAGGGAGGCAGCTAGGGAGATCTGCTTACTCTCAATGTACACCTGATATTTGGTTTTAAAAATTAGTTATTTCTCCACCTCATAATTAAAGCATCTATTATTATTCTTTCATCTACTATAAAAACATTTATTTCTCTTCTGAAGTTTTATTACATCTTTATCTGCCACTTAAAAAAAAAAAACAACGCAACTCCAAATGTTTCACTCAAAAGGCAAAAAAAGAGAGTTTCCTCACAAAGGTATGAACATTTTAGAAGTGATAACTACCCATTTTTCCATTTAGTTTCTCTAACTAATGTGTATTGAAAAATACAGAACATAAACTTCCACAAATAAGAACTGACTAGTCCCCTCACCCTGATAACATGACTGTAGCAACTGACTATCCCCTCACCCTGATAACATAACTGTAGCAACTGACTAGCCCCTCACCCTGATAACATAACTGTAGCAACTGACTAGTCCCCTCACCCTGATAACATGATTGTAGCAACTGACTAGACCCCTCACCCTGATAACATGACTGTAGTAACTGACTAGTCCCCTCACCCTGATAACATGATTGTAGCAACTGACTAGTCCCCTCACCCTGATAACATGATTGTAGCAACTGACTAGACCCCTCACTCTGATAACATGACTGTAGTAACTGACTAGTCCCCTCACCCTGATAACATGATTGTAGCAACTGACTAGTCCCCTCACCCTGATAACATGATTGTAGCAACTGACTAGACCCCTCACCCTGATAACATGACTGTAGTAACTGACTAGTCCCCTCACCCTGATAACATGACTGTAGCAACTGACTAGTCCCCTCACCCTGATAACATGACTGTAGCAACTGACTAGTCCCCTCACCCTGATAACATGATTGTAGCAACTGACTAGCTCCCTCACCCTGATAGCATGACTGTAGCAACTGACTAGTCCCCTCACCCTGATAACATGATTGTAGCAACTGACTAGTCCCCTCACCCTGATAGCATGAATGTAGCAACTGACTAGCTCCCTCACCCTGATAACATGACTGTAGCAACTGACTAGTCCCCTCACCCTGATAACATGAATGTAGCAACTGACTAGTCCCCTCACCCTGATAGCATGAATGTAGCAACTGACTAGCTCCCTCACCCTGATAACATGACTGTAGCAACTGACTAGTCCCCTCACCCTGATAGCATGAATGTAGCAACTGACTAGACCCCTCACCCTGATAACATGACTGTAGCAACTGACTAGTCCCCTCACCCTGATAACATGACTGTAGCAACTGACTAGTCCCCTAACCCTGATAACATGAATGTAGCAACTGACTAGATTGCTCACCCTGATAACATGACTGTAGCAACTGACTAGTCCCCTAACCCTGATAACATGAATGTAGCAACTGACTAGATTTCTCACCCTGATAACATGACTGTAGCAACTGACTAGTCCCCTAACCCTGATGGCATGAAAGTAGCAACTGACTAGACCGCTCACCCTGATAGCATGACTGTAGCAGTTAATGGAAGCTGTGAGATGCTCCTGAAATCCTGGCATGTCCAACTCCCTGTCCATCAACTCTGCATCCAAGAAAGCCCTGGCTGCATCAATGAGGGCTTGAGCTTCTCCAGCTGAGTTTGACAGAGTGTGCTCACACCTGCACAGTTATAACATGACATTTGGAAACTAATTCATGATACTCACCTTAACATTGATTAACTGTAAGGAGATTCATCATAAATTATGAATCACTGTACACTGAATAAAGAATATTACCGTAATAACTTTTAAATCATGCACAACAATGTTCCTACACGAACTTGCATACTTTCTGTACTCACTAAATGACGATGTAGTGTGCTTGTTCATACCCTTCTCTTGTCTTGTGATGAATTTATAGTGTGTGCAAATAGTAAATATTTGTAAATTAATCACAAAATGGGTCACAGCACATTAAAGCAGTCCTGTGGGACCTCGGCTGTAAGTACAAATGGCCACGGCTCGGACAGCCGTAGAACGGGCGGACAACTGTAACAATAATCCATCAAATATTGGCCCATAATTACAGATAAATGCCTTTGATGCAAAAGATATATAAAAAAAATGAACACGCATATACCTGGCTTGGGCTAAGCAGCAGAACCCTGCATACTGTGGGCACTCCTGATTCTTCAAACACTTGGCTAAGCTTGCTGAAAAGGGTAACAAAAACAATAACTTTTTTTTTTCTTTTTGAAGAACACAAAAGTCATTTATAGAACTAACACTGTATCTGGGATAAATTCAGATTAAATTCAGTTAACTAAAAATTAAATATGCAACATACTCATATCTATACAAATATTGCAACATAATGCCTCATACTCATATCTATACAAATATACCAACATAATGCCTCATACTCATATCTATACAAATATAGCAACATAATGCCTCATACTCATATCTATACAAATATTGCAACATAATGTCTCATACTCATATCTTTACAAATATACCAACATAATGCCTCATACTCATATCTATACAAATATTGCAACATAATGTCTCATACTCGTATCTTTACAAATATAGCAACATAATGCCTCATACTCATATCTTTACAAATATAGCAACATAATGCATCATACTCATATCTATACAAATATAGCAACATAATGCCTCATTGTATTTAATTTTAAAAAAAAACTAAAACAAAAAATAAATGGATCTGACTGAAATGATGACTAATTCATGTCTGAAATAATATTACACTTAACATAATGCTTCAGAAATCAGACAGATATTATAGCATTTATATTCAAATGAGAAGATAGGAAGGAAAGGGAGGCCAAGAATTACTGAAAGTCTAACAAGACAGCACAAAAAAAGTTACCAACTAAACTGATGGAAAATAACCAAGGATTGAGATATGTGGAGAAACATGGCCACCAATATCAACCAGCAAAGTAACTAATGATGATGATATTCAAATGATAATGGTATTCAAATGATAATGATATTCAAATGAAATAAACATGACTAGATTATGACCCAGTGTTAAACAAGCAACAGCTGTAGTCGCTAATAAAAACATGATCACATGGCTATGATACAAATAATTTATCTTACAAATACTGTCTACTTCAAAAGACTTTCTAAAAACATTTCATTTGTGAAAATGTGCCTATGCCAGAGGGAGGGTCAACTTTAGAAGGATGTTAAAGGAATGTATTATGGCCAAGTGGTCAGAGCACTGTCTTCTCTATGTCAGAGGGAGGCTCAACTTTAGAAGGATGCTAAAGGAATGTATCATGGCCAAGTGGTTAGAGCACCGTCTTCTCTATGCCAGAGGGAGGCTCAACTTTAGAAGGATGCTAAAGGAATATATCATGGCCAAGTGGTTAGAGCACCGTCTTCTCTATGCCAGAGGGAGGCTCAACTTTAGAAGGATGCTAAAGGATTATATCATGGCCAAGTGGTTAGAGCACTGTCTTCTCTATGCCAGAGGGAGGCTCAACTTTAGAAGGATGCTAAAGGAATGTATCATGGCCAAATGGTTAGAGCACCGTCTTCTCTATGCCAGGTAGTTTCTCATCCTATAAGAGTCAAGGGTTTACTCCTAGTTGGAGGCCACGGGTTACTGTAGCCGGCTTATTTTATCAAAAACCTAGTAGCAAGCAGCCAGCAAACTTAGCTGGAGGATAACTGGGCCAGAAGGCTACTGATGCTCAGTTTTCATGGAGGACAGCCAGTCAGTTCTGACTTTGGTTCAGCATATGAGGAGCATTTTGTCAAGATTAAATCTGGCTGCAAATAAGGTCAGAAAAAAAACTTCACACAAACATTTACTTCCCGCTGATGCTTGTAAAAACATAAGGTACCAAATGTTGTACTGAGAAAGGCAATATTTTGGAATGTACTTCATGCAAGGTAAATGACAGATACATTACACTGGTTTAAAAAAAAATCCAAGCACCATCATTAAGTTATTCTCTTACTAATTTTCTTTCCTTCATATCTCTAGCACTTGTTCTTTACATTTTCCAGGCTAAAATTCTCTATTCTGCTCTCTCTCTCACTTTGCTGTGAGAAAACCCTCCTAGCTTCTACCTATACTGATAAATGTGTGGCACTAACAGCAACAACTTACCAAACTCTTCACTCCCTTCAGCAACATTTGGTTTCTTCAGAAATCTCCTACAATCAGAACAAGACAAATGTTTACTGACATACCTCCAAGATGTGGATTGTAAATTTGTTGCAGAAAGAGAAAGATCTGAATGCACAATAGATCTGCATGCCTACAAAAGAAATTAATGTTTCAGTATGAACACTGAACAGGTAAGTGATGAAAAGGTTAGTTCTCTCATCTCTGTGGCAAAAAGGCTGGTGATGCAACCCCAGCTGGAAGTACCCCAGTCTAACCAGCTGGAAGTACCCTAGTCTAACCAGCTGGAAGTACCCTAGTCTAACCAGCTGGAAGTACCCCAGTCTAAACAGCTGGAAGTACCCTAGTCTAACCAGCCAGAAGTACCCTAGTATAACCAGCTGGAAATACCCTAGTCTAACCAGCTGGAAGTACCCCAGTATAACTAGCTGGAAGTACCCCAGTCTAACCAGCTGTAGAAATGAGTACATATTCATCAGAGAGGTGGCCAGGCCTGACCCTCAATACATGCTCTAGTGTGCCAACAGGTAAAAGCACAACTACCAAATCTAATCTACACCTTTGTGGATCAGGATACAGAGCTATCCACAACTAACCTTACTTTTATATCAGCATTAACTCTGTAGGAACAGTAGTGTCACAAAACCAAAAGTAGAACTGCAGCCAGCACTTAACAGTGGGAACTTCTCCCTATATGCTTTTCAAATCATGAAAAGAGAACTAACAATATAGTCTATACTGGCCTGAGTGTGTTCAGGCAATGAAAGATGGAAATATTCTATAGGATTTCTACATACAGAATCAGAATTTGGCACAATAGGTGTGATCATGATTGCTGCTTGGGTTTCTTGGTATGTTTCCAGAAGATAGTTTACCATTGCATTGAAGAAGGCTGGCTAGTGAAGAGGATTAAAGAGAGAAAACTGATATATTTTGGACACATTAAACGTCATGATAATTTAGAGAAGACCGTATTGGAAGGATACATAATGGGAAAAAGAAAAAAGAGGAAGACCAAGACGAAGATGGCTGCAAGACATCGTTGATGATCTGGAAATGGATGCAACAGCAGCAGGCCATCTTGCTCACAACCGAGAGGCCTACAGGAGTGCTGTTTGGGAGGCAAAGTTCCGCAAGGGACATGCAAATGAATGAATGGTGTGATGACATCACCCTGTACTGTGTTGACAGGTCAAGGAAAATATAGAAACTAATACTACAAGCTTGAGTGTCTTTGTGGTATAATAGGATTATATTTTTTTTTCTTTTTAAAATTTGACATAATAGCTGGCAGCAGCCCACAACTGAGGTAAAAAAAAACTACATGTATATGCACTAAGCAGAAAGACATCCTGTGGGGGTGGAATTTTAAAAAAAAAAACTCCATTTAAACATAAGAACTATTCAATGAAAAGATATTTAAAAGAACTACATTGCATTAGCATTACTAATACTACTGCAACTACTACTACTACTACTATTACTGCTATTACTACTATTACTACTACTGCTACTACTATTACTGCTACTATTATTACTACTACTACTACTATTACTACTACTACCATTACTACTATTACTACTGCTGCTACTACTACTATTATTACCACTGCTACTACTATTACTACTACTATTACTACTGCTACTACTATTACTACTACTACTATTACTACTGCTACTACTATTACTACTACTATTACTACTGCTGCTACTACTACTACTATTACTACTACTACTATTGCTACTACTACTACTATTACTACTACTACTATTACTACTGCTGCTACTACTACTACTATTACTACTACTACTATTACTACTGCTACTACTACTATTACTACTGCTACTACTATTAGTAGTACTTCTACTACTACTGATGTTGCCATTGTTCTCCACTCCTGCAAGATACCGACAAAACAGAAACTAAGAACCACTCACATGTGTGCACTTCTAGAGCAGAATGTAACATATTTCAATAAAAGTTTCAGAACAGATACTGACACAACAAACTGCACTAATAATCTTACATAACTAGCACTATTAAATAAGTGTTGAATTTGACCAAATTTGCTTTAGTGAGTTGTACATAAGCTTGCGAAATAATAAGTGCCCGGATAAAAGCAATTTATTACTTCTTAAGTTTATTTGTCACTGCTCGGTATTTCATCAGTATATTGCTATCTTTCTCCATCTTCTGTTCAGAAAAGAAAGTGACTAGTTCTCTCCGAAAAACCTCTTTAATTAATACGCCATTGATCGTCTGCTGGTTACAACAGGAAGTGCAGAATTTTTGTGTTTTCCTATCTCCAACTCTCCACCAGCATCATCCGGTGCCGTCTACACAGAGAACGCTGGGTGCTTCGATCTCCAACTTGCGCTGTTCCTTGCTATGTGCACTGTCAAGCTGAATCACGTCCATCTCATGATGATGTCTATTCATCTAAATCACTATCTCCTGCGCACTCTTTTCCCGTTCAGTTTTATCCTTAAATGTGGTGTTATAGTATTATGCTTCTTGATATGACAAAATATCTCAAGTATTTGATTCATACTTTTTATTCATCTTTCAACTATCTAGTACTTTCTTGTTTATTTTATTTCACATCAAATCTTAACGCCCCATTCTTCTGTAGATTCACATTTCAGAGGCTTCAATTTTATTTTACTTGTGCATATGATGGACATATGTTGGTCACTTGATGAGAAGAAATGATCAGATAATCCCAAAACAAGCTATCAAGTGGAACACAACAGGCCAAAGAAAAAGAGGCAGACCACGTGAAACTCTGAGGACATTGTTAAGAGAGGAAAAATTGGCGAACTACTTTGCGAGCCCTATGTGACGTTTAACGGATATAAGATAAGATACTTCTACATTTCTATGGCATTTTATATTTAACAACTCCATCTTCTACTGTTGCGTCATTTTTTAAAGCAAAGATCCGCTTTTTTATGATAAGAAAACGATAAAGTAAAGATAGTCCCATAGGGGGTGAAGCGTTAGAGACCTCATTATGCTGGGTCATCAGCGTATGAGGTAGGGTGACCAGTTCCTTTCCTCGCTGCCTTTACTTCCCAGATTTTCTCTGGTACCCATTTTACGAGGCTGGGTCGACCTCGGGGCCGTATTGGTCGGAAAAAAAATCCCGCTCAGCTGGGGATTCGAACCCTCGACCATTTGGTTGCTAGACGAGTGCTCTAACCACTACGCTAGCCGGCCCCTGAAACGATACCTTCGCCAATTTTTTTGGTTTGTTTCAAATAGATTTCCATTTCATATTTTCAATTTCCCCAGGACGGAATATTGAGGAATTCTCCAGCTTTAGACTAAGTTGAACTTTATAAGAAAGAGAGTTCTGTCATGCTGCCTGTCTGACGAAATTCTGATTCTTCTGCATATCAGTAAAACTACTATAAGGGCACCACAGAATGCGACAGTACTGTAGCCCAACCATGTACAAGTTTAGATTTATGCTAATTTACTCTAATTTAAATGTAAACCTTATAGTCGATGTGTGGGTGATTATGACTACTTTCAGATTTTATGACTAAAAATATATTTTTACAAAATCACTGTGTACATAAAGCGAAATAAAATAAATATGAATATGACTGAATATGTCCCCTCAGGTCCACCCACATTGTTTTATAAAACACTGAATATGTCCCTTCAGTATAACGAAATGTTATACTTTTTACAGGTAATCCATGGTGTAGAAAAAAGAGATCTTGAATTAACTGAGGATTCTGGTTAGCATCTATACTTATTTTATTTAGTTTTGTTTAATATTGGAACCTCTGGGAAAATCAGTGCTGCGATTAAGAACATATACAATATAGCAACATTTGACACATGACTCCTTCACTGAAAAACAAATCATCATCATCATCAGGTGCCGTGCCGACTGGCGTTGGCTATTATGCTTCTCCAGAGTACCCGATCCTTCATGCAGGCCATCAGTTCAGTTGGTGATCTCCTCTCACACCATCCCGTCAGACTGTCCAGTATCATTTCTCTTGGTCTTCCTCTTGATCTTCTTCCTTCTATTTTTCCTGTTGTTATAATATTTTCAATGCCCCCTCTTCTCATTGCATGTCCTATGAAAGTACATTGTCTCTCTCTTATCTTTCTGACAAGGTTTTTTGTCTCTCCAGCTCTTCTCATACATTCTTCATTAGTTATTTTTGCTGTCCAGGGGATTCGCAACATTCTTCTAATAAACCACATTTCTGCTGCTTCCAGTGATTTTTGTGCAGACTTGCCTATTGTCCATGATTCACTTCCATATAACAAGATAGGTTCAGTATAGCATTTTAGGACTCGTTTTCTAACATTCATTGATAAAGATGTGTTAGCTAATATGTTTCTCATTCTCTGAAATGCAGTCTTTACTTGGCCTATTCTGTTCCTAATTTCTGTTTTGCATTTCCCATCTGAAGTTATTACTGCTCCAAGGTATTTGAATTTCTGCTTTAGAATGGTTCTGTTTAATTTAATACTGCATGCTGGTAGATTCTGTTTCTTAGATATAACCATAGTCTCTGTCTTTTTGATGTTCAAAGTAAGGCCTTTCTGTTCACTTTCTTTGGCGACTTTATCCAAGAGATTTTGCAGGTCTTGTTGGTCCTCCGCTATCAGTACTGTGTCGTCAGCATACCGAAGGTTGTTAATATTGTATCCTCCAATTTTTATGCCTGGTTCTGTGATGATTGTTCTTAGAATATTCTCGCTGTACAGAGAAAAAAGGTCTGGAGATAGTACACATCCTTGTCGCACCCCTTGTTTTATAGGTTGGTATTTTCCAATTCCATTTTCAACTCGAACTGCTGCTTCTTGCTGCCAGTATAGATGTTTTATAATCCTCAAGTCTTTGCCGTCTATATTGATGTCTTCAAGCATTTTAATAATTTCACTATGTTTCACCTTGTCAAATGTCTTGGTGTAATCAATGAAGCATAAGTAGAGATCTTTCTGTACTTCTAAAGCTCTTTCTGTTAGTGTTCGTAAAGCATAAATGGCATTGTGTGTTCCTTTTCCTTCAACAAATCCAAACTGTTCATCTGCTATTTCCATTTTTATCTTTTTCCTTATTCTTCTCATAATGATTCTCAGAAGTAGCTTCGTTATGTGACATGAGAGGCTGATAGTCCGGTGGTCGTCACATTTCTTTGCACCTGGTTTCTTTGGTAGAATGTATAAAATCGGAAAAAAGTAGGAGCAGCTTTATTACTTAATGATTACAAAGTTGTGACGTTTCGGCGTGAGCCTTAATCATACAAAAACATACAGGACGAAGAAATAGGGAGAGGAGATAAAGTATAGATTTACATGAATACTGTTTAAAAAAAAAAATATATTTTTTTTAAAGGAGTACTTAGCTGTAAATTGCAAGGTGTGGCTTGTCTGGCGGTGTGTGTCAGGAATGGATCTGGTAGGACGTGGAAATTGTTTAAATAGAGACTTGTGACATGTGGTCGGTGGGTTGTAACTGGGGGTGGTGGATGGGGAACCGGGGAGGGGAGAGAGAGTGACGCACTACTGGCCTAGCTAGGAGAATTTGAAACAGGTGATTGGGGAAGAGGGGTTGCAGAGAAAATAGCGGGGTTGCAGAGTGATGCTGTGAGGAAGTTTGGAAAGTAAGAAGGGGTGGATTTAGTGGAGAGGTACTATAATGATTGAAGAAGATGATGTTACGTGTAACTAAACAGCGAGTTTAACCCATGTGGTTCCAGCGTCCCATAATTTTGAATGCAGCGGTTCTCAAGCGCCAGGCGGCTTGTGTCATCTGCGTGACATTGTTTAATGGCTGTTACCAGAAAATCAGATTTGCCTCTGTGGTTGGGGCCTTTGAAATGATTTGGGACTGGTTTCGAAGCATGCTGGGTGATGTCGTACAGATGTTTTTGCATGCGGTCCCCTAATCTGAGGCCAGTCTCACCAATATATGTTATCCTGCATCTTTTGCACACGATGACATATATCACATTTCGGGACTCGCATGTGAATCCCTCATGAAGAGTGAGGATAGTTTTGGGAAAGGTGATTGTTTTCGTTTCCCAAACTACAGGGCAGGTAACGCAGCGGGGGCGGTTACATTTTCTGGTGCCAACATACGTAAGGCTCTGCTTCAAGTGGCTGTGGTCGAGGATGTCCTTAAGGTTTGGCTCACGTTTGTATGCCAATAGGGGTGCTTCAGAGAAAATGTTACGAGTGTCGGAGTCGAGTTGGATTATCGGCAGATGACGATAAAGGATTTTCTTAACCATCTGACCGTGCGGGTGGAAAGGCAGTACTAACTTAACTCTGTCAGATGGAGTAACAGGCTTTTTCCTGAATACTTCTTTGCGGCTCACTAGTTGGATACGGTTGAAGGCTTTACGAAGGACTTTTTCTGGGTAGTGGCGATGACGGAAAAATTCTAATAACTTGTTGGACTGATCTATAAAGTCCAAATTATCCTGACATATGCGGTTTCTTTGGTAGTGCTATAAACGTGGATTTAATCAGGTCACTGGGAATATAACCACTGTTGTAAATATCATTCAGTAACTTGGTTATTATTTTTATTCCTGTCTCCTCTAGTGCCTCTATTTCTTCTATTGTTATATTATCAGGCCCAGTCGCTTTTCCTTTCTTCATGTGTTTGATAGCATCTATGATTTCATCTTCAAGTATTGGCGGTCCATCACAGTTTTCAGTATCTGGTGTTAATTCTGGTCTTTCTCCTCCATATAGCTCACCGATACACTCTGTCCACCTGTCCACAATGTCTTCTTTTCCCATTAACATTTTACCTTCTTTCGATTTCAGGCATCCTGTGGTATATTTTGTTTTCCTGCCTGTGAGTTCATTAATTTGTTTATGCATGTTTTGCTGTCTTTATTATGAGCGTCCTCTATCTGTCTGCACTGTTCATTTAACCACACTTCTTTTGCATCTCTGCATTTGCGTCTTATTTCTTTATTTATCTTGCTATATTTTTCCTCGTTATTTTTACTCCTCCTCCTCCTGTCCATCAGTCCTAAGATGTCGTCTGTCATCCATTTATTTTTAGGGGCTTCTTTTTTCGGTGGTATTATCTCCTTAACAGTTTGGTGGATAGAATCTCTTAACATTTCCCATTGTTCATCTATACTATTTATCTTTGCTATTGCATTGTATCTATTTGTTATAATAACTTTGTATTGTTCTTGCAGTTCTTGGTCATTTTTAAGAAGTTTTGTATTCAGTTTGATGTTTCTCACTTTTCTTCCTGCTTTCTTTAGCTTTATTCTAACTTTTCCACAGAGTGGATCATGGTCACTATTGCAGTCAGCTCCTGGCATGGTTTTTGTTGTCAGTAATGCATTGCGGAATCGTTTGTTGATTAATATGTAGTCTATCTGGTTAAATATCTTTTTGTCTGGGCTGCACCACGTTGCCAGTCTTCAAGGATGTTGTTTAAACCAGGTGTTTCCTACAACCATGCTATGTATTCTTGCCCATTCAATTAATTTATAACCTCTGTCATTCCTCTCCCCCAGTCCATAGTCACCAACGATGTCCGAAGTTCTTCCTTTACCAACTTTGGCATTAAAATCTCCCATGACTATGGTAACTTCATGTGACTTTGTGTGTTTTAGTGCTGTCTCTATGTCATTATAAAATATCTGTACATCTTCCTCAGAACTTTCAGATGTTGGAGCATACACTTGTATAATATTTATGTTTATTGGTTGTCCTTTCAGTTGGGCTAGCAGGACTCTGTCCGAGATGTTCAAATATCCTACAATTGTCCTTGCCGTTTTTTCATCAAATATAATTCCTACTCCTCGTTCATGTTTCTCACTTCCTGAATATATTATTGTATATTTATCTGAGTTTATCTTTCCTGCACCTGTCCATCTAACTTCACTCGTTCCAAGAGCACTGTACAACACAGTATTCCTCCCAACTCTACTATCAACGTCAGATGTGGACACTAACAGTCAAACACAAAGGGAAATTCATCATGTCAGAAATGAGAATGCTCAGTGTAACATAAAGAGACAATATAAGAAATGAACCATTGAGCAAAGGTTAGAGTAACACTAGTACTACATTCCAGAAACAAATGGTTTGTGATTATCACCAAGCAGCATGCCATAGAAAACATTCACGCTAAGAATTGTGGGAAACAGGGAGAAGCCTCCCATGCAAGAAGTGGAAGGAATAAGTTAACAGAAGCTTTAAATATCCCGTTAGGTCAAGGAAACCTCTCCAAGCCCTATCAGGACATCTACTTGTGCCCTCAACCCTGAAAGAAAACAATAGTGGAGTGAGTGAATGATCCTTATTTTTGGAGGACAAAGAATTGGGCATGCAGACCTGTCTTACATTCATTCATTAGTGGCCGTTGATTAGAAGGTCCCTGGTTTCATGCGGTCCTGTCTTACATTCATTCATTAGTGGCCATTGATTAGAAGGTCCCTGGTTTGATTTCACACTCAGATGGAATTTTTTTGGACCAGGCTGCACAGAGGTCAACCCAGTCTCAAGAAATGGGTACCTGGGGTTCTCACAGGAGAACAAAGGCCGCGAGGATAGGTACTGACATTCCTGGCTGAAAGCGCTGTATTGGCCTGGAAGTATGAAGACACAAACACTTCATATCTCTGTGGCATACTTATGCTGCAGGGTATAGAGATGGCTTGATATCACTACTATGCTTAGTTGCAGTGCAAAAATGGATTCCAGCCGTCCAAAAACAGAAAAAAAAAAAAAAACCTGACTTTTGATCTCGCCAACCAAGTTTATGTAACGACTCCTCTGTCCGTGAAACTTGCTCCAGATTCGTGTGATAATTTTGCTGTGATGTTTATTGTGGATGATGTAATAGCTAGATAGTGTCATATCATGTTTAAATTTTTGCATTTTTTTTTTTTTTTGTGCTTGGTTGACGGATCGGATGTGAAACATTAACGTGTGGAATTACGTTTCAGATCTTTATCTTAAAAGATCATATTATGAAACAACATATAGATTTCTTTTGTTTTTTTTTAAGAATTTCAACTGAATTTGAGAGAGTTTCATTTTGATGAATAAAGAACATACATAATATCTTGGTAAGAAATATTAATGAAAAAAGGTTGCTGAGTAATTACTGATGGACATCATATCTTTTACTGATAGTAGATTACAGACCTCTTAATAATGGCTGAAGAGCCAGCTGAGAACAGTGGTTTTAAATTTTGGAGGACAACTCTGAAATCGTGTAAATATATCGTGGCACCAATGGTGGATCAGAGTGAGCTTGCATGGCGTATGTTGAGTCGACAGCATGGAGCTGAGCTTTGTTACACACCCATGTTGCATGCTTCTGTGTTTATCAAAGATGCTAATTATCGGAGAGAGTCGCTGCAGAGTTGTCCGGAAGACCGGCCACTCATAGTTCAGGTAATTTACCAGTTGTTTCCAAATCAAATTTATCTACTGTGACCTACGGACTGAGACTTACAGTATTTTATACATATAAAAGATCACTTTTGTTGTACTTCAGTTTCTATTATTTCATTGGCCAACAGCCTTTATAAAGCTTTGTTCCGTAGTAGGGAATTCATAATTTAAACTATCGTAAATGCTAAAATTAGACAATAAATCATTTCTCTGTAAAACATAGTGGTTATGATGTTTGATTATAGAACTGTTCATATGTCTTGAGTGTTGCTCAGTAACACTAGAGTTTGAGAGAAAATGTATAGTCAGTAGTAAACTGTCTTCTTATCTGGAAGTTGTAGGTTGAAGTCTGTTATCAGTTAACATTTGGTTGACCTTGTACTTTCTGGGTACCTGCCATACCTGTGTTGAGAAAATTATGCATGAAAATACAGGATGTCTGCCTGCAGAGGGAGGCACACTGGGTTACACTGTATTAATAGAATGTTATGTTGTTTACTTCTGGAGCTTTGTATGTTATTGATCTTAGTATATAAATAACCTTTATGGTGACTTTACCTTCAGCAAAACCACATTACTCATCCATAGCTTCCATCATCAATCCAGAATGGGCCACTAGTTGTTAACCAACCAACTCACAAACCTCTGGGGGGAGGGGTCATGACACAAAGGGGACTCCCTCCACCCCCTATCAATCATAGGTCAGACTTCATACTGAAAAAAATATCTGTTTTTGGACAGAAGAGTTCCAGCTGCTGTTTGTGGATGCCAGTTTAAAAAAAAAAAACAACAGGAAGGCCCGGATCAGATTCTGCACTGGGTTTGCATCAAAGGATGGAGTGAGGGTGACATCAAGGGAAGGATGGACTGAGGGTGACATCAAGGGAAGGATGGGTTCTAAGGACTGCAAACGCGCCACAAACAGCCTCTGGCAGTCAAAAAGTCCAGCTCCTGGCCTTCCCGTGGCAGAACTGTTTAAACTGACAGGAGAAGGGGCGAGGGCGAATATCTGGCGCCTGAAAACCAGTTACTTAGGGTAGATGAGTGTCACGTTTGGTAGCTCATCTGCCGCTGTTGGCGAGATCTTCAGCTGCCTTGCGTGGAGCGGTGCTCTTCCCGGCCAATGAAGAAATTTGCAAATGAGGTTGCCGCGCAGCATCACTGCGGAAAAGGTGGTTGAAAGAATAAAGCGAAGCAAACAGTCAAATCACGGCACCTCTGGTCTGGAGGTTGGCCACGTCCTGAGTGCAGTCATATCGGGTGTAATGCATGAACCGGCTTGTCCCAGAGGTTAAGTCACTGCTGGCTTGACTCTTCAAATGCCGCGCGTGGAGTGAAGCTCCTCCCGGTTAAGGAAGTAAATGCGGAAATAAAGTTTGCTGTGCGGCGCCGATGGGAAAAGGTGGTGGAAAGTGAAGTTTAACCTGGTATGTCCAGTAGTATCGCTACGAGAGCTATACCACGGCACCTCTGCTCTAGAGGCCGCCTACGTCCGAAATACACCTACACTGGTGAAATATGCCTAAACCGGCACACATCAGGGGTGGAACTCGATGGCTAGACATGTCATGCCACCTCCACTCTAGAGGTCGGTAACGCCTGATAAACACCCATACTGGTGAATTTTGCCTAAACCGGCTCATACCAGGGGTGAATCTTGAAGGCTATGAATGTCACAGTACCTCTGCCCTAGAGGTCGGTCCCATCCCAAACACGCCCATACTGGGAAATGCCTAAACCGGCTCAACCCAGGGGTAGAAGTCACTAGTGGCAAGGATTCGTCCTCCTGGACAAAAGCTCCATCCTGGTCACAACTAGGAAGGGTAGCAGCCACGACCGCAAAATGCTGAAGTCGGAGACACTTGACCAGGGAAGTCTAGATAGGCAACCACCTCTCACCCGGCGGGGATGTCTGCGTATCTTAATCACGCTGAGGTTTTCCGGTGAGAAAGTCCAACCCTGGACTGGATGGGCAACCACCTCTCACCCGGCGGTGATACACGGGTATCTCAAAACACGTTGAGGTTTTCCGGTGAGAAAGTCCAACTCTGGCCTGGGTGGGCTAACGCCTCGCACCCAGCGGGGATGCACTGATATTCCAAACACGTCGAGGTCTTCCGGTGAGAAAGTCCAACCCTAGACCAAACTGGTGCAAATGAAAACCACGGTGTCACGCAATCCCGCTTCCGAGACCCACCAAGAATACAGGCTAAAGCATTGTGATACTCTGAACCCCTTGTGGTCCTTTCGTGGAACTCGTGTGGTCTATTTTGGACCACACAGGGGACCACGGGACCTAACGAGGACCACATGCGTGAATTCAGTAGGTTCACAGTGCGGATTTTGGTGGTAGAATGCAAAAAAAAAAAACAAACCAACCTTTTGTGAAAGTAGTGAGTCCAGGACATGACAGGCATGTATAATTGTACTGTAATAGTACTCAGAATGTATCATAAGAGACACAAATTAGTTTGATGAAATACAAGTACAGGGGAAGTGGGTAGTGACACACATATCAAACTCCATGTTCCATATCTGGATTGCTTTCTTAGGCCATCTTCCAGTTATATGAAAAGTCAGCAGAACCCCACTAAATTGAAACCTTGTGAGTTTGGGGGAAAAAAAATATTCTTTCCTACTCTCCACAAACAGCATTAAAATTGTGTGTAAACATTTCAGTTCTGTGCTAATCCTGCTCCCTACAAACAATATTAAAATTGTGCGTAAACATTTCAGTTCTGTGCTAATCCTGCTCTCCACAAACAGTATTAAAATTGTGTGTAAACATTTCAGTTCTGTGCTAATCCTACTCTCCACAAACAGTATTAAAATTGTGTGTAAACATTTCAGTTCTGTGCTAATCCTGCTCCCTACAAACAATATTAAAATTGTGTGTAAACATTTCAGTTCTGTGCTAATCCTGCTCCCTACAAACAATATTAAAATTGTGTGTAAACATTTCAGTTCTGTGCTAATCCTGCTCCCTACAAACAATATTAAAATTGTGTAAACATTTCAGTTCTGTGCTAATCCTGCTCCCTACAAACAATATTAAAATTGTGTGTAAACATTTCAGCTCTGTGCTAATCCTACTCCCTACAAACAATATTAAAATTGTGTGTAAACATTTCAGTTCTGTGCTAATCCTACTCCCTACAAACAATATTAAAATTGTGTGTAAACATTTCAGTTCTGTGCTAATCCTACTCCCTACAAACAATATTAAAATTGTGTGTAAACATTTCAGTTCTGTGCTAATCCTGCTCCCTACAAACAGTATTAAAATTGTGTGTAAACATTTCAGGTCTGTGCTAATCCTGCTCCCTACAAACAATATTAAAATTGTGTGTAAACATTTCAGTTCTGTGCTAATCCTGCTCCCTACAAACAATATTAAAATTGTGTGTAAACATTTCAGTTCTGTGCTAACGAACCAGACACGCTTTTGAAGGCAGCCCAGCTAGCAGAGCCTTATTGTGATGCGGTAGATCTGAATCTTGGATGCCCACAGGTCATTGCGAAGAGAGGGCACTATGGTGCTTTTCTCCAGGATGAGTGGGAGTTACTTACAAAAATGGGTAAAAGCTCCATATTTTCTTACTTGTTTCATGCTTTTTTTATCCGACTTACTGCTTATTTTAGCAGTTGGTTTTTTTTTTTTTTTGGTAACTTTGTTCATTAATCCAATTCTTCATTCACTGTAATGATTCTTCTCTGTATTCTGCATCCCTGGAACAGCTTTTTTTTTGCAGCTGAGGCACAGCGTCATGTTGAGGCACAATGTCATGTTGGACTTTGAGAGGGTTACAGTGGCTATATTTTTTCACTATCTGAATGGAGCTAAAAAGAAAGGTCATGCAGTACTTTTTTTTTTTTTAGCAGACTCCACCACCATGGGGACTCTGGTCATCCCCAGGTTGTTAGCCAGGGCTACCAGTGGGGAGGTGGGACAGGGTCTTGGTCGGCCATAGTTCATCAACTCTGATGCTAGCATGTCAGCTGTAGGCTACTTACTGCCGCTCTGGACAGCACGTTCGCTCCCGTTGTAATAATTATTTATTTGCTGACCTAGTCCCTTCATGAGAATCTTTCTATAATACTTCACAACATAAGCAGTCGGGTCAGGTCAGGTCTTTGTTTGCTTCCTATGATGGTAAATAAGTGTTGTCTTGTGTGTATAGAGATATATTAATGCTGTTTTCTGCTTGCTCTATTTTCAGTACGGACCTGCCATGAGAATCTCAAAGTGCCTGTTACTTGTAAGGTTAGAGTATTTTCTTCCCTCGAGAAAACGGTTCAGTATGCAAAAATGCTGGAGGAGGCTGGTTGCCAGGTAGGAATACAAGCTTTTTTTTTCTGCACAGTTTTTTTTTAAAATTTTTATTTTTTTAGACTTTATAGATTAATTTTATAGGGGGTAAAAACCCTGTCCAATTTTGCATTCACTGACCCATAGCTGACATGCTAGCGTCAGTATTGGCAAACCATAGCTGACATGCTAGCATCAGTATTGGCAAACCATAGCTGACATGCTAGCATCAGTATTGGCAAACCATAGCTGACATGCTAGCATCAGTATTGGCAAACCATAGCTGACATGCTAGCATCAGTATTGGCAAACCATAGCTGACATGCTAGCATCAGGATTGGCAAACCATAGCTGACATGCTAGCATCAGGATTGGCAAACCATAGCTGACATGCTAGCATCAGTATTGGCAAACCATAGCTGACATGCTAGCATCAGGATTGGCAGACCATAGCTGACATGCTAGCATCAGTATTGGCAAACCATAGCTGACATGCTAGCATCAGGATTGGCAAACCATAGTTGACATGCTAGCATCAGTATTGGCAAATCATAGCTGACATGCTAGCATCAGGTTTGACAGACCATAGCTGACATGCTAGCATCAGGATTGGCAAATCATAGCTGACATGCTAGCATCTGGTTTGGCAGACCATAGCTGACATGCTAGCATCAGGATTGGCAAACCATAGCTGACATGCTAGCATCAGGTTTGGCAAACCATAGCTGACATGCTAGCTTCAGTATTGGCAAACCATAGCTGACATGCTAGCATCAGATTTGGCAAACCATAGCTGACATGCTAGCATCAGATTTGGCAAACCATAGCTGACATGCTAGCATCAGATTTGGCAAACCATAGCTGACCAAGACATTGTCCCAACTCTGTTAGTACTCTCAGTAACAGGCCTAGCCTAGCTAATGAGACAGGGCTTATCATAGTCCCCATGGTAGTGGAGACTGCTAAAGAAGCAGTGCACACCCCATGCATTTTAACTGCACTCAGGATTCCAAGCTGGCACGGTGCCACCATCTTCCCTGCATCAGCTGCAGACACCAACTTGAAGTTCCAGAGAGATAGAAGAAGAAGAAGCATGTGATTTTTATTTTTTAAATTTATAATTAACCTTCAAAATAAACAGCCATGAACCATCACAAATGGTGGTTCCAGGTGTCCCATGTGACTAGAGGTATGGTGAAGTTCGAAACACGGGGCAATATAATATGCACATTGATTGTATGATATGTTAATGACGCAAATGAATTAAGGCAACACACATAAATTATGAAGTTGACCTAACAGTTATGTGTAATAAATGTAGTGGAAGAATTGTGTGCCTTGAAGACAGGCAGTGCTCATGAAGTTTTATGACACTTCATGTTTTACAGCAGTCATAACTGCGGATGAAACGTACTGGACTTTACCACACAAAACATGGTGTGCTGTTACTGTGGCCAGTTACATCAGTCAAAAAATTGGTGGAAACAGACACAAAAGAGGTTATTTGGCAGAAAGTGTACTAACCAGCTCTCATAAATGATGGCCTGATTGGCTGAGTGGTTAGGTACTTGGTTACTAATCCATTGGTACTGGGGTCAAGTCCCATCAATGGTATTTTTTTTCTGGTATACACTTAAAATGCTGCAGGGTCCGTCCATCCTCTAAAAATGGGTAGCAGAGAAATCTGGGAAGGTAAATGCTGCCAGCCATAATACTGACTTCATCACACTTTCTTATGCCAAAGGTCATGGAAAATACGGGTCTAACACTGTATTCTCGATATGCCTTAATGGCTTGGAAACAAGGATTTTACCTTTGACCTAGCTCTCTTAAATACCGACATCTCTCTGCTTCAGTAGCATCAACTAAGATGAAGTCAGATATTGTGTGAGCTTATATTTATCAGCGTCGCATAAACTTTTAGGTCAAAGCTTGATCAGAATAGTTGGAGTAATGGACAAGTAATGTGAGAAACCCTGAAGTTGTCGGGGTATGGCACAAGTAATGCGAGAAACCCTGAAGTTGTTGAGGTAAGGCACAAGTAATGTGAGAAACCCTGAAGTTGTCTGTAGCATATTATCTGTTTTCTGAGAAGCAATGATGAATAGTTTCATGTGAACATCTTGTCATGTGAGTTTTGTGTACATGTGATCTTTTCTCCCAAGATTCTAACAGTACATGGTCGTACACGTGAGCAGAAGGGAAAGTTGACTGGAGTTGCTAACTGGTCATACATTAAGGCAGTGAGGTAATGAACTCTGAATGACATTTGATGTTTCTGTATCGAAGGGAAATGTTATGAGGAAAATTAGTAAGGGGTTACATGCTGAAATAATATGGGTTACATGCTTATATTGTAGGGGTTACATGCTGAAATAATATGGGTTACATGCTTATATTGTAGGGGTTATATGCTGAAATAATTTACATGCTTATATAGTATAGGGGTTACATACTGAAATAATATGGGCTACATGCTTATATAAGTGGGGTTATATGCTGAAATAATATGGGTTACATGCTTATATAGTAGGGGTTACATGCTGAAGTAGTTGGAGTTGTATGCTGAAATAATATGGGTTACATGCTTATATTGTAGGGGTTATATGCTGAAATAATTTACATGCTTATATAGTATAGGGGTTACATACTGAAATAATATGGGTTACATGCTTATATAGCTGGGGTTACATGCTGAAGTAGTTGGAGTTGTATGCTGAAATAATATGGGTTGTATACTAAAATAGTATGAATTACACCTAAAGTAATGGAGGTTGTATCTTACATCCTTCCCGTGCCGTTACATGTCACATAGGGCAGGCATAGCTGTTTGCAAAGTTTTTCAGTTTTCGGCGAGTTTTTTAACTTCATCAAGGGATGTTATGCCCACTAAACTGGCTTCTAATAATATGCTCTTTAGAGTTTCATGTGGTCGACCTCTTTTTCTTCGGTCTGTTGTGCTCCACTTGATAGCTTGTTTTGGTATTCTCTTATTGTTTCTTTTCATCACATGGCCTACATATGTCCATCTTCTTTTTCTGATCACTCATGAGACAGGTTGTTGTTTGTTCATCTGTCTTATCTCTGTGTTGTTCTTAAATTCATTCCACTTTATACCAGGTATTTTCCTTAGGCATTTGTTTTCAAAAGAATCTAATTTCTTGTCTGTTTCTTTAGTTAATTTCTAGCTTTCGCAAGCATAAATGAGGGTGGATATTACATTTGAATTGAATAATCTTAACTTGGTTTTTGTGCTTATAACTTTTGAATTCCATATGTTCTCAAGATTTTTGAAGGACAATGCTGCTTTTGCAATTCTAATTCTAACTTCCTTCTTGGTGTCACCATCCTGGTCTATGTAGCTGCCAAGGCATGCAAATTGGTTTACTTCTTCAATAGCTGTTCCTTCTACGTATATTTTTCCTGCTTGATTAATGAGAAATTTCATAATTTTTGTTTTGTCTTTGTTAATTTCAAGACCTATTTTGTTAGCCAAAGAAGATAGGGAATCTCTTTTTTTCCTGCATCGATTTCACATAGTCACTGATAAGAGTTATGTCATCTGCAAAATGACCACAGGAGTAAATTCAGGAGGATCATAGGGCGGTCTTGGTGGTAGAAGTAAAGGAAGAAGAAGAAGATCTGCAAAATCAAGATCTTCTATTTGGGTCCCATGTACCCAGTCAATACCAGTTTTACCTGTACAGCATCTTTTCATTATGAAATCTATAGCAATTCCAAAAAGCAAGGGAGATAATATACATCCTTGTTTCACGTCTGTTTCAATCTGAAATCATTTACTCATTCCTTTTTTCTGTCTTGACTGCACAGGCATATCCGTTATATAGATCTCTAATGATGATGACAATTTTAGATGGTATTCTCTGTGTATGCTATCAAATGCTTTTTTAACTCTTTCCGTGCCTGAGGTAGAAACGCGGAGGTGTAGTTGCTTACCAGAGTAAAAACATGGGTCTTGATAGGGTTGGGGGTATAGTTATAAAATGGAATGGAAAACAGTATTTCCATGTACTTCCGTATACATAATATGTTTCAAAGTATAGCTAAATGAATGAAAATTTCATAAATGCAGAGTTTTTTAGGAAAAAAGAAGTAATGCGATGTTTTTAGACAATGATTGTGCCCGGCTCACCATCGGCGAGGTCTAGATCTGCACTACTTACCACTACTTACCATTACTTACCATCTGAGATGTGTAGATCTACTTGTCGATCTCGTATTGTGATTCTGTGTTGCATTCTCGCTGAATGTATGTCTGAACTAACCTCCTAACTACTTCTCCAGTCGTCTAAATATGTTTAGATCTACTTGGAATACATTCAAGAGCAGCGGGGTGGCCACAGGCTATGTCCGTACCTCTATCTACATCGTCAAAAATTGAAAAATTTCAGTCTTTCTCTTCCTTTTTCTTGCTCAGCATCGCTCGTAACTAGGCACTCTTTCGCCATTTTGAAAAGTGTCACTGGAATCGCGGACGAAATATGTACAATCTAAATGTTACACCGCTTGTTTTATTGAAACATACAATGATCATTATAATGACCATTGGTAAGCAACGGGAAACCGGAAGCGTCATTATAATGACCAAAGGCACGGAAAGAGTTAAAGTCTATGAAGTTCAGTATTAATGGTTTTTGCTTTTCAGTATGTTCTTCAAGTACTATTCTCAGAGTAAAGATCTGGTCAAGACAGCTTCTCCCTTTTCGAAATCCTGTCTGTTCTTCTCGCATTGCAGTATCCACTACATCCTTAATTCTATTTAGAGTCACTTTACAAAACACCTTTGACACAACTGATATTAAGGTTACACCCCTCCAGTTGTTGTAATCGTTGAGATTGCCTTTTTTTTTTTTTTTTTTAGATGTTTTAACAGTGATTCGTTGTTTCCATTTGGAAGGGACCTTTTCTTCTTTCCCAATTTTATTAAACAATCTCTGTAGTTGGCTCATGTTGTCACTGTTAATAGATTTAACATTTCAGGTGTTATTTCATCTTCACCTGCAGCTTTGTTGTTAGCCATTAGATTCACTGCTGTTTCTATTTCATTCAGTGTAACTTCATCGAAGTTGACATTTAGTTGTGGGACTGGTAAATCAGTTTCAAGATTTATTAATTCTTTTGGGTGTGGTCGATTAAGTATTTCTTGGAAGTGTTCAGCCCATCTTTGCTTTTGGTCTTTACTTGATGTTAATAGGGTGCCTATTTTGCTAATGGTTGTATGCTGAAATGATATTGGTTACATGCTGAAATAGTATAGGTTGCATGCTAAAGTAGCATGGATTATATGCTTATATAATAAGAATTACACACTGAAATAGTGGATGTTATGTGCTGAAATAATGGGGTTATGTGTTGAAATAGTGGGGATTGTGTGGAAAAATAGTATGGGTTACATGCTGAAATAGTAAAGATAACGTGAATGAAATAGCAGAAGTTACATGTTGCAATAACATGAGTTACATGCTGAAATAGTGTAGCTGTAGAAGTTCTAAGTTGCATCACATAGTGGTTAACCAATGGCAGTGTGTGTTTGTCCCATTTACTGCTTGTGTCTTTCATAGAGAGGCTGTGAAAATCCCAGTATTTGCTAATGGAAATATACAGTACCTGGATGATGTACACAAGTGTTTGCAAGAAACAGGTGTTCAAGGTGTTATGAGTGCAGGTAAGATTTGTCTCCTCATAAAATATGTGGAGTTCTAGTTATGTGGCTTCAGAACGTTATAGGAGCACTTGAGGAAAAAAAAAAAATACGTGGAGTTCTAGTTCTCTGCTTCATAACGTTATAGGAGCACTTGAGAAAAAAACATAAAATACGTGGAGTTCTAGTTCTCTGCTTCATAACATTATAGGAGCACTTGAGAATAAAACATAAAATATGTGGAGTTCTAGTTCTCTACTTCATAATGTTATAGGAGCACTTGAGAAAAAAAAATAAAATATGTGGAGTTCTAGTTCTCTACTTCATAATGTTATAGGAGCACTTGAGAAAAAAAAATAAAATGAGTAAATGGTAGAGAAGTGTAAAATTAGAAAATGATAGAGAAATGTAAAATAATAAAAGGTAGAGAAGCATAAAATGAGTAAGTGATTGAAAATGATGGAGCAATGTAAAATGAGAGAAATTTAAAATTTAACGTACAATCTTTTTATTCTTAAAAACTCATTATTCTTGTCTTATGCTTGCTACTGATGAAGACTAAGTGTATTAATAAAATGTAATTTATATCTTTTTCTATAATTGTTGCTGGATTATGTCCGTATGGTCATATTTTAAGTAAAGAAAAGCATATTTCATAACACTATCACTTGCTACAGGTTACAGATCAGTGAAACTTATATTACATTTTACAAAGTGATACTTGAAACATTTATTCTGTGTTACTTTGAACATTTCATGTCCTGGAATTAGAATGATCAATTTATAAAATTATTTCAGAGGGGAATTTGCACAATCCAGCTCTTTTCCATGGGAAAAATCCATTTATATGGGACATGACTCTAAAATACTTGGATTTTGCTGATAAATACCTGTGTCCACTGTCATATGTAAGAGGCCATGTTTTCAAGATTTGCCATCATGCGTAAGTTTGACATTCCAAATGGTCATTTCAGTCGATATTATATATTAGAAGACTGTATTTTTTATATTGGATGTATGGTGCCTAAAATAGAACTTGAGAGATCTATTTGGTGGTGTTTGCTCTTGGCTTTTGTGGGTTTCATTAGTGTAAGTTCAAAGATATCCAGATAACAAATATTAAATAATAAAGATTCAAGAGAGTTTCAAAAATGCAAAAATGTTGAAATTGTCTGTTTAGTAATGTTATATTATTATACTGTACATTATGTTTTACAGTTGTTTTAATATGTGGCACTCTTTCAGATCATTAACACAGTATGTACTGTACAGCGCAGTGTGTACAAGAACAATCAGTACTGTACAGTACAGTGTGTATGAGAGTAGTTGGCACTGTACAGTACAGCGTGTATAAGAGTAGTTGGCACTGTACAGTACAGTGTGTATGAGAGCAGTCATTACTGTACAGTTGCTTCTGTTACTTTGTTAGGCTTTCAATGGTTACTTCTGTTACTTTGTTAGGCTTTCAATGGTTGATTCTGTTAATTTGTTAGGCTTTCAGTGGTTGATTCTGTTACTTTGTTAGGCTTTCAGTGGTTGATTCTGTTACTTTGTTAGGCTTTCAATGGTTACTTCTGTTACTTTGTTAGGCTTTCAATGGTTGATTCTGTTACTTTGTTAGACTTTCAATGGTTGGTTCTGTTACTTTGTTAGGCTTTCAATTGTTACTTCTGTTACTTTGTTAGGCTTTCAATTGTTGCTTCTGTTACTTTGTTAGGCTTTCAATTGTTGCTTCTGTTACTTTGTTAGGTTTTCAATGATTACTTCTGTTACTTTGTTAGGGTTTCAATGGTTGCTTCTGTTACTTTGTTAGGCTTTCAATGGTTGCTTCTGTTACTTTGTTAAGCTTTTAATGGTTGCTTCTGTTACTTTGTTAGGCTTTCAATGGTTGCTTCTGTTACTTTGTTAGGCTTTCAATGGTTGCTTCTGTTACTTTGTTAGGCTTTCAATGGTTGCTTCTGTTACTTTGTTAGGCTTTCAATGGTTGCTTCTGTTACTTTGTTAAGCTTTCAATGGTCGCTTCTGTTACTTTGTTAGGATGACGACTAAATATTTTTATAGTCAGGGCTGTTTTTATGTTTTGTCATGATAGAAGATTGGTATTTAGACATTTATATTATTTGTGAGTATAGAAAATTAGATAGTATTTAGACATTTACAGTGTTTTTGAAGATAGAAGACCTGATGTTATTTGGAGATATATGTTAGGAACTCCAGAACATCTTTCCTGGTAGTACCCAGTATTTGCAACCAAACCTGACCGCAGGATCTGGATATAAAGACCTGACCACTGGATCTGGATATAGAGCTGAACTTACATAGCTATGAAGCTGGAGAATCTACAGGTTTGATGTGGGCAGCATTGCATGCTTCGAATGATCTGGCATTTGAGTACTAAAGAAAATATTTCTTGTTTCTTTCATTTCTCTTCCTTTTTGCTTGTGTGTTTTCTTTCAGTTGAACATTATATTGAGATTAACTTAATTTCCAGGGTTAATAATTACTTTGCAGTGTACAAACAGTGCTGGGTTTTGATAAAAATGGTTCATTTGGTTATCTTTTCACAGCTTGACGGTTCATCAAGATGTGAGAGAACTAGTGGCCTCAGCCAAGAGCATACAAGATTTCAGGGACGCAGTTAAGAAGCTGGTAACTGTTTGCCAGGTGTGTTGAAAGTTTTTACTTAAGGACGGTTCTTGTGTCTTGTTATTGTTGTTGTTTGAAACTGTGTCGTGGAGAATTAAGTACATTTCAGTGAACATCGGGTAAATAGTACAGAATGTACTAGTAGTGAATGTACAGATGGCTGAGCTTGCAGTGTGAATGTACAGATAGTTCTTAACATGTGTAAAACTGCCATGTGTAAATTCATGCTTCTGCAAGAAATGTTCGATGTGCAAAAAGTTTGCAGAAAACTCCTATGCAGAACACTGAAGTACAAATGATGTTCAAATCAGTGCACATGCGAGCCAGCGCAGTTCAGAGAGGCAAGATGCCTTTTCAGTTTCCCCAGCCTGGTACAGCATTAACAAGACGTTTTTACCAATATTTTCATACTGTACATCATGGCTGGCATTAAGTACGAACCTGAAAGAAGGAAAGGGCTAGCTCACAAACATGTTTCCATCAATGTGGAGGTGAAACTGAGAATCATATATGAACATAAAGGTGCACGAAGTTTGTCTGCATTCGTATGTGAACTAGGTTTTGTGGTATCAACTTTAAACACTTTTGTGAAGGATGCTGCTCTCATACAAGTGACTGTGAAAGGAATGACAAGCATGAAGTTGGTGATATTAACATTGTTGTGTAGCTTCTAAACTACTTCTCTACATAGTCAGCTGTAATGCTAACTCTTTTGTCCTGACACTGTACCAACTTTTCTAAACCGTTCACAAAAGCGAGTCTCCATTTTCTTCAAAGTCATCGTACTTTAACTGTAGCCTCATTGTTTTGATTCAGAAGTTTGCTGGAGTAATGAAAGATAAAAGCATGGACAAAGTATGAACAAATGAATGGACTTCATTTTCAAAGTGTGAAGAACTGGGAGTGCAGCCCCATCAAACATTCTGCTTTTTATTGCTTAACAGCCACTCAGTTTTCAAACACTCAGTTTTCAGACACTCAGTTTTCAAACACTGAGTTTTCAGACACTCAGTTTTCAAACACTGAGTTTTCAGACACTCAGTTTTCAGACACTCAGTTTTCAAACACTCAGTTTTCAAACACTCAGTTTTCAGACACTCAGTTTGGTACAAATGGTAATAAACATATAAAGAGAATGAGAAAGATTTTAAATTCAAGAAGTAATGAAGAGATTCTTGCATGAGGAAGATCATATTGTATTATTACAACCCACTGTTATTCTAACTCTCATATCTTGCTTGTAAATGATGTTTATTCTAATTTACATGTTATTAATAATGTTTCAAATATTGGCAGGAAGATGTGGAACGATATGTTGTAGAGCCAGCATTGTTTACCACAAAACTTCCCTTGCCTTATTGGATTTGTCAACCTTATGTCAGACCAAGGTGAGGCAAAATTAATCCCATTTCAGGTGTGTTTATAAAAAAAACTCATTTGGCCAGATTTTCATAGAGCAGTGCGTGATTACTTTTACTTTACCCCGCCTAGCTTAAACTTTACATAAGAACTGTTTTTTCCAGCTTTGAACGAATTTCTATATTTCCTACATTTAGCATTTACAAATTCCAACATTTAGCCACCTTTCTCTTTCTTTGCCTGTGCACACACAAAATTCTGATTTTAGCAAGATAAATCATTTTATTATATTTTTAGCAAAACACGGAAGTGACTTAATATAAAGGTTGTTAGTAATCATTAAAAAAATTTGGTGTCCCAAGATTTATGTTTTAGAAGTTGCAACGTGTTCAAAGTCACCTCCCAGGTTTGTGTAACTAGAACTGAGTTCGTATTTCAGCCCTGGCAGCGAGGAAGATGAGGGACACCGAGAGTTGAGGCAACGGCTGAACCTGAAGCGAGCAGAAGACATGCGGAAAGTAACCCAGGGAGACACAGGCCTCTCAAACAACAAACTCAAGAAACGGCTCAAACATCCCCACAAGAATTTTGATCCAGTCCAGAAGCTGAAGTTCGAATCCTGCAGTCAGTGCCCTAATCCAAAGGTGAAGTGGAAATAAGTAACTTTGTTACAGACACAAGAAAAAACATGTTAAAATCCTGCAGTCAGTTCTCTAATCTAAAGGTAAAATGGAAATAAGTAACTTTGTTACAGACACAAGAAAAAACATTTTAAAATCCTATGGTCAGTTCTCTAATCTAAAGGTAAAGTGAAAATAAGTAACTTTGTTACAGACACAAGAAAACACATTTTAAAATCCTGTGGACAGTGCCCTAATTGAAAGGTAAGCTGGGAATAAGAAACTCTGTGATAAATATAAGAAAATACACACTAAAACTTATTTTATAGATGTCACTTATCATAAAGTTCCTGGTCAAAAGATAAAGGTTTTAAGCTTCGTTATTTTATGCAGTCCACGATGTGTGGTACTTGATCTGTTACTATTCCTTTTTGTTGGCATTCCAGATATATAGAATTTCAGTTTTTCCATGTGTTTATAAATGCAGACTAATCAATTATTGTTTCAATTTTGTCTGAACTTATAAAATACTCATCAGACATCAGTGTTTTACACTTCAAGTTTTAAGTCAGATTTACACTTTTCTTTATTCTCCCATTATATTTAATAATGTCATTTCTGTAACCTCTAAAGCAGATTATATTCTCTTGTTTAAATAAACACTGTAGAATTGTAAATGAGTGCAGCATGAGTACTGGTCAAATGTTATCAATACAGGAAGACAGCATTCTAGCATGTAGTATACCACTAATGAAAAGATGAAAGTCCCAACTTATGAAAGATTTTTATGTGGTGAGAGCAAGGAAAGTATGTTACCTGAACTAAGAATGTTGAACTCCCAGGGTTAACATTTCAGGATTTTCTATGCTTTTTTGCTTGTTAGGGTCTGAGATGTGAATATGGTCTTTGTAAAGGATGCTGTCGTAATAAAGCAAATGAAGAGATCCTGGACTGTGCAGGTATGTTATGTTTATTCATCTGTAGAGATTTTGTTTATTAATTTGTCAGATATCGATTAATTTCTGTTTGTTTGATATGCTTATGTTGACTTTAAGCTTTCAGTTCACTCATGTGTAATGTATTTCGTGTGTGATCTTAGCTTTGCTTGTCTCTTATTGGTAGATCATATCTTTGAGCGAAGGCTGATGTCTTATAATGGTGTTAGAAGTATGTACCTATAAATTGCTTAAAATGTACTTCTTCCCTTGGGTATAGAGATTTCACAAAGAGTGTTCTGTTGGTTGTATTATTTGTAGCATGATTTCACTTGCATATTCATTCTCTGAGCAGCTTTTTCATAGCAATCTCATACTGGGTAACAAAGCTCATCGAGCAAAAAAGTATACCAGTTAGCCAAAATTAAGCACTTCATTGATCAAGACACAAGGAAGATATACTACATATCACATATACAAACACATTTAGACTATTGCTTAACAATCTGGGATGGTTGCTCAGTGTCAAATACAAAGAGGCTTTGCTCACTCCAAAAGCGAGCAATAAAGCTTATTAGTGACAAAGATCAAGCACAAACAACTAAGCACCACAAACGTATCAAAATACTGCCTCTTAAGAATAGGTTCCTCTTCGTCAAAGTCGAGTTGGTACATCAAATTCTTTCATAGCATGCCCCGCCTTATCTATGGAACCTGTTTAAATTTAGCCCAAAGTGCAGCCAGCGCTTGAACAACAAAAGTCTTCCAAAACCTAGACTTGATCTTTACAAGAAAACCTTTAGTTATTCTGCTGCTCATCTTTGGATACCATCCCATCATGTATTAAAAAATATAAACTATACTCCTTCCCACAACTACAAACTTTTCCAATATCTATTTGATGTCGACTACATGCCTCCATGAATCCTAAAACTTAAAAAGTTATTTTAGACTGCTCTTACAGACACTGAACTCATTATTCTGAATCTCTCTCTCTCTCTGAACCTTGTGCCCAGGGCACATGGGGCTTCCACAAGGGTTTTCCACAAATGCCTGTCCTTCGCCTTTTTTTCTGCTCTTGCCCAGGTGAGCCCTCTATTGCTCAACATCCTTTCTGTTGTTCTTCTCCATGTCTCTTTTGGTCTACCCTTACTTCTGTTCCCCTGTGGTGTCCACCTCAGTGCTATTTTTAGTAGTGAGTTGTCAGTCATTCGGAGCATTCTGAATAGTAATGAAATTTTTGTTTGGTAGATAGTCATTTATATGTGTATGTAATTAGTCATTTATATGTACTCAGTCATTTTTATGTGTATGTAATTAGTCATTTATATGTGTATGTAGTTAGTCATTTTTATGTGTATATGGTTACTTTATTGTTAATTATGTTTGTTATATGAGCAGCATATTTGTAGAATGTCTGGAACAGAGTGAAAGTTGTATGATGAAGGGCAGAATGTCAGACGGGCCTGCGTGCATTACCATGGAGGAACAACTCTCATCTTTTGTTAACAGGCGAGCGTTACCATGGAGGAGCAACTCTTTTGTTAACAGGCGAGCGTTGCCATAGAGGAGCAACTCTTTTGTTAACAGGCGAGCATTATCATGGAGGAGCAACTCTCATCTTTTTGTTAACAGGCGAGCATTACCATGGAGGAGCAACTCTCATCTTTTGTTAACAGGCGAGCATTACCATGGAGGAGCAACTCTCATCTTTTTGTTAACAGGCGAGCATTACCATGGAAGAGCAACTCTCATCTTTTGTTAACAGGCGAGCATTATCATGGAGGAGCAACTCTCATCTTTTTGTTAACAGGCGAGCATTACCATGGAGGAGCAACTCATCTGTTGTTAACAAGCGAGCATTACCATGGAGGAGCAACTCATCTTTTGTTAACAGGCGAGCATTAACCCTTTTAAAATAAAAGATTGTTGTTTCAAAGCCATTAAACTTTGAAAATACATTTCTCAGGCTGTACGCTCAACATTTCTTTGTTGTTTGTTTTTCAACAGGACACAATATTAAAAGGAGAACCATGTTCGAGAAGGAAAAGGCCAGGGCATCTGCCTGTTCTGCCAGTAAGGAAGAAGAATTGGCCAAAGATGTCTATGAAGATACCAGAAAGTACTCTCAGAATGGCTTGGAAGATGTCAATCTGTCATTTAGTGGTTCCTGTTCTGATCTTTATGACATTTCACAAACTGCTTGTGGTGATTCGAAATCTGTACAAAGTGGAACATCACATCTGAGAATTAATGGTGCTAATATAGACACTGACAGTAATGTTTGACATTTTTGACTGCTAGACAATGTAATTTACACAGCTGATGTATCAGGCAGTTGATCTGCTTGAAGTTTATTGTAGTTTATTGTATTTGTGTGAAATCTAACCTCGCATGTTATTGTTAAGGTTCACATGATTTTTCTCTCAATAGGGAAATGAATTCCTTGAATATGACAGAGTAAATGTTGGATGTTCCCTGATAGTTGTTGAACTCCCTTTAAACTGTGAACTTGACAACTGAAACCCATCTCTGTGGGATGAAGTTTGCCTGAGAGTGGCTTGCTGTGGCTTTTCTTAATTTCTAGAATGACCTTAAACATTTGAATTCCCTTCTCACTCTGTAGATCACATCCCATTGGTCATTTGGTCAAAGTTACCACAACAACAACAACAACAAAAAAGTGGGGGGTGGGGAGTTTGGGGTGGCAATACCATCAGTTGGCAGAGTAAGAACTTTCAAATTGTTGCTTGTCCACCAAGGACACTATCTTGGCTTTCTAACATCTTTGTGGAAGTTCAGTAACAGGGAGAGTTTGTGAAGCAAAGTGCATGGAGTTCTCCGAGTTCAGAACAGAGGATAGAGAGTGATCTTTGGACTGTAGAGTAGATATTTTTATAAATGATGGAATCCTGCTCTTAGAAAAGAGAGTCTTAAAGCAGCAGGTGTTATATGTCCTGGTTTGTCTAGACAGTCAGTGTGTAGAAAGTGCTTTGTCCATGTTGCACTCCTCCCCCCCCCCCCCCCCCCCCCCCGAGGACTCTGCCAGCAGCACCAGAGGAGGAAAGACAAGGTCCAAGCATGTGAAGATCTAGTGGAGGGTGGGTAGGCTAAAGAACCTTGCCACCCGCAGCCAACCTTAGGCCCCTTCCTTCCAAATCTTTTTTTTTTCAAGGTTTACTCCCATAGTCTTTGACTGTTTATATAAACATACACATATGTCAGCCTTAGACCCACTTTACACACCCCCATAAGAGAACTGGCCTATCTTAATGCAGGTATCTAATAATAGCAAGAATGATCAAAGACAATAGTTAGGGCTTGTATGGTGTCTTTGAAGAAGGTATATAGATTCTGTTTTATTAGTTTGAAAAGGCATACCTCATACTCATTGATGTCAGTTCACTTTATACATCCATTCTCCATGAAGATGTTCAGTTTACCTTCTGATTTCTTGAGCTTATCTCATCACAAACACAAGCACTTTAATCATTACACAGCTGGTCATATAATTAAACTGAATTAATTTAATCAGGAATATTTTGACCACATGGATTTTGTTATGTGTATAACTTATCTAAACTCACCTTCGCGCGCACACACACACACACACCTTATCCTGTGTTTACTTTCCAATCTTCCCACCTGTTGCACCTTTGTTTGTACTTTCACCGTCCTGGAAACACGGACAGATACCCACAACTCTGAATAGCTCGCCTTATTTTTCTCTAACTCGTTTTTAGTCCTTATCATAATTCTCGGCAGAATCTGTGGTAAGGCATTACAAGTCACCATATCTTGCCACTAATGAACGCACTGTGTACTTTTTCTCTCTTTATTCATGTTTTTCTTTAACGTATGAATAAAGAAGAAAAATAGAAATTTCTTTTCCGTCTTGTTACCGAAAAAAAGAGGAGGGGGAGAAGGTGCTGCCTTTTTTTTAAATAATTTTAAGTGACTTCGTATATATTTCTAAACCACATTAGCCATGTATAAAAACCATTTATGTATAAACTTAGCCATGTATAAAAACCATTTAAAATAGCGTGAATCTTTTCTGGAATCTTTTTCTTGCTGTGTGTGGATGTTTTGTTTCCACATGTTCCAGATTACATTTTTGTTACACATCCCACACTCCCCCCCCCCCCTTTTTTTTTTTTAACTGCTCCATGCTGTATTGGTGCATGGAAGGGAGATAACTAAAATATCAGCCAAGATTTGTTGGCCTTGTGAGGAAAAATCTTGGTGCCAATCATTTCTACCAGGGTCCAAGTAAAATATATAAATTATTTCTTCAAAAGAATGTTCAGGAAGTTTTTTTTTTTTTTAAACTAGTTTGTCTAAACTTTTCTAAAAGATATTTTAGGTACAAAAAAAGTGGTTAGAGAACTTGCTGCAGATTTTGGCATAGTTAATTAAGACAAGGATGACAAAGAAAATGGGAAGACCTAGACATTACACTATCTGATGTAGCAAGTTCAGAATTCAGACTCTGGCTTCACTGCATTCTGGATAACCCCATATATGATCTGTCTCATGCCGCAGCATCCATCCATGACATAGCAAGTTAAAACTTGTAAACTTGAGAAATGGAAAAGTCATGAAGATGGATAACTGATACAGTGCATTAAATTTGTCAGGTTGCTATGAAAAGCAACTACATTCAAAGTTTCTTTTTAAAAAAAAAGCTCTTAAAAAACCAGGTCTTTTGGATTCTGCTCTATCAACCATAAGAGCTGATAAAGACCCAAGGTTTATGTAATTGTCAGATATAACAATTAAATATCTTCCATCTGTCAGCTCTTCATTTCTCTTTAAGTATGAAAATAAAGAAGGTAGTGTACCTCAAAACTGAACAAAGCACTCGGACATGAGAGTAAGCCAGATGCCGTCAAACTGATTATGTTTTATGCATAACTGGTCAAAATAGTTTTTGAGCATGTGAATATATAAAACTAAATATACAAATACACACAGTTATGTTCTCTTCTTTTCTTATTTCTTTGTTCTGTATGTTTGTGTATGATTAAAATGTAAACCGAAATATTACAACTGAGCACTTGTGTTTCATTGGCAGCTGAGATAGTTCTATCTTGTCTGCATGTGCTTTTAACAGCCAGTCTCAGAGTTCACACATAAATTCCTTTTAGGTCTGTTAGTAATCAGAATAACTGAAGAGTGTTTTGCAGTGTCACATTCAAACTCTTTATGGCAAATCTCAAGTCTGATCTCCAGTCACTGCTTTCAAGTTTAAAAGTCTTGCATGCAGCATCATTTGAGTCTCAAGTATCAAGTTTCTGAATCAAAATGTTAAAAGAGTGACTGTTGGGACATCCCAGATCTAAGTTTTCAAGACACATGGTGTATATAAAAGTCATGTCGTACTAATGGGTATGATTGTGGAATCTTTCATAATCATCATTTGGCAACACCATCCCAGATGGCCACACTATCTAGATGGCATCCATTAGTTAAAGATGGAGGGTCATTTGAAGCCATGGCCGAAACAGAAGACTCATGCTGTGGTAGGATTTTTTAATATGAAGCAGGCGCTCGCTGTGGATATTAATTTCTGTGGAAGTCTATGGAGACAGCGTGATGAGTGGATGGGATGTAGCAAAATGGTGCACAGAATTTTGAATCAGACGAGTAACAACCAGTGACTTAGTGCGGCATGGCAGACCCGCACAGTAGCTACAGCAGGGAACAGAACGCGAGTCGAACATGCAGTACTGGAGGACAGACGAGTGTTTGTGAATGAACTGATGCATGACTTGAGTTTGTCACGTGGAACAGCGTCCAGAATGATTGTGCAGTTGGAATTTTGTAGATGTGTGCATGATGGGTTCTGCTAGCCCTTTACCAGGAGCCTAAGGCAAGCAGAATAACACCCTGTCATTCCTGTAACAATATGCCATTTACGGCCAAGAATTTATGAACGCACTGTCACTGGTGACAAAACATGGGTTCACTATAAAACCTTGGAGTCCAAATGTGAAAGCATGGAATAGAGGCATCCGGGCTACCCACAAACCAGGAAATTCAAGGTCATACCGTCTTTTGGCATAAGTGATGGTTACCATGTTCTGGGATCAGAAAGGCACGTTCTTGGTCAATTTACTGCAAAGGGGAGCAACAATTAATTCAGCTGCAACACTGGAAAATTTATGGGTTGCCACCAGACGTCACTACCATGGGGTAATAAAAGATGAGTTGCTCCTACATGGTAATGCTCGCCTGTTAACAAACGATGAGTTGCTCTTCCATGGTAATGCTCGCCTGTTAACGAAAGATGAGTTGCTCTTCCATAGTAATGCTCGCCTGTTAACAAAAGATGAGTTGCTCTTCCATGGTAATGCTCGCCTGTTAACAAAAGATGAGTTGCTCTTCCATGGTAATGCTCGCCTGTTAACAAAAAGATGAGAGTTGCTCCTCCATGATAATGCTCGCCTGTTAACAAAAGATGAGACTTGCTCCTCCATGGTAATGCTCGCCTGTTAACAAAAAGATGAGAGTTGCTCCTCCAGGATAATGCTTGTCTGTTAACAAAAGATGAGAGTTGTTCCTCCATGGTAATGCTCGCCTGTTAACAAAAGGTTGCTCCTCCATGGTAATGCTCACCTGTTAACAAAAGAGTTGCTCCTCCATGGTAATGCTCGCCTGTTAACAAAAGATGAGAGTTGTTCCTCCATGGTAATGCTCTCCTGTTAACAAAAGAGTTGTTCCTCCGTGGTAATGCTCACCTGTTAACAAAAGATGAGAGTTGCTCCTCCATGGTAATGCTTGCCTGTTAACAAAAGATGAGTTGCTCCTCCATGGTAATGCTCGCCTGTTAACAACAAGATGAGAGTTGCTCCTCCATGATAATGCTCTCCTGTTAACAAAAGATGAGAGTTGCTCTTCCATGGTAATGCTCGCCTGTTAACAAAAGATGAGTTGCTCTTCCATGGTAATGCTCGCCTGTTAACAAAAGATGAGTTGCTCTTCCATGGTAATGCTCGCCTGTTAACAAAAGATGAGTTGCTCTTCCATGGTAATGCTTGCCTGTTAACAAAAGATGAGTTGCTCTTCCATGGTAATGCTCGTCTGTTAACAAAAGATGAGTTGCTCTTCCATGGTAATGCTCGCCTGTTAACAAAAGGTTGCTCCACCATGGTAACGCTCACCTGTTAACAAAAGAGTTGCTCCTCCATGGTAACGCTCGCCTGTTAACAAAAGATGAGAGTTGTTCCTCCATGGTAATGCTCGTCTGTTAACAAAAGAGTTGTTCCTCCATGGTAACGCTCGCCTGTTAACAAAAGATGAGAGTTTCTCCTCCATGGTAATGCTCGCCTGTTAACAAAAGATGAGTTGTTCCTCCATGGTAATGCTTGCTTGTTAACAAAAAGATGAGTTGCTCCTCCATGATAATGCTCGCCTGTTAACGAAAGATGAGTTGGTCTTCCATGGGAATGCTCGCCTGTTAACAAAAAGATGAGAGTTGCTCCTCCATGATAATGCTCACCTGTTAACAAAAGATGAGTTACTTCTCCATGGTAACGCTCGCCTGTTAACAAAAGATGAGTTGCTCCTCCATGGTAACGCTCGCCTGTTAACAAAAGATGAGTTGCTCCTCCATGGTAATGCTCGCCTGTTAACAAAAGATGAGTTGCTCCTCCATGGTAATGCTCACCTGTTAACAAAAGATAAGAGTTGCTCCTCCATGGTAACGCTCGCCTGTTAACAAAAGATGAGAGTTGTTCCTCCATGGTAATGCTCGCCTGTTAACAAAAGATGAGAGTTGCTCCTCCAGGATAATGCTTGTCTGTTAACAAAAGATGAGAGTTGTTCCTCCATGGTAATGCTCGCCTGTTAACAAAAGAGTTGCTCCTCCATGGTAATGCTCACCTGTTAACAAAAGAGTTGCTCCTCCATGGTAACGCTCGCCTGTTAACAAAAGATGAGAGTTGTTCCTCCATGGTAATGCTCTCCTGTTAACAAAAGACGAGAGTTGCTCCTCCGTGGTAATGCTCTCCTGTTAACAAAAGAGTTGCTCCTCCATGGTAATGCTCTCCTGTTAACAAAAGAGTTGCTCCTCCATGGTGACGCTCGCCTGTTAACAAAAGATGAGAGTTGCTCCTCCATGGTAATGCTCTCCTGTTAACAAAAGATGAATGTTGCTCCTCCATGGTAATGCTCTCCTGTTAACAAAATATGAGAGTTGCTCCTCCATGGTAATGCTCTCCTGTTAACAAAAGATGAGTTGCTCCTCCATGGTGACGCTCACCCACACAAGATGACCCCTCGACTTGGGAACTCTTGCAACATTTTCGATGGGAGAATTTGGACAACTATCGGATAGTCCCGATCTGGCACCAGGTGATTCTCACCTTTTCCCAGCTGTCAAGGAACATCTTGGTGGCCACAGACTTCAGAGTGACGAGGATGTTAAAAAAGCAGTAACAAGGTGGCTCGATGTCCAGAACACCGCTTTTTATGAAATGGGCGTCAAAAACGTGTTCAGCTCGTAGATAAATGCCTCAGTCGCCATGGCGACCACGTGGACAAATAAGCTGTTCATCGTGGACCACAATGTGTGTTATGTCCAAACAAATTGTTATCACAACTTTTGTAAACTTGCTTTTGGAATGATCCTTGTAGTTACTAAATAACAAGTTCTGGTAAGTCTAGGACTACCAGAACTGATTTGTAATTTCCTTCCTAAGTGGCCGTGAGTTGTTAAAGTGAAGTAATCTGTGACATGTACTTTATTTCTCACTTATCAAGCATTTCTTAATCCTCCCCGTGCCATTAAACATCACGTGGGACTCGCAAGGTAGTTCTCCAAGTTTTCCTGTTTTTGGCGAGCTTTTCAAACTCATCAAGGGATTTTATGCCTACTAATTTGTCCTCTTTAGAGTTTCACGTGCTCAATCTCTTTTTTTTTCTTCGGCCTGTTGTATTCCACTTGATAGCTTGTCTGAAGCTATAGAGATACAGAAATAGTGACAGCATGCTGAAAATGCTGCAGTATAGCAAGCTTTTTCTGCTATGCCAAATAGACCGTTTCACACTGAAGGCAATAATGATGAAAATGATATTAATATTTTATGACAATAGCAAGGTTTCCATTAAAGCCATGTCAGTATTTATTTAATATACTTCGTGCATTCGCCTGACGATCAGAAGGTCTCTGATTCGATTTCGCACTTGGGCGGAGTTTTGGAGTTTTGTCGGATCGACTGGCACACAGGCCAATCCAGTCTTTAAAAAAAAATACGAGGTAAGTACCTGGGGTTTTCCTAGGAAAACAAAGGCAGCGAGGACAGGTTCTGGCGTGCCTTCCTCAGCTGTTGTAGTGGCCTAGAAATGTGAGAGTACTACCCCTTCGCACCCTTACACATTTCTTATGATTAATTATGACTGGCTAGTCAACATCATATATCAAGGATGTTGAGCAATAGAGGGCTCACCTGGGCAAGAGCAGAAAAAAAGGCGAAAGACAGGCATTTGTGGAAAACCCTTGCGGAAGCCCCATGTGCCCTGGGCACTTAAGGTTCAGAGAGAGAGAGAGAGTCAACATCATATGTCAAGAACTTACGATTTACAGTTAAGAAGTATAAGAAGTAGTCCATAAAAGAGTATGTAACTGTAATCTAAAAAAAAAAGGAACATTCCCAAACTGTGGGAAATCTTACACATTATGGATTTAGCACACGTCAGATCAACTTGTGCAAAAACTAAAAAGAAAACACTGCGTTCTATAGTTCGAACAAGCGGAGGGCACTCTAAACCATTCTACAGGAAAGCTGGATTGAGATAAGGCTGTGTATCATTACGTTGACAACATCTGTAAAGAAATCCGATTTCTTATGAAGTTGGGGAAGGAAAGGTGGCCAGGCGTTAATAAAAATTCCACCACGAAACTGCCACCCAGCCAAACTCCAGAAACAATGGCTATAAAATCTCTCTCTCTCACACACACACACACAGAGAGAGAGAGAGAGAGAGAGAGAGAGAGAGAGAGATACATATGAGATTGTCAACATTATTAGAGACTTCTACCATGGATATGTTTGTGCAGTCAACACAGACGAAGGAGTGAGTGAATGATTCCAGATTGAAACAGGCGTGAAACAAGGATGTATATTATCTCCCTTGCTTTTTTAAAATTTCGGTACACTTCATAACGAGCACCCCAGTCACCCAGCTGTAGAAATGGGTACCCGACTTCTTCTGATGTTGGGGAAGGAAAAGGCAGCCAGGCGTGATACTGACCATATCACCCTCTAGTGTGCTGACAGGTCAAGAAAAATGTGGGCACTAACACCATATCCCTATGTGCCTCTAAGGCATAACAGGATTACCTTTACTTTACTTACCTTACCTTCATAACGAAAAAATGCTGCACATGTAAAATGGGCATTGATTGGGTACATGGGACCCAACTGGAAGATCTTGATTTTGCATATGGCATAACTCTTATCAGTGACAACGTGAAATCAATGCAAGTAAAAACAGATATCCTGTCTTCAATGGCTAGTAAAATAGGACATGAAATTAACAAGGATAAAACAAAAATAATGAAGGTTCTTATTAACAACGAAGGACAAATATGCGTAGAAGGAACAGCTGTTGAAGAAGTAAACCATTTTGCATATCATGGCAGCTACATAGACCAGGATGGTGACACCAGGAAGGAATTTAGAATTAGAATTGCAAAAGCAGCATTGACCTTCAAGAATCTCGAGAACATATGGCATTCAAAAGTTATAATTATAAAAACCAAGTTAAGATTATTCAGTTCAAATGTGATATCCAACCTCATTTACGCACGTGAAAGCTAGAAAATAACTAAAAAATGGACAAGAAATTAGACTAATTTGAAAACAAATGCCCAAGGAAAATACTTGGTATAACGTGGAACAAATTCAAGAACAACGCAGAGGTAAGACAGATGAGCAAACAACAACCAGTCTCATGGGTGATCAGAAAAAGAAGATGGACATACGTTGGTCAAAAGATGAGAAGAAACGATCAGAGAATCCAAAACAAGCTATCAAGTGGAACACAACTGGCCGAAGAAAAAGAGGCAGACCACGTGAAACTCTAAAGAGGACATTGTTAAGAGAGACCAAATTAATAGGCATAAAATCCCTTGATGAGGTTGATAAGCTCGCCGAAAACAGAAAAATTAGCGAACTACCTTGCGAGCCCTATGTGACGTTTAACGGCACGGGAAGGATACAAGATAAGATAAGTAATAACTTCAGTGGGAAATGCAGAACAGAAAATAGGAACAGAATAGGCCAAGCAAAGATTGCATTTCAGAGATTGAAAAACATATTATGCAACACATCTTTATCAATGAATGATAGAAAACGAGTCCTAAAATGTTATATTGAACCTATCTTGTTATATGGAAGTGAATCATGGACAATAGACAGGTCTGCTAAAAAAATCATTGGAAGCAGTAGAAATGTGGTTTATTAGAAGAATGTTGCGAATTTCATGAACAGCAAAAAATAACTAATGAAGAATGTATGACAAGAGCTGGAGAAACAAATAATCTTGTAAAAAAATAATAAGAAAGAGATATTGTACTTTCATAGGACATGCAATGAGAAAAGGAGGGGGGGGGCATTGAAAATATTATAACAACAGGAAAAATAGAAGTAAGAAGGTACAGAGGAAGACCGAGAGAAATAATACTGGACAGTCTGACGAGATAGTATGAGAGTAGATCACCAATTGAGCTGATGGCCTGCATGAAGGATCGTGTACTCTGGAGAAGCATAATAGCTAACGCCAGTCGGCATGGCACATGATGATAATGATGATGATGATGATGATGATGTCAAGACATCTATTTGTCACCTCAACAGAGACATTAATATGAGGAAGAAGAAGAGACAAGACAAGATAAAATGAACATTCACCATGTTCAGGCCAAATTCGCTAAAAATTTACAACAGATTAAAATGATATTTCATAATTACTGTTTAAATTTTTAGTCGAATTTTTAAAATACGAAACATTTCACCTTCACCTTCATTGTAAGTCATTATCCATGCGCTTGCCTAGTTACCAATTTCTTTTAAAATATCTAATTAATGTTTAAAGAATATCTCTTATAACTAGTTAAGATTTAAAAATATAATTAAAAATTGTAAAAAACATATATTAACATTTTTAGTTTTTCTTTTGTTGTACATTTTAAAATAAACTGGAGACTATATTCTATAGCAGTTGCTGAGAGAAGTTTCGTTTGTTTACATGGCGTGAGCCGGCCGACCCGAGATCGGCTCTTCACAAACTCCAAACTATCGAGCGAGACATGGCATCAGACGGGGTTGTGAAGAGCGTTGCTAAAAAACTGTAAGAAGTCATTGAGTACATTCTGTATGGAACTGCAGCGTATTTTTTATTCCTGCTATAACAAGTTTATCGACTTAATTTTGTTAGTGAGGACGAAAAGTTTGAAATCCATACCGTATCTTACATTCAATATCTCTAGATTATTAGCGCTTTAATTGACTTCAGACAGCGCGAGTATTTTTTCAGCCACCACAACACCAGGTGGTTTTAATATCACTTCATTTGGTATATTTACTCCAGCCTCGAAAAAATCAGGACTTTCACGTAGATAAAAAGAGGTTTGCGCAGGTGGTATAGTTCAGTCAATAGTGAGTTGCATTCTTACCCGAAGGCTGAAATAGATGATTTGCATGCGGTACGTTAAAGTGTTACCAATACTTATGGTGAAGAAAACTGCATTTTAAAACAAAGAAAATCATACTAGATTACACTGTACACATTACTGTAGTTGCCAGTAAAGAGAGGTAAACTGTACACAGACCATTTGTAACAGAGATATTCTTATTCAAACAATGATTATGAGAAACAGAATTTAAATGCCATGATAATTGCCACAAAGTATACTGGATGGTGATTGCTTGTTTGGCCAAAGACATTAATGACAGATATTTTTTATTACATTTCATTAGTAAAATGTACTTCAAATGGCATTATGCAATATCGGTATAAAGATTTACTAATGTTAGACACTTACCACAAGTCAAAGTTTGGACACAAGCACAGAAAACACTAATATGAGACACTTACCACAAGTCAAAGTTTGGACACAGAAAACACTAATATGAGACACTTACCACAAGTCAAAGTTTGGACACAAGCACAGAAAACACTAATATGAGACACTTACCACTGAGTCAAAGTTTGGACACAGAAAACACTAATGTGCACTACAAATATTTGCTTATACTTTTATTACAGTAATTAATGCTGCTGTCTGTACGGAAGTAAGATCCATGAACTTTATTTTCTGTCCTAGAGATTATTTTTAACCATGTGTCCTTGTTTTCTAGGATTATTCTAAACATGAGTGCCCCAGTTGTCTAGACATATTTTTTATATATATCTTTTCCACTTTTAAGATATAAATATCTTAAACATATATTTCTCAGTTTTAGCAATATTTTAAACATGTATCACTTCTCTAGGCATATTTTAACCGTGTGTTTTCTATTCTCATGTTTTATATCAGTTTCACTTAACTATTTATACTGAAGCAAATACTACTTTGAAGTGAAGAGTCTGGAGGAGGGGTTCAATGTGTCTGACGTACATCTTCCAGTCTTGAATTATGTCCCACGAACTTCTGTAAGTTCCTTTTTGTTGCTTGTATTATCATTTTTGTGGCATGTTAGTATCAGAAATAAAGAAGTTAAAAACAATAGCATGCCTGGCAACACTTTTAGCATCTGACTTTTGTTTTGTTCAACAATGACTACTGAAATATGAATGGCCATAGAGCAAGTTGTAACTGAAGTCAAAGTATATTTATTAATGTTTTCAAAACATTTCACTAGATACACTGAAAATGCACATGACATTTTATGAGTAATTGAAACTGTTTTGAAGTGTTAGATGAAAAGAGCTATAATATTTTATGTGTATGCAAGGAACTCTCTACTGTAGAGAGCGGAACAACAACACAACTCCTTCAGATCATCAGAGGAAGTACCCCCCCCCCAGACAAGTGTTTTGGCCATATTAAATTCCTGATACTCTAAGGGGGGTGGGCCCCTCTGGGCCATGACTCCCAGAGGTTTTGTGAGTTGTTGCTTTTTTAAACTTTTGTCCCGGGATTGAACACATGATCTTCTAGTTGGCACTGCACTTTAAAGTGTGTCTTTAGTGATCCAGCCACGGAGGACTGGTATTGGTTGTAACAAACTTCTTCTTCTTCATTCATTTCTACCACCAAGACTGCCCCATGATCCTCCTGAATTTACTTCTGTGGTCCTTGATAGGTCCCGTGGCCCCCCCTATGGTACCCGAAAGGACCACACAAGATCCACGAGAGAACCACAAGAGATTCAGAGTATTGCAGGGCTTGAGCCTGTATTCTTGGTGAGTCTCAGAAGCGGGAATGTGTGACACCATGGTTTTCATTGCACCAGTTTGATCGAGAGTTGGACTTTCTCACTGGAAAACCTCGACGATTTTTGGATATCAGTATATCCCTGCTGGGTGAGAGATGGTTGCCCATCCAGCCTAGAGTTGGAATTTCTCACTGGAAAACCTCGACGTGTTTTTGGATACATGTGCATCCCCGCCGGGTGAGAGATGGTTGCCCATCCAGTCAAGTGTTGGATTTTCTCACCGGAAAACATCAGCGTGATTAGGATATGCATACATCCCTGCTGGGTGAGAGGTGGTTGCCTATCTAGACTGCCCTGGTCCAGTGTCTCCGACTTCAGCATTTTGTGGTTGTGGCTGCTACCCTTCCTAGTTGTGACCAGGACGGAGCTTTTATCCAGGAGAACGAATCCTTGCCACTAGTTTCACCCCTGGGTTGAGCCGGTTTAGGCATATTATCCCAGTATGGGCATGTTTAGAACGTGAACGACCTCTAGAGCGGAGGTACCGTGACATGAGTAGGCATCAAGTTTCATACCTGGTTTAGGCATATTTCACCAGTATGGGTGTATATCGGACGTGACCGGCCTTTAGAACAGAGGTGCTGTGGTATGAGTAGCTCTTGCTGCAAGACCACTGGACATACCGACTAAGCTTCACTTTATCCTTTCCATCACCTTTTCACATCGATGCCGCATGGCAACCCTAATTTCTTATTCGCATTTTCTTCATTGGCCAGGAGGAGTTTCACTCCACGTGCAGCATCCGAAGAATCGCGGCAGCAGTGTCTTAACCTCTGGCATAGTGCCCGATATCAGTGCACATAGAACGTGGCCAACCTCCAGACCAGAGGTGCCGTGATTTGACTACTGTTTACTTTGCTTAATCCTTTCTTTCACCTTTTCTGCAGTGGTGCCACATGGCAATCCCATTCACACCTTTCTCCACAAGCTGGGAGGAGCCCCACTCCATGCATGGCAGATCAAGAATCTTGCCAGCAGCGGTAGATGAACTACCAAACAAGACTCTCATCTACCTGAAGTGTCTGGTTTTCAGGCACCAGATAATCACCTTCACCCCTACTCCTGTCAGTTTGAACAGTTCTGTCAGAGGTTATTTGAGATGCACACCATTGGAGTGGAGAGCATGTCTCCCACCCCACCTCCGGCTATAACAGTCCTTAGAACCGTTGTGACAAATGAAATTATTTATGTTCTCAATGCTTGTTTCGCATACTCCACAGCCAGCATGAAGCCTTTTCTGCTGTTTCTGAAGAGCTTTTCAATGCCCTTGCTCTTGCTTGTCCCTTTATGCCCAGTTGCTTACATAGGTTGTATGCTGATGTTGCTATGAATCCTCTCACTCCCACATCTACAGCTATCACTTTTGCCCTGATTCCTGCCCCCTGCCTCAGTTGCTTAACCAGATCATTGTACTTCTCACATTTGAATAGATGCTGCTCCTCTATTCTTGTTTCATACAGAACTGTAAGCTTGATCATTATTAGTTCCTGTTTTCTATGGAGTAAACTACAATGTCCAGTCACACTCTTGTATTCTTGATGGAAGTCGGGTATTCTCTTCTTCCTGGTAGGTCCGCTACCACATTCCAGTCATTTCCACCATCTAGCAGTGATGGTAAGGGAATGTCCCTGATTTCAATAGATATGAAAGATAACTAAAATAAACATTAAAAAAGGTGTAAATAACTGTGAGATAAAAAAAGAATAGAAGTGCCATTTCACTGAATCTGTGAAGGTAGAAAGGAACTGAGACAGGTTTCATTTACCACAACAAAAACAGTAAAAGTAGTCATCAGATATGAGCATAATTTTTGTTTAAATCTGTCATATGTGGATATTATTTTTTATAAAAACATTAAAGTGTTTCTGAACCATAGCGTTTGTTCTGTGGACACTTGAGTGTTATATTTGAAATGTTTGAAGTCAACAAATCTATTTAATGTTATATTGTTTGTGAATTTTAGGTTTCTTGTGTGCTTTAAAGAAGTGGTAAGATTATTAAATTATTTGTCATGCATAAATACACTTATATGCTGTTTATCAATGTACACTTTGCAAGAAAACAGTGTGTTTGAATCATGTTTGGCTTCATAGTTTATGATCACAAGTGAATTCACATTTTATGTGTGCTGTGTGATCTCACTTCACATTTGTGCTGTGATCTCACTTCATGTGTGTTTACTTTGAGCATCCACTTTGACATCTACTAGCATAAACATTTGAGAAATATCATCATCTGCTGAGGCCTTTGTATTACTTTTGTCATTACAAAGTATTAATTTGTAGTGTATTAATATACCACTGTACTTGTTAATAATTGACAAACAATGTCAGGTCAGTAGTAATAACAAGACTTCTGACTAATATTGGCTGATGAAGGTGTGTGGTGCAGTTTTATAAATGAAAGAACCAGTAATTCAGGAAAAGAAACAGGGAGAGATGCAGAGGTAAAAATACATGTGTTTCTTTCAGAAACAACAGAAAAGACAAAATCAACAAATAAACATGTAAAGGAAACTAGGTTTCCAAAACATTTTATCCAGCCATCTATGAAGAAGGTGACCATCATGCTCTCGCCGGCATGCAGAAATCAGCGGAATTCCGCTTGATCTGTTACATATCATGTACCGGGAGTTGGGCATAAGGCTAACAACCTTATCCTGAGACCTATCTAGAGGCAACTCCAGATAGGAAAAAAAGATATCGTTATGGAAACTCGCAGAGAAACCAACCGAGCATCAGGGATGCCAACTCCGAAGAATCCCAAAACAAGCTATCAAGTGGAACACAACAGGCCGAAGAAAAAGGGGCAGACCGCGTGAAACTCTGAAGAGAACATTATTAAGAGAGGCCAAGTTGACAGGCATAGAATCCTTTGATGAGGTTGAAAGACTCGCCGAAGACAGGAAAAATTGGCGAACTACTTTGCGAGCCCTATGTGACGTCTAACGGCACGGGAAGGATATAAGATATAAGATATAAGATCTATGAAGGTTTTTGATAGAAAACCTGATCAGTTGAAATCATAAAAGTTTGTAATATACACATAATCTAGGCAGATATAAACCATGAAGTTTGAAACATACATGTAGTCTAGAAAGATATAAACCATGAAGTTTGAAACATACATGTAGTCTAGAAAGATATAAATTATAAAATTTGTAATTTGTTAACACAGAAATAATAAGTTTTAGACATTAAAAGTGGCATTTTATTAAGAGAAATCACTTTTAACTTTGTAACTTATAAAATAATCTCAGCTGACATAAACTAACCATGTGTACTAACCCTGTTTAGAACTTATTTGTACAAGTGGTTTTAAAGTTTTACAATTATCAAATTTTTTTTTGTAAGGTGAGACAAATCTTACTCCATATGATTTTACAGAGAATTCTTTCATGACACAATATCTAATCTAACATTACAGCAGAGAAGGTGACCTGGTAAATGGGTTGATGGAGTTTATCAGGCCCAGCAAACCAGATCTGGCCAGGACCTTTTCAAACCTCTGGCTGAAACAGCTGGTTGTATCACTTCAGTCAGACCAATTTGGTAGTGCTTGCGTTCTAGAGCCTGCTTCCTGGGTCTTCATTGGGAGTTCAAGAAAAGCACTGCATAGTCAATTTTCTTCACAACTCAATTCCCATGTTTCAAGCTATTCTCTGAAGTATCATGTGAAGAGCACCAGAGTTCACAGCTTCTGTGAAGCCCAACAACAGCATATGAGATGAATGTTTATTTATGTTCTATTAATCCATAAGAAGTTTATATCATATTACAAGTTTTGAAAAGTATACACTACTTTGTACAACAAGACATCACTCCTCCCTGTACTAGAAATTAGAATGAATCTGTGATAAGGAAATGTGTATTAAAAGTTAAATAAAAAAGAAAAATAAATGTTAAAAGTTTAATTATTATAAACATTAACTCTTTCCGTGATGGAGGGAAAAACACGGACGTTCCCTTCTGTGCCAGACAAAAAGCAGAAGTCTTGATATGTATAGGTGATAATTTTTAACTAATTATTTCCATGTTAAAAGTTTGTGTATTATGCCTCCAAATAGCTATAAATGTAAGAAGATTTCATAAATGAAGAGTTTTTTAGGAAAAAAGATGCAGTGTGATGATTTTAGCTGATAATTTCATATTACTGTCCATTGGCTAGATCTAGGACTGGCATCGATCGACCGGCAATGTGTAGATTGACTTTGTCGTTTCATCCAATCTCGTCGTGTGATTATGTTGTGTGTTCACTTTAAAATAATACCTGAAATAATCTTCTGACTACTTCTCCAGTCCATCTAATAGCCTAAATCTACTTGGGGTACATTCACGAACAGTGGACTATTTGTAGGGGAACATGTTTGCCTCCGAAGTCACACAAAAATATGATTTTTTTCAATCGAAACGCTGTATTTTGACCACCGTTGTTATGATTCTTTCAAAATGGTGACAAATGTCACTATACATGCATACTAAACTGTTTACAATTGAAAGTTACGCAGGGTTTTGAATGAAACGAAGCTAGGGTCCCTTTTGGGACCTTGGCAAAAACTTTAAAGAAAGCGGAAAGGTCCCAGTCAGGACCCCTGGCAGAGTTAATGTTTACGTGCAGGCACAAAGACGTATACAAAATAATGAATCAAACAATTAAGACAGAAATTAGAAAAAAGAAATAGTAAAAGTGATAAGTAATGAAGACTGCAGTGACTGATTAAGAATTCACCAGAAATTGAAACACATAAGCCATAGGAAGCTTGTACTGAAATTCCCTACATCAGCATTTCACACATGGGTATTATTTAATGAATCATATTTTAGTGATATTGATACTAGAATTGGTTATGACAAAGAATCAACAGTGAAAACCCTGTAGAATTTAAGATGAGGTCTGAGAAAAGCAATAAATAAGACTCAGAGAGAGTGTGTTAGAAATGAGGATATTTCAAACAAAAAAATTGAATGTAACACAGGTTCTAACATAGACAGAAAGACAAAGAAGGAAGTAATTTAAGACAGAAAGACAAAGAAGGAAGTAATTTAAGACAGAAAGACAAAAAAGGAAGTAATTTAAGACAGAAAGACAAAGAAGGAAGTAATTTGGACACTTAGCCAGAAGAAGACCGTCAGTCAGCTACAAGGGTCTAATTTATCAGAATTGATGAATCCAGAAACAGTGAGGATACTCTAGAATAAGATGGATTGACAAGGTAAGCAATCAAGAAAGTAATAAATCAACTGAAAAGAGAAATAATCAAAAACATAAGAACCAAACAGGTTAAATATTTCATTCACATCAAAAGTTATAATAATGAAAATATACTTGAGGAAAACGCTGAAGGAGAAGAGCAAGAAGATGATAATGAAATAGATGGTAGACAGAATGAAGAAATGAATGGTTTTTTTTTTTTTTAGCTTGTTTGGCTGTAGTGTGAAAACAAGGTGGAGATCAGTGCAATTAACCTTCTTTGAGGGGAATAATAAAAGATGATGAGATGGGATTAAAAAAAAATACTAGATAGATCAGATATGATGACATGATTGATCAGGTTTGACAGTGTACCTGGCATTTGACTGAAGAAAAATCATCACAGACTGCAATGGTTCATGACAGTGCAAAGAGATGACATCTAATAAAACTTATGGTTCATTTTTAACACAAGTGGGTCATGCAGATTAGATAAATGTATTAAACAAATGATTATTATGAGCAGGGAAGAACTGATTAAATTGTGATCACCTTTAGTTGTCATCTCTTTCTGCACCACCACACACCAGCTGCAGCAGTAAAATTATGAGTTTTTGTGCTTAGAGCCTGGCAGTGTAAATCTGGACAGTTCATTTCTTTTTCTTTCAAGAAAGTACATGGTGTTCTGACTATAGTTAATGATTAAATGCACAGTGCATTTTTTTCTTTTTACAAACCATTTATTGGAAAATAGTTTTTAGAAGTATTACGGCAAAATGTATGACTATTAATTAACCATTCTAATAAATTTCTTCAAATGCATGGAAATGAATTTGATCAGAGAACAGTAAATGCATACATTTTTAAAACTGAGCCTGGCTTCTTAGAAGAAAAATCTGGATTTCTTGCACACCTCAGCTGCAGATAATGTAATAAAAGTAAAAATAGAAATGACTTGTATAAGTTTTTGTATGCCATAAATTTTGTTTCTTTTTGTGTTTTTTTTTTCTTTGAGGTAAAACACAATTTAAGCAGGTTCTTCTTGTCAATATCAATAATTATTTGTGACAGAAATACATGATTTTATTTACATAAAACTTAATTGATTCTTAGATTATTTTCTTTGTGTGTTTTTAAACTGTTTTCTGTAGAGGTAAACATGTCTACTTTTTTGTTATTTGTTGTATAAGTGTTTTGTCATTATGGATTTCTTCTTACTTTGTTTCTACACATTTTGTTTGTAATTCATTTTTGTTTGAATGAGTGTTTTATTAGTTGGTTATTTATGAGCACTCTTAAAATGTCCTCATTTTTTTAAAGTTCTGGATTACTGGTGAACAGTTTTGATTCAGTTATTGATAAATTTGATAGCTTAATGTAGTCTTAGTTTCATTGCTAGAATCTTCTGTTTTTGAAGGATGTTTTCTGCCTCTCAGCCAGATATTTCTGCAAAACTGTTTTTATCCTCCATTAATTATTCCTCTTTTCTTGTTGACTCTTGCATATCCTTAATTTTTCTTCCTATCTAGAGCATATAACTAAATTTAACTTTTTTTTTGTTTGTTTTTTTTTTTTAGTCAGAATATTTCTATCATCATCAGATGCCCTGCCAGCAGAGTTTAGCTGTCAAGTTTTTCTACAGATCTCACTCCTTGATATTTTCAGTCAAATGTATAGTCTCTATTAATGTGTCATTTTTTAATATCTATATTTGTTGTCTGTCATGCTGATGTCGATAAATGTAGCCATAAACCAGAATTCTAAATGCTCGTATCACAGTTAAGATGTAACTCTTCATATTTCTTGGAGATTAACAATTTATATTTAGTGTGCATTTCTATCTCTGAGATTTCATTTCAGTTGTGTTTAGATTTGTAATGTTTTTGACTTCTTTCAAGCTATCAGCATGTGATTTGATACCATTTCTGCTTCTGTGATTACCTTTTAAGATTGTATTTTGTGGGTTTGTGCTTGTTTCAGTGAATTTTTGCTGGAATTATTTGAGGATAGCAATTCTGGCTTTCATTTTTGCTGATTGTGAAAACACACTGTATTTTATATATCTCTAAGGACAGATTTGTGAAGGTTTTCTCAATTTTTTTAGATGACTCAAAAATCTCCGGAAGACTCCGGTGCTCATCATTTACAACAGATGGCAAGGATCATTTTTATTATTTTCTCATAAGGGAAATTTCAAAATTATGAAAATCACTGTTAATGTTTTTATTTTTTATTATGTGTCTCCTGTCTGATCTTAACTTACTGATGGTGGCACGTTTTTTTTTTATGTGTGGGTGTTTTTGTTTTCTTAAACCTAGATTAAGCCTCTAAATACTAATGTGAAACTGTAGTAAAATTTTCTGACTCATACAGTAGTAATAATCTCAGTGCCAGTTATTTTTTTTGTTTTGATTTAAAGCAGTTTTCAAGGGGTAAGTTTGATAATTTGACTCAGATTCCATGATAAAGACCTATAGGTCATGTGATGACTCTCTCTCTCTCTGAACCTTAAGTGCCCAGGGCACATGGGGCTTCCGCAAGGGTTTTCCACAAATGCCTGTCTTTCACCTTTTTTTCTGCTCTTGCCCAGGTGAGCCCTCTATTGCTCAACATCCTTTCTGTTCTTCTTGTGATGACTACCACTTGTTAAATGAATGACTCATCATTTTCCACCTTATAACAGAAGTTCAAGAATGGCAACTCTGTTCCTTAAACATATGCTTAGACACCTCAGGCTGCTGAAGACATCACTGATGAAACATTAGCTGCACCTGCTGACCAAATGAAATGAACCAGAAAGTTAAACTGTACTGTTCTGTACAGAAACTGCAAAAACCAGTCCAGTTTATCCAAAAACAGCAGAGTGGCAGATATTAAACTAGAAATATGCATGAAAAAGCTATGAGTTATTTTTAAAATGCTTCATAATGTATTTTTCTAATTATTTGCTTTTAGTCTAGTGAATATGGCATGTCACGCAGCAGAAAGGGAACCGAAAAGCAGCAAATGCTGGCCAACAAAATAAACCGCTATTTTTTACAGGTGATTTGCTACATGTAATTAAAGCTGCTCTTGCTGTTCTTCAGCAGTAATGTAATATAGTGTTATTTCATTATAATTAGAAAAGTATTAAAGAAGAAGTTTACCAGTAAACAAAAAACTATTTTTAAAAAAAAGTAAGAGCAACTTTATTAATTAATGAGCACACAGCCAATGCATTTTTGTTTGCACCTTAATCATACAAAAACATACAGAACAAAGAAACAGGAAAAGAAAATTTCTTCTTCAGCTTTCCAAGCCCTTAAGGCTCATTGCTGCAGATAAAGTTCACCTCCATTCCTCTCAATTCCTAATCTTCTCTCTCCAGTTGGTGACACCAATTTCTTTTATATCCATCTTCTATGTTGTCTTTCCATCTGTGTCTTGGTCTACCCCTTGGTCTTGTTTCCCTCATCTTTTGTGCATACTTCATTTTCATTTGTCTGTTCTCTTCCCCAACCAGCATAGTCTGTTCAGTTTCAAGACATCTATAATTCGCTGGGATTTAAATAAGCTGTTCAGTTCAGTGTTCTTTCTAGCTCTCCATTCTCCACTGTTGGTATCCTTTATCAGCCCAAAGATTCTTCTTAGGATCTTCTTCTCAAAGATCTGCAATTGTTGTTCATCTTTCTTTGTTGTACTCCATGTTTCTGATCCATACATGACGACTGGTCTTTTTATAGTTTTGTAGATTGTTATTTTAGTGTTTTGGGACAGGATTTTGGATTTTAACAGGTGTTGCAAGGCAAAGTATATTTTATTCCCTATCTGTACTCTGATTTTAATTTCCTCGTTTACTGTGCTGCTTTTGTTGAAGGTTGTGCCTGGATATTTGTGTGTTTCTGCTTTCCTAATAATCATCTCTCCAACATTTATTTAATCTGGATCATTCTTTCTCTGTTCTCTTGATATCTTCATATACTCTGTCTTATCTTGGTTAATGGTCAAGCCCACTTTTAGTGCTACATCTTTCAGGTGTATGCAGGTATTGATGACTTCTTGCATAGTTTCCCCAACCAGGTCAATGTCATCATCATATCCTAGTATTTTAGTTTGTTCTTCTGTACTGTTTTCTTCTTTCGCTTTTCTGATTACCTTTTCTAGTACTAGGTTGAATAGTAATGGAGATAATGTATCACCTTGTTTTAAACCAGTTCTTCTAGAGAAGGGTTCTGACCTTCTTCCTTTATATATTACTATATTTTGTGTATCCTCCATACATATTCAGATTGATTAATTTATTAGGTATCTCAAATCGTTCATAATTTTCCATAATCTCCTCCTATCTATGCTGTCATAGATTTTCTTGAAGTCAATGAAGATATTATGTACTTCTTTTCCATATTCCCAGTACTTTTCTGCTCTTTGACATAGATAAAATATTTGGTCTATGGTTGATCTATTCTTCCTAAAACCAGCCTGATAGTCTCCCAGTATGTTTTTGCTGTATGGTTTTAATATATTTAAAAGTATAATAGATAGTATTTTGTAACTTGTTTGTAGTAAGGATATTCCTCTGTAGTTTTCACACTTGGTCTTATCACCTTTTTTGAATACTGGGATCAGTAATGGTTCTCTCCATTCACTAGGGAGTTTTTCTTCTCTCCATATTTGTTGTATTATTGCACATATCTGTTCATGTAGATTTACACCTCCTTCCTTAATCAGTTCTGCAGCATTTCCATCTGAACCAGTCACTTTGCTGTTTCATAGAAGCATGATACTGTAGGTGACTTCTTCTAAGTCTGGTTCCTCTATTTCAGGTTCACAAGTCTGTATTTCTTTGCATGGTGATGTGCTTATAGGCTCTTCACAGTTTAGTAGTTTTTCAAAATATTCTTTCCATCTGGTACAGATTTTCTTTTCATTGTTTATCATTTTTCCATTACTATCCTTCAAGCTCTGCAGAGGTTGTTTATACCCTTGCTTTACTGTTTACTGTTTACAATTCTTTATAAAATTCCCTGCTTTTATTATTCTGATGGCATGTCTGCATCTTGTTTACCATGTCTTTCATTTATTGCTCTTTTTGTTGATAAATAACTTTTTGAGTTTCTTTACATTGTGTGTGGTACTTCTCCTCATTTGTTTTGTTGTTCATGTCATTCAACCATATCTGTCTTGCTGTTCTTTTCTTTATGACTGGCTCTATGCAGACTTCATTGAACCAGTTCCTTTTTATAGTTATGGTCTTGACAACCAGGCATTCTTCCTCTGTGTTCTTTATAATGATTTTTATATCTTCCCATCTATCATCAATGCTTTTATTTTCTTCATTCCCTCTTGTGTTTATCTTATGTTTTATCTCATTTATGAGTTTTTCTTTAGTGTCTTCTCTTTTCAAAGCATCTCTATTTATTACTGAGCTTTTATTTAATTTACTATAACAATTTTTCTTCAGTCTGAACTTTAATTCAGCTCCAACAACATAATGGTTGCTGCTGCATTCAGCCCCTCTGTAACTCTGATTTGAAGTATGTTTGTGCTTGGTATCAATTAAAACATGGTATATCTGGTTGCATGTTAGATTATCAGGAGATTTCCATGTTTGTTTATGGATGTTCTTATTTTGAAAACGTGTGCTACTTATTCTCATTCTATAAGCTTCTGCCATATTTATTAGTCTCCATCCATTATCATTAGATGTTTCATGCAGACTTTCTTTCCCTGTGATGTGTCTGTGTGACTCCTCCTTTCCTATCTTTGCATTGAAATCTCCTACTGTTATCAGTATATCATGTTTCTGGGTCTTCTCTATTACTCTTTCTGATGTGCTGTAAAATTTATCTTTGACTTCATCCTCTGTATTTTCTGTTGGTGCATGCACATTAATCATTGTTATATTTTTCTTTGTTCCCTTGATGTGGAGGCTGCTGATTCTTTCGTTAGTGGTACTGGTCCATCACTAAGTCCCATACTTTTCTCTTGACAGCAAAACCTGCCCCAAGTTCATGTCTTCCATTGGTAATACCTGCGTATACCAGTACCATTTCTCCTATGACTGTTATATCTTCTCCAAGCCACTTGATTTCATGTAATGCTGTAAAGTCCATGTCATATCTACCTAGTTCATCAGCTAATTCTTTAGCTGCCCTGTGTCTGTGTAAACTTCTTATATTCCATGTTCCAAATCTTTTTTTTTTGACACAATCCATTTTTAACCGTCCAGTTTCGAGGCTTCTCTATCTCTTCCATAATAGTAGTCATTGGCCCCCTGGAGGACCAGGTGCAAGTTTTGTCTGACCCCTACCCTGGAGGACCAGGGGCAAGTTTTGTCTGACCCCTACCCTGGAGGACCAGGTGCAAGTTTTGTCTGACCCCTACCCTGGAGGACCAGGGGCAAGTTTTGTCTGACCCCTACCCTGGAGGACCAGGTGCAAGTTTTGTCTGACCCCTACCCTGGAGGAGCAGGTGCAAGTTTTGTCTGACCCCTACCCGTGCAGACCTTCCCAGCTTGGCTGGACTTGCCAGGAGTAAAACTCCCGCTAGTATAGCTCTGGAAGTGGTCAGGGTACACAAGCTGTCACGCCACGGCAAGGCACCCGCACCGTATGACAGAGGAAAAGAAAATAGAATATAAAATTCACGTGAATGCTGTACAACAAACAGGAGTGGAAAAAAATGTAAAAAAAAAAAAGAGTCACTTGACTGTGACTTGTAAGAAGCTGAGCCAATGAGTGTCCACTGAAATGTTACAACTGTGTGCTCATTAATTAATAAAACTGTTCCTACTTTGGTTTTAAATAGTTTTAACATTTTGTTATCATAGCTTTACTGCAGTGGCATTATATATATATTTATATATTCAGTTTTATATATACTTATACCCAAATTATTCATGTATAACAGTAAACATTTTTTTAAAAATAATTTTTCAACAAAACTAATTTTCATTCTAGCAGGATGGCTCTTCACTTGAGAAGAAAGAAACTGCAGTGCGGAAAAAGCTGGTAAATTACATGAATAACTGCCATATTCAGGTGATTTCTCATTCATTTAATCTTATATTTTAATACATCATTATAACAAGAAACTTAATTCAGTAAACGAACCAGTGTTATTTGCTAGCAGTATATATCATTTATTTTATAACAACAAATGTCAGTTTGATCAGAAATATTCTTGACTAGAATGAGTTCCTGAGGTTTAAGTATTTGATACAGATGTGGAACTGACATATCCAAATAATAAACAGCTATACAGATAGCCCTCTTTTTTTGACATCCTACTTTAGGATGATTTTTTTTGTGACCATCGGTCAAGTGACTTTTTATTGTAAAAATATAAATATTTTTTAGAACATACAGTAATTATTTAATGTAAAACTACTTATATTAAAGCCTGTGTACAAATTATAAGGTCATTTTAATTTATTTTATGTTTTAAAATGTGTCTGTTTATTGACAGTAAAATACTGTGTATTCATTCCCCTGAAGGTTGCTTTATGTCCTTGTCAGTTCCAACAGGGCTGTCAAAACTGAAAGTGAGGACTACCTGTAGTCACTTTTATACTAAAACTCTGAGATTTATTTAGTGAATAAGGTGCAGTTATCTGCATAATTTTTTTCAATTGCAGTCTTTCTGAGGCAGAACTGTTGAGTCTTGCCTGTAACTATATTTGTAGATGGAAGATCATATGTAAACAAACAGTGTAAAAATATAAGAGAATCATTCTTTATGTGGTAAAAAGTTTTTGGTCGGAGTTTTACAGAGTGTCTCTTGTCCTTGTCTTATCAGGAAGGCAGTCGTCCTCACAGTGCAAAGCCGCCAGATGCAGGTGCTCTTCACAGAAGAAAAAAACAAATGTATGTCTGTATTTAGCCTTTCTGTTTGTACCATACTAGTAGTAGTTGACAAAACAAAAGTGTAAATTCATTCATCTTTGTGTATTAATTGTTTCTTGGGTTTTTCTTTTTTAAATGATCAAAATATGTAGGGTGAAGAAATCTCTAATATGCTGGATGCAGACAGGACTAAAATCTAGACATTATCCAAGAGATACAAAATTAATATCAGTCATAGATGAGATGGTACATGCTACACATGTAAATGACAAGTCATTAAAGTGGTGTATCTTAGAACCATTAGACAGGAAGCTGAGAAGTACCCTGTAACCTATAATATCAATATTCCTGGTTCTGTTCTTGCCACTGCTCAGTAATTTATATTTATTAATATTCGCAATTTTGTTATTATTGTTGCATATTAAACTATGAAATGCAAGTGAAAAAAATCCTTTTGCTGTCATTGCACTGTAACTGTAACATGCAGTTTCTCTAAAGTTGTAGCTGTCATTTCAGGCAGTGACATTTAAAATCCTGTCCTTTTTTTTTCTGATTTCATTATTTTAATGAAAATGGTCATGTTTTCAGAAAACTGTCTCCAGGAAGACCTGTCCTAGAGATTGCTCCAAACAAACTCATTTCCAGGGGAGAAGTTGAGCGGCTGGTTAACTTGGCAACCAAGATAATGTGTAACTCTGTGAGTCTCTTCTTATTTTTCTTTAAATTCCATGTTCAGGTGTTTTAGGTGATCACGTATCACTATATCTTCCTGTCTTAGTGATTTCTGTTATTTCTGTTGGTGCCTGTGTACTGTATGGTGTTGTTAGACTGCCTCTGTCATAATTAAACCCATTTAAGTCCCATATTAATGAGACTGATTTTTACATGGGGTGTCCTGTTTTCTCTTAATTCACTGACAGCCTTATGTGCTCTGGTCTGCCTCATCTTACAAACAGGTGTTTGTTATTATCAAGCAGTTCCTTAACACGATAGTTAGGTACCAATTTATGCACCAAAGTTAACTACAGCTTGCTGGAGCCAAGTTAGAATCCTCTCATTTAGAATCCAATCATTGGCTGGGAAAAACTGACCTTGACACTGACTTAAGATATGGAAGTCAGCTGTGCCACTCCAACACTGAGTCTCATGTTCCGAATTTCCTTGTAGTATTTTATATTTCTTATGCAAGATTTGAAAACAATGGGCAGAAATTGTGCAGATTTTTTAAAACACTGCTCAGTTTTAAATTTAAAAGGAACCAAAATGTTTTTGGAATGGCCTGCCAAATATTTGACAACACTATGGAAGCTCATGTGAGGTATCTTCTCAGTTTATTTTTAGATATAAGTTGTTTTTATTTTTGTAAGGGACATGCTCTGCAATCATCATCTTCACCTTTAATATATCAGTAACGTACACTCCACTTATTTTTTTTGAAACAAAAATTCCACTGTGACTGTAGCCAGATTATCTATCTTACAATGCAGAACGAACTGTCAGGATCGACCAGAGAAAATGTTAAGAGAATGCGTTCTTTGCAAGACCAGCCAGTTATACAAAAGGTACTTTTTTGTGTTTTATTTTGTAAATTGTGGGAGAGTAATGCTCTTTTTTGAAAATTGTTTGTTGGGTTTTATTTAAATACTCACACTAGTTAAAAAATAACATAAAAGCTGTTGTTCTTCAACACAGAACTGATTTGTTCTGATAAAATAGAACTGATGTATTCTGATACACTGATGTAGAACAGAACTGATATATTCTGATAAACTGAAGCAAAACTGACAAATTCTGAGAAATGATGAAGCTGAATGATGCTGAAAGTATTTACTAGTTTTACAGTAGGTATCAGAGTTTATTGTTGTGCATTTAGTCATAAATTTTGAATGTGCCATATCTTTAACATCCTAGATAAGAATGATTGTAATCATTATTATGCTGCATTGTTATGTTGTTTTGTTATAATTTTTGTTTTCTTTTTTTTGAACACTAGAAATCCCTGAAAAGAAACTTCATGAACACTCTTTTGTTTTTCTGGCTCAAAATGATGCATGCATCTTTCCCCTTCTGTCACCATATTGAAATAGAATGCATTACTTTCATATTCTGCATGCAGCAACTATTGAATTGCCAGCTTGGATATGTTCCATTTCAGGATTGAGCAAATGACACTCCCTAAGTGAAGCAATTCTGAGTAGTCAAGATCCTAATATTACTTAAAGGCTACATTTGTCTGAAAGCTCTTGCTGAGAAATCACTCAGAGTTCATCAACACAAATGCCGTGAACTCCATCAGTAGTGATATGAGGACATAAGTTTCACCCTAAAAGATGATGGTGGCCTCTTTATCTTGAGTTCATGCAGCCTAATATCAAATAGTGCAGTCAGTAGTAAATGTCATCCATTGATAAATATCAGTTGGAGATATAGTCTCTGTTGAAAATAACTCTGTTGATGCATGCTGTTGTATGGTGCAGTGTCATAATCATTCTAGATTTCCGTGGAGGTTTTTTTTGTCCTGAGTCACAAACCTGGGTTGAAAAAAAAAATAATGAAACTGGTATCAATGGATGGATGCACCTAGCAATTTGAGTGAATATATCTGTTTGTACTCTAACATATGTTTCATATTTAAAAAAAAGAACCTCGAAATGTGAGACACTGCTTTTCATAATCCTCACAGATTTTCACAGATGCAAGGGAATTTAGTGAAAAACTAAGACATAAAACATTCAGTCATTCTTAGTAAAAATTTTTAGAATAAAAATAAGTCACCGTTACTTACGGTTCCATGCATTTTCTTCTTTCTGCAGACACTTGTTCACGGAGGGAGGTGTGGGAGAAGGTAAGATTAATGTTTTTTTTCATAATGTACAACATGCAGCAAATTCTGGCATGCTTGCAGACAGTGAAATACTTTGATGAAAGATAAAATAAAAGTATCAAAACATGAATCCATCCATACCATCAGAACTAAACAGTCACCACCTAATGTACCTTGCAACCAGGAGAAAATTCTCTCCGCTTATTATAGTCTGTAGGCAGTTGCTGTACGGTGTCCCCTTCTTTGTTATATGGAACAGCAAGGAAGTCTGAATAATCAGAACAAATAATTTAATAACTTTACAAAAGATCTGAGTTTAAAAAAAATCATTTCTGATGGTTAGGACAGTGAAGTTCTGAGACTGCAATACACCTACAGCTAGAAAATTAAAGACTGCTGAGGAAGATTGAGCACAAAGGTCTTGATAACAAAATGTAACCGTGTAACCATGAGCAACTATTCTGTTGTAGTTAGCAGTCTTTGACACTTGTAACCATGAGCAACTATTCTTTTGTACTTAGCAGTCTTGGACACTTGTAACCATGAGCAACTATTCTGTTGTACTTAGCAGTCTTGGACACTTGTAACCATGAGCAACTATTCTGTTGTACTTAGCAGTCTTGGACACTTGTAACCATGAGCAACTATTCTGTTGTACTTAGCAGTCTTGGACACTTGTAACCATGAGCAACTATTCTGTTGTACTTAGCAGTCTTGGACACTTGTAACCATGGGCAACTATCAGTCTTGGACACTTGTTGCAGAATTAAAACAGTGAATTCATTAAATAGAAAAAAAATATTTCTGAGGTAAACTGTAAGAATGTTTTGCAGGGATCATGTACAAATGAAATTATTGAGGAAAGACGCTGGCGATGGTTGGGACATGTACTCCGAATGACTGACAACTCACTACCAAAAATAGCACTAAGATGGACACCACAGGGGAGCAGAAGTAAGGGTAGACCAAAAGAGACATGGAGAAGAACAACAGAAAGGATGTTGAGCAATAGAGGGCTCACCTGGGCAAGAGCAGAAAAAAAGGCGAAGGACAGGCATTTGTGGAAAACCCATGCGGAAGCCCCATGTGCCCTGGGCACTTAAGGTTCAGAGATGTACAAATGAAGAAATTTAAAGAAAAATAAAATCAAAATGGGTGGGAAAAACTGACCTTGACACTGACTTAAGCACAAACTTTGGGTCAAAGGATAGGAGAGAAAATTTTGATAATAACTATTTTTCAAAAAATGGCAAAAGTGGGTCAGACCTCAAATAAATAATTGCATATGACTTGCTCTAACATAATTTTGTTTGAATTGTTCTGAAAGATGGTTTTATTTTAATATGATTTTGTGATATATCCTAAAATAGTGAATTAGTCAGAAAATTAGATTTGTGTGAAATGATCTGAAAAGTAGTTTCTGGTGCCCCTATCTTGTCTTGATATTTTCTGTTAAGATTTGATTGCTTCTTGATTTGTTCACAGAAAAAAGTCAGCCCTGTCTCGGCCCAGATCCTATTCACCATCACGGAGTCCAAGACATTCTGCTGGTTTAGCAAGAAAAATGCTTCCTTCAAATTCATTGCACAACTTATCCTCATCCTCATCTTTCTCATCATTATCAGCCTCACATCACTCCTCTTCCTCATCCATGTCTTCCTCTTCTTCATCTATCTCCGGATCTTATCGGCCATCTTCATCAAAAACAAAATCTCCAAAATTCAGAAGCTTGGGCAGACAGAGACGAGAAAAAAATGATAAGAAAGAGAAAGAAAGCCAACATCTAACAGATACTGATGAAGATGACAGGACCGTCAGAAGTCAGGGTAGACAGAAAGGCAAACAAGAGACTGCGGGCCTTAAATCAAGACAGCCTGTGCTAGATTCTGATTCTGATCAGAAAAAAAGCAGACATCATGCTGCATTTTCTGACCAAGTAAGATTTTGTCTATCTGAGTAAGCATTTGTTTACTTTTACTCCTGTTCATTGATAATAGTTCATCACAGTGAGCCATTGATTGATAATAGTTCATCACAGTGAGCCATTGATTGATAATAGTTCATCATAGTGAGTCATTGATTGATAATAGTTCATCGAAGTGAGCCATTGCACGTACACTAAAGAAATACATTTAGTTTTTCATGAATATTTTAAATTTATATAAATATTTTTAAATAAGGAGATTTTATCTGCCTGTCTTACAGTTATAGTTTACATAACAAACTTATAAACATTTTATGCCTGCATGACGGGTATCTGATAATAAGAAACAATCCCAGTTTCCAAACAAAATTTTTTGCTCAGAACAGTTTCTTGTCAAGGGAGGGATATAAGCTTTAACTACTTGTCTGTAATATTACAGACCACGTGGAATTGGTGCAAAGAGTTTTAGAGATTTAAATTTATATGTTGAAATAACTGTTCTCCTACATGTGCAGTATTTAGTTTGAAAAACAAACTGGCCAGGTGCTAATGATCAGGAGATGTGGAAAAAAATATAAATATACGTTTGCTCCATAGAAAGGAAAACCTTTAGCTAACTCTTCTGGAAAAGAAGAAAGAGAAAGACCTGGTAAAAGAGACAGACTGAAACTAGATAAGAAGACACGAAGGTATCTGATGTGAATTATGTTAGAATAAAGAAGGGAAGGAAGTGTATTCCTCATCTGTAACAGAAAAGGTGATGGTTGCGATGAGGAAGATTTTAATGAAAAAAATTGAATAAATGTAGATGTTATTCCATTGCTAAAGATAATGGTCAAACTTCTGGAAAAGTTGACCTCAGCACAGGAATTGATAGATGAAAGTGAAGAGCATCAGGTAACTCAGTAGTAAATGAGTTGCTTCAGAGATGAAAACTATGTGTGTTACAGGGGTTGAGGACACAGAACTCAGGCTAAATGAAGTAGCGGTCAACGAGCAATAGCTGACTGCTTGTGGCCAGGTGAGCCAAAGCTCACTAAAACCCTATTCTACCTTCATATGGTACACCCTTTTAACAGACTAGTCTGACCATGTAAACTGGGATTGAAATTGAAGGCAAACTTGATCCTAAAATTATAACCTGGCAAAGATAGATGTGTTGAGACAAAAAGGCACAGACGTTGCTGCCTAGCTGCAAAATGTGGCACAGACACACACGTGAGGTTGAATGTTGAAAAAGAAGTGTCTTTACTTCTGAACTTATGTTGAAAAAGAAGTGTCTTTACTTCTGAACTTATGTTGAAAAAGAAGTGTCTTTACTTCTGAACTTATGTTGAAAAAGAAGTGTCTTTACTTCTGAACTTACATTTTATTTTCATTTCCTGCAGCTTGAAGTAGAAGTCCATGAAGGTCAAGACTATAAAGTATATGTGCATGCCAGAGACAACTTTCAAGCAAGCAAAGTAGGACCACTCCAACTTGTCCTGGTTGGGGAGAATGGGAGAACTAAAGAGTTAAACTTGAGAAGAATTTTTGAAGGACACAAGGTATCATCATGGATAATTTTCAACAAGATACATTGAAGCATATTTTTTAGCAGGATGCATTGTATCATTTTTAGTAACAAGATATATTCAAACAATTTTTAATAGCAAGGTATATTTAAATTAGTTTCGTAGAAAGATATATTCAATCCCATTTTGCTTAGTGTAGAGAAAACAAAAGGGAACGGAAAAATCTTTTCTGTTATAATGGCAGAAAACAAATTTTGCCTTTTATAGAAAAAAAAACAACTTTCAGCTTTTGTATATTATAGATTATAATAATAGCTTATTGTGTCTTAGAACATTGTTTTTAGGTAGGCAGGTGCATAATGTTGGTAGGAGTTGCTGAAGATTTTGTTGCTCTTCATGTATCATGGCCTACCATCTAAAAATGTAATTTAGTCATCATAATCTTCTGCTGATGAGTGTTGTCATCATGCATCCATACCTCAGAGTTTGTTACTTTGTCCTACTACTTTCTGTTTGTTGTATTGCAAAAAAGTGATGAAGATGGAAGTCCACGATTCTTTTTGTTGTGTCTTGACCGCATTGTCTAAGTATGTCCAATGCAAATCTGATTAAATCAGAACATTTGTTTAAGTATTAATCATTTGTTTTCCTACATCATTTTTCCTTTGTTTGCTAAATTGATGTTAGAACACAAAGAGCCAATTCTATTGCAAACCAGCTATCCCCACTGCTTACACAACACAACATCCCACTTGGAACTAAGAGTAATAATAATAATAATAGCATATTCCTACCAACGCTGTGCTACCAATGCCAGACATGGACACTTACTAAGAAACAACAGAATAAAATAACCTCATGTGAAATGAGATGTCTTAGGAAAGCAGCAAATGTCACCAGGATTGGCAAGCTAAGAAATGACACCATAAGACAGATGGTAGAAACTAAATCATGTTTTCAGCACATAGAGAAGCAAAGAATCAACTAGTTTGGTCACTTAATGAGATTGACACACTCACAGCCAGTCATGAGAGCCTTCAGCCAAAGAACTACAGGACACAGATCAAGAGTAAGACCCATAAAGAGACGGATAGATTGTATCAGAGAGACACTCACTAACTGTGTTATGACTATCACTGAGCCACCTTTTGGGTCCAGAAACACTAATTGCATCTCCCCTTGACACTTGATGGTACAAGAGGAAGGATAAACTAAGCAAAATGTGGCAATTACAGATTCAATAATATGGTGAAAAAATTAATATGAAAGATAATGGGGGAACCCACTTTTAAACTGTATTTTTTAACCTCACAAGTCACATACAAATAAAAGGTGAAAATTAAAACATGTTTACTGAACTGTATGTTACTAAGGGTATGTCAGTCAAAGCAGACCAGGCATTCATACAGTATAAAAGTTATTTCTGTGATGAAACTTCTGTCAATCTTTAGGAGGAGTCATTTGCTATACCAGCTCACCTTATTGGTCGTTTGAAGAAAATTCAGTTTGATATTAGCAGGACAGAATCCAGTAAGTTGCCATTGATTGTCTAAATATTCATCTTTTTATCATTATTCTTTCATCATTTTTTTGTTCCATTATTTTATTTTTCTTTCAGTTATCTAAAAAAGTAAAAGTAAAGATAGTCCCATAGCAAACAATGCCGTAGGGGTTGAAGCGTTAGAGACCTCATTATGCTGGGTCATCAGCGTATGAGGTAGGGTGACCAGTTCCTTTCCTCGCTGCCTTTACTTCCCAGATTTTCTCTGGTACCCATTTTACGAGGCTGGGTCGACCTCGGGGCCGTATTGGTCGGAAAAAAATCCCGCTCAGCTGGGGATTCGAACCCTCGACCATTTGGTTGCTAGATGAGTGCTCTAACCACTACGCTAGCCGGCCCCCCCAGTTATCTAAACCGCATTAATATTTACATATTTTTGTCACAAGAATATAATCTCATTTTTGTCATTATTCTGTCATAGTTTTGTTATCTCTTATCATTATTCAAAAGTTCTATGTGTGTGTTTTGTTATTTTTGTCCTCACTGAAACAGAAAGATTTACAAGCGCTTTATTATTATCACATTAATAAAGCATTTTTGCTCATGTAAGCCTTGATGGTAGGGTTTAATATTAGAGGTTATATCTATCTATAGGCTTCACTAGTGCTTCTAGAACTTGTAACATGTATACAACTGGTATTGAAAATTCCTGGCACAGGATGAATATTGTCATATGCTGATATTGTTCTGATATATGAACAGAAGGAGACTGATGAACATTGTCATATGCTGACATTGTTCTGATATATGAACAGAAAGAGATTGATGAACATTGTCATATGCTGACATTGTTCTGATATATGAACAGAAAGAGATTGATGAACATTGTCATATGTTGACATTGTTCTGATATATGAACAGAAGGATATTGATGAACATTGTCATATGCTAACATTATTCTGATATATGAACAGAAGGAGATTGATGAACATTGTCATATGCTGACATTGTTCTGATTTATGAACAGAAGGATATTGATGAACATTGTCATAATCTGACATTGTTCTGATTTATGAACAGAAGGAGATTGATGAACATTGTCATATGCTGACATTGTTCTGATTTATGAACAGAAGGAGATTGAAGTGGGGAATGTTCTCTGTATTTATGACCATGGAGGAGCAAATTGCGAGTAGCAACTGCTTGTCCTATGGTAAGAAAGTGTGATCCTTGCTGTCATAAACTAAATATTGGCAATACTCACACTCAGAATTACAAAGAAAGACTAGATATGTCAGAAGATGAAGCAGAAAATGTTCTGGAGACATGCCTCATGTAAAACAATCATATTGACTTGATTTTCCTGCCACAGAAGTATCCAAGGCATTGTGTCAGAATAAGTTATGATGTGACACTTGCATGGCATAAGGAGCTTGGGAAATCAAATTGCCCCCCCCCCCAAAAAAAAAATGAAAATTTTGAATGGGATGTGCTGGAGGTATTAATTCAGCAACTTGAGAAGAAATATTAGCATCTGTTCTTGTCAGCTTCCATGTATTTGTCTGTTTATCCTCACACTTTATAGACCATAGTTGTGCACAACCCTATTCCACAAACTATGAAGAAATGGCATTTATATTTGAAATTCCAAGGATGAAAATGCTCTACACAGATGAGTCAGTTTTTATTAGAGACTGCATGGGCATTCACTTCATGCTTGCTGGAAGAATTTTCTTGGCAGATGTACCAGACCTCCAGTGGGAGTAATAACTGTCACTTGTGTGCTACAAACAGATGTACCAGACTTCCAGTGGGAGTAATGACTGTCACTTGTGTGCCACAAGCAGATGTACCAGACTTTCCAGTGGGAGTAATGACTGTCACTTGTGTGCTACAAGCAGATGTACCAGACTTTCAGTGGGAATAATGACTGTCACAGTGGCACAAGATTGACTGGCAAAACAGAAGTATATCATGGCTGCCTGCTTTATGGGTGGCTCAGAGAATAGGCTGGAAAAAATTTGAATCTGAGTCAAAGAGGAGGGAATGGCTTGTGTCAGTTCAACAGATTGTAAAATTGCTTACATCTTTGCTCAAGGACATTCAGTTGTCATGAAAGACTAGATTTGTTGATGGAACTAGCTACAGCTGTAGGACCAGCAGATTAGATACTGGATCAGACAGAGGCTGATAGAATAGAAGATTTCAACATGCAGAGATGTGACATCTTGACTTTAGGTAAAAGTAATATATGGTGGTAAGGTTAACATGACAAGGGAACCACATGAATTGTCAGTAAATCAGAACTGGCATCATAATTCTCTGTACACTGAATAATGCATTGAGGGTGAGAATGAAGCACTATGGATTTGTCTGGAGTGCAATGATGATGATTCTTACCAATATGGAGCTGATGCCGATATTATCTGTAGTTTCAAATCTGATATTATAGATACCTATATCTATCTAGCAAAGAATATATGTGCCTTGATGTGAGTTACCAAGATTCACATATTCCATGAACACTTTTTTATTTATGAATCTGTTAAATGTTCAACCTAATTTATTTTTATGTTGAAATTTGTTCCCCTTTATTACTGTAGTTTTGTTTTTGTTGTCTTATGAAGTTAGTAGCCAAAATATTACGTTGTTGTCTTGTTACTAAGTATGGCATATTTCTTCCAATTTTATCTTTAAGTACAAAAATTGAGGAGATACTTCAGTGTGTATGTTGTTACTGTTGCAGAATTAGGACAGTCACACTTGAGTGAAAATACTGACAGCACTCGTCAACAATGTGCATCAGGTGACAATAAAGTTTCTGCTGATGACGTCAGAGTTACTGGCAGTGCTGCCGGCAAGGACATAGTTGCAGAAAACATAAAAGAAACAAAATCAGAGGTGAAAATGTTGATATGTGATTTCCTAATTTAGGAAAAAAAACCTAATCTTTCTTTAGTTTGTTTCTCATTTAAATAAATTTATTTGTGTTTTACATTTTAATTTGTGTATTTAAATTAAATTTATTATTTTTTAAACTGCTTACAAATTTGGTTAACTTTTTCTTATATTCTCATTGTCATCTTCTATTCTTGATGCTGATTTAACAGTCATAACCCACTGCTGGCGAGATTCTTCAGCTGCCATGCATGGGGTGAAGCTCTTCCCGGCCAATGAAGAAAAATGCAATTAGGGTTGCCGCTCGGTGCTGCCATGGAAAAGTGAAGGAGGGGATTAAGTGAAGTAACCAGTGGTTTCGAGGTCAGGGCTGCCAAAATCATGGCCACGTCCTATGTACACCCGTGCTGGGGCAGATTGGCTAGGCTGGCTTAACCCAGGGGTTGAACTAAGACACTGCTGGCAAAATTCTTCGGCTGCCACACTAGGGGTGAAACTCCTCCCGGCCAATGAAGAAAATGCGAAAATACAATTAGGGTTGCTGTGCGGCGCTGCTGTGAAAAAGGTGATGGAAAGGATAAAGTGAAGTTTAATCAGTATGTCCAGTAGTCTCGCAGCGAGAGATACTCATACCACGGCACCTCTGCACTAGAGGCTGGCCACGTCCTATATACACCCATACTGGTGAAATATGCCTAAACTGGCTTAACCCAGGTGTGAAACTTGATGACTACTCATGTCATGGTACCTCCACTCTAGAGGTCGGTCACATCTTAAATACGCCTATACTGGGATAATATGCCTAAACCGGCTTAACCCAGGGGTGAAACTTATTAGTGGTGAGGATTTGTCCTCCTGAACAAAAGCTCCATCCTGGTCACAACTAAGAAGGGTAGCGGCCACGACCACAAAATGCTGAAGTTGGAGACACTGGACCAGTGCAGTCTAGATAGGCAACCACCTCTCACCCGACGAGGATATATGTGTATCCTACTCACGTGAGGTTTTCCAGTGAGAAAGTCCAACGCTGGACTGGATGGGTAACCACCTTTCACCCGGCAGGGATATACTGATATCCAAACACGTCGAGGTTTTCCTGTGAGAAATTCCAACTCTAGATTAAACTGGTGCAACAAAAACCACAGTGTCACGCAATCCCACTTCTGTGACCCACCGAGAATGCAGACTCAAGCCCCACAATACTCTAAACCTCATGTGGTCCTCTCAGGGATCTCTTGCGGTCCCCTCGGAGACCACAGAAGTAAATTCAGTAGGATCATGGAGCGGTCTTGGTGGTAGAAGCGAACGAAGAAGAAGAAGTAGAGTCATAACATACGTATCATTTAAGGAAATTTTTAGTACAGCTGGAAAGAATGAGGTTGTACAGAGTAAAAAGGACAAAAAAGTAAGATTCAGCCTTGAAAAGTTGCTTCCCTAAACTTTCACAGCTTCTGTTTTAATTTATCCATGGATCACCAAAACATCCCTCACGTAGCCTGCAATAAAACAAAATAAGAACAAGGTACTTCTTTTTGACTAACGTATAGTTTCATCCAGGACACCAGAGGGGAATTTTATATGACAGGGTTAAACTATTTTCAGACCCCTTACCCTCTTTATTAACCATTCTGTTTTCATCTACTGTGCCCCCCACCCCCCCCCCCCCCCAAAAAAAAAAGCAACTCCACTCCATCTTCTTAGTCCTGATATCATCATTATTGTTACACCATTATATATATATATATATATATATATATATATATATATAAGTATATCACATATGAATATAAAAATATATGAAAGTGTGATAGAAAATTAAATGATAATGTTAATTATAATTTTCCAGGAAGATGAAACTGATAAAAAGCAACAGATGGCTACCAAAATAATTCTGCACTCAATGCCAAGCTCAAAAGTTGTGGATGAAATCATCTTGGACACAAATATAACCATGAGTAAAGAGGTAGCACAAGACTATGATCATGTGAAAGTTGCAAAAGAAAGTTGTGGATTGTTTTAACCCTTAGACCACTAAACAACAATTGCACTTTTTGTTATTACTTGTCAGGAACCTGTGGTTCACCAGAAACGAAGTGATATCTATTTCCAGCATTTACAGTAGTTTAAAATTCAGTTATAGAATACAGCTACATGACTAATTATTTTTTTTTAAAATTGTTCAAAATTTTCACAGTCATAGTAGTATAAGAGTTAAAGAGCTAAAGTCACAGATGACTAACTGTTGCTTTGTTTCATACGAAGTATGTTATTCACTGAGACAGTTTTTTTAAGTGATCAGGTTGAGACAAAGAAGACACATTTTTTTTAACACAGACATGGACCTGAGTGGATTGTAACTGAAAAACATTTCAGAGCAACAGTCAGGAATAGGAAGACAATTAATAAAAATTTGTTTGAAGTTGAACCTGCAAAACTGTAACTACTTAAAAAAAAAATTAATGGAAACTAAAAAAAAAAGGTTTCTGTTATTTTGTTTGAAACATTATATTTGGGTTTTGGAATGTTGGCTCTATTTATTTTGGCTCAGCTTCTGTTTTTTGCATGAACAGTATTAACTAAATCACTGGAAAACTTGAAGGAAAAGAATAAAGAGAGGGAGGCAGGTATAAAAATATCTTGAAGATTGACCTAATGGCATATATTAAAAATATGCAACATAACAAATTGGAAATATCAAGGACTGTGCTAAATGAAATGGCATAGTCATCAATTTCTGGCAGTAAAAAACACCATGAATAAATAAATGAATATTAATTAACAAATTATGACATCATCAAATTGTGACATCACATTATGACATCACACTTTATGCAGTTTTATGTTTAAACAAAGCAAAGATTCCTCTTTTATAATAATGATGACTATTTTATAGTAATGGTGACAATTTTATAATAATGATGCCTATTTTTAATCTTTTAGTATGAACTTACTGCTTCACTTTGGCAGTTTAATATGAAGAAATATTTTACCCATCATGCTTTGCACTGATATCTCTATCAGCTCTCTTCTTCATCTCACAAAATGAAGAAAGATCTACACATTAAAAATTTAACAGAGTTGTAGGGGATGCCAGAAAATGTCTTGAAAGAGCCATGCTATCAATAGCTTTAAGGTTCTAGAAAGTTTATAAACTGGTCATTGAAAAACTAATATTCTGAAACAAAACTGTTGTACACAAAACTGCAAATAACATTGGCTGGTTTGCTGAGCAACATGTATCTTAACAGTGTAAAATTTTCTTTTTATTATTATTATTTTTTAAAATTTTATTTTATTTTCAATGTTCAGAAAGGTATCACTGATAGAGAACACAAGAAATGGCTGGAGAAAGGGAGAGAAGCTGTCAAAGAAAAAAACAAAAATGAGAAGATACACGATGCCATCAGAAATAGGGACACTGACCAAGTGAAGTATTTACTGTATCGCTTCCCTCACATGTATGAGTGAGTACATTTTTTATAGCACTGCAGTGATTTTTTCTTAGGAGTTTTAGCTTTTACAGATATGAATACAGATGCTCCTTGATGTGCCAGGTAGCCTGGATCTGCTCACAGATGCTCCTTGATATCCCAAGTGGCTTGGATCCACTCATAGATGCTCCTTGATATCCCAAGTGGCTTGGATCTGTTCATAGACACTCCTTGATATCCCAAGTGGCTTGGATCTGTTCATAGACGCTCCTTGATGTGCCAAGTGGCTTGGATCCACTCATAGATACTCCTTGATGTGCCAAGTGGCTTGGATCTGTTCATAGACACTCCTTGATATCCCAAGTGGCTTGGATCCACTCATAGATGCTCCTTGATGTGCCAAGTGGCTTGGATCCACTCACAGACTCTCCTTGATGTGCCAGGTTGCTTTCATCTGCTCATAAATTCATCTCTGATGTTAATAAATCCTCGTACTTGGGAAAGTTTCAGGTGTGTTGCATGGTGCCAGGTCCCCATTTTGCAGGGGTTGCTGCAGCTTTTGTATTGCTTGAAAGGAGGACTTTCATTTCTGTGTTTAGGCTTGAGAGAAAGCACTAATAGAAAAAGACATTATTTTCTTTATTTCTGTGTTATGAAGCCACATGTCCCATGCAACAAAGCAAACAGTAATGACACCTTGTTGTGTGGGGGTTTTTTTTGGCACAATTTTTAAAAAAAAATAAATGACCTTATTGTTTATTATTAGCTATATTGACATTTTGCCCTTTACTTCTTGACCCATCAGTTCACCGATATTGTGAAAATCAATGATTGGCAACTGTTATTTTTTTACCTCGAGACACACTGAACAAGGCAAGAAAACAGACATGGTATATTCAGTTTTAAGAACAGATTTCATCTTTTAAATCTGAGTAAAATCACATTTTTTACCCTCTCCCAAACTTCCATGACACAAAATGGCTGACAGTCACCAGTCCGAGCAATGTTTCACATTAGTTCATTTATTAAAAATTTTGCGTGATCATTCACATGGTAAATGCTAACCACTTGCTTTTGAAATTATATTTTTGATTTAGTTGAGTAAGTTAAAGTATTTCATCAAATGTTCCAGTCTTAAAGACAAGAATGGCTGGTTGCCGCTACATCTCATAGCAGCAAGTGATAACACAGACTTGTTGAGATGGCTGGCTCTTGATGATGTTGATGTTAATGTGAAGACAGAGACTACAGGGCTCACTGCCATGCATGTAGCAGCCATGAATGGTCATGTTAATGCCATGATGGTAAATGTCATTTTTGGATTGTGTTGTTGCTGTTGTTGTTGTTGTTGCTGCTGTTGTTGTTGTGTAGGTAAAATATTATGAAGAATTAGAAATATAAATGTATTGTTGCTTATTTGTTTTTTCCTCTGCAAAATCTTTCTTTAAGAGGTTATGTATAAAAGCAACAGTAAAAGGGGTTTTTATTTCAGTGGTGCAGCCATATCTGAAAAGAGACATTATAGAATGCCAGGTGACACCAGATTTTTAAAGTTTTATATCCTGACAATCAGCAAGAAAACTTGGTGGAAAGAGAAGACTGAGAGTAAAATATCTCAACAGGTTGACCAATTAGCTTTTTAAGAGAAAGGCAGTCAGCGTGTTTAGGGATATCAAGGACAGCACAGGAAGGTGAAGCATGTTGACCACTGCCAGATATCACAGCAAAAAAAAAAAATACATGAATTTTGTTTTCAAATGGGGTATTTAATACATTTATTTTATAATTGCTACAGGAACTGTTGTCAAAAGTTTTATGTTATATTTTATGCTTTAATTATTTTTTTATAAACAGGTTTTGCAAAACATGGGTTCATCAATTTTTTACTTGACAAAAGAAAAACAATCAGCATTACATTTGGCAGCTAAGAGGTGAGCATGCCTGGACATAGTTCATTTACTTGAAATATATGAGGACTTTTTGTTTCGAAGTACATAAATCTCATTGACAAAACACAAAATTAGCATTGATTGTCATATATGTGAGATTTTCTTGTGTATTCTTGTACAGTTTGTAGTTCACAACATTTGCAATAATAATAATAATGATAATCAATGTAAATAAGTGTGCTGTGGTGGTGTAGGGGTTAGTGCACTTGGTTGCTGATCAGAAAGTGTCTGGTTTAGTTTCACCCTTTTGGATTAAATTTTTTCACACAGAGCAACACAACCTTGTGGAACTTTGCCTCCCTAACAGCTCTCCTGGAAGCCTCTAGGTCTCGGTTGTAAGCTGCTACATCCATTCACAGATCATCCTTGCAGCCATCTTCGCCTTGGTCTTCCTCTCTTTTTTTCTCTTTTATGTACCATTCCAAGACGATCTTCTCTAAATTATCATGACATTTAATGTGTCCAAAATATTTATTTTTCTCTGTTTAATATTCTTCAATATTAAGTTCTTGTAGTATGGATATATTTGTTCTTTTTTGTATCCAAGATATTTGAAAGACTCTTCTATAGCATTTACATTCAGAGGCATTTATGTGTTTCTCATCTGTTTTGTTAAGTGTCCAGGTCTCATAGACATGTTGCAATGGGGAAGATCTTACATCCTTCCCGTGCCATTAAATGTCACATAGGGCTCGCATAGTTGTTTGCCAAGTTTTCTTGTTATCGGAGAGTCTTTCAACTTCATCAAGGGATGTTATGCCCACTAAACTGGCTTCTCTCAACAATGTCCTCTTTAGAGTTTCATGTGGTTGACCTCTTTTTCTTCAGCCTGTTGTGCTCCACTTGATAGCTTGTTTTAGCATTCTCTGATTGTTTCTTCTCATATGTCCGTCTTCTTTTTCTGATCACCCATGAGAAAGGTTGTTGTTTGCTCATCTATCTTATCTCTGCGTTGTTCTTGAATTCGTTCCACTTTATACCAAGTATTTTCCTTAGGCATTTGTTTTCAAAAGAGTCTAATTTGTTGTCTATTTCTTTAGTTGATTTCCAGCTTTTGCATGCATAAATGAGGGTGGATATTACATTTGAATTGAGTAATCCTAACTTGGTTTTTGTGCTTATAACTTTTGAATTCCATATGTTCTCAAGATTTTTGAAGGACAGTGCTAGTTTTGCAATTCTAACTTCCTTCCTGGTGTCACAATCTTGGTTTATGTAGCTGCCAAGGTATGCAAAATGGTTTGATGGGAAAGATTCATGCCCTTAAAAATCTTTTTTGCAGTTCTGCCTGTTACTTTCTGTAGTCATTTATATATGTATGTAGTTACTCTCTCTATTGAGTGCATGGATAAGAGTGAAATGTGAATGTTATACTTTAATTTTATTTTATGTCTCTTAGCTTTCTAATATGCGAATGAAGAAGAAGAAGAAGAAGCTTTCTAATGTTAGTTATGCTGGTTATATGAGCAGAATATTTGCAGAATGTCTGGAACAGAGTGAAAGTTGTATGATAAAGGGCAGAATGTTTAATGGGCCTGCTTGCCCACTTCTTAACCATTTTGAAATTAAAGCTCAATCAATCAACCTCCACAGCTTCTTTAGTAGGTAAAATCTAACTGCTGCAAAATCATCTTCTGTTTTCAAGAAGAGCCATTATTATGTTCTAGATTTTGAATTCTGCTCTTTAATGAACATTCAGTGATATAAAAATACCAAAGTAACATACTACTTTGAGTTGGTATAAAAGACCAAGTAGTCTAGAGTGGCCGGTCCTATGATGAAACAGGAGGAACTGAAGTGCCTTGGTGGCTGATTATTGTTGAAAATTACTGTAAAATACTTTTTTCTTGGCCATATTGGTCCCCAAAAATCCTTTTGCAGTTTTTATTTTGACTTCAGTTTAAAAAATATTCAAGGATTTTTGGGACAATTTGTACATTAGTATGTATTACAAATTTTCAGTGGACGTTTGGAATGTGTGAAGTGGTTGGTTGCTAACAGGGCTTCCCTTACTGAAAAAGATGCCTCAGGATATACAGCATTATCACTTGCAGAAAAATATCATCATAACGGCTGTGCTGATTTCCTCCGTACTTGCACTCAAGAGCTGAACAATCCAAAAAGTGCTTTTGCCAAAATGTATGAAAGACAAGATAACTCGTAAGTACTTATTTTACTATGCTAAAAGGCATTATGTATGGAGGATAAAAATTCTGTAATACCAAGATTTAATTGTAATTGACAGTAATAATAAAGCATATTTGCTATCAGAAAAAAAATTATTATTCTTTTTTTGTCAAAAAAAAAAGTCGCCAAGACATCATTTTTCTAAATAAATGTCAAGATTTTCTTATCTTGTTCAGTATTTTTTTTGCAGGTGTTAGTTTTAGTAAAATCAGACAATGCCAAGCCAGCAAACATAGACAGCCATCTCTCTCCATGTTTCAAAACAAGTTGGTTTCTGTTTTCTCGCCAAACTAATCAGTCAGACCATCCAGGTATTGCTATCTTCTCTACCTTCTCTGTCTTTTGCCATTTATCTTTCCAGTCACGACCAGTCTTTTGAGTCCTTCACATCTGCTGATGTGCCCAATAAATTTTGATAATCTTATTATGTATGATACTAGTTTGGGATACTCCTTTGCTTGCTGTAATACTTCTTCATTTGTCTTTCTGGCTGTCCATGGTATGTGAAGCATCCTTCTTCAGAACCACATTTCAGTAGCCTTTATTCTTCATTCTGATTGTTTATTCATAGTCCATGTTTCACTTGCATAAAGTAGAATATATTCTATATCATGATTTTTTTTTTCCAAGGTTGGTTATATCATATTTATTAATTTAATTTGAATTAGTGAAGTTTTAACCTATCACAGTTTAAATGGCTTTAAAAAACATGTTTTAAAAAATAATTACAGTAACATAATTTTGTTCTGTAGATAGTTGGTCAGAATTTTAAAAGGTTCTTATGCTAAAATTAAACATCTAGTCACTTGAAAGTTGAACATCAACGCATTGATTTTTATTACAAAGTTGTTTATGTGTGGTGGATGTTGTTTGCTGTTTAGAGTTTCAATGACTTTTAGGATGGTAACAGAACTGAAAGAGTTAAGTTTCAAAGACTTTTAGTATGGTAACAGAACTGAGAGTTTAGAGTTTCAAAGACTTTTAGGATGGTAACAGAACTAAAAGTTTAGAGTTTCAAAGACTTTTAGGATGGTAACAGAACTGAAAGAGTTTAAAGTTTCAAAGACTTTTAGGATGGTAACAGAACTGAGAGTTTAGAGTTTCAAAGATTTTTAGGATGGTAACAGAACTGAAAGAGTTAATTAACTCTTCCCGTGCTGCAGAAAAAAACGCTGACATTCCGATCAGTGCCAAGTTAAAAGTGTGGGTCTTGATTTGTATAGGGGGTACAGTTGTAAAATTGAATGTAATAAAGTATTTCCACATATTTCCACATTATAAGTATACATATTATGCATCAAAATAGTTGTAAAAGTAAGAATGAAGAGCTTTTTTTATGAGAAAAAAAAGTAGTAGTGTGATGATTTTAGATGTTAATTGTGTCCTACTTACCATCGGGTAGGTCTAGATCTACCATTGTCGATGTCTGGATCGACCTGTAGCTTCATCCGATCTCATCGTGTCATAGTATGTGGCATCCTCAGTACAATAATGTCTGAAATAACCTTCTAACTACTTTTTCAGTCTGTTTTATAGGTCAAAATCTACTTGGAGCACATTTAAGAACAATGGTCTTGTCATATAGCATGTCCATACCCCTATCTACATCACCAAAAATTGAAATATCTCAATCACAAACTTCGTTTTTCACGCTTGAATCGGTACTAACTAAGCATTCTTCCCCATTTTGTAAAGGGACATAAGCAGTTAACATGCGAACCAAAATATGAATTACAGTTATACGAAACAAAACATGTGGCAATATAGTGGCTTCACGCAAGAAAGCTAAAATCGACTTTGGTAAAATAGTGGCTTATGGCACAGAAAGAATTAAGTTTCAAAGACTTTTAGGATGGTAACAGAATTGAAAGAGTTAAGTTTCAAAAACTTTTAGGATGGTAACAGAATTGAAAGAGTTAAGTTTCAAAAACTTTTAGGATGGTAACAGAACTGAAAGAATTAAGTTTCAAAGACTTTTAGGATGGTAACAGAATTGAAAGAGTTAAGTTTCAAAAAACTTTTAGGATGGTAACAGAAGTGAAAATTGAAAAGTAAAATGAATGAAGGAGGAATGTACATTTACAGAAATAGGAAACTGTAAAGAAAAATTAAAAATGAAATTAAAAATTTCAGTCAAAAAGAAGCTTTCCTCCAGGAAGATGGCGAAGCAACGAACATGAAACAGGAAAAAGGCACTTGCCAGTCAGAAGAAATGATTCTTGTCAAAAATGAAAATGAACCAGTTGAAAGCTGACTAGTAAATATAACAGGATTGGTCACATTGTCTTCAAAATCTTGGCTAATTGACAAAATCTCAAGATAATTTTCTTCAAAAAAGCTTTTTCCAGCCACATTGTCAAGCATGCATAATCAATTGTTTGCAGTTTAATGATTTTTTTGTGATGTAAGGTATTTTTAGACTTTTTGGTGAAATCATCATCATCATCATGTGCCGTGCCGACTGTGTTGGTTATTATGCTTCTCCAGAGTATCCGATCCTTCATGCAGGCCATCAGCTCAGTTGGTGATCTCCTCTCACACCATCCCGTCAGACTGTCCAGTATCATTTCTCTTGGTCTTCCTCTAGTGAAATATATTTTGTAATTCCAAAATACAGACAGAAAAATATTTCAATAAGGAAGTAATTTTTTTTTTCTTTTTTGAATTTCAAATATGCAGTGTGGCAACATTTTAATCAACTTAAATCATCAGAATTAAGTTTTTTTCTTTCATGTCAGCAGAAAGGGAAATCCAGTGACTGATAATAAAACAGGAAACAGAAAAAAATGATTTCATTCACGGGGGAATCATTTGAAGGTTTGTGTTTTTATTTTACTGAGATGGTATTCCAGAATGTAGACATCAAGAATACATTTTAATAAGAACACCCAAAGACCATAAAATTAGAATGTTCTCAACAGGAAAAAAAGAATGATCACTGAATATATCTAGAGTCAGTATTAATCTGAGTTCATGAGATTTGGACAGTTAAACAACAGGTGAGACAAAATTTGGAAACAACAGAAATATGTTTTGTTTTTCTTGTAATTTTTATTTATTTATTTTTTAAAAAAAAGATGTAACATAAGCACTGTAGAGATTGCAGAAATGTTTTTTTGTTTTTGTTTTGAAAATTGGCAACAAATACTCTGGACAGCCAAAACAATTAATGGAGAGGTTCTCAGAAAAGTTACAAAACATCAGAAGCCATGAGGAGAACAAAATGCAGATTCTTTAGACATGTCACGAGAAGGCAGAATTCACAGAGCTTTGCAATAACTGGAAAACTCAAAGATGGTTGAGATTAAGATAAAAAGAAATATGTGAATGTTACTGATCAAGTGACATAGGAAACTTAGTGTAGCAGATATGGTTATAAATAAAAAAACCACAGAAAATAGAGAGGCGCTTTTGCCAATACAACTGGCACAAATAATCTGGGTACAAGTATATATAAAACTAAATATATAAATATACACAAAGCCACAGCAGTAAAGCTGTGATAACAAAATGTCAAAACTATTTAAGCTGCTCCTACTTTTATTTTGGGTGTCTGAGTGGCGAAGTGGTTAGTGCACTGGTCTCTCATGGCGAAGGTCGGGGGTTTGAATCCGGCCGGCGGCACCCCAGTCACCCAGCTGTAGAAATGGGTACCCGACTTCTTCTGGAGTTGGGGAAGGAAAGGCAGCCAGGCGTGATACTGACCATATCACCCTCTAGTGTGCTGACAGGTCAAGGAAAATATGGGCACTAACACCATATCCCTATGTGCCTCCAAGGCATGACAGGGTCACCTTTACCTTTTTTTTTTTAACTTTTATTTTAAATAGTTTTAACTAATGAATGAATGAATGAATGATGACAAAAAAAATAAATTTGATCGTGAAGATACAGAATTATAAATCATGCTGGTTTACAGTCAATGAATAAAATGACAGTGAATGATAGTAATAATGCTTCTTTAGTAACTCACTGAAATACTTATATTGAATGTGAACATAACTTCTCACAGATGAGGAAAGTGCAAAGTTTAAGCTCTAGAAAACTTCAAGAGGAATAATGAATATGGTAAAACTATTATTGTGAACTGAAGGGTGATGAAGGTTACAGTGTTGTTTTACTGGAATAGAAGGTTGACAAAGGTTACAGTGTTGTTTTACTGGAATAGAAGGTCGATGAAGGTTATAGTGTTGTTTTACTGGAATAGAAGGTTGATGAAGGTTACAGTGTTGTTTTACTGGAATAGAAGGTTGTCGAAGGTTACAGTGTTGTTTTACTGGAATAGAAGGTTGTCGAAGGTTACAGTGTTGTTTTACTGGAATAGAAGGTCGATGAAGGTTACAGTGTTGTTTCACTGGAATAGAAGGTTGATGAAGGTTACAGTGTTGTTTCACTGGAATAGAAGGTCGATGAAGGTTACAGTGTTGTTTTACTGGGAAAGGAAGATTACAAAAGAAAGAAAGGAAATATGTAAAGTAAAATGTCTTGAGAGACAACTGATATATACAGTATATAAAAATATAATATTTCTAAACTGTCAGGTTTATAATCAGAGAAGGAAAATACACATTTATAATTTTGAAATTTTAAGTGGTAAGTTTTGTCTCTGACATTTTGGCTGCTTGTGCTTCTTTTTAATATTAAGCCACTTTAAAAATTTATAAATAAGTACTAATCTTTCTATTTGTTTTTTTATTTGTGTGCAGGGGAGATAAGTTTCTGCAGGTCAAGTCAGTCATGCTCATTTTGAGAGACGGAGGCCAGCATCTAACTAACTGTGCTATTTAAAGCCAGCATTAAATGTATTTAAGCCAGAACAGTTTAGTTTCATTTTGACTGTGTGGTTTATTTGTGAAAATGATAATGTTGTACTGTTTATTATTGTGCTACATAAAACTGTTACATATAATAACTTTTCATGTAGTTCACATGTGTGTGTAATATACTACAATTTTTTATTTTAAACTGATGTAAAGTAAATTCATATTAATTAACATTTTTAAAAATGTTATTTCCAGTGTTAAAAGAGCCTGTAACTTAACTTGAAAATAGAAATGTTGTTGGAACCTCAAGGAAGTGTTACATTCCTTAAAAGCATTATGAAATAATTACTGGAAAATTTTTATCTTAACTTTTCTGTGATATATTTATGTTTCACCATGTTATAAATCCCTTCAACTGTTAACTCTTTTTTTGTTTCAGTTCTCAAAGAGATCACATTCCAGCATTGTATTTTTTAAAATTACTGGATCACAAAGCACAGTGACAAGGCACTGACATCATGTAATCATATAACATTATATAACTTGACATTTGAAGTTTGTTAGAAGAATATTTAGAAACAATGAGGTTTTATATACAACAAAGTAGCAGAACAGATTAAGTAGAAGTAGCTAAGCTGTATGGTTCTAGAAAGGGACTACATTAAACAATTCAATTTATTAAGGATAGAACTCACATATAAGCACTAAACGCATGCATGCATGCAAAGAAGAAGAAGAAGAAGACAGTAGAAATAACCACAAAAATTCTCAGACATTTTAGATGTGGAAAAGATAAGTTCTCATGGAGTTCAGTAGGACAGAAGGTTATGACATGCCCAGTCTCATGGCATTTGAAATATGGTGAAATATGGATGACAGGCAAGACTAAAATATCATCATATTGGGCATATCAGAACTATTCTAAAGCAGGTGCAGATATTCAAATAACTTGGAGCAGTAATAACAAGCAAAGACTGCATTTCATTAACCAACACATCCTTATCAATGATTGTTAGAAAACAAGTCCTAAAATGCTATATTGAACCTATCTTGTTATATGGAAGTGAATCATGGACAATAGGCAAGTCTGCACAAAAATCATTGGAAGCAACAGAAATGTGGTTTATCAGAAGAATGTTGTGAATCCCCTGGACAGCAAAAATAACTAATGAAGAATGTATGAGAAGAGCTGGAGAGACAAAAAATTGAAAATATTATAACAACAGGAAAAATAGAAGGAGGAAGATCAAGAGGAAGACCAAGAGAAATGATACTGGACAGTCTGACGGGATGGTGTGAGAGGAGATCACCAACTTAACTGATGGCCTGCATGAAGGATCGTGTTCTCTATGATTTCTAAATTTTGGTCGGGTCAAGAGGTAAATTATAATACTTCTTGAGAAGCATAATAGCCAGTGCTATAACAGATCTGCTGCATTAACTTCTGTTTACTGAAGACCTAACTGCATTAGCTCATGGATCAGAATGCTTGAGCTAAATATGAGAATGGCAAACATATCTAGCTCTTGTACAGACCTGTACAGTCAGCAAACTTTTCTGTTCTCTTTATTTTATAGATCTGTGAAATCAGAATATTTTCTTTTTAATATTGTTTCCATAAATGTAATTTATATTTTTGAATATAATCATTGACCAATGAGAACACTGTACCTTCTTTAGTATTATTTTACAAATATAGGACCAGTATATGTAATTGTATGAAAATGATGTATATACATGAGATGAAGGAAACAAGACCAAGGGGTTGACAGAGATGGAGAGACAATACAGAAGAGGATATAAAAGAAATTGGTGTCACCAACTGGAGAGAGAAGATTAGGAATAGAGAGAAATGGAAGTGAACTTTATCTGCAGCAAAAAAAAAAAAAAGCTGAAGAAGAAGAAGAATATTGATTGATTAATCTTTATTTCAAAATGGTTAAGAATAGGGCACGCAGCCTGTCTGACATTCTGCCCTTTATTCATACAACTTTCACTCTGTTCCAGACATTCTACAAATATGGTGCTCATATAACAAACATAATTAACATTGAAGCTGAGAGACATAAAATAAAATAAAATATAACATTTATGTTTTGCTCTTATCTATGCACTCAGTACAGAAAGTAACTACTTACATGTATAAATAACCATCTACCAAACAAAAATTTCGGTACTATTCAGAATAAACAATTAACTGAATTCAGTGTCTGTAAGAGCAGCCTAAAATAACTGATAGGACAAGAGATAGATATGTTTTTCTATACTATAGAGCTGTGGTAAAACAGACATTTGTCATTTATTCTTCTGTTGAAAAAGCAACAAACCTTTCACATTATTTTTATACGAGATCATTAAGACAAGACCACAGATTGTCCATTTTCTTAGACAGACAGAAAGCATTACATGTTACTTTATACATATAATGTAACATAACATTTGTATATTTATTGGTATTTTATGGCAAAAGTTCACATAAATGCTTTATTGGGCAACAGGAAAGGTGCGCCTAGTTTTATCTTATCATATACATCAGAGACTTCATTGATTCATTTTCTCATTCATATCTGAGAATTATAAGTGCCATCATTTATCTCCATTATAAGCAGCATCATTGCAATATACAAGTATAAACAAATATATTTGTTTTATTCATCCCCAGCCAATCATTAATGTGGTTGCATAAATATATTTTATGCTGTTTCCATTACCTTGAACTTGGCCCCATTTCTCTGTGTGTGTGAGACTATAAGAGACTTCATGATTTTTGTTGTATCAGCTAAAAATATTGAGTAAATGTATAATGCGTGGTCTTCAAAATCCAGATGTCTGATGCAGTTCACTGCGTTGATGTGCTCTGCTACGGCTGCATAGCTGATCCATACAGATAAAATTATTCCTTGTTATTCATGCAGTGCTTCTTGATGATGCTGATGAAAGATCACAGGCTACTGTTTTTCTTGTCATTATTTGTAAAATGTTTTTGTAAAAACAAAAAAAAACATGAATTCATGTTTTAATTAGCTGTATCATTTGGTACCAAGTTTAGAAGCATTAGTGGATATGACACATAGAGAGTTTTCATCAAAAATGAAGTAAAAATGAGCATATAAGTATACACACTCTCTCAAATGTAAGTTATGAGATAAGAAGTTCATATTTTCCTGCTGTTGTTTGTGATGTATCTTACATGTTAATTAACATTTTCTCTTCTTCTCCCACTTCCATGTCCTGTATATTTTTTGTATGTAGCCAGGACATCACAACTGTTTGCTTTGTTAAAACTGCTATTACCTTTTTTTTAAAGTCTAACTAGCGGCTGTGAACAGAGAAGCATCATGTTCAAAAATGCTTAATGCAGTGGCCTGGTCAGGTAATAAAGCAAAGCTAAAGTGAAAGTTGTAGAAGTAAGAGCTAAGACAGTTCATGGTAGCGTCAGCCAGCATCATGCAACCTGGCATACAGTGACAAGCAGCAGCAGGAACACTGAGAAGATTAGCAGTAACAGCAGAAGAGGCTTTTGTGCTGGATGTGAAACGTGCACGATATCACATAAAGCTCAGTATTAAATAGCTGATATTATTACCTCTAACACTGGTCTAATGTGAAGCTGAAGTTATTACTTGTAACTTTTGTCTAGTGCAGTGCAGTTCTCAAAGTTAAACTGGTCTCATATCACTTTGGTGCACAGGTGTGTCCATCATTTTAACCATAGATGCCTACAACTGTAATTTTCTCATGTGATCTAGCATATACTGCATTCACGCTAATATTGTACAGCTGTGCACTTGACAGCACTCACACAAAGACAGAACACTTACAGCACTTCACACAAAGACAGGACACTTACAAGACTTCATACAAAGACAGAACACTTACAGCACTTCACACAAAGACAGGACACTTACAAGACTTCACACAAAGACAGGACACTTACAGCACTTCACACAAAGACAGGACACTTACAGCACTTCACACAAAGACAGGACACTTACAGCACTTCACACAAAGACAGGACACTTACAGCACTTCACGCAGAGACAGGACACTTACAGCACTTCACACAAAGACAGGACACTTACAGCACTTCACACAAAGACAGGACACTTACAGCACTTCACACAGACAGGACACTTACAACACTTCACGCAGAGACAGGACACTTACAGCACTTCACACAAAGACAGGACACTTACAGCACTTCACACAAAGACAGGACACTTACAGCACTTCACACAAAAACAGGACACTTACAGCACTTCACACAAAGACAGGACACTTACAGCACTTCACACAAAGACAGGACACTTACAACACATCACGCAGAGATAGGACACTTACAGCACTTCACACAAAAACAGGACACTTACAGCACTCACACAAAGACAGGACACTTACAGCACTTCACACAAAGACAGGACACTTACAGCACTTCACACAAAGACAGGACACATAAAACTTTATTAGTTTTGATACATTTTTTTCTCCAAATAAGGGACTTAAAAAAAAACTGAGCTGTTAGAATGTTGACACACACAGAGAAAACCATAACAACTACTTTCTTGACACAAGTGTAACATGTTCAATTGTTCAGTGATTTGTTCAGATTTCTGGAAACTCTTCTTCTTCAACGTTCGAGAAACTCTGGCCAGGCTAAACCTGCGGCCATGTTGCCCTGACAAAATTCACTGTCTTCTACAGGCTTGACTGTGACCCCCCCCCCCCACCTCCAACCAACAGCTTTTCTTTCAGTTCCTCTCCCTCAGGCCAGATCTGTGCTCGGAGGTTTGAGTAGGTTGGACAGGTTTGTAGGATGTGATCTGGTGTCTGGATCCCAGAGCCACAGGGACATTCATTTGTTTGTGATATTTTGAGATGATAGAGGTGGCATAGAAGTCTGCAGTGTTCCGTTCCTAGTCGAAAGATTGTGGTTTGCGGGTATCTCTGTAGTTGATGAATGGGGTCTTGTGCTGATTTTATTTTTATTTTTGTTTTTGTTTTCCAGTTGGTATTTAGTTTGTTGTGGATGATGATTTTTGCTTCTTGATATGTTACTGGTTGTTAATCTCTTCCATTGTGTCCCTACTTTGGAAAGAGCATCTGCTTTTTTTATTTCCATTTATTCTACAGTGTTAAGGGAGTCATTGTAGGGCTGTAGTTGAGTTTTGGAGCTTGTTTAGCTGTGATATAATTCCCTGTATTTGTGAGTAGTTTTTGTTTGTATTGCTTCTAGCAGGGCTCTGTAGTCAGTGAAGCATACAATCTTCTCTGGTGGCTTGTATGTTTCTGTGCATATTTTCAGGGATTGTCTGAGTGCTGTTGTTTCTGGTCTGTAGTTTGTTGAGTATCTTCCTTTTGGCTGTGCTTGTTTGCTGGATTTTCCTCTGGAAATTACCTTCTGAATATATCAGCAGAAGAGTACTTTCACTGTGACATGTGGTCTGTCACTGAGACCAGACTTTCACTGTGACATGTGGTCTGTCACTGAGACCAGACTTTCACTGTGACATGTGGTCTGTTACTGAGACCAGACTTTCACTGTGACATGTAGTCTGTCACAGAGACCAGACTTTCACTGTGACATGTGGTCTGTCACAGACTTTCACTGTGACATGTGGTCTGTCACAGAGACCAGGCTTTCACTGTGACATGTGGTCTGTCACAGAGACCAGACTTTCACTGTGACATGCGGTCTATCACTGAGACCAGACTTTCCCTGTGACATGTGGTCTGTCACTGAGACCAGTCTAGCTTACAAAATAGTCAAACAGTCAACATTTGTTTAAATCAAACAATCATTTTTTGATGGTTTAAAAGAAAAAAAAAGATGATCATAGTGTGATGTTTTGTACTCAGAGCTTGAAAGTGCTTTCTGGTGTCATTCAGATGAACGGAACATAAATCAAATAAGGATCCATATCCTGTATGAAAATCTTGTTCACAGACGCCAAAAGTTAGTTTACTTATGAGTTATATGTGAAATGTTTACTTTTCTAGTTTGAACGTTACTGTCTGATTTTAGACAGTGTTGTAAATTGTGTTCAAGTGTTGTGGAATTTGTTTGAACATTTTGTAACCATCATATTTAGAACTGTGTTGTAGATTTCGCTGGAACATTCTTTTTTTTTACCATTTGATTTTAGCGCTGTGTTGTAGAGATGTTTTTCTTTTCGTTTCCATACAATTTTTTTCTTCTGACTGCCGAAACAACTTGTGGCCTCTTTCCTGGCCTTTCCAGTTTCTCATCCCCAAATAGTACTGCCCAAGTTGAGATTTGATCTTTTTTCTCACCTGTCCTGGAATCTTGGGGAAATTTTGGCTTCTGCGCTTGGACACCCTTCCTGAAGGACTTTGTTCTTTGTTCAGACAAAATGTCCAGGAGAGATGTCAAGTTTCCGTCCATGTGCTTGAACTCGACCATGTGCTCGGACAAGAACTCGTTGCTAGTGTCGAGTTCACTGTTGTGGAACTCAATGATAGTTTGGCTTTTGGGAGCCGTGCACTTGATCAGAGACAGGGCAGAGAAATCTGAGTCATTTGTATGTGGAGAGAAATGTAGTTCTTTTCTTCGCGGTCTCGTCTCTGTCGTGACTCCAGTCTCTTCGTGTCTGTGGTGAGAATAATCTGGAGACAGTTGCTGCTGAATGAGAATGGCTGAGGTTCGATTCTGGTTACTGCAGCCTATGCGAGTAGTTTTGTGAAAGGCCATGCTTGTGTTATCACTGCACGTGTGTAGTTTTTGAACATAGGCCGGCGTTTTGAAAGAAGAACTGCCAGAGCTGAGATTACTGTTAGTCCCAGCAAATGTTACTGGAGATTTAGCTTTTGTTTTGTTCCACGCTGATTCAGGCTGTGAGTGCAACCTAAATCAAATAAGGATCCATATCCTGTATGAAAATCTTGTTCACAGACGCCAAAAGTTAGTTTACTTATGAGTTATATGTGAAATGTTTACTTTTCTAGTTTGAACGTTACTGTCTGATTTTAGACAGTGTTGTAAATTGTGTTCAAGTGTTGTGGAATTTGTTTGAACATTTTGTAACCATCATATTTAGAACTGTGTTGTAGATTTCGCTGGAACATTCTTTTTTTTACCATTTGATTTTAGCGCTGTGTTGTAGAGATGTTTTTCTTTTCGTTTCCATACAATTTTTTTCTTCTGACTGCCGAAACAACTTGTGGCCTCTTTCCTGGCCTTTCCAGTTTCTCATCCCCAAATAGTACTGCCCAAGTTGAGATTTGATCTTTTTTCTCACCTGTCCTGGAATCTTGGGGAAATTTTGGCTTCTGCGCTTGGACACCCTTCCTGAAGGACTTTGTTCTTTGTTCAGACAAAATGTCCAGAAGAGATGTCAAGTTTCCGTCCATGTGCTTGAACTCGACCATGTGCTCGGACAAGAACTCGTTGCTAGTGTCGAGTTCACTGTTGTGGAACTCAATGATAGTTTGGCTTTTGGGAGCCGTGCATTTGATCAGAGACAGGGCAGAGAAATCTGAGTCATTTGTATGTGGAGAGAAATGTAGTTCTTTTCTTCGCGGTCTCGTCTCTGTCGTGACTCCAGTCTCTTCGTGTCTGTGGTGAGAATAATCTGGAGACAGTTGCTGCTGAATGAGAATGGCTGAGGTTCGATTCTGGTTACTGCAGCCTATGCGAGTAGTTTTGGGAAAGGCCATGCTTGTGTTATCACTGCACGTGTGTAGTTTTTGAACATAGGCCGGCGTTTTGAAAGAAGAACTGCCAGAGCTGAGATTACTGTTAGTCCCAGCAAATGTTACTGGAGATTTAGCTTTTGTTTTGTTCCACGCTGATTCAGGCTGTGAGTGCAACCTTTTCCCTGCAAACAGCGATGCTGCAGGATTGTCAGGAACTAAATCTCGCTTCCATATAACAGATCTCGCCAAGCTGTGCGACAAACTGTTGTTATGGTGTACATTATTCGGCTTTCTTTTGCTAATGAAGTTCTCGTTCACAGATATGGCCATATAAGCCATTTTTTCAGAGTTCTTGACTAGATTCGGTTTTCCCATAATTTTTGCAGCTTTGATCTTGTTTATGATTTCCATTTCTCTGGCCTTCTGTCTTTCCGTTTTACCAATCTGCGACCATTCTCGCGGGGACCGAAACAGATTGTCCGCACGACCTTCGCTTGCTTGACCTTTGATTCGTAACGCGTCAGCAATCTCCTTGTACCCCAGTCTTCTCGCGTGAAGATACGGAGTTAGTCCGAGATTGTCCGTGACGTCTACGGTCACGCCGAAGCGGGAATGGAACTTGAGGAGGATTTCTACCACTTGAAGATCTCCAGCAAGGACAGCGTGATGCAGAGCGGTCAGGCCGTCCTTGTCACACTCCAGTAGATCGATGTCTCCAGCTGTTTCTTCCAGCAGTTCCGATACCTTAAAGCAGAGTGTTCACCGTAAGATTCTGCAACATAAATCTGAACTTCATTTACCCACATAATCTTTTAATCCACCCACTGATTGCTCATCTCTCTCATAGACAGTATAATTTATTACAGAATGTAACTTAACTCTTTCACGAACAAGCAAAAATTTAAAGAGAACACAATTCTGTAATAAACCGAATCGCCTTTGTGAATTAGCTAAGGGACATGAATCTCGAAAATTTTGTTAGAAGTTATAACTTCGGATTACCTTTCACTAAATTATTATCTCGTCAAATGACACTGTCCCAACAATTACCTCGCTGGTGGACAGTCTCTGTAATTATCTCGCCTATGGACACTGTCCTAGTAATTATTCTACCTGCTAACACTGTCCTAGTAATTATTCTACCTGCTAACACTGTCCTGGTAATTATCTTACCTACTAACACTGTCCTAGTAATTATTCTACCTGCTAACACTGTCCTAGTAATTATTCTACCTGCTAACACTGTCCTGGTAGTTATCCTACCTGCTAACACTGTCCTGGTAATTATCCTACCTGCTAACACTGTCCTAGTAATTATCCTACCTGCTAACACTGTCCTAGTAATTATCCTACCTGCTAACACTGTCCTAGTAATTATCTTACCTGCTAACACTGTCCTAGTAATTATTCTACCTGCTAACACTGTCCTAGTAATTATTCTACCTGCTAACACTGTCCTGGTAATTATCTAACCTGCTAACACTGTCCTGGTAGTTATCCTAGCTGCTAACACTGTCCTAGTAATTATTCTACCTGCTAACACTGTCCTGGTAATTATCCAACCTGCTAACACTGTCCTGGTAATTATCCAACCTGCTAACACTGTCCTGGTAGTTATCCTAGCTGCTAACACTGTCCTAGTAATTATTCTACCTGCTAACACTGTCTTGGTAATTATCCAACCTGCTAACACTGTCCTGGTAATTATCCAACCTGCTAACACTGTCCTGGTAGTTATCCTAGCTGCTAACACTGTCCTGGTAGTTATCCTAGCTGCTAACACTGTCCTAGTAATTATCCAACCTGCTAACACTGTCCTGGTAGTTATCCAACCTGCTAACACTGTCCTGGTAGTTATCCTAGCTGCTAACACTGTCCTAGTAATTATCCTACCTACTAACACTGTCCTGGTAATTATCCAACCTGCTAGCACTGTCCTTGTAGTTATCCTAGCTGCTAACACTGTCCTGGTAATTATCCTAGCTGCTAGCACTGTCATGGTAATTATCTTACCTATTAACACTGTCCTGGTAATTATCTTACCTATTAACACTGTCATGGTAATTATCTTACCTATTAACACTGTCCTGGTAATTATCTTACCTATTAACACTGTCCTGGTAATTATCTTACCTATTAACACTGTCCTGGTAATTATCTTACCTATTAACACTGTCCTGGTAATTATCTTACCTATTAACACTGTCCTGGTAATTATCTTACCTATTAACACTGTCATGGTAATTATCTTACCTATTAACACTGTCCTGATAATTATCTTACCTATTAACACTGTCCTGGTAATTATCTTACCTATTAACACTGTCCTGGTAATTATCTTACCTATTAACACTGTCCTGGTAATTATTCTACCTGCTAACACTGTCTTGGTAATTATCCTACCTGCTAACACTGTCCTAGTAATTATTGTACCTGCTAACACTGTCCTGGTAATTATTTTACCTGCTAACACTGTCCTGGTAATTATCCTACCTGCTAACACTGTCCTAGTAATTATTGTACCTGCTAACACTGTCCTGGTAATTATTCTACCTGCTAACACTGTCCTAGTAATTATTGTACCTGCTAACACTGTCCTAGTAATTATTTTACCTGCTAACATTGTCCTGGTAATTATTCTACCTGCTAACACTGTCCTGGTAATTATTCTACCTGCTAACACTGTCCTGGTAATTATTCTACCTGCTAACACTGTCCTGGTAATTATTCTACCTGATAACACTGTCCTGGTAATTATTCTACCTGCTAACACTGTCCTGGTAATTATTCTACCTGCTAACACAGTCCTGGTAATTATTCTAACTGATAACACTGTCCTGGTAATTATCTTACCTGCTGACATTGTCCTAGTAATTATTCTACCTGCTAACACTGTCCTGGTAATTATTCTACCTGCTAACACTGTCCTGGTAATTATCCAACCTGCTAACACTGTCCTGGTAGTTATCCTAGCTGCTAACACTGTCCTAGTAATTATTGTACCTGCTAACACTGTCCTGGTAATTATCCAACCTGCTAACACTGTCCTGGTAGTTATCCTAGCTGCTAACACTGTCCTAGTAATTATTCTACCTGCTAACACTGTCCTGGTAATTATCCAACCTGCTAACACTGTCCTGGTAATTATCCAACCTGCTAACACTGTCCTGGTAGTTATCCTAGCTGCTAAAACTGTCCTGGTAGTTATCCTAGCTGCTAACACTGTCCTAGTAATTATCCAACCTGCTAACACTGTCCTGGTAGTTATCCAACCTGCTAACACTGTCCTGGTAGTTATCCTAGCTGCTAACACTGTCCTAGTAATTATCCTACCTACTAACACTGTCCTGGTAATTATCCAACCTGCTAACACTGTCCTGGTAGTTATCCTAGCTGCTAACACTGTCCTGGTAATTATCCTACCTGCTAACACTGTCCTGGTAATTATCCTAGCTGCTAGCACTGTCATGGTAATTATCTTACCTATTAACACTGTCCTGGTAATTATCTTACCTATTAACACTGTCATGGTAATTATCTTACCTATTAACACTGTCCTGGTAATTATCTTACCTATTAACACTGTCCTGGTAATTATCTTACCTATTAACACTGTCCTGGTAATTATCTTACCTATTAACACTGTCATGGTAATTATCTTACCTATTAACACTGTCCTGATAATTATCTTACCTATTAACACTGTCCTGGTAATTATCTTACCTATTAACACTGTCCTGGTAATTATCTTACCTATTAACACTGTCCTGGTAATTATTCTACCTGCTAACACTGTCTTGGTAATTATCCTACCTGCTAACACTGTCCTAGTAATTATTGTACCTGCTAACACTGTCCTGGTAATTATTCTACCTGCTAACACTGTCCTGGTAATTATCCTACCTGCTAACACTGTCCTAGTAATTATTGTACCTGCTAACACTGTCCTGGTAATTATTCTACCTGCTAACACTGTCCTAGTAATTATTCTACCTGCTAACACTGTCCTAGTAATTATTCTACCTGCTAACACTGTCCTAGTAATTATCCTACCTGCTAACATTGTCCTAGTAATTATTCTACCTGCTAACACTGTCCTGGTAATTATTCTACCTGCTAACACTGTCCTGGTAATTATTTTACCTGCTAACATTGTCCTGGTAATTATTCTACCTGCTAACACTGTCCTGGTAGTTATCCTAGCTGCTAACACTGTCCTGGTAATTATTCTACCTGCTAACACTGTCCTGGTAATTATTTTACCTGCTAACATTGTCCTGGTAATTATTCTACCTGCTAACACTGTCCTGGTAGTTATCCTAGCAGCTAACATTGTCCTGGTAATTATTCTAACTGCTAACACTGTCCTGGTAATTATTCTACCTGCTAAAACTGTCCTGGTAGTTATCCTAGCTGCTAACACTGTTCTGGTAATTATCCAACCTGTTAACACTGTCCTGGTAATTATCTTACCTATTAACACTGTCCTGGTAATTATCTTACCTATTAACACTGTCCTGGTAATTATTGTACCTGCTAACACTGTCCTGGTAATTATTCTACCTGATAACACTGTCCTGGTAATTATCTTACCTGCTGACATTGTCCTAGTAATTATTCTACCTGCTAACACAGTCCTGGTAATTATTCTAACTGATAACACTGTCCTGGTAATTATCTTACCTGCTGACATTGTCCTAGTAATTATTCTACCTGCTAACACTGTCCTGGTAATTATTCTACCTGCCAACGCTCCCCAATAAATTAGAAAAATCTTGTGCAATGCACGTCCGTCACTGAACGTGAGAAAGTGCGTTTTAAGATGCTACACGGAGCCTTTCCTAATCTATGGAAGTGAGTCATAGACAATGAACAGGTCGATGCAGAGATTGCTAGAGGCAACAGAGATGTGCTTTCTTAGAAGAACGCTAAGAATACCATGGACAGCTAAGATGACAAACAGGAAATGCCTGACAAAAGCAAATGTAGAAAGGAACCTAATTAAATCCACACAAAAAAAAAACGACAGTCATACGAGAGAAAAGGGGAGGGGGATTTGAACCCGTCACAACAACATGACAAATGAATGGAGAGGCAAGGGAAGACCAAGAGAAAAGAAAAAACTCATGGATAGTCTTAACGATGGCACAAGAGAAAGTCACCAGCTGAGCTGATAGAAAATATGAGGGATAGAGATCTATGGAGAATGATGATGCTAACGTTGTCCCATGAAAGTATCTGATGATGCTAACGTTGTCACATGAAAGTATCTGATGATGGTAACCTTGTCCCATGAAAGTATCTGATGATGCTAACGTTGTCCTATGAAAGTATCTGATGATGCTAACGTTGTCACATGAAAGTATCTGATGATGCTAACGTTGTCCTATGAAAGTATCTGATGATGCTAACGTTGTCCTATGAAAGTATCTGATGATGCTAACGTTGTCACATGAAAGTATCTGATGATGGTAACGTTGTCCTATGAAAGTATCTGATGATGCTAACGTTGTCCTATGAAAGTATCTGATGATGCTAACGTTGTCCTATGAAAGTATCTGATGATGCTAACGTTGTCACATGAAAGTATCTGATGATGGTAACGTTGTCACATGAAAGTATCTGATGATGCTAACGTTGTCCCATGAAAGTATCTGATGATGCTAACGTTGTCCTATGAAAGTATCTGATGATGCTAACGTTGTCACATGAAAGTATCTGATGATGGTAACGTTGTCACATGAAAGTATCTGATGATGCTAACGTTGTCCCATGAAAGTATCTGATGATGCTAACGTTGTCCCATGAAAGTATCTGATGATGCTAACGTTGTCCCATGAAAATATGTGATGATGGTAACCTTGTCCCATGAAAGTATCTGATGGTGGTAACCTTGTCCCATGAAAGTATCTGATGATGGTAACCTTGTCCCATGAAAGTATCTGATGATGGTAACCTTGTCCCATGAAAGTATCTGATGATGGTAATGTTATCACATGAAAGTATTTGCTGATGTTAATGTTGTCCCATGAAAGTATCTGATGATGCTAACGTTGTCCCATGAAAGTATCTGATGATGCTAACGCTGTCCCATGAAAGTATCTGATGACGCTAACGTTGTCCCATGAAAGTATCTTATGATGCTAACGTTGTCCCATGAAAGTATCTTATGATGCTAACGTTGCCCCATGAAAGTATCTGATGATGCTAACGTTGTCCCATGAAAATATGTGATGATGGTAACCTTGTCCCATGAAAGTATCTGATGATGCTAACATTATCCCATGAAAGTATCTGATGGTGGTAACCTTGTCCCATGAAAGTATCTGATGATGCTAACGTTGTCCCATGAAAGTATCTGATGATGCTAACGCTGTCCCATGAAAGTATCTGATGACGCTAACGTTGTCCCATGAAAGTATCTTATGATGCTAACGTTGTCCCATGAAAGTATCTTATGATGCTAACGTTGCCCCATGAAAGTATCTGATGATGCTAACGTTGTCCCATGAAAATATGTGATGATGGTAACCTTGTCCCATGAATGTATCTGATGATGCTAACGTTATCCCATGAAAGTATCTGATGGTGGTAACCTTGTCCCATGAATGTATCTGATGATGGTAACCTTGTCCCATGAAAGTATCTGATGATGCTAACGTTATCCCATGAAAGTATCTGATGGTGGTAACCTTGTCCCATGAAAGTATCTGATGATGCTAACGTTGTCACATGAAAGTATCTGATGATGCTAACGTTGTCCCATGAAAGTATCTTATGATGGTAACGTTGTCACATGAAAGTATCTGATGACGCTAACGTTGTCCCATGAAAGTATCTGATGATGCTAACGTTGTTCCATGAAAGTATCTTATGATGGTAACGTTGTCCCATGAAAGTATCTGATGATGGTAGTGTTGTCCCATGAAATAAGTCCAATAATTATCACTCACTCACTCACTCACTCACTCACTCACTCACTCACTTGCTGGCTTTTTCCCAGGACACAAGCCCAGTGTAGGACAGATCTCTGGTGGAGATCATCTTTTGCTGTCCACGACGCCCCATTCTTCAAGAGCAACAGAAACATACGAGCCCGCTTCTCGTCATCTTGGATGTGAAGTGCAGCTAGCAAGGGACTGATGCCTCGTGGGCTGAGACTGGCTGCTTGTCTGAGAATTTGACGAACCTGAGCAAGTCAATTAATGTCAGCAAAACATGGTTAAATACAATAAATGTATCTATTATAAATCAAGTTTTTAAAATCAACTTAGAAATCAAATGAAGAAAATCAACTGTTATAACTGAAGTCGGGAAAATAAACTGTTATAAAAGAAGTCAAGAAAATCAACTATTATAAATCAAGAAGACAGAACTACTTTGAAGATAAGAAGATCAAGACGTTATCTGCTTCAGATCTGGACAGTTACAAGAGATTGACAGCGTTAATTTTAACTCGCAGCAACAGGGGCAGTCACTACAGTCAGGAACAATCACAACAACCAGGGACACTCTCTACAACGAGGGATAGTGACCACAGCCAGGGACAGTCACCCTAGTCAGGAAAGGTCTCTACAACCAGGGACAGTCATCACAACCAGGGACAGCCAGGAACACTCTCTACAACCAGGGACGGTCACAGCAATCAGGTACTTTCACCACAGTCAGGGACATATCTCATATGTTGTCAGTCTCCTTAATACTAATGAGCAACTGCCAGTAAGGACTTTATCTTTACCTGTATATCACTACCCACTTTCATCAACACCTGTGTTTTACTTGTATATCACTATCCGCTTTCATCAACACCTGTGTTTTACCTGTATATCACTATCCGCTTTCATCAACACCTGTGTTTTACCTGTATATCACTATCCGCTTGTGTAAATACATGTGTTTTACTTGTATATCATTATCCGCTTGCATCAACGTCTAGGTTTCACCTCTGCATCACTATCTGCTTGCACCAACACCTGTGTTTTACCTGAACATCACTATCCGCCTGCATCCAGACCTGTGTTTTACCTGCACATCACTATCAGCCTGCACCGACACTTGTTTTATTTGCACATTACTATCAACATGCATTAACACCTGCGTTTAACCTGTGTGATGTTTAATGTCAGGTGTCAAATCAACTTCTGCGACTTGTGGTCGTTTTAATTTTGACAATGGCAACTTTCTTCGTCTACTTGACCGAAGTCAAGTCAAGAAATTATCGCGAGACCCGTGATTTTGACAAAATTTTGTAGTGCTCGAAGGCCTGGTTGTTTCAATAGGTCTACCAGAGTATAGAGACATCCAGAAGTCGTTGACACGTGTATTTTCCTTCACATGTTCTATGCCATAGAGACATCAAGGGCTGATACTGTGTTGGTGACTACAGGTATACTAGAGGGTGATATATTCAGATCTACACCGGACTGCCGTTCTTTTCCTCAGCACTAGAAGAAGGTAGGTACTCATTTCTACAGCTGGATGGGGCTCTTCTGGCAGGATTCGAGCCACCGAGCATCGCCACTAGAAACGAGTACACTAACATTTAGCCACTTGGGCGCCTATTAACAAGGGATGTTATTTATTAGAAGCACTGTTACTCGCCTTGCTTATCTGGCCCTGAAACACGGCCTGTAGTAGGCTGTCAGATCTCAGCACCATCTCCTTTCTGTCCCACGAGTCCATCACCTTTGACCTCGTTCCCTTGGAAACCTCAGTTTGCGGCTGTTGAAATGACAAGCCGAGATACGCCATCTTGCTACCGGCGTCTGCTGTCACCCGGAGACGTGGGTTTGTGCAATAAGACAGAGAAAAATGAGAACATGTAAAAGATGCGAGTCAAAACATTACGAAGTTATAAAGAATCGAAACAATATAAGAACCACAGAGGGAGCAAAGTTGACGGTGCTAGGAAGGCGACGCTGTTGTCTGGGAACCAGAGATAGGCCAAGATATCCTACGTCTTCTGTGTGTCCCTGGCAGTTTGCATAGTTAACAGGGGAGGGTTCCCAGGATAGTGGGGCTTATCTTTTATCTGGAGCTTCTAGCAAAAATAAATCCAATAATTATCACTCACTCACTCACTCACTCACTCACTCACTCACTCACTTGCTGGCGTTTTCCCAGGACACAAGCCCAGTGTAGGACAGATCTCTGGTGGAGATCATCTTTTGCTGCCCACGACGCCCCATTCTTCAAGAGCAACAGAAACATACGAGCCCTCTTCTCGTCATCGTGGATGTGAAGTGCCGCTAGCAAGGGACTGATGCCTCGTGGGCTGAGACTGGCTGCTTGTCTGAGAATTTGACGAACCTGAGCAAGTCAATTAATGTCAGCAAAACATGGTTAAATACAATAAATTTATATATTATAAATCAAGTTTTTAAAATCAACTTAGAAATCAAATGAGGAAAATCAACTGTTATAACTGAAGTCGGGAAAATAAACTGTTATAAAAGAAGTCAAGAAAATCAACTATTATAAATCAAGAAGATAGAACTACTTTGAAGATAAGAAGATCAAGACGTTATCTGCTTCAGATCTGGACAATTACAAGAGATTGACAGCGTTAATTTTAACTCGCAGCAACAGGGGCAGTCACTACAGTCAGGAACAATCACAACAACCAGGGACACTCTCTACAACGAGGGATAGTGACCACAGCCAGGGACAGTCACCCTAGTCAGGAAAGGTCTCTACAACCAGGGACAGTCATCACAACCAGGGACAACCAGGAACACTCTCTACAACCAGGGACGGTCACAGCAATCAGATACTTTCACCACAGTCAGGGACATATCTCATATGTTGTCAGTCTCCTTAATACTAATGAGCAACTGCCAGTAAGGACTTTATCTTTACCTGTATATCACTACCCACTTTCATCAACACCTGTGTTTTACTTGTATATCACTATCCGCTTTCATCAACACCTGTGTTTTACCTGTATATCACTATCCGCTTATATAAACACCTGTGTTTTACCTGTATATCACTATCCGCTTATATAAACACATGTGTTTTACTTGTATATCATTATCCGCTTATATAAACACATGTGTTTTACTTGTATATCATTATCCGCTTATATAAACACCTGTGTTTTACCTGTATATCACTATCCGCTTATATAAACACATGTGTTTTACTTGTATATCATTATCCGCTTGCATCAACGTCTAGGTTTCACCTCTGCATCACTATCTGCTTGCACCAACACCTGTGTTTTACCTGAACATCAATATCCGCCTGCATCCAGACCTGTGTTTTACCTGCACATCACTATCAGCCTGCACCGACACCTGTTTTATTTGCACATTACTATCAACATGCATTAACACCTGCGTTTAACCTGTGTGATGTTTAATGTCAGGTGTCAAATCAACTTCTGCGACTTGTGGTCGTTTTAATTTTGACAATGGCAACTTTCTTCGTCTACTTGACCGAAGTCAAGTCAAGAAATTATCGCGAGACCCGTGATTTTGACAAAATTTTGTAGTGCTCGAAGGCCTGGTTGTTTCAATAGGTCTACCAGAGTATAGAAACATCCAGAAGTCGTTGACACGTGTATTTTCCTTCACATGTTCTATGCCATAGAGACATCAAGGGCTGATACTGTGTTGGTGACTACAGGTATACTAGAGGGTGATATATTCAGATCTACACCGGACTGCCGTTCTTTTCCTCAGCACTAGAAGAAGGTAGGTACTCATTTCTACAGCTGGATGGGGCTCTTCTGGCAGGATTCGAGCCACCGAGCATCGCCACTAGAAACGAGTACACTAACATTTAGCCACTTGGGCGCCTATTAACAAGGGATGTTATTTATTAGAAACAGTGTTACTCGCCTTGCTTATCTGGCCCTGAAACACGGCCTGTAGTAGGCTGTCAGATCTCAGCACCATCTCCTTTCTGTCCCACGAGTCCATCACCTTTGACCTCGTTCCCTTGGAAACCTCAGTTTGCGGCTGTTGAAATGACAAGCCGAGATACGCCATCTTGCTACCGGCGTCTGCTGTCACCCGGAGACGTGAGTTTGTGCAATAAGACAAAGAAAAATGAGAACATGTAAAAGATGCGAGTCAAAACATTACGAAGTTATAAAGAATCGAAACAATATAAGAACCACAGAGGGAGCAAAGATGACGGTGCTAGGAAGGCGACGCTGTTGTCTGGGCCTGGGAACCAGAGATAGGCCAAGATATCCCACGTCTTCTGGGTGTCCCTGGCAGTTTGCATAGTTAACAGGGGAAGGTTCCCAGGATAGTGGGGCTTATCTTTTATCCGGAGCTTCTAGCAAACATAAATCTAATTCACTTTACATCCGACGCGGTCATCGACTGAGTTCATCGCTCCACGTAGAGAAAGAATGGCAAAATTTCCAGCCCTTCTGCTGTGCTATCACGAGCTAATATTGTCTGCTGTGGATGATTTATGGGCAGTAAGGATCGGACAGGACACCAGATAAACATCTATGGGGGGAAACAATCCAGACTCCACCTACCCGCCCAAATTAAAGTGAGGGGGGGGGAACGAATAATTCTAATAATTTCTCAATTTTGGTCGGGTCAAGAGGTATATTACAATACTTCTTGACACTGGACAACATGGATAAGATGGATATGTGGGGTGGGGGAGAGATATGAGCGCCCAATGATATATGGGGGATGGGGGGGAGAGATCTGAGCGCCCATGGATATGGGGGAGGGAGGGGGAGATCTGAACGCCCATGGATATGTGGGGGAGGGAGGGGGAGATCTGAACGCTCATGGATATATGGGGGAGGGAGGGGGAGATCTGAGCGCCCATGGATATATGGGGGGGGAGGGGGAGATCTGAGCGCCAATGGATGTGTGGGGGAGGGAGGGGAAGATCTGAGCGCCCATGGATATGTGGGGGAGGGAGGGGAGATCTGAGCGCCCATGGATATGTGGGGGAGGGAGGGGAAGATCTGAGCGCCCATGGATATGTGGGGGAGGGAGGGGGAGATTTGAGCGCCCATGGATATGTGGGGGAGGGAGGGGGAGATCTGAGCGCCCATGGATATGTGAGGGAGGGAGGGGGAGATCTGAGCGCCCATGGATATATGGGGAAGGGGGGAGATCTGAGCACCCATGGATATATGGGGGGGGGAGATCTGAGCACCCATGGATATATGGGGGAGGGGGAGATCTGAGCACCCATGGATATATGGGGGAGGGAGGGGGAGATCTGAGCACCCATGGATATATGGGGGAGGGAGGGGATATCTGAGCACCCATGGATATGTCCGGGGTAGAATGGTGGTGATCCAGACCATAAACTTCATGACAGGAACCGGAACACAAGATTTAAAAATTATAATATTAAATGCAAAGGGGGGGGGAGAATGACAGAATAAAACACTTGAAACAAAAGGACAAAAAAGTGAAAGAGAAAATGTAAACAAAACTGTAACATACTGGAGAAATACAGGGAGCCAGCACATGGACACTTCCCGGAAGAGACTAGATAAACCTTCTATTCTGCACGCCAAGACACTTAAACTAAACAAAACAAAATGCTCATTTTCTAAGAATATTCTACACGCTGAAATTTCCCAGCATGCATGAAACTTTCTTTGCTGCGTTCAGTAAAAAATAACAGTGTTAAATATGGCGTAAATGAAGAAGTGTCAGGTGCTGGTAAATATCTCTCCAAGTAAAGGCAGTAGGTTATGTTCTTGCTGTCTGTGGCCTCCAGTCGACAAATAGCATAGTCACTTGTAACCTAGAATTATGATTATAATTCTGAACATATTTCAGTTACAAGGCTTAACGTTAAATAAGAAGAGAAAAGTTCGATCCAAAACTTAGAGAACAAGGTAGAAAAGCGATTCCCACGACACTAGTGAAAGACCATTACGACTGGACGCTGACGCCTGTAAACAGAAGAAACAGACGAATAGAAAAGACAGACACAATGACGGCGAGGAAGAGACATGCTAAAGAAAGACGCTCATAAGTACAACAGGTTGGCAATACCATCTGGCAATATCATCCCGTAAGTGAAATAACAGGTGACGACATACAGTAGGGTCCCGGTACGCAAATAATAATAAGGAGGTATGTTAACTGGACAGGGACGCTAGATGATTTAAGAAAAGCCAAAAGTCTTGTTGGCGGCTGATAGTCTGCGAAATGGACGTGACGAATAAAGAAACCGGACCAGCAATCAATCAATAAGTACAGGTAGAAAGTACCAAGGTCAAGGGGTGGACATTCGACACCACTAAACTGGCAGGTTGCTACTCAGGAACCAATCGGTGTGCATATCGAAACCAGTGGACCAGTTAGAGGCGGAGCAGAAATACCGATTGGTCAGTCCATCACACCGAGTTCCAAGATAAAACGAGGGACCAAAGGAAGTAGAGGGACACAGACTCGTGGACAGAGCTAAAACTCCGACAGTAAGAAACTCAGAGACGAAGATAACAAGTTAGTCAGAGACGAAGATGCGAAGATAACAAGATAATCAGAGACGAAGATGTGAAGATAACAAGATACTCAGAGACGAAGATGCGAAGATAACAAGATACTCAGAGACGAAGATGTGAAGATAACAAGACACTCAGAGACGAAGATGCGAAGATAACAAGACACTCAGAGACGAAGATGTGAAGATAACAAGAACCAGAACACAAGATTTAAAAATTATAATATTAAATGCAAAGGGGGGGGGGGGGGGGGGAACAATCCAGACTCCACCTACCCGCCCAAATTAAAGTGAGGGGGGGGGGGAACGAATAATTCTAATAATTTCTCAATTTTGGTCGGGTCAAGAGGTATATTACAATACTTATTGACACTGGACAACATGGATAAGATGGATATGTGGGGTGGGGGAGAGATCTGAGCGCCCATGGATATATGGGGGATGGGGGGGAGAGATCTGAGCGCCCATGGATATATGGGGGAGGGAGGGGGAGATCTGAACGCCCATGGATATGTGGGGGAGGGAGGGGGAGATCTGAACGCTCATGGATATATGGGGGAGGGAGGGGGAGATCTGAGCGCCCATGGATATATGGGGGAGGGAGGGGGAGATCTGAGCGCCAATGGATGTGTGGGGGAGGGAGGGGAAGATCTGAGCGCCCATGGATATGTGGGGGAGGGAGGGGGAGATCTGAGCGCCCATGGATATGTGGGGGAGGGAGGGGAAGATCTGAGCGCCCATGGATATGTGGGGGAGGGAGGGGGAGATCTGAGCGCCCATGGATATATGGGGGAGGGAGGGGGAGATCTGAGCGCCCATGGATATGTGAGGGAGGGAGGGGGAGATCTGAGCGCCCATGGATATATGGGGAAGGGGGGAGATCTGAGCACCCATGGATATATGGGGGGGGGAGATCTGAGCACCCATGGATATATGGGGGAGGGGGAGATCTGAGCACCCATGGATATATGGGGGAGGGAGGGGGAGATCTGAGCACCCATGGATATATGGGGGAGGGGGAGATCTGAGCACCCATGGATATGTCCGGGGTGCAGTGGTTGTGATCCAGACCATAAACTTCATGACAGGAACCAGAACACAAGATTTAAAAATTATAATATTAAATGCAAAGTGGGGGGGGGGGGGGAGAATGACAGAATAAAACACTTGAAACAAAAGGACAAAAAAGTGAAAGAGAAAATGTAAACAAAACTGTAACATACTGGAGAAATACAGGGAGCCAACACATGGACACTTCCCGGAAAAGACTAGATAAACCTTCTATTCTGCACGCCAAGACACTTAAACTAAACAAAACAAAATGCTAATTTTCTAAGAATATTCTACACGCTGAAATTTCTCAGCATGCATGAAACTTTCTTTGCTGCGTTCAGTAACAAATAACAGTGTTAAATATGGCGTAAATGAAGAAGTGTCAGGTGCTGGTAAATATCTCTCCAAGTAAAGGCAGTAGGTTCTGTTCTTGCTGTCTGTGGCCTCCAGTCGACAAATAGCATAGTCCCTTGTAACCTAGAACTATGATTATAATTCTGAACATATTTCAGTTACAAGGCTTAACGTTAAATAAGAAGAGAAAAGTTCGACCCAAAACTTAGAGAACAAGGTAGAAAAGCGATTCCCACGACACTAGTGAAAGACCATTACGACTGGACGCTGACGCCTGTAAACAGAAGAAACAGACGAATAGAAAAGACAGACACAATGACGCCGAGGAAGAGACATGCTAAAGAAAGACGCTCATAAGTACAACAGGTTGGCAATACCATCTGGCAATACCATCCCGTAAGTGAAATAACAGGTGACGACAAACAGTAGGGTCCCGGTACGCAAATAATAAGAAGAGGTATGTTAACTGGACAGGGACGCTAGATGATTTAAGAAAAGCCAAAAGTCTTGTTGGCGACTGATAGTCTGCGAAATGGAGGTGACGAATAAAGAAACCGGACTAGCAATCAATCAATAAGTACAGGTAGAAAGTACCAAGGTCAAAGGGTGGACATTCGACACCACTAAACTGGCAGGTTGCTACTCAGGAACCAATCGGTGTGCATATCGAAACCAGTGGACCAGTTAGAGGCATTTTTTGTTGCCATTCTGGTTGTGTATTGAAAGTAACAGAACTGACACTGGACTTATCAGATTCTCAGAAATACCGATTGGTCAGTCCATCACACCGAGTTCCAAGATAAAACGAGGGACCAAAGGAAGCAGAGGGACACAGACTCGTGGACAGAGCTAAAACTCCGACAGTAAGAAACTCAGAGACGAAGATGCGAAGATAACAAGATACTCAGAGACGAAGATGCGAAGAAAACAAGATACTCAGAGACGAAGATGCGAAGAAAACAAGATACTCAGAGACGAAGATGCGAAGATAACAAGATACTCAGAGACGAAGATGCGAAGAAAACAAGATACTCAGAGACGAAGATGCGAAGATAACAAGATACTCAGAGACGAAGATATTCAGACAGAGACTCCGAAAGGTAGATCGAGACCAGGAGAGATGTGCAGATAGGAACATATAAACAGCTGTAGTAGGAGATTTAGAGAGATTTAGTTGTAGTACATCTTGCAAAATAGACAGAAAGATCTAGAATTGGATAGTCATGCTGATGTGACTATCTACGAGCTAGACTGACACGTAGATACTTAGGAGAGCCCGTGAACAGATATCGAGATTGTGTGTAGTGAATAGAAAGAACTCGACTTATATTCCGCCGAAGATTCATGAGAGAGATTGAAGAGAGAGAGAGAGAGAGAGAGAGAGAGAGAGATTTTCTACTAATGCTCGTGTGATCCAGTTGATGTGCACTTTAAGAAGTATGAGTTCTCGGTTGTTTGTGTCTTTTCTACTGAACTGTTGGAAATTCGCACCCATTTTTACAATTTTACATTCATTCATTTGCATGTCCCTTGCGGAACTTTGCCTCCCTAACAACACTCATGTAGGCCTCTCGGTTGTGAGCAAGATGGCTTGCTGCTGATGCATCCATTCGCAGATCATCAACGAAGTCTTGCAGCCATCTTCGCCTTGGTCTTCCTCTCTTTCTTTTTCCCATTATATCCCCTTCCAAGACGGTCTTCTCTAGATTATCGTGACGTTTAATGTGTCCAAAATTAGGTTTTCTCTGTTTAATCCTATTTACTAGCCAGCCTTCTTCAATATTAAGTTCTTGTAGTATGAATATATTTGTCCTTTTTTGTGTCCATGATATTTGAAGAACTCTTTTGTAGCATTTACATTCCAAGGCATTTATGTGTTTCTCAGCTGTTTTGTTAAGTGTCTAAGTATTACAGGCATATGTTGCGATGGGAAAGATGCATGCCCTTAAAAATCTTATTTTTGTAGTTTACAAGAGACATCTAGTGTAAATAAATTGTAATTCTCCTCACGGCTCAATGGAGTGGCGGTACTTGTGTAGGAGTTTTCTGTGTGACAGTATTTAAAATCCAACACAAACAACTTAAAAATATTATAGACAAAGTGATAAAAGTAGATATTTTTCGCAACATTCCTCATAAAGCAGATAATATCTACATGTAGGGCCAAGTACACTACATTTTATCCCCCCCCCCTCTGCCTTGTCAGTGCACGAAAGAAAAATACGATATTACATACATGTACCATAAACAACATGGCCCGTGTATGTGGCAGAATGCAGGCACACATATATATTCCAGATGGGGATGGATGGATAATTTACAGTAAACAAGCAACAACAAAAAAAAATAGCTGAAATCAACTGATCTGGCTTGTTCAGTAACACTTCGGATATTAGCAATAACGACTGTCTGCTAAATAAAGTAGGTAAAAGACGTACTTAAATGTGGAGGCAGACATTATCATATTCCACAGACAACTTTTATGACTGCGGTGTGCTAGAACATCCATAATGTGGAGCCAGATATTATCTTATTCCACAGACAACTTTTATGAGTGCGGTGTGCTGGGACACCCATGTTTAAAACTAAACCCAGACTGCGGGAAATGGGAACAAAGCTCAGATGTCTCCACCCACCAAGCTGCTCTCATTCACGGTTATAAATTAATACGACAGCAAAAAAGTACAACAATGATCAGAATACGAATGTTGCTGTTTGTTAACAAAGTTTTAACAGAAGAAACTGATTTCATAAGCAGATAACTTTAACAGTGTTCGAGACAGCAATGATCAAAGCAATACAGACTCTGTGTACTGTGTACTCTGTACTCTGGAGAAGCATAATAGACAGAGAGATCTAGAATTGGATAGTCATGCTGATGTGACTATCTACGAGCTAGACTGACACGTAGATACTTAGGAGAGCCCGTGAACAGATATCGAGATTGTGTGTAGTGAATAGAAAGAACTCGACTTATATTCCGCCGAAGGTTCATGAGAGAGAGAGAGAGAGAGAGAGAGAGAGAGAGAGATTTTCTACTAATGCTCGTGTGATCCAGTTGATGTGCACTTTAAGAAGTATGAGTTCTCGGTTGTTTGTGTCTTTTCTACTGAACTGTTGGAAATTCTGCACCCATTTTTACAATTTTACATTCATTCATTTGCATGTCCCTTGCGGAACTTTGCCTCCCTAACAACACTCATGTAGGCCTCTCGGTTGTGAGCAAGATGGCCTGCTGCTGATGCATCCATTTGCAGATCATCAACGAAGTCTTGCAGCCATCTTCACCTTGGTCTTCCTCTCTTTCTTTTTCCCATTGTGTCCCCTTCCAAGACGGTCTTCTCTAGATTATCGTGACGTTTAATGTGTCCAAAATTAGGTTTTCTCTGTTTAATCCTATTTACTAGCCAGCCTTCTTCAATATTAAGTTCTTGTAGTATGAATATATTTGTCCTTTTTTGTGTCCATGATATTTGAAGAACTCTTTTGTAGCATTTACATTCCAAGGCATTTATGTGTTTCTCAGCTGTTTTGTTAAGTGTCTAAGTATTACAGGCATATGTTGCGATGGGAAAGATGCATGCCCTTAAAAATCTTATTTTTGTAGTTTACAAGAGACATCTAGTGTAAATAAATTGTAATTCTCCTCACGGCTCAATGGAGTGGCGGTACTTGTGTAGGAGTTTTCTGTGTGACAGTATTTAAAATCCAACACAAACAACTTAAAAATATTATAGACAAAGTGATAAAAGTAGATATTTTTCGCAACATTCCTCATAAAGCAGATAATATCTACATGTAGGGCCAAGTACACTACATTTTATCCCCCCCCCCTCTGCCTTGTCAGTGCACGAAAGAAAAATACGATATTACATACATGTACCATAAACAACATGGCCCGTGTATGTGGCAGAATGCAGGCACACATATATATTCCAGATGGGGATGGATGGATAATTTACAGTAAACAAGCAACAACAAAAAAAAATAGCTGAAATCAACTGATCTGGCTTGTTCAGTAACACTTCGGATATTAGCAATAACGACTGTCTGCTAAATAAAGTAGGTAAAAGACGTACTTAAATGTGGAGGCAGACATTATCATATTCCACAGACAACTTTTATGACTGCGGTGTGCTAGAACATCCATAATGTGGAGCCAGATATTATCTTATTCCACAGACAACTTTTATGAGTGCGGTGTGCTGGGACACCCATGTTTAAAACTAAACCCAGACTGCGGGAAATGGGAACAAAGCTCAGATGTCTCCACCCACCAAGCTGCTCTCATTCACGGTTATAAATTAATACGACAGCAAAAAAGTACAACAATGATCAGAATACGAATGTTGCTGTTTGTTAACAAAGTTTTAACAGAAGAAACTGATTTCATAAGCAGATAACTTTAACAGTGTTCGAGACAGCAATGATCAAAGCAATACAGACTCTGTGTACTGTGTACTCTGTACTCTGGAGAAGCATAATAGCCAACGCCAGTCGGCACGGCACCTGATGATGATGATACTGATGATGATAATACAAACTCAAAACAAGAGAAATAGCTCTGCCGGACTTGTTGTCGACTAACGCAATATTCACTACCACAAGAGAGTGCCATAGTTATGTGAGTGTTTCTGTAAGTAGGAAGATAAATGGCTTATAGGAGAAAGGATTTTAAGCGCATCTGTTACTTAATATTTACCATAGATAAGCGGTTTCCAAACTTTTCAGACTATGTTACATAATATTTACCATAGATAAGCGGTTTCCAAACTTTTCGGACGTGTGTTACATAATATTTACCATAGATAAGCGGTTTCCAAACTTTTCAGACTATGTTACATAATATTTACCATAGATAAGCGGTTTCCAAACTTTTCAGACTATGTTACATAATATTTACCATAGATAAGCGGTTTCCAAACTTTTCAGACTATGTTACATAATATTTACCATAGATAACATGGCCCGTGTATGTGGCAGAATGCAGGCACACATATATATTCCAGATGGGGATGGATGGATAATTTACAGTAAACAAGCACACAAAAAAAAAATAGCTGAAATCAACTGATCTGGCTTGTTCAGTAACACTTCGGATATTAGCAATAACGACTGTCTGCTAAATAAAGTAGGTAAAAGACGTACTTAAATGTGGAGGCAGACATTATCATATTCCACAGACAACTTTTATGACTGCGGTGTGCTAGAACATCCATAATGTGGAGCCAGATATTATCTTATTCCACAGACAACTTTTATGAGTGCGGTGTGCTGGGACACCCATGTTTAAAACTAAACCCAGACTGCGGGAAATGGGAACAAAGCTCAGATGTCTCCACCCACCAAGCTGCTCTCATTCACGGTTATAAATTAATACGACAGCAAAAAAGTACAACAATGATCAGAATACGAATGTTGCTGTTTGTTAACAAAGTTTTAACAGAAGAAACTGATTTCATAAGCAGATAACTTTAACAGTGTTCGAGACAGCAATGATCAAAGCAATACAGACTCTGTGTACTGTGTACTCTGTACTCTGGAGAAGCATAATAGCCAACGCCAGTCGGCACGGCACCTGATGATGATGATACTGATGATGATAATACAAACTCAAAACAAGAGAAATAGCTCTGCCGGACTTGTTGTCGACTAACGCAATATTCACTACCACAAGAGAGTGCCATAGTTATGTGAGTGTTTCTGTAAGTAGGAAGATAAATGGCTTATAGGAGAAAGGATTTTAAGCGCATCTGTTACTTAATATTTACCATAGATAAGCGGTTTCCAAACTTTTCAGACTATGTTACATAATATTTACCATAGATAAGCGGTTTCCAAACTTTTCGGACGTGTGTTACATAATATTTACCATAGATAAGCGGTTTCCAAACTTTTCAGACTATGTTACATAATATTTACCATAGATAAGCGGTTTCCAAACTTTTCAGACTATGTTACATAATATTTACCATAGATAAGCGGTTTCCAAACTTTTCAGACTATGTTACATAATATTTACCATAGATAAGCGGTTTCCAAACTTTTCAGACTATGTTACATAATATTTACCATAGATAAGCGGTTTCCAAACTTTTCGGACGTGTGTTACATAATATTTATCATAGATAAGCGGTTTTGAACTAACACGCGGGCGAGTTGCAGACTGATGTAGGACTTACTTAGTACAAGTAACAAAATGTAAGTACTTTCACTCAGAGGAAAATAGAAAAAAAAGGTACTGAACCTGCGAAGTTACTTGATACTCTGATCAAATAGTTGACCTGGAAGCACAAATATCATAGTCAGACCAAATAGCTAATCCGGAAGAACAAATATCACACTCTGATCAAACAGCTGACCCGAAAGCACAAATATCAACTTCTGACCAAACAGCTAACCTGAAATAACAAATATCACACTCTGATCAAGCAGCTAACCTGGAAACACAAATATTACACTGAGATCAAACAGCTGACATGTAAGCACAAATATCACACTCTGACCGAACAGATGACCTGACAACACAAATATCACACTCTGACCAAACATGTGACGTGGCAACACAAATATCACACTCTGACCGAACAGATGACCTGACAACACAAATATCACACTCTGACCAAACATGTGACGTGGCAACACAATATCACGCTTCGACCAAACAGCTGACGTGGCAACACAAATATCACACTCTGATCAAACAGATGACGTGGTAACACAAATATCACACTCTGACCAAACAGATGACCCTGCAACACAAATATCACACTCTGACCAAACATGTGACGTAGCAACACAAATATCACGCTCTGACTAAACAGCTGACGTGGCAACACAAATATCACACTATGACCAAACAGATGACATGACAACACAAATATCACACTCTGATCAAACAGCTGACATGGCAACACAAATATATCGAGTAAACCAGCAACAGTTAGTAGAAAGTTACATAAATATATGCAGGCAAACTTTATTTCATAAATACTCATTTTAAAGAAACTTAAACAATGAAATGCTGCTTCTTAAGCGATCATGCATCTCAGAAGACTACTTTGCTTGCCAAGAATCTCCGACCTTGCAGGAAATTCTACAAGAACCCCATAGGTTATATAAATTTTGATCAAACTATTGCTGCTGCTGAAGAGAATGATTGAGCGTCAAGACATCACAATCACATCAAACCACTACCCACTGACCAGAAATATCACACAGAAACAGCTGATGAAGTACCAGAGGACGTTTTCACTATCAGCCTCCGAGAAACAGGCAGATCAGAAAACAGGCAGATCAGAAAACAGGCAGATCAGAAAACAGGCAGATCAGAAAACAGGCAGATTAGAAAACAGGCAGATCGGAAAACAGGCAGATCAGAAAACAAGCAGATCAGAAAACAAGCAGATCAGAAAACAGGCAGATCAGAAAACAGGCAGATCAGAAAACAGGCAGATCAGAAAACAGCATTCAGACAATCTGAAAGCTCAAGGGGAAAAATGATAAGTGAAACGGCAGATCAATTCGAACAGAAAATGAAAGACAACACATTTGATAAGAAAGACAACACATGTGATAAGAAAGACAACACATGTGATAAGAAAGACAAGGACAGTGCAAAATGAAGAAATATGAACGTCACACACACAAATATATAGTCTAGCAGAAAAGATCAACAGAGGAAGCCACAGAAACACAAAACTCCTTTCCATTTTAAAATTAAAAAAAAAATTCACTACGGGTTACCGTCACTCAATTATGGAGGTGACAACGAAAGAAAAGCCAGCCACGATCACAATCTGTCCCAGAGATCGCCACACACATGGAGATAGTCACAGCCACGAACACAATCTGTCCCAGAGATCGCCACACACATGGAGATAGTCACAGCCACGATCACAATCTGTCCTAGAGATCGCCACACACATGGAGATAGTCACAGCCTCGATCACAATCTGTCCTAGAGATCGCCACACATGGAGATAGTCACAGAGAAGAAAAGAACCACGCTTCGACGGCAGTAAATCCTGTTATACCCAACAGAACTGACATCACCAGAGACTGGCTCCCTTTTATCCAAATTAGAATTCCGTAAATTACAAACCCACGTGCCAGGGTAACACGGCCTTGTTTTTATCCAGGCCAGACGCTGCTGCATAATATTGTGAGAAATAAAAATCTGGAACGGTTCAACATAAAAGTCTTGTTTGCAGTCAGAGACACACAAGGAAAAAAAAAGGATAAGAGTGGGAGCTGAAGCTGATTCAACAAATCGGAGCTGATAATCAATGACGTGAAATCGACAACGACAAAATGATTTTGACGTGTTCAGCAAAACAGAAGTTTGATGAATTTCTGTATTGGAGGATGGGAATGTTAGAGAAGATGTAGACAAAGAATATTACGATGCCATAACAATTGGAATTTATGAAATACCAGAGATTAGATTTGCTGATGACACAGTATTACTGTCCACAACATAAAAAGGAATGGAAAAAACTAATTATGTCAGTCCGTAAGAACAGCGAAAAGGAAAACCTCTATATAATGCGAAAAAAAAACTAAATTGATGACAACTGACAAAACAAACAAGGCAGCTGATATATGTATCAATGAGGAAAAACTGGAAGAAGTGGAGAGTTTTGAATATCTTGGATCATTACTAATTAATAATGGAGATACACTGAGGGAAATTAGAAGGAGGACATCTATCGCTCTTCAGAAAGTAAAACAAATAAAGAATCTGTGGAGAGGAACAGACAGAACTACAAAAATAAGATTTTTAAGGGCATGCATCTTTCCCATCGCAACATATGCCTGTGAGACCTGGACACTTAACAAAACAGCTGAGAAACACATAAATGCCTTGGAATGTAAATGCTACAGAAGAGAATGATTGAGCGTCAAGACATCACAATCACATCAAACCACTACCCACTGACCAGAAATATCACACAGAAACAGCTGATGAAGTACCAGAGGACGTTTTCACTATCAGCCTCCGAGAAACAGGCAGATCAGAAAACAGGCAGATCAGAAAACAGGCAGATCAGAAAACAGGCAGATCAGAAAACAGCATTCAGACAATCTGAAAGCTCAAGGGGAAAAATGATAAGTGAAACGGCAGATCAATTCGAACAGAAAATGAAAGACAACACATTTGATAAGAAAGACAACACATGTGATAAGAAAGACAACACATGTGATAAGAAAGACAAGGACAGTGCAAAATGAAGAAATATGAACGTCACACACACAAATATATAGTCTAGCAGAAAAGATCAACAGAGGAAGCCACAGAAACACAAAACTCCTTTCCATTTTAAAATTTAAAAAAAAATTCACTACGGGTTACCGTCACTCAATTATGGAGGTGACAACGAAAGAAAAGCCAGCCACGATCACAATCTGTCCCAGAGATCGCCACACACATGGAGATAGTCACAGCCACGAACACAATCTGTCCCAGAGATCGCCACACACATGGAGATAGTCACAGCCACGATCACAATCTGTCCTAGAGATCGCCACACACATGGAGATAGTCACAGCCTCGATCACAATCTGTCCTAGAGATCGCCACACACATGGAGATAGTCACAGAGAAGAAAAGAACCACGCTTCGACGGCAGTAAATCCTGTTATACCCAACAGAACTGACATCACCAGAGACTGGCTCCCTTTTATCCAAATTAGAATTCCGTAAATTACAAACCCACGTGCCAGGGTAACACGGCCTTGTTTTTATCCAGGCCAGACGCTGCTGCATAATATTGTGAGAAATAAAAATCTGGAACGGTTCAACATAAAAGTCTTGTTTGCAGTCAGAGACACACAAGGAAAAAAAAAGGATAAGAGTGGGAGCTGAAGCTGATTCAACAAATCGGAGCTGATAATCAATGACGTGAAATCGACAACGACAAAATGATTTTGACGTGTTCAGCAAAACAGAAGTTTGATGAATTTCTGTATTGGAGGATGGGAATGTTAGAGAAGATGTAGACAAAGAATATTACGATGCCATAACAATTGGAATTTATGAAATACCAGAGATTAGATTTGCTGATGACACAGTATTACTGTCCACAACATAAAAAGGAATGGAAAAAACTAATTATGTCAGTCCGTAAGAACAGCGAAAAGGAAAACCTCTATATAATGCGAAAAAAAAACTAAATTGATGACAACTGACAAAACAAACAAGGCAGCTGATATATGTATCAATGAGGAAAAACTGGAAGAAGTGGAGAGTTTTGAATATCTTGGATCATTACTAATTAATAATGGAGATACACTGAGGGAAATTAGAAGGAGGACATCTATCGCTCTTCAGAAAGTAAAACAAATAAAGAATCTGTGGAGAGGAACAGACAGAACTACAAAAATAAGATTTTTAAGGGCATGCATCTTTCCCATCGCAACATATGCCTGTGAGACCTGGACACTTAACAAAACAGCTGAGAAACACATAAATGCCTTGGAATGTAAATGCTACAGAAGAATTCTTCAAATATCATGGACACACAAAAAAAACCAAATATATCCATACTACAAGAACTTTATATTGAAGAAGGCTGGCTAATAAAGAGAATTAAAGCGAGAAAACTTAAATATTTTGGACACATTAAACGTCACGATAATCTAGAGAAGACCATCTTGGAAGGGTACATAATGGGAAAAAGAAAGAGAGGAAGACCAAAACGAAGATGGCTGCAAGACATCGTTGATGATCTGCAAATGGATGCATCAGCAGCAGGCCATCTTGCTCACAACCGAAAGGCCTACAGGAGTGCTGTTAGGGAGGCAAAGTTCTGCAAGGGACATGCAAATGAATGAATGGGGGGGGGGGGAAAGGGAGTACTCAGGAGATAAATACAGTCTACAGAAACTACTGATGAGATGACTGCATGCAACATGCTGAGTTTATTAAAGACATAAATACATTCTAATAAACCCGTGTAACAGATAAATACGTTCTAATAAACCCGTGTAACAGATAAATACGTTCTAATAAACCCCTGTAACAGATAAATACGTTCTAATAAACCCATGTAACAGATAAATACACTCTAATAAACCCGTGTAACAGATAAATACGTTCTAATAAGCCCGTGGAACAGATAAATACGTTCTAATAAGCCCGTGGAACAGATAAATACGTTCTAATAAACCCGTGGAACAGATAAATACGTTCTAATAAGCCCGTGGAACAGATAAATACGTTCTAATAAGCCCGTGGAACAGATAAATACGTTCTAATAAACCCGTGTAACAGATAAATACGTTCTAATAAGCCCGTGTAACAGATAAATACGTTCTAATAAGCCCGTGGAACAGATAAATACGTTCTAATAAGCCCGTGTAACAGATAAATACGTTCTAATAAGCCCGTGTAACAGATAAATACGTTCTAATAAGCCCGTGGAACAGATAATACGTTCTAATAAGCCCGTGTAACAGATAAATACGTTCTAATAAGCCCGTGTAACAGATAAATACGTTCTAATAAGCCCGTGGAACAGATAAATACATTCTAATAAACCGCTGTAACAGATAAATACGTTCTAATAAGCCCGTGTAACAGATAAATACGTTCTAATAAGCCCGTGGAACAGATAAATATATTCTCGTGAAGCTACAACAGATCCATATCTCAATGGAAACAAGATTCCGAGTACTTATGTTACATCGAGCCAATTCTGTTTTATGGATGTGAAGCATGGTCTATGAATAAGAGAGTACAGCGAGAAATGGAGACCATGGAAATGTGGTTTATAAGAAGGATGTTGAAGGTACTATGGACAGCCAAGAAAACCACTGAAAAAGTCTTAAGAGAGGCTGGAGTTAAAAAACAAGTTACAGCAAAGATCAGAGGCAGACAAGCGAGATTTATAGGACATTTCCTGAGAAGAGGAAATTTGAAACACACTGTGGCAACTGGAAAAATTGAAGGAAGAAGAGACAGAGGAAGACATAGAGAGAGAAGTTACTGGATGGGCTGTCAGTGTGGCTAGGAAGAAAGTCACCGGTGGATCTCATAATCAAGTATAAAGACAGGGAATTGTGGAGAGAAATGATCGCCTACGCCGCGCGGCACGGCACTTGAACTGAAGCTGGTGGGGAGATAAAAACAACCCATTCAAGTTATTGAATTGATGGATAGTTTAATCTATATGTAAGGAAATTATAGCTAGTGCAATCTATGTATAAGGAACTTTTAGACAGTGTAATCTATAGGTAAGGAAATTTTAGATAGTGTGATCTATATTTATGGAAATTATAGTTAGTGTAATCTATATGTAAGGAAATTATAGATAATTTAACATATAATATTGTAAAGTAAATTTAATTCTGACAAATAAGATATTCGACTTAGAATTCACAACATCACTTGCACTAAGATGCAGCCTTTTGGCTAAGATCAAAGTGGCTGAGGTCAAAGTGTCCTCTTAGCAGGTACCCTGATCAACATGCCCTTTGGTTAAACAAAAGCGTCGTTATTTTTTAACTAAACGAGATGCCCTAGGCCTGCCCTGCACATTGAATGCCGGGGGTATGGTCCACATCTCGTTACGGGTGGACCTGGTTTGCAGTACCACCGGGTCACGGCCTGTTGTTTTCGTTGTCTAAAAAAAAATGATATAATCTTCGTTAGTTTCCTCGTTGAAGCACATCAGTATCAAACTATCATATTCTACATGCAGCATTTCTCAATGTTCACAACTTCACAATATTCTGCACATTTGATAAGAAGACAATTCTAAACTCTGTACTATATCAGACCTGCAACACGTGGTCAATCAGTTACGCGACTAAATCACTGTACTCCAAGTTTCAAAGTATCAATTCTTCGCAATCCCTTGAATCACTTTAAACACAGCTTCAATCTGTCCTAGAACTACTTTTGCAAGACTGCTTTTCCTGAGTATCTATTTCTCTAACTGTCCATCTATTCCAACTGTCGTTACCTACGTCTTCTTTCTTTCTCGTATCTTTTCTGGTGTGTGTTCTTCTGCTGTTCTTCTCTTATTGTCTGTCCTTCTCTTCTTCTCTTGTCTGGACCGGACTCAGTTCACTGACCGTCCTTGACCCTCTGTCTTCGGGGCTCCCTCCTCTGTCTCCTCTCCTCTACTTCTTCTTCCTTCTTCCTCGTTCTTATTGTCTGTTCTTGCGTCTTCGGGCTCCATCCTCTGTCTCTTTTTCTTCCTCGTTCTTATTATCTGTTCTTCCGTCTTCGGGCTCCATCCTCTGTCTCTTTTTCTTCCTCGTTCCTTACTACTTGGTTCCTCTCCGTTTTCCTGTCTCTCCATTCACCTTTTCATCTTCAAGGGCAGCATGATGGATTAACCAGTAAGTATTTTGGCTCCACCCTTTAGATGTCCATTGGTTCCCATGAGCCCATGTTCCCATGATTGTCCGTCATTCAAACTGCCCCGTGACTTATCTCTCGTAAGTCAAATGTCCAATAGGCCACGCCTCTAAATATTTAATTGGTCAGCTGGCCGAGTTGGTCACTCCTTTATTTAAAACCCGTGTGCAATCGCGTCACCTAACAGGTGTCAAGTGTCAACTCCGTCTATACAATTGTTATTTACCTAAGTCATTACCTTGCTATTTCATGTCGGAGGTTTTATTGTGTCCTCGCTTTTCATTGTGTCTGCCTTTTCTATTCGTCTTTTCTATTTTGTTTACTCGTGTCAACGCCCAGTCACTGCTTTGTTATCACTGGACCATCCTACTTTCTGGTGTTCTTCCTTTGTCTTCCATATATGTCAGCGTCACTGAGTCTTTTCTTTTTCTATTCACTGTTTCCACTGTTTATTTTTGTCCGCGTCTTGTTCTAGTGTCATGGAAGTTCTATACCTTTCTCTTCCTTTCCTCTCCATTTTTCTCTGTCGCTTTTCGATGTTAACATTTTCTTTACAGTATATTTTCATAACCATATTCATCAATAATAGTAATAACATCAATAATCAATACTTACAAGGCTATGCTACAAATATATATGTAAGGAAGTTATAGATAATGTAACATATATGTAAGGAAATTTTGGTCAAAACAAAAACAGACCGCTAAGTCTCTTTAGCAGATCCCCCCACCCCACCCCCCCCCCGTTTGGTGGTGTTGTTGTGAAGATTTGGTGATAAAAAAAGACGGAGACGTAGGGGTAAGTTCTACAAAAAGCGAGGAAAGTGGACAGGAGCCACAGCAGCAGAAAGTAAGACAGGCTTGTGTAACTGATGAACACACATTTCAATATTTCAGCAAATCTCTTTTATTTTTCAAGAGCAGCATACAAAAGCAGCACAACAGATAAAAACACGAACAATAAATACACAAATAAACACTGAGCTATTCTGCTATAAAAAATAAAAGGAGAACTACACTTAGCTATTTTGCTGTCCTTCTTGTAGGAAAGACAGGCACAAAATGCGGCCAGGCAGGTGTAGGTAAGCACGAAGTGGTTATGAAAAATCTTTCGATACCGACAGCTGTAGGTCAGGTAGGAATGATGTTTGCCTTATTATCATAATTTATTATAATCGAAAGAAAATCTAGTGAAAATTACAGTTTTATTAAATTTTTATCCACAAAGTCCAAACGTGTATTAGTTTTAAAAATTACTTAACAAATACAACAGTAAAGAATGTAAACTGCCCACTGTTTTTATAGTTTCTTACTCAAACGTTTGTGTACAGAGCACGCACGCACTTTTTTTTCACAGTTAGAAGATTATGTACAAGAAAACAAATTTACTGATTGTGTTTTTTAGTTTAGCTATTAAATTTTATCTGATAAATTTTCACTTAGCAATCAGGAAGGATGCAAAATTAACAAGTCAGTGAAACACACCTGATAAACAAAACTATGAAAAAATGACAGGTCCCAAGTCTTCGGTTTATAAAACTTGACAGGAAAGTATTCAACTAAGATGTCCATTTGGGGAACACTTGTCAGATGCTTCTACGACTAATCAGATGGGGCAAAGACGACGACGATGATGATGATGATTTCAATCAACCTTACAGAAATAAATATGGTTCACAGAATCACGACGCTCTCTCTCTCTCTCTCTCTCTCTCTCTCTCTCACACACACACACATACACTAACATATATTTACAACCAGTGCATTGCAAAATGTTATTTCCCTGAGGCTTTTAAAACTGCTAAGGTGTATCCTCGCTTTAAATCTGTCTCATCCAACAATCTTACCAACTATAGACCAATATCCATATTATCGTCATTATCAAAACCACTCGAAAAACACATACACAAAATAACTCTAAGACACATGCAAGAGAACAATTTACTCATAGACAGTCAGTCAGGCTTTAGACCCAATCATTCCTGCCACACAGCTCTTACCAAAATGACAGAAAACTGGTTAGTAAACATAAATGACGACAGACTATGTGGTGCCATCTTTGTCGACTTTAAAAAGGCATTTGATATGATTGACCACGATATTCTTGTAAGAAAAATAAAGACTTATAGACTGCACCCTGACCTAATAAAATTAATTGCATCGTTTCTTTCAGACATACAACAGGTAGTATTCTTCAACAATTCTTTATCAAATTCTGCTAAAGTTGACACTGGTGTTCCGCAAGGTTATATTCTAGGCCCGTTGCTCTTTGCTATCTATATCAGTGATCTTCCACTTCATCTTAAACACTCTTCTTGTGACCTTTTTGCAGATGATTGCACAGTCTACACCAGTGACTACGATTGTGTTAATCTAGAATCAACTCTTCAGGTCGAGTTATACAATTTAATTGGATGGAGCAAAAATAATGGCATGATTATAAACACCGATAAAATAAAATCAATGCTCATAACAACAAGACAGAAACTACAAAACGCAACATAAACAACACTTCGGCTCTGTACAGAAACATCACAGATAGAAAACGTTAGCGAGCACAAAACACTAGGTCTTATTATTGACCAACATCTGACCTGGAACTCTCATGTGCAATGTCTAACAAAACTCATCGCACAAAAAGTATACCAATTAGCTAAAATTAAGCACTTCATAGATCAAGACACTAGGAAGACATACTACATAGCTCATATACAAACACATTTAGACTATTGCTCAACAGTTTGGGATGGTTGCTCAGTGTCAAATACAAAGAGGCTTTGCTCTCTCCAAAAGCGAGCAGTAAAGCTTATTAGTGACAAAGATCAAGCACAAACAACTAATCATCACAAAAGTATCAAAATACTACCTCTTAAGAACAGGTTCCTCTTCAACAAAACCAAGTTAGTACATCAAATTCTTTCACGGCATGCCCCGCCTTATCTATGGAACCTGTTTAAATTTAGCCCAAAATGCAGCCAACGCTTGAACAACATATGTCTTCCAAAACCTAGACTTGATTTTTACAAGAAAAGCTTTAGTTATTCTGCTGCTCATCTTTGGAATACCCTCCCATCCTATATAAAAAATATAAATTATACTCCTTACTACAACTACAAGCTTTCCCAATATCTATTTGATGTCGACTACATGCCTCCATGAATTATAAAACTTAAAAGTTATCTTAAGCTGCTCTTACAGACACCGAATACAATTAATTGTTTTCTGAATAGTCCCGAAAATTTTGTTTAGTAGATAGTCATTTATAATGTATGTAGTTACTTCTGTACTGAGTGAATATTTAAGAGCGAAACGTAAATGTTATATTTTATTTTATGTCTCTCAGCTTCAATGTTAGTTATGTTTGTTATATGAACAGCATATTTGTAGAATGTCTGGAATAGAGTGAAAGATGTATGATAAAGGGCAGAATGTCAGACGGGCCTGCGTGCCCAATTCTTAACCCTTTTGAAATAAAGATCAATCAATCAATCAATCAATCAATCAATCAATCAATCAATCTCTCTCTCTCTCTCTCGCTCTCTCTCTTTCATGTGAAGTCGTCTGATGTTGAAATACTGTATATGCCTATGTTGACATTTTCACGCAAATTCATTTACAAGAATGCGCGTATATTCACCTTTCTGAATGTATGATGAAGTTAAATTGTGTAACTATACCTTGTACACTGGACAGCAGCGATCTCAACTTGTATCTGAGTAAACATGGACGTTTGAACAGCGCTGAAAATAAGTCTTTGTTTTCACGCGTTTGCACAAAAATCTCGCTGAATGAATACATATAATCTATAACTTCATCTACTGTAACATACACCAAGATATTACATTTCTTTACAGACAAACCCGGCCCAAGAACACATAATCTAACAACGGATTCTTCATGATTTATGAAGCCTGCTTTGCCAGAGATAATACAATAAAGCCTGCAGGGATATGGTATCAGAAACAGTGTTACTCAATACAGACCTAACAATGATAAAGCAACGTTCAAGAACTGACACTGAAACAACTCTAATCCAGCTCCACAAAACACAACACGATAACAAGAGCTCCCTGGCGGGGAAGGTCACATAAATAATGATCTGTATTCCGTTTTGTCCGTGCAAATATTGTTTCAAGGTCTTCAGATATTTTAGTCAGTTCACAAAGGGGAAATCTTCTGCCATGTGTATAGTTTAGATTTAAATACAAGTTTCATTATGGGGATATGAAACTTGTTTATCCCTACAAAATGTGCACCAAAAAAAAATAAAAGTAAGTAAGTAAAGATAGTCCCATAGCATTTCAAATGCCGTAGGGGGTGAAGCGTTAGAGACCTCATTATGCTGGGTCATCAGCGTATGAGGTAGGGTGACCAGTTCCTTTCCTCGCTGCCTTTACTTCCCAGATTTTCTCTGGTACCCATTTTGAGAGGCTGGGTCGACCTCAGGGCCGTATTGGTCGGAAAAAGAATCCCGCTCAGCTGGGGATTCGAACCCTCGACCATTTGGTTGCTAGACGAGTGCTCTAACCACTACGCTAGCCGGCCCCTAAAAAAAAAATGCAGAGGATAAAATAAAAAGATCAAGATTATCCTTAAAGAAATATAAAATACTTCATTTTTTGACAGACTGTCCACTGTAGCAGAGTATGTCTAGTTGATGTAAGTGTAGATGTGTAAATAAAAAAAAATAGGATGAGATTGAAGGCATTGACTTTTTTTTAAACTCTCGACTCTCAGATAAAGATAATGTGTGCCTACCTTCTCTCTCTTCTTTCCATCGATCGCCAGTACTTCGTCACCATTTTTTTTAAACCAAAGAAACCCTGAAGATCAACATCAATAATCTTCTACGCTACAGCAAATCATTGTGACGTCACAGGTAAGTATCTGACAGGTAACTATTTATTTTAAAAAAGTGAAAGGATTTTCTGTAGCTAGTCTAAGTATTTTACCCAGTCATGCAGGTGCTGCCGTGAAGAGCAGCGGTTTGTCATGATTAAAAAGTTAAATTACAAGAAATCTTTAAACACAAACGGTGAAGCTGGGATGTCTCTTAAAAGTGGAATTCTGTCTTAAAAGTGGAATTCTCTCTTAAAAGTGGAATTATAGGACGTCCAGAAAGAGCAGTCATTTAAGGCACAGATTTTAATGGGAAAAAATGACAGAAGGTCAACAAAATATTGCGAGAGACTTAAATGTGTACATAGTGAGCATACAAATAAAGTCAGAAGTCAGGTTTGACCCTGCAGATGATTATATCTAGGTTAGATATACCTCGTAACCTTCGACGGTGTCACACAATCTACAATAAGATTAACTTGAGACGATCTTCTACAATGTACAAGAAAATTAACTTGAGACGATCCCTTGCAATATGTATTAGAACTAACGCCAAACTCTTACAGCACATGTTATAACTACACCAGGCGAGCTGTTATGCAACACGTTTGAAGCAAAACAGAGGAACAAATGGCTTGACTGAAATGCGCTATGTAAAATGAGAAAGGAATAAAATATTAAAGACCTTTCTAACGGAGAACGGACAAAGGGAGGGAAGGGTTGTTTGATTTATTCCCCTTGTTAAAGCAACTTCGATTAAAACAAACAAAAATCACTGCAGGTTTGATATATATATATATATATATTACACACACACACTTGAAAAAAGGGCTATCATCACCTTACAGGAAATGTTTGCCCGGAATATTTCTTGGCAACAAAAGGATACGAGTTCGTGTATGTGGTAACTATCACAGCCCCGATCTTGTATGTGGTAACTATCAGAGCCCAGATCTTGTATGTGGTAACTATCAGAGCCCAGATCTTGTGTGTGGTAACTATCTGAGCCCAAATCTTGTATGTGGTAACTATCAGAGCCCAAATCTTGTGTGTGGTAACTATCAGAGCCCAGATCTTGTATGTGGTAACTATCAGAGCCCAGATCTTGTATGTGGTAGCTATCAGTGTCCAGATCTTGTATGTGGTAACTATCAGAGTCCAGATCTTGTATGTGGTAACTATCAGAGCCCAGATCTTGTATGTGGTAACTATCAGAGCCCAGATCTTGTATACGGCCAGCACGATGCCGTATTTTAGCATTCCGACCAGAGTTCCTAGTTCAGAAACTAGCAAACTCTGGTCGGAATGCAAATATTTTTTAAAATCAGAATTTATAGATAGAGAAAATATAAATGTATTATCTTAATCTGCATCATTTTCACTTCATGTTGAGGTCACATGACGTCACCATCACGTGTCACATGACCACGCGGAGCATAAACAAAATGGCAAGTGCTGAAGTTTTGTTTTATCAACCTGCTGTTATTGAGTTCCTCGTTAAAGAGGAATTCCCCGCTGCTGATATTCACCAAAGACTTCAACTTGCTTGTGGAGATGTGTGTATTGGGTGCTAGCAGTGTTAGGAGGTGGGTGAAACATTTCAAAGATGGAAACACGAGCATCCAAGATAGGCTGGCAGCGGTCGCCCTCGAACTGCCTCCACTGAACGCAACGTGGAAAGGTTTGATGACATCGTTAAAGAAGACAGACGTATCACAGTATCTTACATCACTGTAAATCTTTGAATATGACACAATACAATACAGGAAATGATTGAAACCCTAGGCTATAGAAAAGTTTGTGCCCGCTAGGTCCTACAGGAGAGAACGCCCAGAAAGCAGTGCGTCTATGCCGTCGGTCAGCTGGAACAGGATTCTACCGGGAGGGTATTTTCAAACTTGCAGAGCGATTGGGAAAATGTGGTCAGAGAAATGGAGATTATGTTGAACAGTGAAGAAAAGGATGCAGTTTAAGGTGATACATTTATATTTTCTCGGTCTATAAACTATGATTTTTTAAAAACATTTTGCTCATGACTTTCGGTATGACCCTGGTATATATAATAATAATATTATGTACGTATAACATGGATATAGTATAGATAGAAAATCTAACCACGGTCACGATACACATATGTGGCTGTCTGCTGCTGTGGGGAACATATGACTGTCTGCTGATGTGGGGAACATATGACTGTCTGCTGATGTGGGGAACATATGACTGTCTGCTGATGTGGGGAACATATGACTGTCTGCTGATGTGGGGAACATATGACTGTCTGCTGATGTGGGGAACATATGACTGTCTGCTGCTGTGGGGAACATATGACTGTCTGCTGATGTGGGGAACATATGACTGTCTGCTGATGCTGAGAACATATGGCTGTCTGCTGATGTGAAGAATATATGGCTGTCTTCTGATGTGGGGAACATATGGCTGTCTTCTGATGTGGTGATGTGGGGAACTAATGGCTGTCTGCTGATGTGATGAACGTGGCTTTCTCTAAAGTTTACTTTCATGGGCAGCTTAATCTTCAAAAGCCCTTTTTCACCCCACCTTCCCCTCCACATCTACCCTAACCCTTTAAAAACACATATAACATATGACAGCCACAGCCCATGCTAAAGCTGGCACAATCATTACAGGTAACATATGACAGCCACAGCCCATGCTAAAGCTGACACAATCATTATAGGTAAAATATGACAGCCACAGCTCTCGCAAAAGCTGGCACAATCATTACAGGTAAAATACGACAGCCACAGCTCTCGCAAAAGCTGACACAATCATTACAGGTAACATATAACAGTCACAGGTCATGCTAAACCTGACACAATCATTACGGGTAACATGTGACAGTCACAGACCATGCAAAAACTAACACAATCTGTGACAATCCCAGGACGTCAAGGTAAAGGAACCCTTGATATAAGTCTGAATCAGTATCTCAGAGTTAGGCCCATGATTGTTGCATATGTTAGGCCTATGATGGGTGCATGTGTTAGGCCTATGATGGGTGCATGTGTTAGGCCTATGATGGGTGCATGTGTTAGGCCTATGATGGGTGCATGTGTTAGGCCTATGATGGGTGCATGTGTTAGGCCCATGATGGGTGCATGTGTTAGGCCCATGATGGTTGCATGTGTTAGGCCCATGATGGTTGCATGTGTTAGGCCCATGATAGGTGCATGTGTTAGACCCATGATGGGTGCATGTGTTAGGCCCATGATGGATACGTGTGTTAGGCCCATGATGGGTGCATGTGTTAGGCCCATGATGGGTGCATGTTTTGCAGATTCTTCTAGATTGTTTTGTAAATGACTTCAAGTTCTTCTAGATTATTTTGTAAATGACTTCAAGTTCTTCTAGATTATTTTGTAAATGACTTCAAGCTCTTCTAGATTGCTTTGTCCATGACTTCAAGCTCTTCTAGATTGTTTTGTCAATGACTTCAAGTTCTTCTAGATTGTTTTGTCAATGACTTCAAGCTCTTCTAGATTGTTTTGTCCATGACTTCAAGTTCTTCTAGATTATTTTGTGAATGACTTCAAGCTCTTCTAGATTGTTTTGTCCATGACTTCAAGTTCTTCTAGATTGTTTTGTCAATGACTTCAAGTTCTTCTAGATTGTTTTGTCAATGACTTCAAACTCTTCTAGATTGTTTTGTCCGTGACTTCAAGTTCATTCTTTGCTCACGAAAAGTATGTTTTGTGGCCTGGGCGTGAGATGAAAGTTTCAATTCAGATCATTCGGAATGTCACTGTGATACGTGTATGATGTGTTAGTGTAGTCCTGCTGGAAATGTTATAGTACAAGTTAGTGTAAGTTTGAAGTGTGTAGATGGATGAAAGTTAGATTCTCATGGCACCAACTTAGTATTAGCTAGCTGCCAGCCCAGAATCTTTTTCATGATGGAGTTCTGTTTTGTTGGAGACGTCACTTGATATTTTTTTCTGCTTGATTCATTTTCATCATCATCATGTTCCGTGTAATAAACGGTTGTGAGTGCCAGGATAAAGCAGTCTTGTTTGATAATCCCATGTGCCAGGTTGTAAACGTCCCGGGGTTGTCCTGTGAAGAGTATGTCATTACAGGGAATGTTCTTCTTGTTGTTAGTGCATATCTGTAACTTAGACACACCACAATGTGACACAGTCAACATATGTGTTTAGTGTCAGCACTCAGTACATCACATACCGTTTCAAATCATTGCATTTTCACGAGTATTCAACCTTTTGTAAAGTACTTTAAAAACTGTGATGTTTTAGTCTAACACGTTTGTGCTTACCTGTGTGTGTATACCTGCACATGTAAACATGTGTGTTTATACCTGTACATGTATACCTGTGCGTGCTTGCTACCTCGTGAAGTTACAGGTATCACAAAAGCGCATTCAGATCGTGAGAATTTCGATGTTTTGTTGTGATTTCTACGCCCTGTCAAAACAAATACGCACAGATATATCGATCTGTCCCCTGGAATTATTGATGATCAATAAAATGTTTCATATAAATCAGAAAATAAAACAAGAATATTTGAAAGTGATGTATTTTCCTTTTTTAAAGTCAGAAACAACCAACGAACAAACTTTATTTGTAAAGGGTGAAGGACTGTTATTCTGCCATTTATCATTGGACCTTCACTCTGTTCCAGACATTTTGAATCAGTTGATACAAAGATGTCGCTCGTGCACGAAGTATGCTTCAAGCTGAAATAACAAGAAAAGATTCTAGAATATTCGAAGTCTATTTATTTATTTATATTTTAGATCTTGCCAACAAAACTATCAACGTGAAAAGGTAAACCACTTACTACTGCCATCTACGGTCAGAATTTGTGTCAGATGCTGACGATGCCGTGGTTGCCTGTCACAGATGATGCTATGGTTGCTTGTCACAGAAGATGCTGTGGTTGCTTGTCACAGAAGATGCTGTGGTTGCTTGTCACAGAAGATGCTGTGGTTGCTTGTCACAGAAGATGCTGTGGTTGCTTTTCACAGAAGATGCTGTGGTTGCTTTTCACAGACGATGCTGTGGTTGCTTTTCACAGATGATGTGGTTGCTTGTCACAAAAGCGTCGATTTGTGGATGACAATGGCTCTTCATTGCAATTCATCAAATTCATATTATTACTGTCTGTGACACGGCACTTCTAATTAGGTTGAGAGGACTGAGGGTAAAATGTGATGTCACTCACGAAAATCATCTAAAGACACAATAAAAGTTATAGATCAGCTTTGAACTAATGTCATCATTCTCTGATGTCATCACTCTTTTCAGTGAAAGATATATTGGGGAGTGGTCAAAATACCTACTGTATTATAAAAATCGGAGTTGGGCATAAGGCTAACAACCTTATCCTGAGACCTATCTAGAGGCAACTCCAGATGGGAAAAAAAGATATCGTTATGGAAACTCGCAGAGAAACCAACCGAGCATCAGGGATGCCAACTCCGAAGAGCTCATTCGTCGGCCCCAAACATGTGACAAAGATCGGATTCTGGAATGTGAGAACGATGGCAGCACCAACAAAAACTACCCAGGTCATCAAAGAAATGGAGAGATACCATCTAGACATACTGGGCATCAGCGAAATGCGATGGCCAGAAGCAGGTAAAAGATCGGCGGAAAACGGTAAGTTAATTATACATTCAGGCAGAAATGACAATAAATTCCGAGACGGAGTGGGCATTATTATGTCAAATGTAGCTGCAAAGAGCCTTGTAGAATGGGAACCAGTGAATAGTCGTATAATAAGAGCACGATACAACCTACGACACGGAAGAATGACAATAATACAGTGTTATGCACCCACGAACGATGCAGATGATGATGTGAAAGACGACTTCTATCACCAACTACAACAAATCATCAACAAAGTCCCTAAACACGACATCCTAATTGCTATGGGGGACTTCAATGCTAAGGTAGGGAAGGATAATACCGACGTTGAAAAAGTGATGGGGAAATAAGGAATTGACATGGTTAATCAGAATGGAGAAAGATTAATTGAAATATGTCTAACAGAGGGCATGGTCATTGGAGGCACAATATTCCCACACAAAGAGATACATAAAACAACGTGGATATCTCCAGATGATAGAACTAGAAACCAGATAGACCATTTTTGTATTAGAAAGCAATACAGAACATCTCTCATGGATGTAAGGGCTTATAGGGGTGCAGATGTCAACAGTGATCACAACCTGTGCATAGGGAAAATAAAACTAAAATTGAAAAGTCAACACAAGAAATCAGTACACAGAAAGATAAACATCCACAGCCTACAAGAAGAAAATACTAACATTAATTTCAATCAGGAACTTGCCAATCATTCCAAAACACCCAGTGAAGTTGAGGAGATAGGTATAGATGAGTTATGGAATTCTTACAGCACAGCCATAATCACAACAGCAAAATTAAGCGCTCGATTGGAAAAACCAAATAGAAAAGCATGGATATCAGATAAAACATGGAAGTATATACATGAAAGACGAGCAGTCAAATTAAACATGTTGAATGCAAAAGCAGATCATGAAAGAGATTCGGCAAAAGCAAAATACAAAGACATAGACAAGAAAGTAAAAAGTTCAGCTAGAAGGGATAAAAGAGAATAGACAATATGGCGAAAGAGGCAGAAAAAGCAGCAAAAACAAGAGACAGCAAAACTTTATATAACATACAAAAGAGGCTAACAGGTACTATTACATCTAAAGAAAGACCAATCCTTAGCAAAACTGGAACACTATTAACATCAAATAAAGACCAAAAGCAAAGATGGGCTGAACACTTCCAAGAAATACTCAATCGACCACACCCAAAAGAATTGTTAACCCTTGAAACTGACTTACCAGCCCCACAACTAAATGTCAATCTAGATGAAATTAAATTGCATGAAATTGAAACAGCAGTGAATTTAATGGCGAACAACAAAGCTGCAGGTGAAGATGAAATAACAGCCGAGATGCTAAAAGCTATCAATAGTGACAACATGAGACAACTACAGAGAATGTTTAACAAGATTTGGAAAGAAGAAAAGGTCCCTTCTAATTGGAAGAAAGGAATCATTGTTAAAATACCAAAAAAAAGGCAACCTTAGTGACTGTAACAACTGGAGAGGAGTAACCTTAATATCAGTTGTGTCAAAAGTATTTTGCAAGGTCATTTTGAATAGACTCAAAGATATAGTGGATACTGCAATGAGAGAATAACAAGCAGGATTTCGAAAAGGGAGAAGCTGTCTCGACCAGATCTTTACTCTCAGAATAATACTTGAAGAACATATTGAAAAGCAGAAACCATTAATACTGAATTTCATAGATTTTAAGAAGGCATTTGATAGCATACACAGAGATTCATTATGGAGAATTTTATGTCTATATGGAATACCATCTAAAATTGTCAACATCATTAAGGACTTATACAATGGGTATGGTTGTGCAGTCAAGACAGAAGAAGGGATGAGTGAATGGTTCCAGATTGAAACAGGCGTGAAACAAGGATGTATACTGTCTCCTTTACTTTTTGGGATTACAATAGACTTCATAATGACAAAATGCTGCACAGGTAACACAGGTATTGACTGGGTACATGGGACCCAACTAGAAGATCTTGATTTTGCTGATGACATAACTCTTATCAGTAATAATGTGAATTCCATGCAAGAAAAAACATGAAAGACGAGCAGTCAAATTAAACATGTTGAATGCAAAAGCAGATCATGAAAGAGATTCGGCAAAAGCAAAATACAAAGACATAGACAAGAAAGTAAAAAGTTCAGCTAGAAGGGATAAAAGAGAATAGACAATATGGCGAAAGAGGCAGAAAAAGCAGCAAAAACAAGAGACAGCAAAACTTTATATAACATACAAAAGAGGCTAACAGGTACTATTACATCTAAAGAAAGACCAATCCTTAGCAAAACTGGAACACTATTAACATCAAATAAAGACCAAAAGCAAAGATGGGCTGAACACTTCCAAGAAATACTCAATCGACCACACCCAAAAGAATTGTTAACCCTTGAAACTGACTTACCAGCCCCACAACTAAATGTCAATCTAGATGAAATTAAATTGCATGAAATTGAAACAGCAGTGAATTTAATGGCGAACAACAAAGCTGCAGGTGAAGATGAAATAACAGCCGAGATGCTAAAAGCTATCAATAGTGACAACATGAGACAACTACAGAGAATGTTTAACAAGATTTGGAAAGAAGAAAAGGTCCCTTCTAATTGGAAGAAAGGAATCATTGTTAAAATACCAAAAAAAAGGCAACCTTAGTGACTGTAACAACTGGAGAGGAGTAACCTTAATATCAGTTGTGTCAAAAGTATTTTGCAAGGTCATTTTGAATAGACTCAAAGATATAGTGGATACTGCAATGAGAGAAAACAAGCAGGATTTCGAAAAGGGAGAAGCTGTCTCGACCAGATCTTTACTCTCAGAATAATACTTGAAGAACATATTGAAAAGCAGAAACCATTAATACTGAATTTCATAGATTTTAAGAAGGCATTTGATAGCATACACAGAGATTCATTATGGAGAATTTTATGTCTATATGGAATACCATCTAAAATTGTCAACATCATTAAGGACTTATACAATGGTATGGTTGTGCAGTCAAGACAGAAGAAGGGATGAGTGAATGGTTCCAGATTGAAACAGGCGTGAAACAAGGATGTATACTGTCTCCTTTACTTTTTGGGATTACAATAGACTTCATAATGACAAAATGCTGCACAGGTAACACAGGTATTGACTGGGTACATGGGACCCAACTAGAAGATCTTGATTTTGCTGATGACATAACTCTTATCAGTAATAATGTGAATTCCATGCAAGAAAAAACAGATAGCCTGTCTTCACTGGCTAGCAAAATGGACTTGAGATTAACAAGGACAAAACAAAAATAATGAAAATTCCCATCAATCAAAATGGAAAAATACACATAGAAGGGACAGATATTGAAGAAGTCAATCAATTTGCATACCTTGGCAGCTACATAGACCAGGATGGTGACACTAGAAAGGAAGTTAGGATCAGAATTGCAAAAGCAGCATCAATCTTCAAGAATCTTGAGAACATATGGAATTCAAAAGTTATAAGCACAAAAACCAAGTTAAGACTATTCAATTCAAATGTAATATCCACCCTCATTTATGCATGCGAAAGCTGGAAAACAACTAAAGAAATAGAAAAGAAATTAGACTCTTTTGAAAACAAATGCCTAAGGAAAATACTCGGCATCAAGTGGAATGAATTCAAGAACAATGCAGAGATAAGACAGATGACTGAACAACAACCAGTCTCACGGGTGATCAGGAAAAGGAGATGGACATATGTTGGTCACTTGATGAGAAGAAATGAGCAGAGAATCCCAAAACAAGCTATCAAGTGGAACACAACAGGCCGAAGAAAAAGGGGCAACCTTAGTGACTGTAACAACTGGAGAGGAGTAACCTTAATATCAGTTGTGTCAAAAGTATTTTGCAAGGTCATTTTGAATAGACTCAAAGATATAGTGGATACTGCAATGAGAGAAAACAAGCAGGATTTCGAAAAGGGAGAAGCTGTCTCGACCAGATCTTTACTCTCAGAATAATACTTGAAGAACATATTGAAAAGCAGAAACCATTAATACTGAATTTCATAGATTTTAAGAAGGCATTTGATAGCATACACAGAGATTCATTATGGAGAATTTTATGTCTATATGGAATACCATCTAAAATTGTCAACATCATTAAGGACTTATACAATGGGTATGGTTGTGCAGTCAAGACAGAAGAAGGGATGAGTGAATGGTTCCAGATTGAAACAGGCGTGAAACAAGGATGTATACTGTCTCCTTTACTTTTTGGGATTACAATAGACTTCATAATGACAAAATGCTGCACAGGTAACACAGGTATTGACTGGGTACATGGGACCCAACTAGAAGATCTTGATTTTGCTGATGACATAACTCTTATCAGTAATAATGTGAATTCCATGCAAGAAAAAACAGATAGCCTGTCTTCACTGGCTAGCAAAATGGGACTTGAGATTAACAAGGACAAAACAAAAATAATGAAAATTCCCATCAATCAAAATGGAAAAATACACATAGAAGGGACAGATATTGAAGAAGTCAATCAATTTGCATACCTTGGCAGCTACATAGACCAGGATGGTGACACTAGAAAGGAAGTTAGGATCAGAATTGCAAAAGCAGCATCAATCTTCAAGAATCTTGAGAACATATGGAATTCAAAAGTTATAAGCACAAAAACCAAGTTAAGACTATTCAATTCAAATGTAATATCCACCCTCATTTATGCATGCGAAAGCTGGAAAACAACTAAAGAAATAGAAAAGAAATTAGACTCTTTTGAAAACAAATGCCTAAGGAAAATACTCGGCATCAAGTGGAATGAATTCAAGAACAATGCAGAGATAAGACAGATGACTGAACAACAACCAGTCTCACGGGTGATCAGGAAAAGGAGATGGACATATGTTGGTCACTTGATGAGAAGAAATGAGCAGAGAATCCCAAAACAAGCTATCAAGTGGAACACAACAGGCCGAAGAAAAAGGGGCAGACCGCGTGAAACTCTGAAGAGGACATTATTAAGAGAGGCTAAGTTAGCAGGCATAAAATCCTTTGTTGAGGTTGAAAGACTCGCCGAAGACAGGAAAAATTGGCGAACTACTTTGCGAGCCCTATGTGACGTTTAACGGCACAGGAAGGATATAAGATATAAGATAAGATTATAAAAAGTGTAAGAATGATGATTCTAACATATTCACTGACCTATCAATCCACTGACTTACACATTCACTGACCTATCACTCCACTGACTTATATATTCAATGACCTACCAATCCACTGATTTACACATTCACTGACCTATCACTGCACCGACTTATATATTCACTGACCTATCAATCCATTGACTTACATTTTCACTGACCTATCACTCCACTGACTTACATATTCACTGACCTATCACTCCACTGACTTACACATTCACTGACCTATCATTCCACCGACGTATATATTCACTGACCTATCAATCCACTGATTTACACATTCAATGACCTATCACTCCACTGACTTACATATTCACTGACCTATCAATCGACTGATCTATACATCCATAGACTCTTCATGTTCTCTGTCTTTCTTCATTCCATTTATTACTGACTCTTTCTTCCATCACATGATACAAGTTCCAACTTCAAAGTTTCAAAATGCCAAATTTTATTCAGCGAAACACTCGAGCTTTTCGCTGCCCAACTTCTTTGCTTCTTTATTTCACTATTTCATTGCTACACTTGTTCAGTTATTTAACAGTAGTCTAATTCCTCACTTCACATTTCATTATCGCATGCAGACATCATTCATCTGCTCGTTTTAAATCATCAAATCATCTACTCGTCTTAAATCATCAAATCATCTACTTGTCTTAAATCATCAAATCATCTGCTCGTCTTAAATCATCAAATCATCTACTCGTCTTAAATCATCAAATCATCTACTCGGAACACAGTGACACTGACGCAAGTCTCCCAATCACCCACAGCCTGGACACAGCCTGAAACAGAACTCAAAAAGTTTCCCACGCCTGTCACGTGATAACGATTGAAATCAAAATGTAAGGACAGCTGAGATGGAAACCAGTCGAAACCGGATTAAACTCGAAGAGACTAGACTCAGTGATCCAGGACGTCGACTGTCGAGACAAATTAAATAGATCGAAATGAGTTCAGTGACCACATTCGTTTTTGCGTCGATATTTGTTGCTCCAAGTAAGCTATTGAGTGTAAACCCCTGTAATGATTTTTACCCATACTTGGTTGCCTGATTCATAACTGGTTACTGAGTCCAGGTTGTACTTCCTGAATTCATGTTTTGATTGCTGAATCAACATTTTGAAAGCTGAATCCACAGCTGTTTGCAGGACTCACACTTTTTTTTTTATAAGCACACACTTGATTCTTGAATCCATACTTTTCTGAATTCGTCTTTGATTGCTCAATGCACGTTGTTGTTGTGTGTGTTTTTTTTTATTAATCCACCTTTGGGTGCTGAATACATATTTGGATGCTGTTCACACTTGGTTCCTGAATCCACACTGTATTTGCGGAATTCGCATTTGTTTGCTATTTCACAATTTGTTTTGCTGAATTCATATTTGGTTGCTGAATCTAGAAGAAGTGTTCAGAGATGTCTTCGCCCGTTAGTAATCTTTACATCAGAAAAACAAACTGCTCTTGTAGCAGCAATTTTATGTCAGTACGAAGGGAAAAAATGAAATATTTGAACACGTCAATCTTATAATAACGCATTTCCATCTTCTTGGTTATTTATTATTGTTATTATCGCTGATACATCGCAAACAACGATAACCGGAACTAGTCTGCGAGATGTGTGCTATGTTTGTTATATGTGTTATGTTTGTTATGTGTGTTATGTTTGATATGTTTGTTATGTGTGTGATGTTTTTTAAGTGTCTTATGTGTGTTATGTTTGTTATGTGTATTATGTGTGATGTGTGTTATGTGTTATGTTTGTTATGTGTGTTATGTGTCGTATGTGTATTAAGTGTGTTATGTGTGTTATGTTTGTTACGTTTTATATGTGTTATGTTTGTTATGTGTCTTATGTGTGTGATGTTTGTTATGTGTCTTATGGTTTGGACAGGTTTATAGCTGTGACCCAGAGACCGGGGCAGATTATGTCATTCTTCATATAACATAAATATTCACAATAGCTTTGTCACGGCTACATCACTGTAATGTTCAGTATCTTTTTTTTTCCACAGCAAGAAAACGCCTATAAGTTTATCTCTCCACTTTGTAAGATCTGGAGCCTAATTTCCCAGCGTCCCTTCTCCACGTATGTAGATGTTTGCATAGAAATTTGTGACCGAATAATTCCAATTCTTTCCTCGTAGTCCAGATCCATAGTATTGCCTGTAAAGATTCTCCGTTTAGCAGATGCTTCGTTTAACGAGAGCTCGTTCATGCGGACAAGTGGATGGAGCAATGTCAAAGTTTTCATTAAAATATTTGGAACTCTCTGTCAGTGTCTCGCTTGTGAGAACATGGCGGTCGGAAAATCACCTGAGCATCCGCTGCTCATCAAGTGGCAAGACAAAAGTTCAGGAAAACGAGGTTCTTACGAGGGCAGTGTTCGAAGAATCCAGGTTCTCACGAGGGCAGTGTTCGAAGAATCCAAGTTCTCGCGAGGGCAGTGTTCGAAGAATCCAAGTTCTCGCGAGGGCAGTGTTCGAAGAATCCAAGTTCTCGCGAGGGCAGTGTTCGAAGAATCCAGTTGATCTCACATACTAAATTACACGTATACTTGTATGTAGACCTGAGGACGTGAGACCCATGTAAACCGGACGTGAGTGCAGAGCTCAAAGTTTCTTGGTTTAAGACAGAAGTCAGAGTACTTGGCAATGACTGGAAAATTCAAGGGGAAAAGAAGAAGAAGGAAGGCCATGAGTAAAATATCTCAGCGGAAAGACTAAGTGGCACACAAAAAAGAAAAGGATTTTGAATGGATCAGAAAACCAAGGACCGCGCAAGACGGAGAAGCAAGATTCCCAACGTTATCCAACACGGCATTTTATGAATGAATGAAATTATATGAACTACTACAGTTATAACATCATTGTTTCCAGTTATAGTGTGATCTAGATCTTTTTCCAGGAATAGAGTAACTTAAAGTATTACAGTTGTAATATAATGTACATCTTTTTTCCAGGAATGAACTTAAGTACTACAGTTATAACATGATCTAGATCTTTTTCCAGGAATGGACTAACTTAAAGTACTATAGTTATAACACGATCTAGATCTTTTTCCAGGAATAAACTTAAACTACTACATTTATAACATGATCTAGATCTTTTTCCAGGAATAAACTTAAACTACTACAGTTATAACAAGATCTAGATCTTTTTCCAGGAATGAACTTAAAGAACTACAGTTATAGTATGATCTAGATCTTTTTCCAGGAATAAACTTAAAGTAATACAGTTATAACAAGATCTAGATCTTTTTTCCAGGAATGGACTAACTTAAAGTACTACAGTTATAACAAGATCTATATCTTTTTTCCAGGAATGGACTAACTTAAAGTACTACAGTTATAACAAGATCTATATCTTTTTTCCAGGAATGAACTAACTTAAAGTACTACAGTTATAACAAGATCTAGATCTTTTTGTAGGAATAAACGTAAAGTACTGCAGTTATAACATGATCTACATCTTTTTTTTTTCAGGAATGAATTAACTTAAAAGTTGAAAATGAGAAGGAGAAAGAGACAGAAAACAAAACACATGAATATCCGAAAGAGTGAATATTGACTTGCATGACCGTACAGATATTTCGACAGTTCATATATAAAATGAAGTCATTTGTTATTTACTCACGCCATAATGCTCATTCTTACTTGTCACTTTTACTTTTGTCACAAAGTTGTTACTGTACCTGACGAAGGCCTCTTACCCGCTGTTTTGTCTTAAATTCTTGTCCTTCAGACAGTCTTAGAAACTATCCTTGTTGTCACAGAAAATATTTTTACTGGCGAGAAAACAAAGAACAAACGCTGAAACATTTACTGGACAGCGCATTGAACTGGCTAAACTAAAGGAGAAATGTTCTTACATAAAGTTCCAGTATCTCTGCAATATTTTCAAAGTTTGTTCCAGTTTAATAAATGCGAGGAGTTAATGTGACCTGTCGAACGACTAATAAAGCCTGGATATACTTTAAAATTCCAAAACTTTACCTTCGGCGACTAGAAACCGCGGGGGCGTGTTAACAAGCTATGACACCGTTAGTTCAAGAACATAAAACTGACACTTTATCCCATGGGATCAAAGTCTTGTCTTGAAGTGGGGATCACGTTCAGGCAAGTCTTCGCTAAATGGAAAAGTAATGCACGTCGACATTATTCAATAGTTACCGGGGGGTTGTTGTTCTTGGGGGGGGGGGGGGGGGGGGATAGAGCTTCAACTGATTCAGTTACTTTTAAGTTTTTTAAAACAATATATCTTAGTCAAAACAATCGGGGGAGTTACTCGATTTTGTCTTTTGTCTTGTCTCTCTTTCTTTACATACCTTTCAATGTTGAGGAGGCGGGCATCATGATAAGTCTTGGGCGTTTGCTGCTCTTGTTTTGACTTGTTCACCGGTGAAGACTAAAATAAGAGATGTTTCAAGCGAGATAACATCAAAAGCAAACAAACAAAATACTTCTACCCTCGTTTACGTATATCAGGATTTGCCAGTCTTTGTGCAGCGGCATTCATCGGAAGGTCTGCAGATGTGCCGCAGATGTCTTGGCGGAAGGTAGAAAGGAAGCAGTTTCAGAATGCTCTTAACTGATAAAAGTTTCTTGTACAAACTGTAGCAGTGGTAATTCTCTCCCCTTGTTCGGTGGGCTATATGTTGACAAGGGCAGACAATCACTGTCAAGTTAAAAATAGGATTACCCCTTTTGGTTTCATTATTATTATTATTATTATTATAAAATGCATTGTGTAACTTTGTTTTAATTTCGCTTCATTTTTATGAAAAATTGCATTGAAAGAACAGTGTCACCGGAAAACTCAAAGAAAAAAAGGAGACGAAGAGAAATATGAGAATAGAAAGTTAATGTCAAGAAAGACGGCGACTGGAAGAAACAAAATCGTGAGCATCTACCTGGGTGTGGTGTCAAGAGAATGTGGCTTCTTCTCCTTCTGACAATTTCTGGCAGTAACATTGCATCCAGCGAGTCCATTGATGGCATTTTGTTGACTAAGTTTGCAGGAAGTCACTTTCGTTTTTCCATGTCACATTCTAGCAATTTTGGCAGTTTTTTCCATCTCACATTCTAGCAATTTTGGCAGTTTTTTCGAACGTTTCCTTTGTTTTTATATTGAAACTGTGTCTGCCGTAAACTCTTCATCAGGACAGACATTACTACCCGCTGAAGGCTCCCATGATGAAAATTAGCAATTATAACAATAACATATTTTAAATTTTACAGCGTATTCGTTTTGTTGTAGAGATAGTTTATTGGGCAAGTCATAGACTGTAAATTAAAGTTTATCGGCCACATCAGCTGACATGAAATTCTCGAAAAATCGGTCATGGCTGGAAAGATAAATGGCAAAAGACAGGGGGCGGAGAAGACAGAAATACCTGGATGGCCTTCCTGCATGGTTTTGTGTGAGAAGAATATAGACAGAAATACCTGGATGGCCTTCCTGCATGATTTTGTGTGAGAAGAATATAGACAGAAATACCTGGATGGCCTTCCTGCATGATTTTGTGTGAGAAGAATATAGACAGAAATACCTGGATGGCCTTCCTGCATGATTTTGTGTGAGAAGAATATAGACAGAAATACCTGGATGGCCTTCCTGCATGATTTTGTGTGAGAAGAATATAGACAGAAATACCTGGATGGCCTTCCTGCATGATTTTGTGTGAGAAGAATATAGACAGAAATACCTGGATGGCCTTCCTGCATGATTATGTGTGAGAAGAATATAGACAGAAATACCTGGATGGCCTTCCTGCATGATTTTGTGTGAGAAGAATATAGACAGAAATACCTGAATGGCCTTCCTGCATGATTTTGTGTGAGAAGAATATAGACAGAAATACCTGGATGGCCTTCCTGCATGATTTTGTGTGAGAAGAATATAGACAGAAATATCTGGATGGCCTTCTTGCATGATTTTGTGTGAGAAGAATATAGACAGAAATACTTGGATGGCCTTCCTGCATGATTTTGTGTGAGAAGAATATAGACAGAAATATCTGGATGGCCTTCCTGCATGATTTGACGGGAAAATAGAAATCTACTTGGTTCGAGACACATAGGATCGAGCGAGATGGAGAGAGATAAACGCCGATGCCTATCGGTATGGTGCTATCTTATTTGAACGAACTGTAAACATTATTTTAGAATTTCAAGAAATTATCTTTATTAACTGAATTTGTCAAGATCCACAAAGTAATCGAGTTCTAAGAGAGAGAGAGAGAAAGAGAGAGAGAGAGAGAGAGAGAGAGAGAGAGTATAAGCTACGAAGCTGGCACTAGAAAATAGAAAACACATCAAATGCTTGCAATAAAAAACACATGCTGGTTAAAACAACAGGATGAAAGGCTCCGTCATGGTCACAACCAGGAAGGGTAGCGGCCACAACCACAAAATGCTGAAGTCGGAAACACTGGACTAGGGCAGTCTAGATAGGCAACCACCTCTCACCCGACGGGGATGTATGCGTATACTAATCACGCTGAGGTTTTCCGGTGAGAAAGTCCAACGCTGGACTGGATGGGCAACCACCTCTCACCCGGGGTGATACACGGATATCCCAAAACACGTCGAGGTTTTCCGGTGAGAAAGTCCAGCTCTAGATTAAACTGGTGAAACGAAACCCACGGTGTCACGCAATCCCGCTTCTGAGAGCCACCGAGAATACTTGTGGTCCTCTCGGGGATTTCGTGTAGTCCTTTCGGGACCACATGAGGACCACGGGACCTATCGAGGACCAGAGGAGTAAATTCAGTAGGACCACGGGGCGGCCTTGGTGGTAGAAGCGAACGAAGAAGAAGAAGTGCATATGTGGAATTATCAGGAGTTACATTTCAAAAGAAACATTTAAGTTAATTTTAAAAACCCATCTGCCATAGATAATTCGTTTCTATGTGCTGAAAGAAACCCATCTACTCTATTTATTCAGAAATGATGTTTTCAGGATAATTTACTGTTAGTAAATCCGACAGCTTAAAATATATTTACAAATATCACTGGGAAATTAAGCGTTTAAGATTTCCTATATTTCTTTCCAAGTTGTAGATAAGATTTTAAAAATCGGCTTAAAATTCAATGCACGTTTCATTCTCTTCACTAATATCTTTTAAGCTTTTCGTAAAGCTGTTTATTTCAGCGCTTGGGGAAACCTTACTTGCTAAATACTTTCATTTTCAACATCATCTACAGAAAAAAAGACACTAATCTATGTCGTAGAGACACGAAAAGGGAAATGGCAAACTTATCAATCTTTCACATAAACTGTTTCAGAAAGGTTGTGAACATTTTCCTCAGACAAACGATAAGTAATAAAGATTCGCTTGCTCGGCGTGAGCAGGAAGATATGTTTGTGATTACAGCAAAAAACGTCCCTAGAGATGAACTGACCGTGTGAGAGGAGAGAGCCCCAGCTACATGGATAGGAACAGCTTACATGGAGTGAAAGAAAAGAGATCAAAGAAAACCTGGTGAAAAATACAACTGTAGAAGCTTGGATAAACTGAATGTTACTCAGCTGGGCACTAAACAAAAGACAGTTGAACAAAGACCGTGAAAAGTGGAGAGGATTTTCTGAGCAGAATTTCGCCAGAAGGAATACTGGCCAGTGATTGCTAGGTTTGTTACCATCCATGAACTTCTGTCAATAAATCAAACAAGAAAAGACAGGATGAAAATCCAAGGAATCCACAAGAAACCATACTGACGGCGAGGCCTGCTGAGAGAGGGGCATAAGGGCGTTTCGCTTTGGGGCCCAGAAGACTTCACCTGTTTTACTGAGGCCCCATAGTGGATGAAAGCGGAACGGGTAATCAATAGAGTGGGTAGGTTGGGGGTGGGGGTAGGTTTAGCTCTGCACCTGCTTACACAACTCCCGACTGAGTTGTGGTAGATTTAGCTCTGCACCTGCATACACAACTCCCGACTGAGTTGTGGTAGATTTAGCTCTGCACCTGCTTATACAATTCCCGACTGAGTTGTGGTAGATTTAGCTCTGCACCTGCTTACACAATCTCTGCACCTGCTTACACAATCTCTGCACCTGCTTACACAATCTCTGCACCTGCTTACACAATCTCTGCACCTGCTTACACAACTCCCGACTACGGTGAATGTTGTTGGCTTTGGCGTTTCAGGAGTGGCCGACGGGAAAGGTCAAAGTGGCACCTCGTGATTTTGGGGCACGTGACTGGCTTGTGTGTTGTCCAGTTAGTATGTGCAGTTGACCAGTTATTTCGTCCGTTGTTTGTGGAAGTTATGGCCGGGATTATAACGAGGGAGCATACTATCGTTATTGCCTTATGGATAAGTGTGTATTTGGTTGTATCGTTTCTTGTAGATGATCTGTATCATCTTCAAAGTTGTGTAAGTTGTCGTATTCTAATGTTGGTTTATGTGAATTTAAACGTAAGTTTAGTTATAAGAAGTATTACTCGTTATGTGTGTAACGAAGTCATAGTTCGTGATGGACTGTTAAATGTGCTCAGTGTTATATAGATGTAGTTAAGATATGTGTAAAATGAAAACCACCACTATTAATTCATTGACATATTTTATATATTTGATTGATTTCATCTGCATTGACATCGCTATTTATTGTGCCTTGTGTTACGTGTGCATTATGTATGTAAACAGAATTATTATGTGAATGTTCACTGAAGTTATGCATACTTATACTTTTACGTGTGTTCATCTGTCATACATATATAATGTCACAATTTTTCATTCACATATGTCGTACTCCACATATTGTGATATTTCATGTGAGAATCATAATTTGCAGATGGTTAAGTACAGGAATAACCACTGCGCAAACTGAATTCGAGTTGGCTCGAATATAATTTTTGTTGCTAAGAATATGGATGCTAATTCACGAGTTGTTGATGTAGCTTTGTGTTGATAAGAAAATAGAACTGTTGAACATTAGTTGCTAAATACTTTCATTTTCAACATCATCTACAGAAAAAAAGACACTAATCTATGTCGTAGAGACACGAAAAGGGAAATGGCAAACTTATCAATCTTTCACATAAACTGTTTCAGAAAGGTTGTGAACATTTTCCTCAGACAAACGATAAGTAATAAAGATTCGCTTGCTCGGCGTGAGCAGGAAGATATGTTTGTGATTACAGCAAAAAAACGTCCCTAGAGATGAACTGACCGTATGAGAGGAAAGAGCCCCAGCTACATGGATAGGAACAGCTTACATGGAGTGAAAGAAAAGAAATCAAAGAAAAAACCTGGTGAAAAATACAACTGTAGAAGCTTGGATAAACTGAATGTTACTCAACTGGGCACTAAACAAAAGACAGTTGAACAAAGACCGTGAAAAGTGGAGAGGATTTTCTGAGCAGAATTTCGCCAGAAGGAGTACTGGCCAGTGATTGCTAGGTTTGTTACCATCCATGAACTTCTGTCAATAAATCAAACAAGAAAAGACAGGATGAAAATCCAAGGAATCCACAAGAAACCATACTGACGGCGAGGCCTGCTGAGAGAGGGGCATAAGGGCGTTTCGCTTTGGGGCCCAGAAGACTTCACCTGTTTTACTGAGGCCCCATAGTGGATGAAAGCGGAACGGGTAATCAATAGAGTGGGTAGGTTGGGGGTGGGGGTAGGTTTAGCTCTGCACCTGCTTACACAACTCCCGACTGAGTTGTGGTAGATTTAGCTCTGCACCTGCTTACACAACTCCCGACTGAGTTGTGGTAGATTTAGCTCTGCACCTGCTTACACAACTCCCGACTGAGTTGTGGTAGATTTAGCTCTGCACCTGCTTACACAACTCCCAACTGAGTTGTGGTAGATTTAGCTCTGCGCCTGCTTACACAATTCCCGACTACGGTGAATGTTGTTGGCTTTGGCGTTTCAGGAGTGGCCGATGGGAAAGGTCAAAGTGGCACCTCGTGATTTTGGGGCACGTGACTGGCTTGTGTGTTGTCCAGTTAGTATGTGTAGTTGACCAGTTATTTCGTCCGTTGTTTGCGGAAGTTACGGCCGGGTTATAGTGAGGGAGCATGCTATCGTTATTGCCTTATGGATAAGTGTGTATTTGGTTGTATCGTTTCTTGCGATGATCTCCTCCTGTACCATCTTCAAAGTTGTGTAAGTTGTCGTATTCTAATGTTGGTTTATGTGAATTTAAACGTAAGTTTAGTTATAAGAAGTATTACTCGTTGTGTGTGTGTGTAACGAAGTCATAGTTCGTGATGAACTGTTAAATGTGCTCAGTGTTATATAGATGTAGTTAAGATATGTGTAAAATGAAAACCACCACTATTAATTCATTGACATATTTTATATATTTGATTGATTTCATCTGCCTTGACATCGCTATTTATTGTGCTTTGTGTTACGTGCGCATTATGTATGTAAACAGAATTATTATGTGAATGTTCACTGAAGTTATGCATACTTATACTTTTACGTGTGTTCATCTGTCATACATACATAATGTCACAATTTTTCATTCACATATGTCGTACTCCACATATTGTGATATTTCATGTGAGAATCATAATTTGCAGGTGGTTAAGTACAGGAATAACCACTGCGCAAACTGAATTCGAGTTGGCTCGAATATAATTTTTGTTGCTAAGAATATGGATGCTAACTCATGAGTTGTTGATGTAGCTTTGTGTTGATAAGAAAATAGAACTGTTGAACATTAGTACGAGTGCACAATACAGCATAGTCAGGTCTTTTATGTGAAAAAGGGCCAGTTTTGAAGTAGATGTATGATTAATAAGAGTGCCACATATAGTGACAGTTATTGTGTCATGTGATTAGATTTTATGAAGTGTCTCATCTTTCCTGGTTGTATGTTCTTGTTCGTGATACATACAGATATCGCGGTACTCGGTTTGTCGTGTGTGATATGTTTTATAATCGATTGATTATTATTGCCTTGATCATTATGTGGTTATGAGTTGTTCTTATGTATGTGAAATTATGTTGTGTTAATGTGTCTAATTGCCTAATTGTCATTAAGTAACATTCATTCATAGTGTAGCAATCCGGTCATGGATGAAAGGTCTAGAATCTGGGTTGGTATATTTTGGAGGGGTTCATTTATGGATCCCATGTACGGTTGTACTTAATAATGGGAAGGAAACATCCGATACTCACATATATAATAGTTACAAAGCACTAAACCTTTTATATATAAGAGTTACAATGCACCAGACCTTATATATAAGAGTTACAAGACGCCAGACCATTTATATATAAGAGTTACAAGGCACCAAACCTTTTATATATAAGAATTACAAGGCATTAAACTTTTTATATATAAGAGTTACAAGGCACCAAACCTTTTATATATAAGAGTTACAAGGTACTAAACCTTTTATATATAAGAGTTACAAGGCACAAAACCTTTTATATATAAGGGTTACAACACACCAACTCTTTTATATATAAGAGTTACAAGTCACCATTCATTCATTCATTCATTTGCATGTCCCTTGCGGAACTTTGCCTCCCAAACAGCACTTCTGTAGGCCTCTCGGTTGTGAGCAAGATGGCCTGCTGCTACTGCGTCCATTTGCAGATCGTCAACGATGTCTAGCAGCCATCTTCGTTTTGGTCTTCCTCTTTTTCTTTTTCCCATTATGTATCCTTCCAATATGGTCTTCTCTAAATTATCATGACGTTTAATGTGTCCAAAATATTTCAGTTTTCTCTCTTTAATCCTCTTTACTAGCCAGCCTTCTTCAATATTAAGTTCTTGTAGTATAGATATATTTGTTCTTTTTTGTGTCCACGATATTTGAAGAACTCTTCTGTAGCATTTACATTCAAAGGCATTTATGTGTTTCTCAGCTGTTTTGTTAAGTGTCCAGATCTCATAGGCATATGTTGCGATGGGAAAGATGCATGCCCTTAAAAATCTTATTTTTGTAGTTCTGTCTGCTCCTCTCCACAGATTCTTTATTTGTTTTACTTTCTGAAGAGCAATAGATGCCCTTCTTTTAATTTCCCTCATTGTATCTCAATTATTAGTTAGCAGTGATCCAAGATATTCAAAACTCTCCACTTCTTACAATTTTTCCTCACTGATATATATTTCAGCTGCCTTGCTTGTTTTGTCAGTTGTCATCAATTTAGTTTTCTTTGCATTAAGATAGAGGTTCTGCTCTTCGCTGTTCTTATGGACTGACATAATTAGTTTTTCCATTCCTTTTTGTGTTGTGGACAGTAACACTGTGTCATCAGCATATCTAATCTCTGGTATTTCATTACCTCCAATTGTTATGGCATCGTAATATTCTTTGTCTACATCTTCTCTAACATTCGTCATTATATTTTCAGTATACAAATTAAATAAGTAGGGCGACAATATGCACCTCTGACGGACCCCTTGTTTTATGTCAAACCAAGTTGTTGTTTCACCATTTATTCTTACTGCTGCTTGTTGGTCTAGATACAGCAGTGATGTTAATTGTATCAAATGTGTTGGAAATCCCATTTTTTCCATTATTTCCCAAAGTTTCTGGTGTTGTACACAATAAAATGCCTTTGAGTAGTCTATAAAGGATAAATATAGATTCACATTAAACTCTCTGCATTTCTCTATTATTTATCTTAGATTGAATATATGATCTCTTGATTCTCTTCCTTGCCTGAAACCAGCTTGGACCATACTGACTTCTTCTTCTATTTTCTTACGAAGTCTACCCATTATGATTTTTAACAGAATTTTACTGGCATGACTAATCAGGGCAACAGTTCTTTTGTTTGTGCATAATTTCAAGTTACCCTTTTTTTGGCAGTGGTATGAATACTGTTCTTTTCCATTCTTTTGGCTAAATACCTGAATGCCATGTCTTTTTACATGATAGATTGTTGCACACTCCTTTCCTCCTGCTTTAATAAATTCAGCTGTTATTTCATCACAACCTGGTGATTTACCATTCTTCAGATTCTTTATTGCCCATAAAACTTCTTCTATTGTCGGTTCAGGTTCTTTCTCCTCCAATAATAATCCACACTGTTGATTTATGTTTCCACAGTCGGTTATTTCATACATTCCTTTGCAATATTCCTTCCATCTTTCTAGAATTTCCTCTATCTCTGTCAAGGTATTCCCCATCTCATCACAAATTACATTTAGCTTAGGTGTGACATTTCTCGTCAATGTCTTCATTTCTTTAAACATTTCACTATCTCTTCCACACTTCTGATGTTCTTCTATTCTTTCGCAACAATTTTGTATGTACTGTTTTTTGTTACAAGTCACCAAACTTTTTATATATAAGAGTTACAAGCCACCAGATCTTTTATATATATAAGAGTTAAAGACGCCAGACCATTTATATATAAAAGTCACAGGTCACTAAACCTTATATACATAAGACTTACAAGGCATCATACCTTTCATATATAAGAGTTACAAGGCACTAAACATTTTATATATAGGAATTGCAAGGGACCAAACCTTTTAAACACTTTGCAAGAGCCCCTGCTACTATACATGGACATACAAAGAATGAACTGGTTTGGGCCTTCTGTTGAAAACCCTGGAAATTTTAAAATGCCATGAACTACGCAATGGGGACGGCCAAGAGGAGGACGAATTGATAGAAAAAGCGACATCTTGAAGATATGTGACAACACATCAAGCTACACCTTGAAAGAAATAATGTGACAACACATCAAGCTACATCTTGTAAGAAATGATGTGACAATACATCATGCTACGTCTTGTAAGAAATGATGTGACAAAACATCAAACTACATCTTGGAAGAAACCGTGTGACAGAACACTATGCTACATCACATATTTAAAGTCTGACTATGCTCCCGCTACTTCTGACATCACACATCCGGGATAAGACGGAAGCAACATTAAATCATATAAATCCCTGTCTATCTCATTTTTTGATCCCTAGTTTGTTTCTGTTTTTTGTTTTTTGTTTGTCTTTCAATGTCTGTCACTTATGGTTATCACGGCCAACATCTAGAAAATAAACAACATTTTGGAGCGCGGACATAACGTAAATCCCCACATTATGCAGAGCTTCAGAACATAAAAGATGTATATTGAAAGCCAGGCAAACAAATGCGAGAAAATGTTAATGCGCAGTTAAGATTCATTGCCAGAGATTGCCGTGTTGTGTTGCATGTATTGCAGAGTTCGAGCTGGGAAGCTGATTTTCGGTCTTTTGTTCAACAGAGGAAATAAACATTGAAACATTGCATGTCACGTTTGACCAAGTAACTTATTCATTAACTGGGTTTTCAAATATCAGTGAGTTCTTATTAACAATGCTGAAGATGGTAGATTATGAGGATGTGAGGAAGTGACCTTGATATGGATGTGCGGACATACTCCGAGACATACTCCGAGACATACTTTGAGACATACTTTGAGACATACTCCGAGACATACTTTGAGACATACTTTGAGACATACTTTGAGACATACTCCGAGACATACTCCGAGACATACTCCGAGACATACTTTGAGACATACTCCGAGACATACTCCGAGACATACTTTGAGACATACTTTGAGACATACTCCGAGACATACTCCCAGACATACTTTGAGACATACTCCGAGACATACTTTGAGACATACTATGAGACATACTTTGAGACATACTCCGAGACATACTCCGAGACATACTCCGAGACATACTTTGAGACATACTCCGAGACATACTCCGAGACATACTTTGAGACATACTCCGAGACATACTATGAGACATACTTTGAGACATACTCCGAGACATACTCCCAGACATACTTTGAGACATACTCCGAGACATACTTTGAGACATACTCCGAGACATATTTTGAGACATACTCCGAGACATACTTTGAGACATACTTTGAGACATACTCCGAGACATACTTTGAAACATACTCCGCTCTTTCGTCCGGTGAGGACCAAAAAAAAAAACAAACCATGAATCTACGAAAAGGGACGCATGTCCTTTATTTAACTAGCAGATGCATTAGTCAGGCAGAAAAAATAAACGCAAAAAAAACCCCAACAAAATTGACTAGATATCACTTATAAATGTCTACAACACCCGAGCAAACAGAAATAAAAGACATGTTCTTGTCCTGCCCTTTCCCAGACCTCCTCGTTCCTGATCTTGTCCTGCCATTTAATGTTTAAAATCCTCCTCAAGCAGTAGTTCATGAATGTTTGTATCCTCTGGTGTATTGTCTTGGTCATAACCCATGTCTATGAACCATATAGTAGGACAGTCTTCACGTTTGTACTGAAAAGCCAAAGTTTGGTTCTTGTTTTGATGTTCTTAGATGATCATATTTGTTAAGTTGGATAAATGCTGTCCTGGCCTTGGTTGTTCTAGCTTTAACATCCTTTTCCATTCCCTCATATTTATCCAAGATGCTGCCTAAATATGTGAAATACTCTACCTCCTCAGTTGGCACTCCCTCAATTACCATGAGGCTATTGCTTGCACTATAACTTTTCATCATCTTTGTTTCTTTTTTGTCTGTTAATATATAGTCACAGTTTAGCTGAATTCTTGCTTAAGATCTGAAGTTTCTCTTGCATTTGTGTGTGGCTGTGTGCCAGAAGTGCCACGTCATCTGCGAAGTCAAGATCTTCCAAATGGTTCCACAATGTCCGTTGTATGCAATTTCTTTTTCTTTGTGTGGTAGTTTTCATGATCCAATCAACTGCTAGAAGAAATAGGAATGGTGATAGCAAACAACCCTGCCGAACGCCTGTTTCCACTTTAAAACTTTCTGTGAGAGTTCCAGGAAGTAGAAAACGAGGAAGACCTAGACTTACCTGGAGAAGAGAAATTATAACAGTGCTCAGAGACAAGGGATACACATGGAAGGAGGCAGAGAATAATTCCAAGAACAAGGATGACTGGAGAGCCTTTACCCGTGGCCTATGTTCTCAAGGGAGTGAAAGGCGATGATGATGATGATGATGATGATGATAATGATGATGATGATGATGATGAAACAGGCATGTACTAAACATCACAAGATAGCAGTTTGTTTTTCTTGTATTAAAAGGGCAATGGATATTTACACTAGATACAGTACAGATGGTGAATATTTACACTGGATACAGTACAGATGGTGAATATTTACACTAGGTATAGTACAGAAGGTGAATATTTACACTAGGTATAGTACAGATGGTGAATATTTACACTAGGTACAGTACAGATGGTGAATATTTACACTAGGTACAGTACAGATGGTGAATATTTACACTAGGTATAGTACAGATGGTGAATATTTACACTAGGTACAGTACAGATGGTGAATATTTACACTAGGTACAGTACAGATGGTGAATATTTACACTAGATACAGTACAGATGGTGAATATTTACACTAGGTATAGTACAGAAGGTGAATATTTACACTAGGTATAGTACAGATGGTGAATATTTACACTAGGTACAGTACAGATGGTGAATATTTACACTAGGTATAGTACAGATGGTGAATATTTACACTAGGTATAGTACAGATGGTGAATATTTACACTAGGTACAGTACAGATGGTGAATATTTACACTAGGTATAGTACAGATGGTGAATATTTACACTAGGTACAGTACAGATGGTGAATATTTACACTAGGTATAGTACAGATGGTGAATATTTACACTAGGTATAGTACAGATGGTGAATATTTACACTAGGTATAGTACAGATGGTGAATATTTACACTAGGTATAGTACAGATGGTGATATTTACACTAGGTACAGTACAGATGGTGAATATTTACACTAGGTATAGTACAGATGGTGAATATTTACACTAGGTACAGTACAGATGGTGAATATTTACACTAGGTACAGTACAGATGGTGAATATTTACACTAGATACAGTACAGATGGTGAATATTTACACTAGGTATAGTACAGAAGGTGAATATTTACACTAGGTATAGTACAGATGGTGAATATTTACACTAGGTACAGTACAGATGGTGAATATTTACACTAGGTATAGTACAGATGGTGATATTTACACTAGGTATAGTACAGATGGTGAATATTTACACTAGGTACAGTACAGATGGTGAATATTTACACTAGGTATAGTACAGATGGTGAATATTTACACTAGGTACAGTACAGATGGTGAATATTTACACTAGGTATAGTACAGATGGTGAATATTTACACTAGGTATAGTACAGATGGTGAATATTTACACTAGGTATAGTACAGATGGTGAATATTTACACTAGGTATAGTACAGATGGTGAATATTTACACTAGGTACAGTACAGATGGTGAATATTTACACTAGGTATAGTACAGATCAAATGTGTTGGAAATCCCATTTTTTTCATTATTTCCCAAAGTTTCTGTTGTTGTACACAATTAAATCCTTTGAGTAGTCTATAAAGGATAAATATAGATTCGCATTAAACTCTCTGCATTTCTCTGTTATTAATCTTAGATTGAATATATGATCTCTTGATCCTCTTCCTTGCCTGAAACCAGCTTGGACCATACTGACTTCTTCTTCTGTTTTCTGTCGAAGTCTACCTATTATGATTTTTAACAGAATTTGACTGGCATGACTAATCAGGGCAACAGTTCTGTAGTTTGTGCATAATTTCAAGTTACCCTTTTTTTGGCAGTGGTATGAATACTGTTCTTTTCCATTCCTTTGGCCAAATACCTGAATGCCATATCTTTTTACATAGTGCATGATAGATTGTTGCACATTCCTTTCCTCCTGCTTTAATAAGTTCAGCTGTTATCTCATCACATCCTGGTGATTTACTATTTTTCAGATAAAAACTGGAAGAAGTGGAGAGTTTTGAATATCTTGGATCACTAATAACTAATAATGGAGATACAATGAGGGAAATTAAAAGGAGGACATCTATCGCTCTTCAGAAAGTAAAACAATTAAAGAATCTGTGGAGAGGAGCAGACAGAACTACAAAAATAAGATTTTTAAGGGCATGCATCTTTCCCATCGCAACATATGCCTGTGAGACCTGGACATTTAACATAACAGCTGAGAAACACATAAATGCCTTTGAATGTAAATGCTATAGAAGAGTTCTCCAAATATCGTGGACACAGAAAAGAACAAATATATCTATACTACAAGAGCTTAATATTGAAGAAGGCTGGCTAGTGAAGAGGATTAAAGAGAGAAAACTGAAATATTTTGGACACATTAAACGTCATGATAATTTAGAGAAGACCGTATTGGAAGGATACATAATGGGAAAAAGAAAAAGAGGAAGACCAAAACGAAGATGGCTGCAAGACATCGTTGACGATCTGCAAATGGATGCAACAGCAGCAGGACATCTTGCTCACAACCGAGAGGCCTACAGGAGAGCTGTTAGGGAGGCAAAGTTCCGCAAGGGACATGCAAATGAATGAATGACAATACAGATATGAATATTTACACTAGGTATAGTACAGATGGTGAATATTTACACTAGGTATAGTACAGATGGTGAATATTTACAGTAGGTACAGTAGAGATGGTGAATATTTACACTAGGTACAGTAGAGATGGCGAATATTTACACTAGGTACAGTAGAGATGGTGAATATTTACACTAGGTACAGTAGAGATGGCGAATATTTACACTAGGTACAGTAGAGATGGTGAATATTTACACTAGGTACAGTAGAGATGGTGAATATTTACACTAGGTACAGTACAGATGGTGAATATTTACACTAGGTATAGTACAGATGGTGAATATTTACACTAGGTATAGTACAGATGGTGAATATTTACACTAGGTACAGTAGAGATGGTGAATATTTACACTAGGTACAGTAGAGATGGCGAATATTTACACTAGGTACAGTAGAGATGGCGAATATTTACACTAGGTACAGTAGAGATGGTGAATATTTACACTAGGTACAGCACAGATGGTAAATAGCTGGAGTGTATGTTGATAAAAAATGAAGAATAAAACTGCTGAGACTCATCTTTGGATCGCCTCTCTCTCTCTCTCTCCATCCATCCATCCGTCCGTCGTCCGCCCATCTATCTATCTATCTATCTATCTATCTATCTATCTATCTATCTATCTATCTATCTATCTATCTATCTATCTATCTATCTATCTATCTATCTATCTATCTATCTATCTATCTATCTATCTATCTATCTATCTATCTATCTATCTATCTATCTATCTATCTATCTATCTATCTATCTATCTATCTATCTATCTATCTGTCTGTCTGTCTGTCTGTCTGTCTGTCTGTCTGTCTCTCTCTCCGCTTTTATTGTAATAAATAACGTTTGGATATTTGACCTTGGCAAGGGACTGGCTTGGTCTTGGATTCCAGTCAGTGAAATAATTTGGACGTGTAGTCATTTTTATCTTGTAGTAAGGCGCCAAGATGAGACAGTATGAAGCCAGCAGATGAGACAGTATGAAGGCAACAGATAAGGCAGTATGAAGACAGCAAATGAGATAGTATGAAGGCAACAGATAACAGTATGAAGGCAACAGATAATACAGTATGAAGACAGCAGATGAGACAGTATGAAGACAGCAGATAAGACAGTATGAAGACAGCAAATAAGACAGTATGAAGCCAGCAGATGAAACAGTATGAAGATAGCAGATGAAACAGTATGAAGATAGCAGATGAGACAGTATGAAGGCAACAGATAAGACAGTATGAAGACAGCAAATAAGACAGTATGAAGCCAGCAGATAAGACAGTATGAAGACAGCAGATAAGACAGTATGAAGACAGCAGATGAGACAGTATGAAGACAGCGGATAAGATAGTATGAAGACAGCAGATGAGACAGTATGAAGACAGCAGATGAGACAGTATGAAAGCATCAGATAAGACAGTATGAAGCCAGCAGATGAGACAGTATGAAGGCAACAGATAATACAGTATGAAGACAGCAGATGAGACAGTATGAAGACAGCAAATAAGACAGTATGAAGCCAGCAGATGAAACAGTATGAAGATAGCAGATAAGACAGTATGAAGACAGCAGATGAGACAGTATGAAGGCAACAGATAAGACAGTATGAAGACAGCAAATAAGACAGTATGAAGCAGCAGATAAGACAGTATAAAGACAGCAGATAAAACAGTATGAAGACAGCAGGTGAGACAGTATGAAGACAGCAGATAAGATAGTATGAAGACAGCAGATGAGACAGTATGAAGACAGCAGATGAGACAGTATGAAGACAGCAGATAAGACATTATGAAGACAGCAGATGAGACAATATGAAGACAGCAGATTAGACAGTATGAAGACAGCAGATGAGACAGTATGAAGACAGCAGATGTGTTATTGCTGACTGGATTCACATGCCACACCTTGGAAGCATGACAACGTTGGTTGTAGGATATGTTCAGCCAGACAAACTAGGTTCCCCAACAGCACTACGTGCAGGAGACTGAGCAAATCCTCCTACGAATCAAGCAAACGTTTAAAGCTGAAACATGATGTGTGCTAAGAGATTTGATGATGATGATGATGATGATGATGATATTCAATATCTCAAACTAATGGTGGAACCCAAGAGAATAGAAATATACTGGCAAGAAACAACTTGGGCCAGTCGATCCACTATAAACACACGAAAACATAAGACATTGTCTTGTCTTTCTTTGGGTCTACGTTAAGTCATGGTTGACACAAGCACAACAGAGAGCCATCCTCAGACTCTAATAACTGTACACAAAACAATCACTCAACAACTTTCTTTTACAGTTTCCCATGCCCATGGGTTAACAGCTCGTGCAACAGATGATAACTAGAAGCTTCTAGTTCTGATTCTGGCTGGTTCAGATCAATAACTTCAAATTTGAACAACAAGGAGGTTCTAAGGACTGTTATAGCCGGAGGTGGGGTGGGGGATACGCTCTCCACTCCAATGAAATGTCTCCAAGGCTTGCGTCTCAAATAGCATCTGACAATCTAGTCCAGCTCCTGGCCTTCTCGTGGCAGAACTGTTTAAATTGACAGGAGACGGGGCGAAGGCGAATATCTGGCGCCTGAAAACCAGACATTTCGGGTAGATGAGTCATGTCTGGTAGCTCATCTACGGCTGCTGGCGGGAATCTTCAGCTGCCGTGGGTGGGGTGAAACTCCTCCCGGCCAATGAAGAAAAATGCGATTAGGGTTTCTGCACAGCGCCGTGGTGGAAAAGAAGGATTAAGTGAAGTGGCCAGCTCTGCTTTAGAGGCCGGCCATGTCCTATACATACACATACTGGGGCAGACTGCCTAAACCGACTTAACCCAGGGGTTCAACAAAGACATTGCTGGCGAGATTCTTCGGCTGCCGCGCGTGGAGCGAAACTCCTCCTGCCCAAAGAATAAAATGCGACTAGGGTTGCCGGGTAGTGCCGCTGTGAAAATTTGTTGGAAAGGATAAAGTGAAGTTTATTCGATATGTTCAGTAGCCTCGCGGCGAGAGCTACTCATACCATGGCACCTCTGCTCTAGAGGCCGGCCACGTCCGATATACACCCACAATGGTAAAATATGCCTAAACCGGCTTAACCCAGGGGTGAAACTTGATGATTACTCATGACACGGTACCTCCGCTCTAGAGGTCGGTCACGTCCTAAACACGCCCATACTGGGATAATAGGCTTAAACCGGCTTAACCAAGGGGTGAAACTTACTAGTGGCGAGGATTCGTCCTCCTGGACAAAAGCTTCATCCTGGTCACAACTAGAAAGGGTAGCGTCTACGACCACAAAATGCTGAAGTCGGAGACACTGGACCAGGGCAGTCTAGATAGGAAACAACCTCTCACCCGACGGGGATATATGCGTATCCTAATCACACCGAGATTTTTCGGTAAGAAAGTCCAACACTGGACTGGATGGGCAACCACATCTCACCCGCGGGTATTCACGGGTATTCCAAAACACGTCGAGGTTTTCCTGTGAGAAAGTCCAACTCTAAATTAAACTGGTGCAACGAAAACCACGGTGTCACGCAATCCCGCTTCTGAGACCCACCGAGAATACAGGCTCAAGCCCTGTGATACTCTGAACCTCTTGTGGTCTTCTCGTGGATCTCATGTTGTCCTTTCGGGGACCACGTGACCTATCGAGTACCACAGGAGTAAATTCAGTGGGACCACAGGGCGGTCTTGGTGGTAGACGCGAATGAAGAAGAAGAAGAAGAAGGGAATCAATCGCTTTTATAATATCCAAACTATAAGGGAAACAACTGAGGAAAATCAAATCTTATTCTGTTGCAATAAACCATCTCAAATGTAGGTGAAATTACTTTAACGTTTCATTTCTATGGAGAACAAAAAGAAGTGGATGCAATGTTTCATCTTTTATATTTTACAATTTTACATATAATTGATTGAAATTCTTTTATGTTATAAATCTTTAATACTATTTATTTTACAAAGCTTTGATCCTGTTTATGTTATGCCATAAGTCTTCTCATATTTAAGTTTGTGTCTGAGCATGGATGAAACGTATTGATTGAACACCTGGGCGGATTCTCGTCCCGCTTGCTAGATTAAAGTACACATGATTTAATCTCATATATACAAGGTATATGACGGAAAATGTGAACAACAGAAATGTACTGTTAGATAACAAGTTGGTGGAGGAGATCAACGAATTTGTATATCTTGGTAGTGAAGTAGTATAAGATGGAGACAGCACAGAGGACATCAATAACAGACTTTCTAGAGCAAACCAGGCTTTTGCAGTGCTGCAGAATATATGGAAATCTTAAAAACTAAGTACGAAGATGAAAATCAGGATATTTAAGAGTAATGTTCTAAGCGTATTACTCTATGGAAGTGAATGCTGGAAAATCAAGAAAACCATACATAGAAAACAAACGGAATTCTTTCCAGACTAAATGTTTACGAAGAATCAGAAGAATATTTCGGCTAAACGCAGTAAGAAATAACATCTTGCTGGCAGAAATGCACATGAAGCCACTGACAGCGATTATTCCTATGTGCCTCTAAGGCATGAGAGGGTTAACTTTACCTTTATACCTTAAGCTTTGTTGTTACAGGCAGCTCACTATTCGCTGCTCTACTGTTATCCCTAGATGCATGACTTTAACTTGAGTAGTATGAGCTTGTCGGCCTATGCTGCATGGAGACATCTGGCGTCTCGATACAGCCAGATGTTTCCCCGTGAACGATGCGTGGCCCTGATATACGATCGGCCATCAGAAAGCCCGGATGATGAAACTTACTGACTTGAGCTTATAAGAAAGATTAATCATGCATACATTAGCGCTATTCTAATTAAGCTATGCGCCGTCTTGCCCTCTGATTCATAATTGATTATTTTTAGAATTTGGCGAGAATTTATGGCCATTGTATTTACAATCATCATCATCATCAGGTGCCGTGCCGACTGGCGTTGGCTATTATGCTTCTCCAGAGTACCCGATCCTTCATGCAGGCCATCAGTTCAGTTGGTGATCTCCTCTCACACCATCCCGTCAGACTGTCCAGTATCATTTCTCTTGGTCTTCCTCTTGATCTTCTTCCTTCTATTTTTCCTGTTGTTATAATATTTTCAATGCCCCCTCTTCTCATTGCATGTCCTATGAAAGTACATTGTCTCTCTCTTATCTTTCTGACAAGGTTTTTTGTCTCTCCAGCTCTTCTTCATTAGTTATTTTTGCTGCCCAGGGGATTCGCAACATTCTTCTAATAAACCACATTTCTGCTGCTTCCAATGATTTTTGTGCAGACTTGCCTATTGTCCACGATTCACTTCCATATAACAAGATAGGTTCAATATAGCATTTTAGGACTAGTTTTCTAACATTCATTGATAAGGATGTGTTAGCTAATATGTTTCTCATTCTCTGAAATGCAGTCTTTGCTTGGCCTATTCTGTTCCTAATTTCTGTTTTGCAATTTACAATACAACCCTATAACAAACTCGAAATGACTGGTTTTTGTTTTTTTTAGTTTTGTTCCTCTTCTGTGTACTTTGTTAATTTTTTCCCCAAACGACATATTTGTTGTTGTTGTTGTGCAATTTTTCTTTGCATTTTATAATGTTTTATAATCAGTGTATATCTTGCAGTCATATTCTGAGCTTGCAAGATCTTTAAATTACCTAACAGTATCTATAAATAGGCCCAAGATAACGTGTGATCAAAGAAAACATGACATGGAACCATATGTATAAGATATGAAAGTCTGCTGCAACAGGCTGAAGCAAATCTTTACCTACAAACAGCACAGTAACTAAAGCTGGGTTCTGCGGCTTGTTCTGTACACGCTACACACTTCGTGACACAGAAACTTCCAGAAGAAGAGAAAAACAAAGTTTGAACACTCAGACCCGGCCACATACTGAAGGAGTGACATAATCGTTATTTTGTGTCATTACGTGGCATTATGACATTTGTAAGTTAAGTGTTAAGGCCAGGATTCAACGAAAGTTGAATGTCACCACTTGGAATGGCGGAGTAGAGACAGTGCAGTATATTCAGTGAAGGAGTTAACAAAAGAAGATCATTACATGATAAGGAACTAGAACTACTGGTTTTTTGTGAGGAATATGTCAAAAAAGAACGAAGATTATGTCCATTACTCCTTCGTTATGCCACACCTTCGCTATATCATTAGTTATTGTAGGCCTTCGTTATGTCATGTCTTCGTTGTGTCATGCCTTCGTTATATCACTCCTTCGTTATGTCAGTCCTTCGTTATGTCAATCCTTCGTCATGTTATTCCTTCGTCATGTCACTCCTTCGTTGCGCCACTCCTTCGTTATGTCATGTTTTCGTTATGTTACTCCTTCCTTATGACACACCTTCGATATATCACTCCTTTGTTATGTCATGTCTTCGTTAAGTCACTCTTAAGTTATGTTAGGTCTTCGTTATGTCACGCCTTTGAAACACCTGAATATTGAGACTTTTGAAATGATGATGGACAGAAGAATGAACTTATGGGTGACAAATAGTTAGAAGAGAAAGAAGATCATAAACAACTTAATTAAGAAAGAATCAGTAGAAGTTTTTAACATCTGTAGAATACAAATATCTTTTGCTCACACCGAGATAAATATTTATAAACTATGAGCCAGCTTCAGGTAAGATTTGAAGCAAGCGAGCGAGATGACTACCTGCATACATTACTTGTCATACAGGAATGCGTTGACGATCATGTTTCTGTGTCTTATATAATCTTTAGTATTTAAGATCAGTTCAAACGCCTTCCCTGCCACTTGGCCAGTCCGCCGAAATATTTCTTTCCTGGCTTCCGCCTTCTTCTAGTTTCCCCCTTAAATTTTCCAGTCATTACAAAGTTCTTATGACATGTCCTAGAAATTTTGACTGCATTTTTCCTTAAAATTTGTGTCTAGTTTCCGTTGTTCAGACATTTCTTTGAGGACCTCTTCGTTTGCATTTTATGGCTGTCCAGGGTATCTGTTATGACAATGTTGAAAGGCAATGTTGTGATTACAGCAACTTGCAGTGATAAACAAGATTCAAAGGCAAACTAATCTAAGTTATGTTTACAGCGACTAGCAGTGATAAACAAGATTGAAAGGCAAAGTGAACTAAGTTGTGAATACAGCGACTTGCATTGATGATCAAGATTGAAAGGCAAAGTGAACCAAGTTATGTTTACAGCGACTAGCAGTGATGAACAAGACTGAAAGGCAAAGTGAACCAAGTTATGTTTACATCGACTAGCAGTGATGAACTAAGTTGTGAATACAGCGACTAGCAGTGATGAACTAAGTTGTGAATACAGCGACTAGCAGTGATGAACTAAGTTGTGAATACAGCGACTAGCAGTGATGAACTAAGTTGTGAATACAGCGACTAGCAGTGATGAACTAAGTTGTGAATACAGCGACTAGCAGTGATGAACTAAGTATTGCGCAGTATCTCTTGAAAGCAGGTCAGAACATGTTGGAAGAGCAGACTTTTTTTTCTTCAAGAGATGGCACAGGTTGATGATTGTCAATACTTGTCAGAGACCCAGATTTACAACACTGTCAGATGTTTGTGGTGAAAAGTATGCATAAGCGTCAAGGTCGATCTTCGCAAGCTGTGCTCAGACTGAAAACTCAGCTTGGTTGTAAACACTTCACAACAGTTTCATGGTTGCTGTTCGAGGCAACGATGTGAAAACTCGCAGAGAGATATTAGAAAATGGAGATAAACAGCAATAACAATCCGGGATATTGGGGAAACGTTACAGTAAATACTGAAGCGTACAGCATGAGGGAACAGACACGTGGCTTGATCTGAAAGTAGTTAGAAGAAACACAAGACGACCAAGAAGTAAAAAAAAAGATGTCATGGTAAAGTTGAGTGGGAAGATGAGATTGAAAAGAGAAACATAATAAATGACATACGAAGATAAATACAATGATGAAAGAGGTACTAATATGAGGAAATACAAGAGAAACAACGCGATAAATGACGTACGACGATGTGAAATAGAAGAGAAATAATAACATAATAAACGATGTATGAAGATGGGAAATATAGAGAGAAATAATAACATGATGTATGGAGATAGGAAATAGCAGAGAAAAAACATGACATATATGAAGATGGGAAATAGCAGAGAAAGAACATGACATAGGAGAAATGCATGAGATATATGAAGGTGGGAAATAGAAGAGAAACAACATGATAAATGAAAACTGGAGTTTAGATAGTGATAACGCGATGAAGTGATGTATATGAGAAGGTAAGTATAAAAAAAAGATGTGATTTAGATGTGAAAATCAGACAAATGTATCAGTAGTAAAGGCAGAACACTTAATAAGTTCGATTTGGAAAGAACACAAACAAAGAAATAAAAACAAAGAAATGAAAAAAACACAACAAAAGAGAAATGCCAATGGAAAATAAAACTAATAATTATGCCAGCATGGAACATATCGATGGAAGTAAGCTAAAACAAACAATTAGGTAGCATAAAAAGGTAAACTGGAAATAATAGACGCAGAAAAAAACATAACTGATTCTAGTGAGTTTCTCATGTACAGCACTGACCACTCATCTAGTGCTTTTTTTTGCATTATCATTACATAATCGACATTACCATCACAAGACTGATATCATAATGATCATGTATCATCGCACAATCGTTTTTGGGGAGTTTCATAAAAGCACTTGTTGAGAAAGAACACAACCGCGCATCTGAAATGCAGTGGAAGTGAAGTACTGGGAGCTATTAACAATAATCAGGCTCCGACATCAGTCATTCAGAAACCAGGGAAACAGCAAAGTTTGGCGTCGAGGGATAATATGTCAGCTACAGACATCCATCATCCCGATTGTTACACTGACAATAGCATCCCTTCTTCTCACTTGTATGTGTCTTTTTTTTCCTATAATTTCCATTTTGGTCTATTGTTGTTTTCCAGTTGTTGTCACTGCGGGGGCAAAAATAGAATCGCTTTGTCAGACTTTTCTTTCTTTCTTTCTTTCTTTTTATATATTTGTCCGTTTTTAACTTATGGGATTAGAAAGATGGGGCTCTATATTCTCAAGCGAAGGTTCTATGCTGCTGATTAGCGTGATTATAACAACTACTACAGCACTCATCCAAGTCTCATTATATCTGATTATAACAGCGGATGCAAGATTCAGCCAATGATTATAACAACTAATACAATACTCATCAAAGTCTCAACCAGTGTTTATAACAGGTGATGCAAAACTCACCTAAATATGCAATTATAACAGGCCGCATCAAGTTTATATCTCAGAACTCAAGGTCATCTGAACAGAACTCAAGTTTAGATCTCAGAACTTAATGTCAACAGAACAGTTTAACTATCAGAACTTAAGGTCTACAGAATAGACCACGTCATGTTTAGCTCTCAGAACTCAAAGTTAACAGAACAGACCACAACAAGTTTCGCTGTCACAACAGACCGCGTCAAGTTTAGCTCTCAGTAAAACTGTCATTTCATTCATTTGCATGTCCCTTGCGGAACTTTGCCTCCCTAACAGCTCTCCTGCAGGCCTCTCGGCTGTGAGCAAGATGCCCTGCTGCTGCTGCGTCCATTTGCAGATCATCAACTATGTCTTGCAGCCATCTTCGCCTTGGTCTTCCACTCTTTCTTTTCCCCATTATGCACCCTTCCAAAACGGTCTTCTCTAAACTATCATGACGTTTAATGTGTCCAAAATATTTTAAGTTTTCTTAGTTTAATCCTCTTTACTTGCCAGAATTCTTAAATATTAAGTTCTTGTAGTATGGATATATTTGTTCTTTTTTGTGTGTATCCATGATACATGAAGAACTCTTCTGTAGCATTTACATTCAAAGGCATTTATGTGTTTCTCAGCTGTTTTGTTAAGTGTCCAGGTCTCACAGGCATATGTTGCCATGGGAAAGATGCTGGTCGTTAAAAATTTTATTTTTGTAGTCCTGTCTGTTTCTCTCCACAGGTTATTTATTTAGTTTTTTTTTACAATAATACTGTATCAGCAGAATATATCCACCCCAGATTTAGCTCCTAGACTGGACACACCTTGTAAGAAAAGAGCCACACTGCAAAGACTAAAGTTACTTGATGGTACAGTGATAACTGCGCTCCTAGAGTTCTAACAACTGCACAGACATAAATACAACTCCAGCACTGACATGTAGAGAAAAGCTATCGGCACTCTTATAGCTGGGGGGGGGAACTTCCCTCTCTCTCTTGCTCTCTCTCCCTCTCTTTCTCGCTCTCCCTCTCTCCCCCTCTCTTTCTCGCCCTCACCCTCTCTCTTCTCTTTCTCGCTCTCGCTCTCTCCCTCTCTCTCTCCCTCTCTCTCTCGCTCTCTTTCTCTCTCTCCCCCTCTTTCTCCCTCTCTCTCTCTCTCCAACGCACACACACACATTTAGCAAGTCTTCACTGTTTAAGGACCCCCTTTTTCCTACCTGAGAATAGATGTGGACCACCTTTCCTACCTAAGAATAGATGTGGACCCATTTCCTACCTGAGAATAGATGTGGACCCCCTTTCCTACCTGAGAATAGATGTGGACCGCCTTTCCTACTTGATAACAAATATGGATCCCATTTCCTACCTGAGAACAAATGTGGATCCCATTGCCTACCTGAGAACAGATGTGCACCCCCTTTTCAGACCTGAGAACAAATGTGGATCCCATTGCCTACCTGAGAACAGATGTGCACCCCCTTTTCAGACCTGAGAACAAATATGGACCCCTGAAAAAAATTTTTAAATAAAAAGAACCAGGATGGTCCTGTCTTTTAATCCAGCCAATCTATTCGTTGGTCCACGGATCCTTCAAGGTCCTTACTTGGACCTCCTGGATTCCATGCATGTTAAGAACCACTGCTTCAGAAGTCTGGATTTACCACCACCACCATAATCATCATCATAATCATCATCATAATCAGCATCGTCATAGCTCTTGCTAGTGAACTATTTTAGTGGCCACATTCAGAGCAAGAAAGATAACCCGTCTACTTTAAAAGATCAATCAGGGGAGACAAATTAAACAACAGCCATTAAGACCATCTGCACATTGAGAGGACCGATATTACAGAGCAACATCCTACACTTTAGACACCACACAGGAGAAGGGTTGCCAGCGCTGGCGGACCTCAAGAATGGAGAGAAGACTCTATAAAATATAATTTCGTCACTACTTAACAACAATTGCTATCTGTGTCAACATATTATGAGGATATTGCAATCTGAAACCATCTTCAAATCAAGTCGGATTTCGTTTCCTCACAACCAGTGATGTAGTATTGCCTTCAGCGTCGAGCATCGATTTACGCCGTATAAAGTACTTTTTGTAGTTTACATTTGTTTCGTTGCTTTGTTGATGAAAGTTCTGTCGTAAAACGTGTAGGTTTTTGTTAAACACAGACACCTGAATGTGGCCAAACGGAGTCGAGAAATGTGATTAAATAGTCGGTGGTATATGGTTAAGCAGGATAGAAGAATGTGGGTTAAGAGGACAGCAGAATATGGTCAAAGAGGACAGCAGAACATGGTCAAAGAGGACAGCAGAACATGATCAAAGAGGACAACAGAACATGGTCAAAGAGGACAACAGAACATGGTCAAAGAGGACAACAGAACATGGTCAAAGAGAACAACAGAACATGGTCAAAGAGGACAGCAGAACATGACCAAATAGGACAGCATAACATGGCCAAAGAGGGCAGAGGAATGTAGTTATAATGAAAGGGAATACGGCTATAGAGGCTCAAAGGTATCTGCTTAGACAGGAAAGTGAAATGTTAAACATTGGTATCTGCTTAGACAGGAAAGTGAAATGTTAAACATTGGTATCTGCTTAGACAGGAAAGTGAAATGTTAAACATTGTTATCTACTTAGATAGGAAAGTGAAATGTTAAACACTGTTATCTACTTAGATAGGAAAGTGAAATGTTAAACACTGTTATCTACTTAGATAGGAAAGTGAAATGTTAAACACTGTTATCTACTTAGATAAGAAAGTGAAATGTTAAACATTGTTATCTACTTAAATAGGAAAGTGAAATGTTAAACATTGGTATCTGCTTAGACAGGAAAGTGAAATGTTAAACATTGGTATCTACTTAGACAGGAAAGTGAAATGTTAAACATTGTTATCTACTTAGATAGGAAAGTGAAATGTTAAACATTGGTATCTGCTTAGACAGGAAAGTGAAATATTAAACATTGGTATCTGCTTAGACAGGAAAGTGAAATGTTAAACATTGTTATCTACTTAAATAGGAAAGTGAAATGTTAAACATTGGTATCTACTTAGATAGGAAAGTGAAATGTTAAACATTGTTATCTACTTAGATAGGAAAGTGAAATGTTAAACATTGGTATCTACTTAGATAGGAAAGTGAAATGTTAAACATTTTTATCTACTTAGACAGGAAAGTGAAATGTTAAACATTGGTATCTACTTAGACAGGAAAGTGGAATGTTAAATAAGGGTATCTGCTTAGATAGAAAAGGGAAATGTTGTTAAACAGGATAGCGTAATATGGTTAAACGGGACAGGGGAATATAGTAAAGAACACAACATAACTGATTTAAACAGGTCAGTGGAATGTAGATAAACATTCAAGGGAATGTGGTTAATACAGCAAACAGGATTTAAATAAACAGGTCATGAGAACTGGTTAAACAGGTCAGTGAACTGTGGTTTAACATAATAGTGGAACACGGCTAAACAAAACAATAGAATATGTTTATATGTGAAAATGAAAAAAGTGTTACAGAAAAACAAAACATTTTGCGTGACCGCTCTTTGAAAAAGAAAGAAAGCAAAAGAGAATCAAAATAATAATAAAGAAAATAAATTAATGGACGATGTTAAAACAGGACAAAACAAAAGTATTCCGCTAACAAACAAAAACATTGTCCCTAACTTACAGTTACATTTGCTGGACCAAAGGCATCACGTGACAACAAAGCGCCGGAGATTGGTACTACAGAAAGAGCCGAAGACGAAGGACATGGTGTAGGGAAATTTAGCATAGGACATAGAAATGAGGCAGGTGACAATCTAATGGCGTTTTGCATGGAAAGTGAGCTAATGATTGCTAACACACTTTTTTAAACAACATCCAAGAAGACTTTACACATGGGCATCACCTGACTGGAAAACCAAGAATCAAATAGATTACATTTTAGTGCAAAGAAGGTGGAGATCAAGTATAACATCAACAAAAACTTTATCAGGTGTCGATTGTGACATGGACCATGAGTTATTAATAGCAGACATGAAGATAAAGATAAAAAAGACAGTTACAGGGTCAAGACCGCTCCGCTTTTATCTTACAAATATACCAGAACAATACGGTATAGAAGTGAAGAACCGTTTCGAAATCCTGATGGATGTACAGGAGGAGATGACACTAGATGAACTGGCTAAGCAGGCCAGAGATATCTTAATAACAACAGCTAAAGACATGGTTTCAGTAAAGAAAGGACAAAAGAAATGATGGATTAAAGCAAGCATACTAGAACAGATAAAACAACGTAGAGAAATGAAGACACAGTGGAAAGTGACAAACAACAACAAAGAGGAATATAAATCGTTAACAAAGGAAGTACGAAGAAATATAAGAAAATAAAAAAAAATACATACAAGATTGTTGTAAAAGAATAGAAGGACATCAGAAGTGTGAAAGAAATAGTGAAATTTTCAAAGAAATGAAGACATTAACGAGAAATGTCAATCCTAAGCTAAATGTAATTTGTAACTAGATGGGGAATAGGGGCAGAGGAAATTCTAGAAAGATGGAAGGAATGTATTAAACAATTGACTGTGAAAGCAGAAATCAACAGTGTGAATTATTATTGGAAGAAAAAGAACCCGAACTGACAATATAAGTTTTATGGGCAATAAAGAATCTGAAAAATGGTAAATCACCAGGATGTGATGAGATAACAGCTGAATTTATTAAAGCAGGAGAAAAGGAATGTGCAACAATCTATCATGCATTATGTAAAAAGACATGGCATTCAGGTATTTGGCCAAAAGAATGGAAAAGAACCGTATTCATACCACTGCCAAAAAAAGGGTAACCTGAAATTATGCACAAACTACAGAATTGTTGCCCTCATTAGTCATGCCAGTAAAACTCTGTTAAAAATCATAATTGGTAGACTTCGACAGAAAATAGAAGAAGAAGTCAACATGGTCCAAGCTGGTTTCAGGCAAGGAAGAGGATCAAGGGATCATATATTCAATATAAGATTAATAATAGAGAAATGCAGAGAGTTTAATGTGAATCTATATCTATCCTTTATAGACTACTCGAAGGCATTTTATTGTGTACAACACCAGAACCTTTGGGAAATAATGGAAAAAATGGGATTTCCAACACATTTGATACAATTAACATCACTGCTGTATCTAGACCAACAGGCAGCAGTAAGAATAAATGGTTAAACAACAACTTGGTTTGACATAAAACAAGGGGTCCATCATGGGTGCATATTGTCGCCTTACTTATTTAACTTGTATACTGAAAATATAATGAGGAATGTTAGAGAAGATGTAGACAGAGAATATTACGATGCCACAACAATTAGAGGTTATGAAATACCAGAGATTAGATATGCTGATGACACAGTATTACTGTCTACAACACACACAAAAAATGGAAAAACAATTATGTCAGTCCGTAAGAACAGCGAAAAGCAAAACCTCTATCTTAATGCGCAGAAAACAAAATTGATGACAACTGACAAAACAAACCAGGCAGCTGAAATAAATATCAGTGAGAAAAAATTGTAAGAAGTGGAGAGTTTTGAATATATTGGATCACTACTAATTAATAATGGAAATACAATGAGGGAAATTAAAAGGAGGACATCTATCGCTCTTCATAAAGTAAAACAACTGAAGAATCTGTGGAGAGGAACAGACAGAACTACAAAAATAAGATTGTTAAGGACATGCATCTTTCCCATTGCAACATATGCCTGTGGGCTTTTGAATTTAAATGCTACAGAAGAGTTCTTCAAATATCATGGACACAAAAAAGAACAAATATATCCATATTCATATCTTATCTTATCTTATCTTATCTTATCTTATATCCTTCCCGTGCCGTTAAACGTCACATAGTGGTCGCAGAGTAGTTCGCCAATTTTTCCTGTCTTCGGAGAGCCTTTCAACCTCATCAAGGGATTTTATGCTTATTAATTTGGCCTCTCTTAACAATGTCCTCTTTAGAGTTTCACGCGATTTGCCCCTTTTTCTTTGTCCTGTTGTATTCCACTTGATAGCTTGTTTTGGGACTATCCGATCATTTCTTCTCATCACGTGACCAACATATATCCATATCCTTTTCCTGATCACCCTTGAGACTGGTTGTTCAGTCATCTGTGTTATCTCTGCATTGTTCTTGAATTCGTTACACTTGATGCCGAATATTTTCCTTGTGCATTTGTTTTCAAAGGAGTCTAATTTCTTGTCTATTTCTTTAGTTGTTTTCCAGCTTTCGCATGCATAAATGGGGGTGGATATTACATTTGAATTGAATAGTGTTAACATGGTTTTTGTGCTTATAACTTTTGAATTCCATATGTTCTCAAGATTCATGAAGATTGATGCTGCCTTTGCAATTATGATCCTAACTTCCTTTCTAGTGTCACAATCCTGGTCTATGTAGGTGCCAAGGTATGCAAATTGATTGACTTCTTCAATATCTGTCCCTTCTATGTGTATTTTTCCATTTTGATTAATAGGAATTTTCATTATTTCTGTTTTTTTCCTTGTTAATTTCAAGTCCTATTTTGCTAGCCATTGAAGACATGCTATCTGTTTTTTTCTTGCATGGAATTAACATTATTACTGATAAGAGTTATGTCATCAGCAAAATCAAGATCTTCTAGTTGGGTCCCATGTACCCAGTCAATACCTGTGTTACCTGTGCAGCATTCCTTTCATTATGAAGTCTATTGTAATCCCAAAAAGTAAAGGAGACAGTATACATCCTTGTTTCACACCTGTTTCAATCTGGAACCATTCACTCATCCCTTCTTCTGTCTTGACTGCACAACCATATCCATTGTATAAGTCCTTAATGATGTTGACAATTTTAGATGGTATTCCATATAAAAAAACTGGAAGAAGTGGAGAGTTTTGAATATCTTGGATCACTACTAACTAATAATGGAGATACAATGAGGGAAATTAAAAGGAGGACATCTATTGCTCTTCAGAAAGTAAAACAAATAAAGAATCTGTGGAGAGGAGCAGACAGAATCACAAAAATAAGATTTTTAAGGGCATGCATCTTTCCCATCGCAACATATGCCTGTGAGACCTGGACACTTAACAAAACAGCTGAGAAACACATAAATGCCTTTGAATGTAAATGCTACAGAAGAGTTCTCCAAATATCGTGGACACAAAAAAGAACAAATATATCTATACTACAAGAGCTTAATATTGAAGAAGGCTGGCTAGTAAAGAGGATTAAAGAGAGAAAGCTTAAATATTTTGGACACATTAAACGTCATGATAATTTAGAGAAGACCGTATTGGAAGGATACATAATGGGAAAAAGAAAAAGAGGAAGACCGAAACGAAGATGGCTGCAAGACATCGTTAACGATCTGGAAATGGATGCAACAGCAGCAGGCCATCTTGCTCACAACCGAGAGGCCTACAGGAGTGCTGTTTGGGAGGTAAAGTTCCGCAAGGGACATGCAAAGGAATGAATTCCATATAGACTTAAAATTCTCCATAATGAATCTCTGTGTATGCTATCAAATGCCTTTTTAAAATCTATGAAGTTCAGTATTAATGGTTTCTGCTTTTCAATATGTTCTTCAAGTATTATTCTTAGAGTAAAGATCTGGTCGAGAAGCTTCTCACTTTTCGAAATCCTGCTTGTTCTTCTCTCATTGCAGTATCCGCTATATCTTTAAGTCTATTCAAAATGACCTTGCAAAATACTTTTGACACAACTGATATTAAGGTTACTCCTCTCCAACTGTTACAGTCTTTACGCTTGAAAAATAAAGATTATTCATGCATTCACTCATTCATACAGTCATTAAGGTTGCCTTTTTTTGGTATTTTAACAATGATTCCTTTTTTCCAATTAGAAAGGACCTTCTCCTCTTTCCAAATCTTGTTAAACATTCTCTATAGTTGTCTCATATTGTCACTATTGATAGCTTTTAACATTTCGGGTGTTATTTCATCTTCACCTGCAGCTTTGTTGTTAGCCATTAAATTCACTGCTGTTTCAATTTCATGCAATTTAATTTAATCTAGGTTGACATTTAGTTGTGGGGCTGGTAAGTCAGTTTCAAGGTTTAACAACAACTGTTTTAGGTGTGGTCTATTAAGTATTTCTTGGAAGTGTTCAGCCCATCTTTGCTTTTGGTCTTTATTTGATGTTAATAGGATATCCATATTACAAGAACTTAATGTTGAAGAAGGCTGGCTAGTAGAGAGGATTAAACAAAGAAAACGTAAGTATTTTGGACACATTAAACGTCCTGATAATCTAGAGAAGGCCGTCTTGGAAGGGTACATAACGGAAAAAAAGAAAGAGAGGAAGATCAAGGCGAAGATGTCTGCAAGACATCGGTGGTGATCTGCAAATGAATGCATCAGCAGCAGAGCGTCTTGCTCACATCCGATAGGTCTAAAGGAGTGCTGTTAGGGAGCCAAAGTTATGCAAGGGACATGCAAATGAATGAATGAATATATATATATATATATATATATATATATATATATATATATATATGGATGCATCAGCAGCAGGCCATCTTGCTCACAACCGAGAGGCCTACAGGAGTGCTGTTGGGGAGGCAAAGTTCCGCAGGGGACATGCAAATGAATGAATAATATATATATATATATACACACATGAAACATTTTAAAAATAAATTTGCAAACAAATAAACTACATAAGGGGTCATGATTATTCTTATGCAGAGAGAGAGAGAGAGAGAGAGAGAGAGAGAGAGAGAGAGAAACTCTTCAATTTTAAAAAAAATTAAGCCCTCGTGCAGAGCTCCCGTGATGTGCCGCTAGGAGGCAGCAGTTGCAAATATGGCGTTCAGTAAACATGAGCAGTCATTTTGTGTTTTGGATTACACAAGAAGGTCGTCCGTTGTGACTGTGCAGTGACGATTTCGAGCAGAATTCCAGAAGGCAGCACCTGTTTTCAACAGTGTCGAGAAGTGGTATGCGAAATTCTGGGATGAAGGCTGTCTGTGCACAGCTCCTCGGCAGGGACGTCCAGGACCAAGCGAAGAAACTGTGAATCGTGTTAGAGAAGCTTACCAGCTGAAATGTTTCACGGACTTACGAATAACCCTGTGTTCACGCATCTTAGAACCGGCACATGACTTAAGAATATAAGTGTCTTCATTGTAACGGTATTACAAGTGTCTATTTTAATGGGTATTACATGAGTATTTTCTTTCTTTCTTTCTAATTCTGTGTACGTGCGCTTGTATGCTTATATTCGCATACCCCCCCCCCCCTCTTCCACACTCACACACACATAGAAGGATACCACATCTCCCACAAACTGACTATTAGGTTTTGAACTTTTTTCTATGCTCCCATACTCCACCGTGACTGCCCGTCACTCCCGGGCGAAGTGAGTGTCTGATTACGGCGACGTATGTTTCTTTGATCTCTTTATCCATGACCGACTCCCATGCTTTAGTTACGCTTCACTGAACGTTCAGACCTACTCATAAACATAAACTTTCTTAACTCTCTGCTCATGAAGCATGACTTGGCCAAATCCTATATCTGTATACGTGAGCTGCACGTGATATAGTTTTCCTTCCTCTACTGAAATAATCCATTATACCACGTATATATATATATATATATATATATATATATATATATATATATATATGCAGGGTATGACAAGGTATTTTTTTCTGAGGCAATTTTCTAGCAAACAAAGCGGAAAATTTATATTTTGATAAGGAAACCTCGTGCAGGACGTCACAGGGGGGCTCAACCCACTTTGCTTTGATCAACAACCCGTGTCCTTACACTCTGTTACACTCTCAAAATGGTTTGAAAACCAGTGCAACAAATAAGCAAACAGCATGTCTGCCCCAGGTTTCTGCTTCGAAGACAGTGTTTGTTTGTTGCTTTCCTGAGACACTGTTTGTATGTTGCTTTCCTGACAAACTGTTTCTTGTTTCTGAGACAGTGTTTGTTTGTTGCTTTCCTGAGACATTATTTGCATGTTGCTTTCCTGAGACACTGTTTGCATGTTGCTTTCCTGAGACACTGTTTACATGTTGCTTTCCTGAGACACTGTTTACATGTTGCTTTCCTGAGACACTTTTTGTATGTTGCTTTCCTGAGACACTGTTTACATGTTGCTTTCCTGAGACACTGTTTACATGTTGCTTTCCTGAGACACTTTTTGTATGTTGCTTTCCTGAGACACTGTTTACATGTTGCTTTCCTGAGACACTGTTTGTATGTTGCTTTCCTGAGACACAGTTTCTTATTTCTTTCATGAGACATTATTTGCATGTTGCTTTCCTGAGACACTGTTTACATGTTGCTTTCCTGAGACACTGTTTGCATGTTGCTTTCCTGAGACACTGTTTACATGTTGCTTTCCTGAGACACTGTTTGCATGTTGCTTTCCTGAGACACTGTGTGCATGTTGCTTTCCTGAGGCATTGTTTGTATGTTGCTTTCCTGAGACACTATTTGCATGTTGCTTTCCTGAGACACTGTTTCTTGTTCCTCTCCTGACCTGACAAACTGCTGAACCTGGAAGTCTTAGAAACTTCAACTAAAAGTCACATTGAGCCATAAGATTATTAGTCAGTTTCAATTATAAGATATCACAATTCACCTCTGATCATGGATGTCATAAGTCACATTTTGTCTTAAGCCACCTCTAAGATGTCGTAAATCACCTCTAGACAAAAAATACCATAAGTCATCTTTAGTCACAAGATGTCACAAAAGTTCAGCTAGGAGGATAAAAGAGAATACATAGACAATATGGCGAAAGAGGTAGAAAAAGCAGCAAAAACAGGAGACAGCAAAACTTTATATAATATGCAAAAGAGGCTAACGGGCACTATTACATCTAAAGAAAGACCAATCCTTAGCAAAACTGGAACCCTATTAACATCAAGTAAAGACTAAAAGCAAAGATGGGCTGGGCACTTCCAAGAAATGCTTAATTGACCACACCCAAAAGAATTGTTAAACCTTGAAACCGACTTACCAACTTAACAATTAAATGTCAACCTAGATGAAATTACATTGCATGAAATTGAAACTGCTGTGAATTTAACGGCTCACAACAAAGCTGCAGGTGAAGATGAAATAACACCCGAAATGTTAAAAGCTATCAATAATGACAACATGAGACAACTACAGAGAATGTTTAATAAAGATTTGGAAAGAAGAAAAGGTCCTTTCTAAATGGAAAAAAGGAATCATTGTTAAAATATCAAAAAAAGGCAACCTTAGTGACTGTAACAATTGGAGAGGAGTAATATCACTTGTGTAAAAAGTATTTTGCAAGGTCATTTTGAATAGACTTAAAGATATAGCGGATACCGCAATGAGAGAAGAACAAGCAGGATTTCGAAAAGGGAGAAGCTGTCTCGACCAGATCTTTACTCTAAGAATAATACTTGAAGAACATATTGAAAACCATAAACCATTAATGCTGAACTTCATAGACTTTACTAATACATTTGATAGCATACACAGAGATTCATTGTGGAGAATTTTAAGTTTATATGGAATACCATCTAATATTGTCAACATCATTAAGGACTTCTACAACGGATATGTTTGTGTAGTCAAAACAGAAGAAGGGATGAGTGAATGGTTCCAGATTGAAACAGGCGTGAAACAAGGATGTATACTGTCTCCTTTGCTTTTTGGGATTACAATAGACTTCATAATAAAAAAAATACTGCACAGGTAACACAGGTATTGACTGGGTACATGGGACCCAACTAGAAGATCTTGATTTTCCTGATGACATAACTCTTATCAGTAACAATGTGAATTCCATGCAAGAAAAAACAGATATCCTGTCTTCACTGGCTAGCAAAATTAACAAGGACAAAACAAAAATAATGAAACTTCCCATTAATCAAAATGGAAAAATACAGGTAGAAGGGACAGATATTGAAGAAGTCAACCAATTTGCATACCTTAGCAGCTACATAGAACAGGATGGTGACATCAGAAAGGACGTTAGAATTAGAATTGCAAAAGCAGCATCGATTTTGAAGAATCTTGAGAAAATATGGCAATCAAAAGTTATAAGCACAAAAACCAAGTTAAGAATGTTCAATTCAAATGTAATATCCACCCTCATTTATGCATGCGAAAGCTGGAAAACAACTAAAGAAACAGACAAGAAATTAGACTCTTTTGAAAACAAATGCCTAAAGAAAATATTCGGCTTCAAGTGGAAAGAATTCAAGAAAAATACAGAGATAAGACAGATGATTGAACAACAACCAATTTCATGGGTGATCAGGAAAAAGAGATGGACATATGTTGGTCACGTGATGAGAAGAAACAGTCAGAGAATCCCAAAACAAGCTATCAAGTGGAACACAACAGGCCAAAGAAAAAGAAGTAGACCACGTGAAACTCTGAAGAGGACAATGTTAAGAGAGGCCAATTAATAGGCACAAAATCCCTTGATGAGGTTGAAAGACTCGCCGAAGACAGGAAAAATTGGCAAACTACCTTGCGACCCCTATGTGACGTTTAACGGCACGGGAAGGATATAAGATATAAGATAAGATGTCTAGGTTTTTACTTTTATGTCTAATTTGACACCTTTATGTCTAAATTTACACTTTTATGTCTAATTTGACACCTTTATATCTAAGTGTACACTTGTTATGTCTAGTTTTACAACTTTATGTCTAAGTTTACACTTTTATGTCTAATTTCACACCTTTCCTCATGAAAAATTTCTTAATTTCTTACCTCTTGTCAAGAATGTGTTGTTTTTCACGGATATAAATCTCTAAACACAAACAAGCTTCTCATTATAAATGTTATTTTTGAAGATTAATTTTTTTGTCCACTCGTACTAATTGCAAGCTTAGAGGAGAAAGATCTTGAATGAGATGATAAAACAGTTGTTGATGTTTGATGTATTTTAGTTCTCTAAAACCTGCAGATTTTATTCATTTATAGTTTTGCCGATATCTTTACACTGTGTGTAGCTTATTATCACAATGTACTTTTCAGTAAAGTGATACGTGACACAAAATGCTACAACATCAACGCATTCTTGACGTAGTCTGAGATATGCTATATGTGCTCTAGTTCTTCACGTAGTCTGAGATATGCTGTATTTAGTCTAATTCTTGACGTAGTCTGAGATATGCTGTATTTAGTCTAATTCTTGACGTAGTCTGAAATATGTTGTCTGTGTCCTCTAATTCTTGAAGTAGGCTGAGAAATGCTGTATGTACTCTAATTCTTGACGTAGTCTGAGATATGCTGTATGTACTCTAATTCTTGACGTAGTCTGAGATATGCTGTGTACTCTAATTCTGACCAAGTGCTAATAAATTATGGAAAAAAAACGCTACTAAGAAATGCATTAGAAAATATTTCACACAATATGCAAGCACTAATTGTTGATAATGAATAATTCTATTTCGTACAGATTTAGCCTTCTCTTTCAGACTTTGAAATCTGAGAAATTGTCCTCACGGAATTCCATACTCAGCGAGAACAGATCGCTGTACAGAGCACGTCTGCGGTGACATTTGAAGCGGCCAACGGACCTGGAAAAACGCAATACTAGAAAAAATGTTACGAGAACATCAAACCCTCGTTGAGGATACCGGCGACAATTAGGTTATTGTTAAAAGAAAAGGTTAATCTAACATTTATACTGAGAGAAAATTGATAGTATAAAATTTTTCGTGAGTTGATTTTACTTGTTATCATTGCAAAATCTTTATTTATTGGCTATTTATGACGTGGGCCAGGTCAGTTTTGTAACTTTGAAGTCTAAAATATGGTTTTTAAACTTCTTAATGCACAGAACTAATATTCTCGGCAACGTGAGGTATGTGAAGACAAGTTATATACTTCAAAAAGAGGTATTTTGTGTTCTTCGTTTAGAGTTTTTTTTTTTAGTAGTCTACACACGAACAGCCTTGATATACGTTGTTCAGTGAGCTGTCATGTTTAGATGTAGGAGTAAAGTTATACTTGACAGTTTCACAATACTGGTGTCTTATTATCACATTCTTGCAGTAGTAGTAGTAGTAGTAGTAGTAGTAGTAGTAGTAGTAGTGTGGTGGTGGTGGTGGTGGTGGTAGTAGTAGTAGTAGTAGTAGTAGTAGTAGTAATGGTAGTAGTGAAAGTAATAGCAGTAGTAAAATTAGTAGTAGTATTAGTAGTAATGGTGGTGGTGATGGTGGTAGTAGTAGTAGTAGTATTAGTAGTAGTAGTAGTAGCAGTAGTAGTAGTATTAATAGTAGTAGTAGTAGTAGCAGTAGTAGTAGTAGTAGTAGTAGTAGTAGTGTGGTGGTGGTAGTAGTAGTAGTAGTGAAAGTAATATCAGTAGTAAAATTAGTAGTAGTAGTAGTAGTAGTAGTCGTGGTGGTGGTGGTGGCGGTGATGGTGGTGGTAGTAGTAATAGTAGTAGTAGTATTAGTAGTAGTAGTGGTGGTAGTAGTGAAAGTAATAGCAGTAGTAAAAGTAGTAGTAGTAGTAGTAGTAGTAGTGTTGTTGGTGGTGGTGGTAGTAGTAGTGGTGGTAATGGTAGTAGTGAAAGTAATAACAGTAGTAGTAGTAGTAGTAGTAGTAGTAGTAGTAGTAGTAAATACAGTAGAAGACATAGCTGTAGTAATAGTAGACGAAGTTATAGTAGTAGTAGTAGTAGCAGTAGTAGTAGTAGTAGTAGTAGTAGTAGTAATAGTGGCAGTAGTAACAGTAGTAGTAGTTGTAGGTGTTATATATTAGTATTAGTAGCTATAGTAGTAGTAGTAGCATTAGTAGTAGCATTAGTAGTAGCAGAAGTGACAGTAGAAGTAGTAGCAGTGTTTGTAGTAACAGTAAAAGTAGTAGTAGAAGTAATAACAGTAGACGCGGTAGTAGTTGTAGTAGTAATATTAGTAGTGGTTGTTTGTTATTGTAGTAGTAGTAGTAGTAGTAGTAGTAGTAGTAGTAGTAGTAGTAGTAGTAGTAGTAGTAGTAATGGAAGCCTTGAACAAGCACTGTGATCATACAGCAGTCATGTAACTTTAAAGTTAGACCCGTCTTTAACTGGATACTGCTTCCTGTTACTTTGCTTTCTCTATACGTTGCTGAGGTTTATCTCCCCTGTCCGACCTGATCTTTCCGGACGAATCCAACTGGAGATAGTCTGCAGCACAATCTCTCCAGACGTTTCAGTAAAATCCAGCGCTGTAATATCTCTTTAAAGCACATTTTTAACCGTAACTATGGACATTTAGCTTTTCTCTTCACAATACGAAAGTCGGAAAAATATGATCAAAGATATATTCTAGATGTCTTAGTATATCTTTGTTGAAAGTGGCATATTCTAGATGTCTTAGTGCATCTTTGTTGTATATGACATATTCTAGATGTCTTATTGCATCTTTGTTGTATGTGACATATTCTACATGTTTTAGTACATCTTTGTTGTATGTGACATATTCTACATGTTTTAGTACATCTTTGTTGTATGTGACATATTCTACATGTCTTAGTGCATCTTTGTTGTATGTGACATATTCTAGATGTTTTAACGCATCTTTGTTGTATGTGACATATTCTACATGTTTTATTGCATCTTTGTTGTATGTGACATATTCTACATGTCTTATTGCATCTTTGTTGTATGTGACATATTCTAGATGTCTTAGTGCATTTTTGTTGTATGTGACATATTCTACATGTCTTATTGCATCTTTGTTGTATGTGACATATTCTACATGTCTTAGTGCATCTTTGTTGTATGTGACATATTCTACATGTTTTAGCGCATCTTTGTTGTATGTGACATATTGAACTTTTGATCTCTTGATAGCCAGTCTGATAATATCATACATATTTTCCAGAGTTTAGTGTTTATATTCTAAACTCTACTGCAGTGATTCTCAAAACTGCAAATTGTAACACGCTTGGTAACACAGATTTCTGTCGCGGTATAACTGCCTTCTTACCACTGGATTCTCGTGCAGCTAGCAATATATTTTTGGCATTTTCAAAGAAACTTCATTATTGACTTTACTACAAAAGTTTTTCTTCTGCCTTCTTGTGACGGAAAGATCAGACGGGCGAAGAAGTAAAAGTCGACTATCGTGAGACCAAATATCGTCTGTTACGTGCTTTCATCTGGTGCCTAAATCCAAAAAGCTAAAATAATACAGGGGGAATGAGAGAAGCGAAGGATGACTACCTGCAACTGGAGCTATGCTAGCACAGAATTAACCAGATACTGAGTGGAGTACTAGTATTTCTTCCTGGTTTTTTTTTAAGGTGACGAAATTTCCTGGCACATTTCCAAAATTACGCGCCACACTAAAGTGCCACAGGACACTAAAGTGTCAGAGGTCACTAAAGTGCCACAGAACACTAAAATGCCACAGAACACTAAAATGCCACAGGACACTAAAGTGCCACAAAACACTAAAGTGCTACAGCATATTAAAGTGCCACAGAACACTAAAGTCCTTGCTTTACAGAATGTAAATGACGACCTGAAAAAATCCTAATACATGGAAGGAAAAACTTCTTTACGTATAGAGACAGGCATGAGAGAGATGGATGGATGTATCTGATGTTGCTCCAGTCAGGCAGTAACTCCCAGTGGTTTGATTACCTCCCATGATAGGGTCTCCAAATATCTGAGTCAAACCATGGTAGTATTTCAGCTGCTGCGTTGGCTCCCCTCTTTAACCAGAACAGAGAGATACTCTATGTTAGCTTTGTAGGTGACTTTTCTGAAACTGTGATCTTTCACGGAATCCGTCGTGAAGATCTTGATAAGTCTGCTTGAAACTGGACGAAGTGCGAGCTGGAATGAAATTCTTTCATTTCCTGAATCAGTCAAAAAAATCAAGCGTCTTTGTAGGCTCCATCGTCAAATCAAAACGTTGATCACTGCCATACTGAAACAGCACAACATCCTGTCTGAAGGAATCATGCTTCATAGTCTTCCATAACAGCAATTTTCGTTGTGACTAGTTTTTCCACCATGTTTTTATTGGTATTTTCGATATCTGAAACCATCGTGAGTTGTCTTTTTTATACGCTGCTATTTCTGCTATTATTATTACAAAAATATTGTTACATCTGTGACTGTTATATGACAGTTATACGACTGTTTTATGACCTGCTATGACATCAGTGTCGTTCCTGCTGACGAAGACGTGAAGCAATAATTAACAGTATTACTGCACTTCGTTGATACAAAAAGCGGGCAGGCCACCAACAGATTTCTCACGTTCTGAAGCACTTTAGAATCGATGGCCCGTGATTACTTACTTCCTAACTGCCAGAAGTGTAGTGATTCTATTGTAATGTGAAATGTTGCCTTGATGGAGGGTTAATGTCTTACCCTATTTATCTTTCTATTTTCTGGAAAACAATTTGAATTCTAGAAATTAGCAGTATAAAATCTCTCTCAGATTCCGGCTGTCTAAAATAAATACGTTTGATGGTTTCATCTTTCTTCATGTGTTAGTTTCATAACTTATTATTATTATTCCTGTTGTTATTTTTGGTGCTGCTGTTGTTATTGTTATTGCTATTGTTATTGTGGTTGTTGTTGATGTTGCTATTGTTATTCTTATTGTTGTTATTGTGTTATTGACTGTTGTTGTTATTGCCGTTGTTACTATTGTTATTGTTGCTACCGCTAGTTGTTGCTATTGTTAGTGTTGTTGTTGGTGCTATTGTTGTTTCTGTTGCTGTTGTTATTGTTGCTGCTGTTGTTGCTATTGTTATTGTTGTTGTTATTGTTGCTGTTGCCATTTTTGTTGTTGTTATTGTTATTGTTGTTTTTGTTGATATTGTTGTTGTTGCTATTGTTGTTGTTCTTATTGCCGTTTTTGTTGTTGTTATTGTTATTGTTGTTTTTTGCTATTGTTTTTGTTATTGTTGTTATTGTTCATATTGTTGTTGTTGCTATTTTTGTTATTTTTTGCAGTTGTTGTTACTGCTTTTTTTGCTATTGTTGTTTCTGTTGTTATTGATACTTTTGCTTATATTTTTGTGTTGTAGTTGTTATTGTTGTTGTTTTTGTTGTTATTACTGTTATTGTTGTTTTTTGCCTGTGTTTGTTTTTGCTATTGTTGTTATAGATTTTTGTTGATATTGTTGTTATTGTTATTGTTGCTATTGTTGTTTTTGTTGTTGTTATTTTTGTTTTTGTTTTTGTTATTGTTGTTTTTTGCTATTGTTATTGTTGTTAATATTGTTGTTATTATTATTTTTTTGTTACTGTTTTTGCTATTGTTAATGCAGTTGCTAGTGTTGTTTTCGCTGATATTGCTGTTGTTGTTATTAGTTTTGTTGTCATTGTTATTGTTTTTTTATATTGTTTCTAGCTATTGTTGTTATTGCTGTTTTTGTCAATATTGGTGTTGTTGCTGTTTTGGTGTTGTTATTGCTGTTTTTGTTGATATTGGTGTTGTTGCTATTTTTACTGTTGTTATTGTTGCTGTTTACGTTGTTTCTGTTGATAATTGCTGTTGTTGCTATTGTTGATGTTGTTGTTGATACCATTGTTGAAATATTTGGTTGTAGGAGACTGTTTAAAGGATATTTAACTTTAATATCTTGTCTGTACTTGAAGATTTTTGTTTAATTAAATTCTGTTTCCTAAATTTTGTTGGTGTGACTTTTCTCTTCCAAGCTTCTGCTACTGTTATTTATGAAAAAATCTTCTCTGTTTTAACAAAAATTAACCTTTGCTTTTTTTTCTTCTTTTAAAATTTACCTATCCTTCTTTAAACTGTTTTTTTTAATTACCTGTTTTTTGGGAGTGAATCTTGTGCTGGAGTGGAAGGGAGTCGGATTAAGCAGTTTTACTTCACTTTTTTTGTATTGTTTTATTTCCGGCCTGGCCGATGCCACGTGTGCCACTTTGAATGTGGTCGATGTGAATGACTGCAGCTATCACTCTAGGACTGATTCAATAATAAGTTCATAGTCATTATGTTACTGTCAACGGAAAGATATGTACCTTCCACAACCATTCTATGATGTGAGAATGGGCAATTTTACTACTAAATGCAAAAATTGAAGAGAAAAGTTATTTTTCTCGATTATCAAACTAAACAAGTCGGTAATCAAGACATTGTTATCGATTACAGGATCTTCCTGGACAGCCGTGTTGATTAATATGTGATTAATGATTAAATCAATATCTGAACAGTCAGACTGTTTGTAGGTTTGGTTAAGTAACCAGAATGAGAATGAAACTTATCTTTGATAAGAAACTCATATCCCAGCATGAAATGTTTCTCATGGAATCGCTCTATTTTACATTTATCATTTCCATGCGGAAAAAGGACTGTTTCTCATTTCCGTGCGGTAAAAGGACTGTTTCTCATTTCCGTGCTGTAAAAGGACTGTTTCTCATTTTCCTTACAAACATCCATCTCGTGGTGGAACTTGAAATCCTGAACGTCAAATTCTTGCACCTGGAGTTTTGCACATAGGAGGTCTGGCAATGTTGTTTTCAATCTGTCCAATCGTGTCAATCTAAGTTTGCTCTCCCTCTGTCATATCGTGTCAATCCAAGCTTGTTTTCTCTCTGTCATATCGTGTCAAGCGAAGTTTGTTTTCTCTCTGTCATATCGTGTCAATCCAAGCTTGTTTTCTCTCTGTCATATCGTGTCAATCCAAGCTTGTTTTCTCTCTGTCATATCGTGTCAAGCGAAGTTTGTTTTCCCACTGTCGTACTATGTCATTCCAAGCTTGTTTTCACTCTATCGTACTATGTCATTCCAAGCTTGTTTCTCCTCTGTCGTATTATATCAATTCAAGCTTGTTTTCCGTCTGTCGTATAATGCCATTACAAGTGTGTTTTCCATCTGTCGTATTATATCAGTCCAAGCTTACTTTCCCGCTGTCATATCGTGTCAACCAAGCTTGTTTCCCTCTGTCGTAACGTATTATTCCAAGCTTGTTTCCCTCTGTCGTAACGTATTATTCCAAGCTTGTTTCCCTCTGTCGTAACGTATTATTCCAAGCTTGTTTCCCTCTGTCGTAACGTATTATTCTAAGCTTGTTTCCCTCTGTCGTATCGTGTAATTCCAAGCTTGTTTCCCTCTGTCGTATCGTGTAATTCCAAGCTTGTTTCCCTCTGTCGTATCGTGTAATTCCAAGCTTGTTTCCCTCTGTCGTATCGTGTAATTCCAAGCTTGTTTTCCCTCTGTCGTAACGTATTATTCCAAGCTTGTTTCCCTCTGTCGTAACGTATTATTCCAAGCTTGTTTCCCTCTGTCGTAACGTATTATTCCAAGCTTGTTTCCCTCTGTCGTATCGTGTCAGTACAAGCTTATTTTCCCTCTGTTGTATCGCTATGCTTTTCGTTTCTGGCTGTTGGTTTCTGTCTGGCTGGAAGCTTTCATTAGAGCTTTCTTTTCTCATTTATTTTTTTTTTGGTTCTCAGTTGACGGTTGATAAGCTCACCATCTTTTGTAAGTTCAAAGGACATTTGATCAAGCAGGGGCTGTGTGTGTGCGGGGGCGGGGAAGGAGGTTGTGAGTGGGCGGAGTTACATTTTAACTGTAAATTTTAATTAGTAGACTCAGTCGTGGTATATTTAACTTTACTTACAGACTGCGTCAATCAGGTCTGCTTGTTGTACATCTGTACAGATAGGTCTGTTTACTGTACATCTGTACAGACAGGTCTGCTTGTTGTACATATGTACAGACGGGTCTGCTTGTTGTACATCTGTACAAATAGGTCTGTTTACTGTACATCTGTACAGACAGGTCTGCTTGTTGTACATATGTACAGACGGGTCTGCTTGTTGTGCATCTGTACAGAGTGAGTCTTTCTTCAGAATATCAACATTTCGACAAAGATAACTAAAAATTCTTGGTTTTTCCGAACATTCGACGATCAAAGTTGAGAACAGGAATAATGTAGGAAGATTTAGACTTCCTGGCACAATTAATATGATTCCTGTGATAAGTCCTTAAAATGCAGAACTGTCCCATATAGTTCGGGACAGTTGATCACTTTACGGTAGAAATTTTGTTGCGTTCCAGGCAGAAATTATGTTAGAATTACATCGGAGACAGAAGGATACCCAGACAGACGTATAGAAATACAGACAGACAGGCAGACAGAGAGAGACATACAGGCATACAGAGAGAGACATACAGGCAGACAGAGAGAAACAAACAGATAGGGAAACATACAGTCAGACAGATAAGGAGATTGATTAATTGATTGATTGATTGATTGACTGATCGATCTTTATTTCCAAACGGTTAAGAATTGGATAACCTAGCCCCCTCTGACATTCTACCCTTCATCATACAACTTTCACTTTGCTCCAGACATTCTACAAATATGCTGCTGATATAATCAGCATAACTAACATTGAAAAGCTGAGAGACACAAAATTAAAAATAAAGTATAACATTCACTTTTCACTCTTATCCACGCACGCAATACAGAAAGTAACTGCGTAAGTATATAAATAACTTCAGAAAGTAACTACTTGCATACACAAATGACTACAGGAAGTAATTAAATACATCTAGAAGTGACTACAGAAATTAATTACGTACATATATAAATGACTACAGAAAGTAACTATATACATATAAAAGACTATCTATCAAACAGAATGTTGGTACTATTCATAATAAACAATAGAGAGAGAGAGAGAGAGAGACGGAGACAGAAAGCAAGTCAGATAGATAGATAGATAGATAGATAGATAGATAGATAGATAGATAGATAGATAGATAGATAGATAGATAGATAGATAGATTAGATAGATAGATAGATAGATAGATAGATAGATAGATAGATAGATAGATAGATAGATAGATAGATAGATAGATAGATAGATAGATAGATAGATAGATAGATAAATAGATAGATAGATAGATAGATAGGTAGGCAGACAGATAGATAGATGGAATGAATGAATGAATAACCTTTATTTTTCAAGGGTAAAGAATTGGGCATGCAGGCCCGTCTTACATTCTACCCTTCATCACTCCATCTTTCATTCTTCCCACACACTTGATTTAGTACAAAAATACAAATTAAATTAGGAAAAAACATATCAAAAGAGTGTAAGATTTAAATACTACATTCAAAGTAAAAGAGAAGAAGTAATTAACCTAATAAAATAGCACTCACGCACACATACATACGCAGACATATACATAAACAAAAATACATTGTAAATACAGATCTTCTAACATATGTTTTTTTAACAGACATTAAAATAATGTCTAACAATATCTAACAAGTTGCTTTTCTAACTATGTCATTTTAGTACTTGATGGTTGGCGAGTCACGTGTTGAGAGAGTGCTGGTTATTTTATGGAGGCATATAATTACAAGCAAGTAAATAATGAAACAGGTTTGAGTTAAAGGATGAAGTATTACCAATGGATTTTAAATGGTAGGGGAGGGTGTTCCAGAGCTGTACTGCAGAGTATGCAAGGCTTTTCTTGTACAGATCAATCCTGGGTTTAGGAAGAAGACAGTTTTTTAAACGCTGGCTATGTTTAGTGTTATACGTAAACAGTGACCACAAGTAAGGCGGAGCATTGTGCGACAGAATTCTCTGAACAAACTTTGTTAAAAATGATTCTATTTTTGAGGGGTAGAATTCTGAGTTGTTTGTGTTGATATACAGTCTGTACTGGGTGTTTGTCACAAATAAGGTTTAATGGTCGCTTGTGAAGTGAATGGAGACTTTTTGTGTTTGAGACTGAGCATCCATCTCAGATTGTGGAACAGTAATCTAAGTGTGTTTGTATGTGTGATATGTAGTATATCTTTCTTGTGTCTTTGTCGATAAAGTGTTTAATTTTGGCTAATTGGTAAACTTTCTGTGCAATCAAGTTTGTTAGGTTATGTATGTGAGAATTCCAAGTTAAATGCTGATCAATGATGAGTCCTAGTGTTTTATGTTCATGAACATTTTCTATTGCCTTAGTCCCACCACAAAGCTGTAGAGAAGTTTTTGTTGCATTCTGCAGTTTCTGTCTTGTAGTGATGAGCATGGATTTTGTTTTGTTGGTGTTTATCAACATACCATTTTTATTACTCCATTTAATCAAACTGTCTATATCATTTTGGAGCGTTGTCTGTAGGTTATTGATGTCATATTCACTATTGTAAACAGTACAGTCGTCAGCGAAAAGATCACATGAAGAGTGCTTTAAATGTAGTGGTAGGTCGTTAATATAGGTAGCAAAGAGAAGAGGACCAAGAATGGAGCCTTGAGGAATATCGGTATCAACCACAGACGAGCCAGATATTTTGTTTCTAAAGCAAACTACTTGTTTTCTACCTGAGAGAAAAGATGTAATACATTTTCTTAGGTCAGGGTGTAATCTATAGCCTTCCAGCTTTTTTGCAAGAATTTCATGATCAATCATATCGAAGGCTTTCTTGAAATCAATAAAAATAGACAGACAGACAGACAGACAGACAGACAGACAGACAGACAGATAGACAGACAGACAGACAGACAGATAGACAGACAGACAGACAGACAGACAGATAGATAGATAGATAGATAGATAGATAGATAGATAGATAGATAGATAGATAGATAGATAGATAGATAGATAGATAGATAGATAGATAGATAGAAAGGGTTAAGAATCGGGCGCCTAGGCCCTATGATATTCTGCGCTTTATCATCCAAATTTCACTCTGTTCCAGTCATTCTACAAATATGCTGCTCATATAACAAATATAATTAACAATAAAGTAACTACATACACATAAAAATGACTACCTACATACACATATAAATGACTAACTACATATACATATAAATGACTAAGTACAGACACATATAAATGACTAAATACAGACACATATAAATGACTAACTTCAGACACATATAAATGACTATCTACTAAATAAAAATTTCATTCATTCATTTCATTAATTTGCATGTCCCTTGCGGAACTTTGCCTCCCACACAGCACTCCTGTAGGCCTCTCGGTTGTGAGCAAGATGACCTGCTGCTGTTGCATCCATTTCCAGATCGTCAACGATGCCTTGCAGCCATCTTCGTTTTGGTCTTCCTCTTTTTCTTTTTCCCATTATGTATCCTTCCAATACGGTCTTCTCTAAATTATCATGACGTTTAATGTGTCCAAAATATTTACGTTTTCTCTCTTTAATCCTCTTTACTAGCCAGCCTTCTTCAATATTAAGCTCTTGTAGTATAGATATATTTGTTCTTTTTTGTGTCCACGATATTTGGAGAACTCTTCTGTAGCATTTACATTCAAAGACATTTATGTGTTTCTCAGCTGTTTTGTTAAGTGTCCAGGTCTCACAGGCATATGTTGCGATGGGAAAGATGCATGCCCTTAAAAATCTTATTTTTGTGGTTCTGTCTGCTCCTCTCCACAGATTATTTATTTGTTTTACTTTCTGAAGAGCGATAGATGTCCTCCTTTTAATTTCCCTCATTGTATCTCCATTATTAGTTAGTAGCGATCCAAGATATTCAAAACTCTCCACTTCTTCCAGTTTTTCCTCATTGATACGTATTTCAGTTGCCTTGTTTGTTTTGTCAGTTGTCATCACTTTAGTTTTCTTTGCATTAAGATAGAGGTTCTGCTCTTCGCTGTTCTTGCGGACTGACATAATTAGTTTTTCCATTCCTTTTTGTGTTGTGGACAGTAATACTGTGTCATCAGCATATCTAATCTCTGGTATTTCATAACCTCCAACTGTTATGGCATTGTAATATTCTTTGTCTACATCTTCTCTAACATTCCTCATTATATTTTCAATATACAAGTTAAATAAGTAGGGTGACAATATGCACCCCTGACGGACCCCTTGTTTTATGTCAAACCAAGTTGTTGTTTCACCATTTATTCTTACTGCTGCTTGTTGGTCTAGATAATAAACAATTAACTGATTTTGATGTCTGTAAGAGCAGACTAAAATAACTCTTTAAGTTTTACAATTCGTGGAGGCATATAGTAGACATCAAACAGATATAAGAAAAGTTTGTAATTGTAGGAAGGAGTATAGTTTACATTTTTATACAGGGTGGGAGGGTATTCCAAAAATGAGTAGCAGAATAAGTAAAGCTTTTCTTCTAAAGGTCAATTCTAGGTTTCTGAAGACATATGTTGTTCAAGCGTTGGCTGTACTTTAGGCTAAATTTAAACAGGTTCCATAGATAAAGCGGGGCATGCCGTGAAAGAATTTGATGTACTAACTTGGCTTTGTTGAAGAGGAACCTGTTCTTAAGAGGCAGTATTTTGATACGTTTGTGCTGGTTAGTTGTTTGTGCTTGATCTTTGTCACTAATAAGCTTTATTGCTCGCTTTTGGAGTGAGCAAAGCCTCTTTGTATTTGACACTGAGTAACCATCCAAGATTGTTGAGGAATAGTCTAAATGTGTTTGTATATGAGATATGTAGTATGTTTTCCTTGTGTCTTGATCGATGAAGTGCTTAATTCTGGCTAACTGGTATACTTTCTGCGTGATAAGTTTTGTTAGACCTTGCACATGAGAGTTCCAGGTCAGATGTTGGTCAATAATTAGACCTGGTGTTTTGTGCTCGCTAACGTTTTCTGTCTGTGATGTTTCTGTACAGAGCCGAAGTGTTGTTTTTGTTGTGTTTTGTAGTTTCTATCTTGTTTCTATGAGCACTGATTTTGTTTTATCAGTATTATTATTCTAATCATGCCATTGTTATTGTTCCATTTAATTAGATTGTTTAACTCGACCTAAAGAGTTGATTCTCGATTAATACAATCATAGTCACTGTTGTAGACTGTGCAATTATCAGTGAAAAGGTCACAAGAAGAGTGTTTAAGATGAAGTGGAAGATCATTGATATAGATAGCAAAGAGTAGCGGGCCTAGAATAGAACCCTACAGAACACCAGTGTCAGCTATAGCAAAATTTGATAGAGAATTGTTGAAGAATACTACCTGTTGTCTGTCTGAAAGAAATGATACAGTTAATTTTATTAGGTCAGAGTGCAGTCTTTATTTTTCTTACAAGAATGTCATGGTCAATCATATCAAATGCCTTTTTAAAGTCGACAAAGATGGCACCACACAGTATGTCGTCATTTTTGTTTACTAACCAGTTTTCTGTCATTTTGGTAAGAGCTGTGTGGCAGAAATGATTGGGTCTAAAGCCTGACTGACTGTCTATGAGTAAATTGTTCTCTTGCATGTGTCGTAGAGTTATTTTGTGTATGTTTTTCGAGTGGTTTTGATAACGACGATAATAAGGATATTGGTCTATAGTTGGTAAGATTGCTGGATGAGCCAGATTTAAAGAGAGGATACACTTTAGCAGTTTTAAAAGCCTCGGGGAAATAATATTTTGCAATGCACTGATTATAAATGTATGTTAGTGTATGTGAAATGACAGGTGCAGCATAGCGTAAGATATTATTGCTAACATCGTCAAGCGTAGCTGTATTGTTGTTTATATATGCAGAGACATACAGGAAGACAGATAGGGTAGACACTGATAGATAGATAGATAGATAGATAGATAGATAGATAGATAGATAGGGTTAAGAATTGGGCACGCAGACCCGTCTGACATTCTGCCCTTCATCATACAGCTTTCACTCAGTCACAGTCATTCAGCATTTGTTAATGAGCATAATAATCATGAAGACACATTAGATGATTACATAAATAAATAATAAACTTATCTCTTGTCCATACACTCTATACTTTGATTTATGCAACAACATGAAATAAACTTGCATCCTTACATTCATTCAAAACTAACAAATTTATTTTTTTTTAAAAAGCAGTATAAAAATTACGACACTCATGCTATACTTTAAACTATGCTTAGGGAGGCATATAGTCCATATCAAACAGATGTTGACAAACAATGTTGACAAAGTTTACAGTTATAAGAACGAATATTACTTATAAGTTTTACGTGAATTGGTAGGGCATTCCAAAGGTGGGCAGCTGAGTAAGATAAGCTTTTTTAAACATGTCAAGCCTTGGTTTTGGGAGAATACAATTGCTTAAGCGGTGATTGTGTTTTAGGTTGAATTTGAACAACGACCACAGATAGGGTGGAGCATTGTGCGATAGAATTTTATGAATTAACTTGGCCTTGTTGAAATGAAATCTCTTCTTGAGGGGTAGAATATCAAGATGTTTGTCCTTATTTGTAATACGTGCTGCATGTTTGTCATCTATACGGGTTACTGCTCGTTTTTGAAGTGAGTAAAGTCTTTTCATGTCTGACATGGAACAACCATTCCAGACTGTGGAGCAGTAGTCCAAGTGTGTTTGTATCTGTGATATTTAGTATATTTTTCTGGTGTCTATGTCAAGAAAATGTTTAATTTTAGTAAATTGGTAAACTTTTTGTGCAATGAGTTTGGTTAGATTGTCTACGTGATAATTCCAGCTGAGGTGGTGGTCAATCATGAGACCTAGAGTTTTATATTCACTAACATTCTTTATCTGTAAAGTTCCAGCATAGAGCTGTAGTGTTGTTGTTGGTAAATTTGTTAATTTCCGTCTTGTTGCAATGAGCATGGGTTTTGTTTTGCTGGTGTTTATGAGCATTCTGTTGTTGTTGCTCCAGTTAATTAGACTGTTTATTTCAATTTGAAGAGTTGACTCAAGGTTAACACAGTCATTGCCGCTAGTGTAAACCGTGCTGTCATCAGCAAAGAGGTCGCAAGATGATTTTTTTAGATGAAGCGGAAGATCATTGATGTAGATGGTAAACAGGAGAAGACCAAGAATAGACTCTTATGGAACGCCATTATCAACCACAGATGAACTTAACTTAAGAGTTTTTGAGGCAAACTACCTGTTGTCTGTTGGAAAGAAAAGATGTAATAAATTTTGTCAAGTCAGGGTGTCATCTATAAGTCTCAAGCTTTCTAACTAGGATTTCATGATCAATCATGTCAAATGCTTTTTTAAAGTCAACAAAGACAGCATCACATAATTTATCAGTGTTTATATTAGATAACCAATATTCTGTCACTTTTGTCAGAGCTGTGTGGCAGGAATGTTTCGGCCTAAAACCTGACTGACAGTCAACAATCAAATCAATTTCGTGCATGTGTTGTAAGGTTGTTTTTTGTATGTGTTTTTCTAGGGGCTTTGACAAAGTTGATAGAATGGAAATTGGTCTATAGCTTGAGGGATTGTTCTCCGAACCAGATTTTAAAAGGGGATATATTTTTTGCAATTTTAAAAGCCTGAGGAAAATGACAATGTGCAATGCACTGATTGTAAATGTATGTTAGTGTATCTGTAATTACTGGGGCTGAGTAGCGTAATATCTTGTTAATTTCATCAAGTCCTGCTGTGTGTATAGACAGACAGACAGGCAGGCAGGCAGATAGACAGATAAATAGACAGACAGATAGACAGACAGACAGACAGACAGACAGACACATAGATAGATAGATAGATAGATAGATAGATAGATAGATAGATAGATAGATAGATAGACAGACAGACAGACAGACAGACAGATAGATAGATAGATAGATAGATAGATAGATAGATAGATAGATAGATAGATAGATAGATAGTAGATAGATAGATAGACCAAGGCATCTACTGAGGTGGAAAATTTCTAATAGAATTATTGATCTGGCGAGGAAGAGCATTCGCATACTAAACTGTTCTGCTTACACTTAACGTTGATATCAAAGCCCACTTACTTCACATATTTCGGTTCACGCAGTTTCCCAGTGTTCTGAATCTGAATCACTGGGCCCCATGTGCCAGTGGCTGAAATATTCATATCTAGTGTTTTAGTAGAAGAACTGTTCACTTCTGATTGCTCTATGTCTGAATTCATTATCAATGATTATTCAGTATCTGAGGTGTTTAATTTTGATTTTCTTTTTTATTATCTGAGGTGTTTAATTTTTTTTTTTTTTTTAGGGGGGGGGGGGTCTGATTTGTTTAATTTTTATTATTCAGTTTAGGAGGTGTTTAATTTTGATTATTCAGTATCTGGTGTGTTTGCTTTTGATTATTCAGTAATTGATATTTTTAATTTTGATTTTTCAGTACCTGATGCTTTTTATTTTGATTTTTCATTATCTGAGTATTTTAGTTTTGATATTTTACTATCCGAGGTGTTTAATTACATCATGCGTACTTAAATACATAAAAGTAAAGATACAAAAATGTCGTGTCTATTACCTATAGGAAGTATTAACGACCATCTTAACCTATTTGATTGTGGAATTTATGAAAGTCTCAGTTCCCTCTAAGTGATATACAGGTGGGTCTGAGCAGGGCACATTTTGGTCAAACAAGCCTGACAAGATCTGCCAGTTAGTTTTCTTTAAACATTCACTAACCAGAAAACGCGTGTTATACTCTGTATCACACATTCATGTTCAACCATTGTACATAATTTGTGTTTAATATGAATGGGCGTACTCTATCACTGTGTGTAATGTGATTCTGAAATTTGCTTTTGCATGCAAATACTTGAAAAGAAACCCAGTAAATTCTTTTGCATGCAAATACTTGAAAAGAAACCCAGTAAATTCTTTCTCGCTATCAGAAAACCAGAAATCGATATTTAAAGACCGACTGATTCCTTTAACTCTTTTTAAGCTACTTCCAAATAGTTTGTTTTTATATTCTGTAAACCACTCATGTGCTTTTATAAGCTATTTTCTAGTCAAAGATCAATATGCGTTGAATACAAAGGTTAACAAATCATTTGCAGATATTAGTGGCCATGAAGTGTCCAAATGTTTAGACTTTTTTTTGCAGATATGTTGAGTTGGCTTTGAGAGGGTTAAAGTTCAGGCTTTCAGTCACCCAAGTCATGGGTGACCTACATCATCTAATTTTCAGTGTGGTGTATATTTATTTAGAGATCATGTGAAATACACGAGAACTGAGATTTTTAAAATGTCCTGCTCTTATATTCCAAAATCGTGCTCTTAAGTTCACCTGCACTGTAGCTTACTTTATGACCGTGTCGACTTACCAGTTACTGCAAAGTTCACATGAACTGTAGCTTACTTTATGACCGTGTCGACTTACCAGTTACTGCAAAGTTCACATGAACTGTAGCTTACTTTATGACCGTGTCGACTTACCAGTTACTGCAAAGTTCACATGAACTGTAGCTTACTTTATGACCGTGTCGACTTACCAGTTACTGCACGGCGAGGCATCGCTAACCTCATTAACTTCGACAGATATACCGCACCTCGATTTATTACAGACGCATATTTAAACCTCCCGGCTCATGTATACAGTGACGTCAGGTTTGGAGCATTCTTTTTAATGCTTATATATTTAGCCGATATTGGGTGAGTCGTATGGTTAACTTAGCCAAGATGGCTTGAATACGCAGTTGTATGAGACTGTTAGACCTACCTGCTGAGTTCCTACATCAGTGACATCATGATTGGTGTTTTGTATTCTGGACTGCTGAGTTCCTACATCAGTGACGTTATGACCAGTGTTTTATACATGACTATGTGAAACATGACATGACTTCCGTCGGTTTACACTGCCAAGATACTGCCCTGATACCACCCAGACTGTGCTCTGATACCGCCCAGACTCTGCCCTGATACCGCCCAGGCTGTGCACTGATACCACCCAGACTCTGCCCTGATATCGCCCAGACTCTGCCCTGATACCGCCCAGGCTGTGCACTGATACCACCCAGACTGTGCCCTGATACCACTCAGACTCTGCCCTGATACCACCCAGACTCTGCCCTGATACCACCCAGACTCTACCCTGATACCACCAAGACTCTGCCTTGATACCACCAAGACTCTGCCCTGATACCGTCCAGACTCTGCCCTGATACCGCCCAGACTGTGCCCTGATACCACCCAGACTCTGCCCTGATACCATCCAGACTCTGCCCTGATACCACCCAGACTCTACCCTGATACCATCAAGACTCTGCCCTGATACCACCCAGAGTGTGCCCTGATACCGCCCAGACTCTGCCCTGATACCACCCAGACTCTGCCATGATACCGCCCAGACTCTGCCCTGATACCGCCCAGACTGTGCCCTGATACCACCCAGCCTCTGCCATGATACCGCCCAGACTCTGCCCTGATACCGCCCAGAGTGTGCATTGATACCACCCCGAATCTGCGCTGATACCCCACAGACTCTGCCCTGATACCACCCAGACTCTCCCCTGATACCGCCCAGACTCTCCCCTGATACCACCCAGACTCTGCCCTGATACCATCCAGACTCTGCCCTGATACCACCCAGACTCTACCCTGATACCACCAAGACTCTGCCCTGATTCCACCCAGAGTGTGCCCTGATACCACCCAGACTCTGCCCTGATACCACCCAGACTCTGCCCTGATTCCACCCAGACTCTGCCCTGATACCACCCAGACTCTGCCCTGATACCACCCAGACTCTGCCCTGATACCGCCCAGACTCAGCCATACATTTAGGTAAAAAATATCTGGGCTATAAATAATGCTCTTAAACAGCATATTGGTTCTTCACAAAATATACATATTTCACTTCGTGATTCTTTTTGCAGTTCCTGTATTTGTCCAAACCTTTCCGGCTGTTTACTCTCTTCATTCATTTGCATGTCCTTTGCGGAACTTTGCCTCCCTAACAGCACTCCTGTAGGCCTCTCGGTTGTCAGCAAGATGGCCTGCTGCCGATGCATCCATTTGCAGATAATCTTTGCCTTGGTCTTCCTCTCTTTCTTTTTCCCATTATGTACCCTTCCAAGACTGTCTTTTCTAACTTATCATGACGTTTAATGTGTCCAAAATATTTAAGTTTTCTTTGTTTAATCCTCTTTACTAGCCAGCGTTCCTCAATATTAAGTTCTTGTAGTATGGATATATTTTTTTTCTTTTTTTATGCCCATGATATGTGAAGAACTCTTCTGTAGCATTTACATTCAAAGGCATTTATGTGTTTCTCAGTTGTTTTATTAAGTGTCCAGGTCTCACAGGCATATGTTGCGATGGGAAAAATGCCTGCCCTTAAAAATCATATTTTTGTACTTCTGTATATTCCTCTCCACAGCTTCTTTAGTTGTTTTACTTTTTGAAGAGCGATAGATGTCCTCCTTTTAATTTCCCTCATTGTATCTCCATTATTAGCTAGTAGTGATCCAAGATATCCAAAACTCTCCACTTCTTCCAGTTTTTCCTCATTGATACATATTTCAGTTGCCTTATTTGTTTTGTCAGTTGTCATCAATTCAGTTTTCTTCGCATTAAGATAGAGGTTTTGTTCTTCGCTGTTCTTACGGACTGACATAATTAGTTTTTCCATTCCTTTTTGTGTTGTGGACAGTAATAGTGTGTCATCAGCATATCTAATGTCTGGTATTTCATAACCTCCAATTGTTATGGCATTGTAATATTCTTTATCTACATCTTCTGTAACATTCCTCATTATATTTTCAGTATACAAGTTGAATAAGTAAGGCGGCAATATGCACCCCTGATAGACCTCTTGTTTTATGTCAAACCAAGTTGTTGTTCCACCATTTATTCTTACTGCTGCTTGTTGGTCTAGATACAGCAGTGATGTTAATTGTATCAAATGTGTTGGAAATCCCATTTTTCCCATTATTTCCCAAAGTTTCTGGTGTTGTACACAATCAAATGCCTTTGAATAGTCTATAAAAGATTAATATAGATTCACTTTAAACTCTCTGCATTTCTCTATTATTAATCTTATATTGAATAAATGATCTCTTGATCCTCTTCCTTGCCTGAAACCAGCTTGGACCATATTGACCTCTTCTTCTATTTTCTTACGAAATCTACCCATTATAATTTTTAACAGAATTTTACTGGCATGACTAATCAATGCTTGTTTATTCACACGTATAAAATGTCCAATGTTTTTTCACCAAACATTGAAGAATTTATCTTTTTTGTTCATCGTACCAAAAAAAAAAAAAAACCAAGTAATTCTAAATTTAAATCTGAACCTTAATTCTGAAAAATCTAAAGAGTAAATATAAAAAGTGTCCCACTGGATAGTCGTAGAAATGGATTACCAATACCAACTTATGCAAAACGCTCTTCAAAAGTTGCAAAAAAAAAAGAATATTTTATTCTGTCATTTCTTCTCCATCTCTTGGACGTAAAATCTACTTTCCTGAAAGTAGTTAAGCATCTTACAGTAAAGTCGATGTTTCATCCTCTTCATTTCTATTCATTATATATTAGGATTCGACCCAAAAACAAGTTCGTGAGTAATGAAAGTTTTTATTTTTTTATTTTCAGTGATTCGATGTTCCTAATCTCAAATAATTCGATATTTATAGCAACACACAAACAGTGTTTGGGTACAAGTTTGTACAACTAAATACACACACATACACGGCCACTGCGGTGATGTTGTGGTGACAAAATAGTAAACAAATATAGGAACCGGTTTCTTAATGAACGTTTACACAGTCGTAACTTTTCTCTTTCCACCGTAACCATATTAACACATACACGATAAAGAAGCAGAGAATGAAGAGAAAATGTGGTCATGATTCTTTACTACCAGCCAGTAGTACGATCGATATCACATCTCACAAGTCTTCACTTAAACATTCACAGTACTTTACTTCACGCACTATCTAAGGCACCTGTGTTCCTTATTTGCTTTGATTTGTTACATATCATAAATATTAATTTATAGTTTCTGTATTTTACTATTTTTTATGATCTTTATGGTAGCAGTTTTCGTATTTAAATTTCGAAACTGATTTAATGAATCCGTGTACCACTTTGAATTCCAGTATACTTCGTGGTGCACGCGTATAATACAGAAGTATTTTCCCCAATTATTTCTTACAAAACTGAGTGACTGGATGCCCTCGGCAGCATTTCCTTTACTTGGCATGAGATGTATTCACTATCTACTGCTCTTCTCTTTATTTTAAGGTATGGCTACTTTCCTCAGAGATTTTGTGAAATTGTGTGCAACAATTTGGCATGGAAGAGATTGCCAATTTCGTACTTCGAATTATCTCCACTTGGCGCTGCCGTCAAGTAAAAGAAGCTAGACTTGCCCAAGAAGTAGCTCGCCCACGCAAACAGAATCTTAATATTAGAACAAAATAAAAGTTTTATAAACTCATTTTTAAAATGATTATTCAAGAACAGTGAATCATTGCATTCCTTAGTGTTCTATCGTTCCTGTTTTCTGCTGTCATTTATCTTCTTCTTCTTCTTATTCTACTGTACTATAGAATTACAACACAAGATTATGAGAAAATAAAGAAGAATGGTCGGCAGGTGCCATTCAGTACAATCTCCGCTACTAACTTACAAACAACTATTACTACAACAAGTGTGAAAGGAACAGTCTGTTCTACTTACAAACCAACAACTAATACTACAACAAGTGTGAAAGGAACAGTCTGTTCTACTTACAAACCAACAACTAATACTACAACAAGTGTGAAAGGAACAGTCTGTTCTACTTACAAACCAACAACTAATACTACAACAAGTGTGAAAGGAACAGTCTGTTCTACTTACAAACCAACAACTAATACTACAACTAGTGTGAAAGGAACAATCTGTTCTACTTACAAACCAACAACTATTACTACAACAAGTGTGAAAGGAACAATCTGTTCTACTTACAAACCAACAACTATTACTACAACAAGTGTGAAAGGAACAATCTGTTCTACTTACAAACCAACAACTATTACTACAACAAGTGTGAAAGGAACAATCTGTTCTACTTACAAACCAACAACTAATACTACAACTAGTGTGAAAGGAAAAGTATGCTTTTCCAACATGAAAATGAAATCTACTACTACAGAAGAAAAAGATCAGAAAGAAAAAAATGTTGAAAAGAACGAAGACGAGATGTCGATGAAAAGAAAGAGGACGAGATGTCAATGGAAAGAACGAGGATGAGATGTCAATGAAAAGAACGAGGACGAGATGTCAATGAAAATAACGAGGACGAGATGTCAATGAAAATAACGAGGACGAGATGTCAATGAAAATAACGAGGACGACATGTCAATGAAAATAACGAGGACGACATGTCAATGAAAATAACGAGGACGAGATGTCAATGAAAAGAACGAGGACGAGATGTCAATGAAGCCTACGTCAGGTTCTCATTTCGCTATCTAAAGAAGAGCGGTCGATAAGAGACAACCTAGAAGTAAGTGACCACCTCAAAGGATACATCTGAAGACTGAACAACCAGCGAATGCAAATTACGATATCCTGGAGGTGGTACTCGCGACCCTCAAATCGATGTCTTCCCGAGAAGCAGAGTTTTGTCTCACACCTTCTGTCACGTGATTGAGCTAATTTTCACCTTAGAAACACCTGGAGAAAATTATAAATATATTTTGTCTCGTGAAATCGCCGATATTCCGGTGCTGTGTTGAAATCATGTGGTAACAAGATGGCGCACAGCGTGTTGGCATCGAAATATAGTAAGAGAGAGAGAGAGAGAGGTAGAGATAGATAGAGAGAGAATTATAAAAAGAAGCTTGTCTTAGTATAGTAAGCATAATTATCATGAGCCGTTTAGCTCGTCTTTTTCAAGCAATCTTCCCTGTAAGGTCTTCGGGTTAGTGTGTAAAGTTTTTCAGCTCGTGCCGAAATACGTTCTTCAAAAACAGTATGTGCGCAAATGTGGGTAAAGTAAAAAAGGTAAAGGTAACCCTGTCATGCCTTAGAGGCACATAGGGATATGGGTAGTAATGTCAAATTACAATTTTAAATTCTCATAGAAAACAAAAGAAATTGGGAAAACAAACTCATGTAACCATCATATTTTTCTTCAGCGCAATTACAGCACAGAGTAAGACAAGGAAAATTAAGAGTAGCAGGTCTATTTTTGTTTCTATAGTGTGTAAATTTTGGTGCGCGGCGACATTTTGTGTGCTTTGTTTGACTGCATATATGTGTGTGTGTGTGTGTGTGCTCGGCCCCGCTGCCACGCAGCTTAGAGGGAACATTGGTTTCATGACTTAATCAGACTGTGTTCCTTTTTCTCCCAGATCTCACCCCTCCAAGACCACATTCCTAGATCCTCCTTCCATTTTCCAGACCCCATTACTAGCCTCCCCCCTCCCAGACCACATTCATAGTTCCACCTCCTCCCATCTTTCAGACCACATTCCTAGCCCCCCTTCTCCCATCTTTCAGACCACATTCCTAGCCCCCCTCCTCCCATCTTCCAGATCACATTCCTAGCCCCCCTCCTCTCATCTTTCAGACCACATTCCTAGCCCCTCTCAATGCTTGTTTATTCACACGTATAAAATGTCCTAGCCCCCCTCCTCCCATCTTTCAGACCACATTCCTAGCTCCCCTCCTCCCATCTTTCAGACCACATTCCTAGCCCCCCTCCTCCCATCTTCCAGATCACATTCCTAGCCCCCCTCCTCCCATCTTTCAGACCACATTCCTAGCCCCCCTCCTCCAACCTTCCAGATCACATTCCTAGCCCCCCTCCTCCCATCTTTCATATCACATTCCTAGCCCCCCTCCTCCCATCTTTCAGACCACATTCCTAGCCCCCCTCCTCCCATCTTTCAGACCACATTCCTAGCCCCCCTCCTCCAATCTTTCATACCACATTCCTAGCCCCCCTCCTCCCATCTCCCAGACCACATTCCTAGCTCCACCCTCCCATCTTTCAGACCACATTCCTAGCTCCACCCTCCCATCTTTCAGACCACATTCCTAGCTCCACCCTCCCATCTCCCAGACCACATTCCTAGCTTCCCCCTCCCATCTTTCAGACCACATTCCTAGCTCCACCCTCCCATCTCCCAGACCACATTCCTAGCTCCACCCTTCCATCTCCCAGACCACATTCCTAGCTCCCTAAAAACTTTCTTGACTCTGCTGGCTCTGGTACCACCCCACCTCTTCCCTCACAGCCTCCTGACATCTTTCTAGCTCTCCCAGGAGGGCTGATTTAGAGGGAGGGGGAGTAGCTGATTTGTAGGGGGAGGGGTTATAGGGAGGATGAAAAGGGGACAGTACCTTCCATTTTTTTATCATACCTCACAAATTTTTATTTAATCATTCACAACAACACTCCACCACACACGTTCTAGGAAGCAGCTTCTTACAAGTCACAGCCAAGTTCTGCCCTATTTTTCCCCATTCTTACTTGTTGTACAGCATTCATGTGATTTAATATTTTCTTTTCTTTCCTTATTTATTTGCCCTGTAAATTTTTGTATGACCGATATTCCGTCTCTAGACATCTCAGGACGAAGCTGTAGATGGAAAACAGAGTGCTGGTTAAATAATAAAGATGTTTCTACATTTGTTGTAAATAATCTTAATATTTTGTTATCACATTTTTACTGCAGTGGCTTTGTATATGTCTTTTTAATCTAGTTTTGTATAAATTTTAAACCTAAAAAACAACTGTTATGTGTCCCACTTTTGGATCCACTGCTATTAGTCAAAACCCGACTTTGCATGGCGTGCATTTTGTCTGCTCCAGTTCTCTGTGCTACCAGAAACCATCTTCCTGTCTCTGTGTGGCTCACCTGTGTGACTCACCTGTGTGTGACAGGAACATTAAGAAACGTTTCTGAAACGCTGCCAGAACTTTTACATAACCACTAAATAGATTGTCAGCGTGAGAGGGAAAAAAAAACAGAAAAAATTGCTTTCGTATCCTTCATCTGTCCCAGGATGTGTTTTTCATAGCAGGTGAGTGTCCTAATTTAAGCAAGCTAGCATTTACAGCGAAACATAAATGCTTGTGTTTGCCATGTAAGTCAAAATGTGTACATGGAGAAATTGTTGCTGTAATCAAAACGTTTTCTTTCACTCCAGAACAACACTAGCAGAGTTAGTAGATCTTGAACATCTATGTGAACCAATGTTCAGAGCGATATTTAGGCTAAGTCTATGTGAACCAATGTTCAGAGCGATATTTAGGCTAGGTCTATGTGAACCAATGTTCAGAGCGATATTTAGGCTAAGTCTATGTGAACCAATGTTCAGAGCGATATTTAGGCTAGGTCTATGTGAACCAATGTTCAGAGCGATATTTATGCTAGGTCTATGTGAACCAATGTTCAGAGCGATATTTAGGCTAGGTCTATGTGAACCAATGTTCAGAGCGATATTTAGGCTAAGTCTATGTGAACCAATGTTCAGAGCGATATTTAGGCTAGGTCTATGTGAACCAATGTTCAGAGCGATATTTAGGCTAGGTCTATGTGAACCAATGTTCAGAGCGATATTTAGGCTAAGTCTATGTGAACCAATGTTCAGAGCGATAATTAAGCTAAGTCTAAATGACCTGAAAAATGGCACATTTCTAACCCAGATCATATTTTTAAATTATAGATTAACTTCTTTTCAGTTTCTTCCTTCCAGTTTCTTTCTTCCAGTTTCTTCCTTCCAGTTTCTTTCTTCCAAAATTTCTCATCAAAATGTATCCCGGCACAGCTAGAAAATTAATACAGGACTGAAAGATTTAAGGCCAGAATAATTGTGCACAGCTCCAGCGTCCTAGTTACAGTTCTAAGGATTGATAGGTCAAGGTTCTCTCATACCAGATGGTGAAAGAGATAAACATTGTGTCGTATGGTAAGGCGCGATGCCACATGTAGAAGTGCCACCACAAGGAGATCTCTCAGATATGTCCTTAAACCATGGTAGAGCTGGCAGACTACCCTGGCTTAAGCCATGTGGGTCAAGTGGAAAATGGGTGTGTGCTTGGCAAAACTTGTCGCAGACAACATGCGAATGACAGAGAAATTACTTTATAGATGCAGTTTAAAGGAGGTTTGTGAGGACTGTATGGTGCAGCCTAAGCCCGGTAGTGAGTCTGTTATAAGCCCGGTAATGAGTCTGTTATAAGCCCGGTAGTGAGTCTGTTATAAGCCCCGGTAGTGAGTCTGTTATAAGCCCCGGTAGTGATTCTGTTATAAGCCCCAGTAGTGAGTCTGTTATAAGCCCGGGTAGTGGGTCTATTATAAGCCCGGTAGTGAGTCTGTTATAAGCCCTGGTAGTGAGTCTGTTATAAGCCCTGGTAGTGAGTCTGTTATAAGCCCCGGTAGTGAGTCTGTTATAAGCCCCGATAGTGAGTCTGTTATAAGCCCTGTAGTGAGTCTGTTATAAGCCCCGGTAGTGAGTCTGTTATAAGCCCCGGTAGTGAGTCTGTTATAAGCCCCAGTATTGAGTCTGTTATAAGCCCGGTAGTGAGTCTGTTATAAGCCCGGTAATGAGTCTGTTATAAGCCCGGTAATGAGTCTGTTATAAGCCTGTAGTGAGTCTGTTATAAGCCCCGGTAGTGAGTCTGTTATAAGCCCGGTAGTGAGTCTGTTATAAGCCCGGTAATGAGTCTGTTATAAGCCCGGTAATGAGTCTGTTATAAGCCCGGTAGTGAGTCTGTTATAAGCCCGGTAATGAGTCTGTTATAAGCCCAGTAATGAGTCTGTTATAAGCCCGGTAATGAGTCTGTTATAAGCCCGGTAATGAGTCTGTTATAAGCCCGGTAATGAGTCTGTTATAAGCCTGTAGTGAGTCTGTTATAAGCCCGGTAATGAGTCTGTTATAAGCCCGGTAATGAGTCTGTTATAACCCCGGGAGTGAAGGAAGTTTATGCTGTGACTGTCTCGCTCAGAAATTCATCCCAAGATATCAGCAGAAGAAAGCTGAACTGCACCAAGCTCTGGAGAAACTTGAAAGAGGGAAAGAAATGGTAGAAAAAAATAGGTCATGCGTCAAGGGCGCATAACTCCATGGTTAGACTAACGAAAGAGCACATCAGTAAGAAACAACTTAGGGAAAAGATAAATTCTTTTTTTTTCAGAACGTTCATAAACAAAACATTACAAATTACTACAAGTATTAGTGTCTTGTACCCCGTAGATTGCCTCTTTTCTTTACAGATTTGATATCTTACGACATGTACATGCAATGATCTGAATGTCAGTTTATGTACGCAGTAACTCGGGAGTAAATCAGTTCCTAATGAAGTACCTTATCATGAGAAGGCAATGGTTTAGAGTCTTGCTACTGCCACGCACCGGTCAAATCAGCTGTGAAATTGGGTACCTGGTACATGTGTGAAAGGGAAACTCCTAAGAGAAGAGCGGTTTGTCTGTCTGTAAGCATGGCTGGTACCTGACTTTCTGAACAAAGATATGTTTGTTAAATTGTGCAAAGCTTTGCTCCGCTAATGTCAAAACTACGTCCTAGGCTGTCTATGGGAGCATAGGCCCTGCCTGTAAGGCGAAGTGGATTAGACTACACTATAGGCTCGTCTGTCAATGCATTGATGGACAGATAATCATGTAAAAGTGAGTTCCATATATATAGGACAGCACTAGAATTTGAATGGAGTAAATGGAAAATGAACCTCACTTTCTAGGTTATGTGTCCTCGTATCAACACTTTAAGAGAGTGAAGAGGTTGTATGTATCCTCGTATCAACACTTTAAGAGAGTGAAGAGGTTGTATGTATCCTCGTATCAACACTTTAAGAGAGTGAAGAGGTTGTATGTATCCTCGTATCAACACTTTAAGAGAGTGAAGAGGTTGTATGTATCCTCGTATCAACACTTTAAGAGACTGAAGAGGTTGTATGTATCCTCGTATCAGCACTTTAAGAGACTGAAGAGGTTGTATGTATCCTCGTATCAATACTTTAAGAGAGTGAAGAGGTTGTATGTATCCTCGTGTCAACGCTTTAAGGGAGTGAAGAGGTTGTATGTATCCTCGTATCAACGTATCCTCGTAGATGGAGCAACAAAAGTAATGTATTAAAAATATTACAAGAAGCAAACAATAGATGTAGTAACTTCTTCGGAAAATCTAATACTAAATTGTTATTGCTTTATTTCAGGATCCATTTAAGGATTTGAATTTATCTACTCTTCAACTTTATTGAATGCAACTGAGTGAAGACAGTGTGTTTCAGCATTAAAAAAAAAAACGAAGTCCTTGCCAGCAGATTTTAATTGTCTTCCAGTTTTCGTATTCCATGTAGGCAGAGTTAGAGCATCCCTTTAGCATCATCTCACTGAAGGACACTCACCACCGCCAATGTTGCATTCAACATTATCTGTAGTTCAGCCTACACAGGGGAAAGAACTTGGAATTTGTACCAGTTCTAGGACATGATTCTCATCACCGTCTTCAGGGAATCATGAGCTCTAACGTCTCCATGGAGACGCCGTCTACGGATGGCCATTTCGACAAAGTCTTCAAAGAGGCCCAAGCTGGCATCATTGTACTGTACACCGTTCTTTGCGTCGTGGCGGTACTGGGGAACTCTTGCGCCGTGTACGTGGTGACGTCCAGAAGAAGGATGAGAAACGTTACAAACTACTTCGTTGCCAGTTTGGCAGTGAGCGACATCTTGATGGCCGTTGTCTGCATTCCTTTTAGCTTCGTCGCCAACGTTCTGTTCAACTATTGGCCCTTTGGAGCAGCTTTGTGTCCTATTGTAACTTACCTGCAAGTCGTGGTCGTGTTCCAGAACGCCTACACCATGCTAGCTATGAGCCTGGAGAGGTACATCGCCATAATGCATCCTTTTCTGCAACGACTGGGCAAGACGAGATGTCTTCAGGTGGTGGCGCTCTGCTGGGTCCTGGCATTCTTGACCCCAATACCTACAGCAGTAACCTCGGGGCTACATCAGCATAATGAGGCAGAGAATGAGACCTTATACCTGTGCTTAGAGAAATGGGACTCAGAGAATCAGAGGTTTTCATACTCTGTGACAATCATGGTACTTCAGTACTTCGTACCCCTGGTAGTTCTCATTTATACTTACGCGAAAATAGTGCATGTGATTTGGCTTAAGGATATTCCTACGCATGTAGAACTACATCACCAGGCAGACAAAGAGGACCGACCTAAGGAGAAAGAAGTTGACCCAAGGAAGAAGGTACCTCTGTCTGGCTGTGTGTCAGTCTGTCTGTGCAGATGTCAGTCTATTTGTTTATATTTCTATCTGTCCCTTTTATATTTTTTAAAACTGTTTATGAGCCCATAAATCTATCTTTTTACAGTACATTTCTTTATAACATAAAAATTATGTTTCTATTTTCTCGGTTTATTTTCCAGTTGTTCTATTTCCAGTTTTTTTGGTTTTTTTTTTTTTTGCCCTTCCGGACAATGCAACCATTTCCTAATACAACGCCCACAAACAAGAATGCAATCTTTCCGTGACGGATTCAATAACCTTGTAGGACGCGCCAGACAGGACATTATGCAAAACTTAACGATAGCAACAAATGAAAACCAGAACATAAAATTAACATTGAGACTTGCCGAGCCACATATTATCGTAATACTGTTCGCCAACGGAAATATTTATGTATGATTCCTTAAGGAATAGACGGTCGAAAGAATGGTCAATTAGAGACGGGACTTGGTGAGCTGACAGAAATGTCGAATGATTGTTCTACTCTTCAGGGAATCTTCGCAGATGAGAGTCTTTTGCTGTTTAATTTGCATGGCAAATAGGACATCTTTGTTCCACTGTTTTTTTTTACACTATGGGAAATTGTTTCTTTGTATTATCAAAGATCTGGCTCAGCCTGAAATGTAATTATCTTTTGTTAAAATTCCAGGATATTTGGAAATAATTCATTATTGTTATCTTATGCCGTCTCAGTATGAGTGATTGGCTGCTGTGTGTATCTATTGACTGTTTTGTGTATCTGTTTACTGCTATGTGTCTCTGTTGGCTGCTATGTGTATCTGTTTACTGCTTTGTGTCTCTGTTGGCTGGTATGTGTCTCTGTTGGCTGCTATGTGTTTCTTTTGGCTGCTGTGAGTATCTGTTTACTGCTATTTGTCTCTGTTGGCTACTGTGTGTATCTATTGACTGTTGTGTGTATCTGTTTACTGTTATGTGTCTCTGTTGGCTGCTATGTGTCTCTTCTGGCTGCTATGTGTCTCTGCTGTCTATATGTGTCTCTGTTGGCTGATATTTCTCTGTTGACTATATGTGTCTGTTGGCTGCTATGTGTCTCTGTTGGCTGCTGTGTGTATCTGTTTACTGCTATGTGTCTCTGTTGGCTGCTATGTGACTCTGCTGACTATATGTGGTTCTTTTGGTTGCTATGTGTATATGTTTACTGCTATATGTCTCTGCTGATTATATGTGTCTCTTCTGGCTGCTATGTGTCTCTGCTGACTATATGTATCTCTGTTGGCTGCTATTTCTCTGCTGACTATATGTGTCTGTTGGCTGCTATGTGTCTCTGTTGGCTGCTATGTGTCTCTGTTGGCTACTATGTGTCTCTGCTGACTGCTGTTGACTATATGTGTCTCTGTTGGTTGATATGTGTCTCTGGTGACTATATGTGTCTCTGGTGACTATATGTGTCTCTGATGACTGCTATGTGTATCTGTTGGCTGCTATGTGTATCTTTTGACTGCTGTGTATCTATTGACTTCTATGTGTCTCTGTTGACTGCTATGTATCCGTGCTGACCGCTATGTGTCTCTGTTGGCTGTTATATATGTATATGGGTCGGGTCGACCCAGGCTCTAAACATGGGCACCAGAGAAATCTGGGAAGGTAAATTCGGCCAGGCTTGATAGTGAGCACATCAGACTTTCATGTGCCGAAGATGGCGGAGATAGGGGCCTAACTCAGTATCTTCAGTATGCCCTGCTGGCATGGGGTTGGGGGTTTTACCTTTTCTATATATCTGTTGGTTGTTGTGTATCTCTGTTGCCTGTTATGTATCTCTGTTGCCTGTTATGTATCTCTGTTGCCTGTTATGTATCTCTGTTGCCTGTTGTGTATCTCTGTTGCCTGTTATGTATCTCTGTTGCCTGTTATGTATCTCTGTTGCCTGTTATGTATCTCTGTTGCCTGTTGTGTATCTCTGTTGCCTGTTGTGTATCTCTGTTGCCTGTTGTGTATCTCTGTTGGCTGTTGTGTATCTCTGTTGCCTGTTGTGTATCTCTGTTGCCTGTTGTGTATCTCTGTTGCCTGTTGTGTATCTCTGTTGGCTGTTGTGTATCTCTGTTGGCTGTTGTGTATCTCTGTCCTGGCCTGTCTCTTGACCACACACTGCCCCCAGCCGGACTGATCCGGCTCCATCTCTTGACCATAACGTTTTCGCTATCTTCCTGTTTGTTGCACGTTCTCTTTCAACTTTTCCTCCAAGAACACTTATAATTATTATATTATGTTTCTTATCATGGGAAAAATCTTGCATTTGTTTCATTCTTTTAACCGCCGTTATTTTTCTTCTCTGCTTCAGCTCATTTTTCATTTGCCTGCACTTTTTAGATCTAAAGAAAATAGGCCATTCTCGTGGGGAGATTGTTCATCTCAGGTCGTTGAGGACATTTTAAACTCAGAACTGTTTTCCTTGACCGAAGCTTTTCTTTAAAAAATTCCAACCTGATGTCACTTAAGTTCTGCTGGGAATCATTTATCTTGCAAGAATAGCGTAGAAGTATCCTATAGTAGACGAGTCAGTATCATAGAAGTATCCTATAGTAGACGAGTCAGTATCATAGAAGTATCATGTAGTAGACAATTCAGTATCATAGAAGTATCTATGGTAGACGAGTCAGTATCATAGAAGTATCTTATAGTAGACAATTCAGTATCATAGCAATATCTGACAATTCTTCCATAAGACTTGTGTTAAGGTAACGAAAAAAATCTAAGGGAAGTGCTGATGATCAGTAGACAGACTCTTGTTGGTATAGTTTAGTGTTTGGTACCTCACCTTATCTTAGGGAAGTACTGACGCTCAGTAGACTGACTCTTGTTGGTATAGTTTAGTGTTTGGTACCTCACCTTATCTTAGAGAAGTGCTGACGCTCAGTAGACAGACTCTTGTTGGTATAGTTTAGTGTTTGGTACCTTACCTTATCTTAGAGAAGTGCTGACGCTCAGTAGACTGACTCTTGTTGGTATAGTTTAGTGTTTGGTACCTTACCTTATCTTAGAGAAGTGCTGACGCTCAGTAGACAGACTCTTGTTAGTATAGTTTAGTGTTTGGTACCTTACCTTATCTTAGGAAAGTGCTACTGCTCAGTAGACAGACTCTTGTTGGTATAGTTTAGTGTTTGGTACCTTACCTTATCTTAGGAAAGTGCTACTGCTCAGTAGACAGACTCTTGTTGGTATAGTTTAGTGTTTGGTACCTTACCTTATCTTAGGAAAGTGCTACTGCTCAGTAGACAGACTCTTGTTGGTATAGTTTAGTGTTTGGTACCTTACCTTATCTTAGGGAAGTGCTACTGCTCAGTGGACAGACTCTTGTTGGTATAGTTTAGTGTTTGGTACCTTACCTTATCTTAAGGAAGTGCCGATGGTCAGTAGACTGACTCTTGTTGGTATAGTTCGGTATTTGGTATCTCACCTTATTATAGATATTCTCCCTTTGATCGAGCTTAGTATACTATCTTATGACTCAAGAGACAAGGGGAGAGCAGTACATGGCGAACTGCCATCTAATAGTGCGGGTTGACCTCAGAATCACTGAGCTAAGGCCTTATCTGTTAGATACCAGCGTGTCTACATTGTTATGCTCTTATCTGTTAGACACAGCGTGTCTACATTGTTGTGCGCTTATCTGTTAGACACAGCGTGTCTACATTGTTGTTCGCTTATCTGTTAGATACCAGCGTGTCTACATTGTTATGCTCTTATCTGTTAGACACAGCGTGTCTACATTGTTATGCGCTTATCTGTTAGACACAGCGTGTCTACATTGTTGTTCGCTTATCTGTTAGATACCAACGTGTCTACATTGTTATGCGCTTATCTGTTAGACACAGCGTGTCTACATTGTTATGCGCTTATCTGTTAGACACAGCGTGTCTACATTGTTGTTCGCTTATCTGTTAGATACCAACGTGTCTACATTGTTATGCTCTTATCTGTTAGACACAGCGTGTCTACATTGTTATGCGCTTATCTGTTAGACACAGCGTGTCTACATTGTTGTTCGCTTATCTGTTAGATACCAGCGTGTCTACATTGTTATGCGCTTATCTGTTAGACACAGCGTGTCTACATTGTTGTGCGCTTATCTGTTAGACACAGCGTGTCTACATTGTTGTTCGCTTATCTGTTAGATACCAACGTGTCTACATTGTTATGCGCTTATCTGTTAGACACAGCGTGTCTACATTGTTATGCGCTTATCTGTTAGACACAGCGTGTCTACATTGTTGTTCGCTTATCTGTTAGATACCAACGTGTCTACATTGTTATGCTCTTATCTGTTAGACACAGCGTGTCTACATTGTTATGCGCTTATCTGTTAGACACAGCGTGTCTACATTGTTGTTCGCTTATCTGTTAGATACCAGCGTGTCTACATTGTTATGCGCTTATCTGTTAGACACCAGCGTGTCTACATTGTTGTGCGCTTATCTGTTAGATACCAACATGTCTACATTGTTATGCGCTTATCTGTTAGATATCAACATGTCTACATTGTTGTGCGCTTATCTGTTAGATACCAACATGTCTACATTGTTGTGCGCTTATCTGTTAGATACCAACATGTCTACATTGTTATGCACTTATCTGTTAGATACCAGCGTGTCTACATTGTTATGCTCTTATCTGTTAGATACCAGCGTGTCTACATTGTTATGCGCTTATCTGTTAGATACCAGCGTGTCTACATTGTTGTGCGTTACGTCTTACCTGTTTTACTGGCTAGATATGAGCTAAGCAGTCCAGTAACCTGATAACGTTTATCAGAGTGCTCTCGCTTTGGTCACATGATCTTGCCCACTATCTCGCTTCTGTATGATGAAACCATAAGAAAATTTATTACATGTTCCACACGGTTAATTAATTGTCTTAGAGTTTGTCTGTGTCTGATATTAGCTGAGAGTAAACTTATTATTTCCGCTGGATGAATGTCCAAGATCTGGTCATGAGACGAGCAAAGAACCACAATCTTGTTATGTTTTGTGGTGATGATTCTCTCCCTTCGACGGGGACCTTCATTAACTGTCTGTCGGCGAGAACCAACCAGCCTTCAGCCCTTAGACAAAGTGGCACCAGAAGTCTGAATCTTTGAGCGACACGGAAAAACACAGAAAGAGTGAAACTGATTATGCGGAACACAAATGTAACTGAAAAGCGGTGTTTAAAAGAAGAGTCAATATTACATAATGTATGTGTGTCATATTTTCACTGATATTCTTTCTTATTATGACTGTGGCAGAACCTTGCTTGAAGTTTTATTTACTTTATCCCATGATACATATATCTCTCTCTGAACCTTAAGTGCCCAGGGAGCATGGGGCTTCCGCAAGGGTATTCCACAAATGCCTGTCCTTCGCCTTTTAGATATATACATCCGCACAAAAGTTAAGGCCCACCTCTTTATTTTGAGCACATTATTATATCAGCTAATATGTTGATACAATAAAGAACAACTCCGCTGAAACTTGTTTCAGTGCCATCTACAAACAGAGCTCTGTGCATGTGAGATAAGAAAAGCACTCACTGATTAGCATGGCGGATGTAAAGTCACGTGCAATAACGTTATGTTAAGTGAAAATTTAGGGCATGATCCACGCGTTCCGCCAAAGCCAGGCAGGTAGAAAAATCGTGCTGATACACAGAAGGGACTCCTGCGTCACTTTTCAATAGTTTTTAAATTGTTGATAAAATCAGGCCCCAGAGATGGAGTCTTAGCACCCTAGACCGTCTTCCAGCTATTTTGTCAACTTGAGAATGGCTAATCCACTTGTCAGGTTCAAGACGACTGTGCGTGTCACATTCTATCATCCAAAGACGTGTGGGTGTGTCACATTCTATCATCCAAAGACGTGCGGGCGTGTCACATTCTATCATCCAAAGACGTGTGGGCGTGTCGTATTCTATCATCCAAAGACGTGTGGCCGTGTCACATTCTATCATCCAAAGACGTGTGGGTGTGTCACATTCTATCATCCAAAGACGTGTGGGCGTGTCGTATTCTATCATCCAAAGACGTGTGGCCGTGTCACATTCTATCATCCAAAGACGTGTGGGTGTGTCACATTCTATCATCCAAAGACGTGTGGGCGTGTCGTATTCTATCATCCAAAGACGTGTGGGCGTGTCACATTCTGTCATCCAAAGACGTGTGGGCGTGTCACATTCTGTCATCCAAAGACGTGTGGGCGTGTCACATTCTGTCATCCAAAGACGTGTGGGCGTGTCACATTCTGTCATCCAAAGACGTGTGGGCGTGTCACATTCTGTCATCCAAAGACGTGTGGGCGTGTCACATTCTGTCATCCAAAGACGTGTGGGCGTGTCACATTCTGTCATCCAAAGACGTGTGGGCGTGTCACATTCTGTCATCCAAAGACGTGTGGGCGTGTCACATTCTGTCATCCAAAGACGTGTGGGCGTGTCACATTCTGTCATCCAAAGACGTGTGGGCGTGTCACATTCTGTCATCCAAAGACTTTTTGAGAGATTCAGAGGCACGGGAAGAGAGGACGTCCAGGACGTACGAGCTGGCAGGATGACAAATGTCTCTTGTTGTCCGCCCTTCGCCACCAGACACCCACCTGTACCACTCTACCACGTCAGCTGATGACAGTTTGCAGACGCGTATGTGACTTATGACTTTCTCCACGACGACCCGCAGTCAGAATCTGTCTCACTCCAGCTCAGCGCACAGCCTGTGTTGCATGCTGTCGTGAGCACCTCAGATGGACAAGACGTCGGTGGGGTCAAGCCATCCTTACAGATGATTGCTGCTTCAATCTTTAAAGATGGCAAGGTTTGTGTTTGGGGAAAGCAAGGCGAGCGTTTTAGTGATGACACAGTTTGAGAAGTGGATCACAAATGTAACTGAAAAGCGGTGTTTAAAAGAAGAGTCAATATTACATAATGTATGTGTGTCATATTTTCACTGATATTCTTTCTTATTATGACTGTGGCAGAACCTTGCTTGAAGTTTTATTTACTTTATCCCATGATACATATATCTCTCTCTGAACCTTAAGTGCCCTGGGAGCATGGGGCTTCCGCAAGGGTTTTCCACAAATGCCTGTCCTTCGCCTTTTAGATATATACATCCGCACAAAAGTTAAGGCCCACCTCTTTATTTTGAGCACATTATTATATCAGCTAATATGTTGATACAATAAAGAACAACTCCGCTGAAACTTGTTTCAGTGCCATCTACAAACAGAGCTCTGTGCACGTGAGATAAGAAAAGCACTCACTGATTAGCATGGCGGATGTAAAGTCACGTGCAATAACGTTATGTTAAGTGAAAATTTAGGGCATGATCCACGCGTTCCGCCAAAGCCAGGCAGGTAGAAAAATCGTGCTGATACACGATGCACGTGCAGAAGGGACTCCTGCGTCACTTTTCAATAGTTTTTAAATTGTTGATAAAATCAGGCCCCAGAGATGGAGTCTTAGCACCCTAGACCGTGTCCGAGCTGTTTTGTCAACTTGAGAATGGCTAATCCACTTGTCAGGTTCAAGACGTCTGTGCGTGTCACATTCTATCATCCAAAGACGTGTGGGTGTGTCACATTCTATCATCCAAAGACGTGCGGGTGTGTCACATTCTATCACCCAAAGACGTGTGGGCGTGTCATATTCTATCATCCAAAGACGTGTGGGCGTGTCACATTCTATCATCCAAAGACGTGTGGGCGTGTCACATTCTATCATACAAAGACGTGTGGGCGTGTCACATTCTATCATACAAAGACGTGTGGGCGTGTCACATTCTATCATCCAAAGACGTGTGGGCGTGTCACATTCTATCATCCAAAGACGTGTGGGCGTGTCACATTCTATCATCCAAAGACGTGGGGGCGTGTCACATTCTATCATCCAAAGACGTGTGGGCGTGTCACATTCTATCATCCAAAGACGTGTGGGCGTGTCACACTCTATCATCCAAAGACGTGTGGCCGTGTCACATTCTATCATCCAAAGACGTGTGAGCGTGTCACATTCTATCATCCAAAGACGTGTGGGCGTGTCATATTCTATCATCCAAAGACGTGTGGGCGTGTCACATTCTATCATCCAAAGACGTGTGGGCGTGTCACATTCTATCATCCAAAGACGTGGGAGGCACGGGAAGAGAGGACGTCCAGGACGTACGAGCTGGCAGGATGACAAATGTCTCTTGTTGTCCGCCCTTCGCCACCAGACAGCCACCTGTACCACTCTACCACGTCAGCTGATGACAGTTTGCAGACGCGTATGTGACTTATGACTTTCTCCACGACGACCCGCAGTCAGAATCTGTCTCACTCCAGCTCAGCGCACAGCCTGTGCTGCATGCTGTCGTGAGCACCTCAGATGGACAAGACGTCGGTGGGTCAAGCCATCCTTACAGATGATTGCTGCTTCAATCTTTAAAGATAGCAAGGTTTGCGTTTGGAGAAAGCAAGGCGAGCGTTTTAGTGATGACACAGTTTGAGAAGTGGATCACTATATCACTAAGTGGATCACTATATCACTAAGTGGATCACTATATCACTAAGTGTATCACTAAGTGGATCACTATATCACTAAGTGGATCACTATATCACTAAGTGGATCACTATATCACTAAGTGGATCACTAAGTGGATCACTATATCACTAAGTGGATCACTAAGTGGATCACTATATCACTAAGTGGATCACTAAGTGGATCACTATATCACTAAGTGGATCACTATATCACTAAGTGGATCACTATATCACTAAGTGGATCACTAAGTGGATCACTATATCACTAAGTGGATCACTATATCACTAAGTGGATCACTATATCACTAAGTGGATCACTAAGTGGATCACTATATCACTAAGTGGATCACTAAGTGGATCACTATATCACTAAGTGGATCACTATATCACTAAGTGGATCACTAAGTGGATCACTAAGTGGATCACTATATCACTAAGTGGATCACTATATCACTAAGTGGATCACTATATCACTAAGTGGATCACTATATCACTAAGTGGATCACTAAGTGGATCACTATATCACTAAGTGGATCACTATATCACTAAGTGGATCACTATATCACTAAGTGGATCACTATATCACTAAGTGGATCACTAAGTGGATCACTATATCACTAAGTGGATCACTAAGTGGATCACTATATCACTAAGTGGATCACTATATCACTAAGTGGATCACTAAGTGGATCACTAAGTGGATCACTATATCACTAAGTGGATCACTATATCACTAAGTGGATCACTATATCACTAAGTGGATCACTATATCACTAAGTGGATCACTAAGTGGATCACTATATCACTAAGTGGATCACTATATCACTAAGTGGATCACTATATCACTAAGTGGATCACTATATCACTAAGTGGATCACTAAGTGGATCACTATATCACTAAGTGGATCACTAAGTGGATCACTATATCACTAAGTGGATCACTATATCACTAAGTGGATCACTATATCACTAAGTGGATCACTATATCACTAAGTGGATCACTAAGTGGATCACTATATCACTAAGTGGATCACTAAGTGGATCACTATATCACTAAGTGGATCACTATATCACTAAGTGGATCACTAAGTGGATCACTATATCACTAAGTGGATCACTATATCACTAAGTGGATCACTATATCACTAAGTGGATCACTATATCACTAAGTGGATCACTATATACTGACCGGCCTAAGGTACCAAGACGAGATACAGTGACCTCTTATTCAGCCTGGCCTTGAGGCAGTGGTCGACGATGCAGTCTTGCAGGATGATGATACTGCTTGTCCTCGTCGAGCTCGTTATTGACTTCATTCAGCACCAGAGATGGTAAGGATGTAGTGTCCCACTCCCTCACCTGATCTTGCTCCAACTGAACACCTCTGGGATGTGCCTGGGCTGAGAGCATCACCTTCCGCCAGATGATGTTGCACATCTGACCCTGTTTCTTCATCAAGACTGTCAGGCTGTTCCGCAGGATGTTCTAAGAAGCTTGTGGACTCCGTGCGTCAAAGGTGCATCGAATGCCTGGTCGCAGGTGGTGGTTATACCAGATTTTTGACACATCAAAAATACCAGTACTTGTCTTGTGACGTTTATGATGATGGGTGAGTGACTTCTCGGGCTTATAACTTCTGTACGGATTATCACATTTGCTTAAGAGTTGTAGGAATTTGTGCATTTCAAATGGAGTTAATTCTTACATGATTTATTTTTCTGATATTGCGTGCATATTATTTTATATGCAAAGGTTTTAGCAAGGTGCCCTTAACTATTGTGCAGTAGCATATTTGATAGAGGCTTATGGCGCTGTACATTATTTTCCTTACCTTTAATTTTGTCATTAATCACTTCACATTATCTGTATCTTCTTTGTATATTCACTCACAAACAACACATCTTCTTTATTGTTTAATCATTTCTAGCGGTTTTTTTTTTTAATCTGGCGAATTTGGTCCTTTTTTCTTCTCAACTCTCATGAAAGGATTTGAAAACTAAGATCACTTTTTCACATCCCTCCAGCAAGTAATCTAGCGATTTTTTTTTAAAATTTCAAATTTTAACTGACCCTTCATTGAATTGTGACTGATTTATAAGTTATTTATACTTTCTAGTTTAAATATAAATAAACGTAAATAAAACCAGAAATCGGTGAAGAACAGTGTGGCTTCATCGAAGGAAAAGGCACAAGTAATGCCATATATATATATATATATATATATATATATATATATATATATATATTGAGAACATTGATGGAAAGATCAATAGAAGTAAAGACGGACCTATACTTGTGCTTCATAGACTACTGTAAAGCAGTCAATAAAGTGAGACACACAGAAATTATAGGAATGCTGGAAGACATCACCATAGATGGAAAAGATCTGAAACTCATCAAAAACATATACTGGCAGCAATCAGCAGCAATGAAGGTTGAGAACCAACTAGGCATTCCAAGATATAAAATTAGAAGTGAGACAAGGATGTGTTCTATCTCCTGACCTCTTCTCCATGTACAGTGAAAACTTAATGAGAAATATAAAGAGCTTGCCAGGAATGTCAACTGGCGGGTACAACCTTATCAATTGAAGATATGTAGACGACACAGTCCTGATTGCTAAAAGTGAAGGGGAGCTACAGGCTCTTCTAGACATCGTGGTTCGTGAAGTAAAAGTAAAGGTCTCAGCCTGAATAAAAAGAGTACAGAAATGATGGTCATCTCAAAGAAAAGAATATCGCCAAAATGTAGTATTACCATCGATGGCACAAATCTGAAACAAGTTGATAGATTCAAGTAGTTAGGAACAATTACAACAGCTGATGGGAAATGTCACAACGAAATAAAAAACAGACGTGCTCAGGCCAAGTCAACATTCCAGAAAATGAGAAACATCTTGTACAACAGATCCATATCAATGGAAACAAGATTCTGAGTACTTAAATGTTACATCGAGCCAATTTTTTTATGGATGTGAAGCATAGTCTATATGTCTATATGAGTACAGCGAGAAATGGAGGTCATGGAGATGTGGTTCATAAGAAGGATGAAGGTACCATGGACAGTCAAGAAAACCAACGAAGAAGTCTTAAAAGAGGCTGGAGTTAAAAGGCAAATTACAGCAAAGATCAGAGGCAGACAAGCGAATTTTGTAGGACATTTTTTGAGAAGAGGAAAATTGGAACACACTGTGGCAACTGGAAAAATTGAGGGAAGAAGATACAGAGGAAGACAGAGAGAAAAGTTACTGTATGAGCTGTCAGTGTGGCTAGGAAGAAAGTCACCGGTGGATCTCATAATCAAGTCTAAAGACAGGGAATTGTGGAGAGAAATGATCACCTATGCCACGTGGCACGGCACTTGATTGCTTGATTGAGTATAAACAACTGTAAGTCAACAAACCAAATGAACATTCAGTTTTTTAAAATGTTATTATTAGAAATTTTGAGAAATATCACGTGACCAGGAAAACTTTGAAGGTACAACACCAAAAATGTTTTGTGTTCTAAGAATTTTATGATAAAAAATACAGGTCAAATTTGATTAAATGATTTCATGTTTTAGCTAAATTTCTGTAAGAAAGCAAACAAGATGACTGCTTTTTCTCTGTTGTAACAAGCCTGTAGTTTCTGTTAACCATTTCTAACTGCGAGCACATCTTAGAGAGACGAAATGTTCAGGGTCCAGTTCTGGCTTACAATATTTTTACACAGACTGAAGACAATGATAAAAAATATTTCATTATATTTGTAATATATAGGTGGACTGTAGCACACCAGTGAACTGTAACATATATGTGGACTGTAACATACAGGTGGACTGTGACATGTAGGTGGACTGTAACATATACATGGACTGTAACATAAAGGTGGACTGTAACATACCCATGAACTGTAACATATAGGTGGACTGTAACATACAGGTGGTCTTTAACATGTAGGTGGACTGTAACATACACGTGGACTATAACATAAAGGTGGACTGTAACATACAGGTGGTCTTTAACATGTAGGTGGACTGTAACATACACGTGAACTATAACATAAAGGTGGACTGTAGCATACACGCGGACTGTAACATAAAGGTGAAATGTAGCATTCACGTGGACTGTAATATATAGGTGGACTGTAGCATACACGAGGACTGTAACATAAAAGTGAACTGTAACATAAAGGTGGACTGTAACATAGACTCTAATATAGCTGTAGACTAAAACACATCCCTGGATATGCTCTACATGCTCGTATACCGTAGCAAATCTATGAACTTAACAGATAGCCGTGAACTGTTGGATAGACGCGGTCTGTAAAAATGGTCTGTAACATAACTGTAGACTGTAATATAGTCGTGAAAGATAATATAATCGTAGACTACAACATAGGCTCGCACTGTAACTTTAACGGTAAAGTAAGAGAACACAGTTTTGTGTGATTAGACCTCCAAAAAAATCGTAGACAACTTTAGTGAGACGTGAGAGAAAGAAAAATCACAAGAGAATTATCCAGGATTCGAACACGGACTCTGCTAGGACGAGCAGCCGTCTAGCCACGAGAGAACAGCTACTTAGCCCAACTAGCTGACCTACCAGAGTCCGTGTTCGTATCCCAGGTAATTCTCTTGTGATTTGTCTTTCTCTCACGTCTCACTAAAGTGCTTTGTCTATGATTTTTTCGAGGTCTAATCCTACAAAACTGTGTTCTCTTATTTTACCGTACGAAAGCTTCGACGTTTCTTATTTATATAAAAAAAATTGTTCCTGTAACTTAAACGTAAACTGTAACACAAACGTAGACTGCAACTTAAAAGTCTGTAATATAAACGTAGACTGTAACTTAAAAGTCTGTAACACACACGTAGATTGCAATTCAAAAGTCTGTAATATAAACGTAGACTGTAACTTAAAAGTCTGTAACACAAACGTAGATTGCAATTCAAAAGTCTGTAATATAAACGTAGGCTGTAACTCAAACGTGGGCTTTAATATAGACATGGACTGTAAATTATATCAGTATTATGTGAAGAAATAGTAAAAAAATACGAAACAAAAATACCAACATTTAAGTTTCAGAGAAGCTTACAAGTAAACCTTTTCAGTTCTTAAAACTATGAATTAAACAAGTATAAGTCTAATTTTTCTCGTGTCATACAACTAAACCTTAGTTTTCAGCTCTTAAAACTATGAATTAGACAAGTATAAGTCTAATTTTTCTCGTGTCATACAACTAAACCTTTGTTTTCAGCTCTAAAAATATGAATTAGACAGGTGTAAGTAAGTATAATTTGTCAAGTGTCATTCAACTATTTGTATTCTCAGATCTAAATGCCAGTGTTGTTCTCCAAAGAAAAAGCTTTTAGAGTTTAGATGTTGCCATTTTAATGTCAAGAAACAGAGTTATTAAGAATACAAACGTACACAGTCTTTGTATCTCTACAGCTTACAGATATTCAGGAAATCGTCGAAGTTCTGGTGAAATATTTTCACGTCTTTTCCATCTGGAAACTATTTTCACGTCTTTTCTATCTGGAAACTATTTTCACTTTTCACGTTAAACGATGTACACACAGCAACAGTAAGAATGCTAACTCTACTGATTTTGTTTTTGAAGAAAGTTAACTTACTTTCTTCTGCCATGGAAAATGGGGAATATTAAGGGGGAGAAAGTTGTTCTTGAATATATACTCGTATGGTTTTAACATAAGTGACATCTCTTTCTTGAATGTATATACCTTTATATACATGAAATGTGGTTTATTAGAAGAATGTTGCGAATCCCCTGGACAGCAAAAATAACTAATGAAGAATGTATGAGAAGAGCTGGAGAGACAAAAAACCTTGTCAGAAAGATAAGAGAGAGACAATGTACTTTCATAGGACATGCAATGAGAAGAGGGGGCATTGAAAATATTATAACAACAGGAAAAATAGAAGGAAGAAGATCAAGAGGAAGACCAAGAGAAATGATACTGGACAGTCTGACGGGATGGTGTGAGAGGAGATCACCAACTGAACTGATGGCCTGCATGAAGGATCGGGTACTCTGGAGAAGCATAATAGCCAACGCCAGTCGGCACGGCACCTGATGATGATGATGATATACCTTTATCACATGCGACATCTCTTTACTTGAATATATATGCTTTTATCACATGTGACATCTCTTTACTTGAATATATATATATGCTTTTATCACATGTGACATCTCTTTACTTGAATATACAGTACATGCTTTTATCACATGTGACATCTCTTTTATCACATGCGACATCTCTTTTATCACACGTGACATCTCTTTTATCACATATGACATCTCTCCAAAAGAAAGATTTTCTACAAGAAAATAGAAATCTCCAGGTTAGTGTGACATGACTGCAAGCTAACAGACAGACAAGTTATTGACATCGTCAAGACTGGCCGCCATGTTCTTAGAACCCTTGTAGACTCCAAGCATCAAAGATATATCGAATGCCTGGTAGAAAATGGTGGTTATAAAGGATTTTGACAGATCAAGAGTGACAGTACTAATCTTGTGACTTTTATGATGATGAGCGACTTACTTCTAGGAGGTATAATATATATTTGTTATATAAAAAGGGGGTATATGGGGGTGAGAGGCCGAGAGCGATCTGTCCAACAGCAAACGGCAGGACACGTGATTATATTATTATTTTAAAAAGGGATGGCGACTGCAGTAAAACTGGTCTAAATAATAAAGGTAGACAGAGGTGTATGGTGTAGTTTTACAAAGTGTTTCCTACTTCTGGAGGAGGCCACATTAAGATAAGTTCTTCGTTTAGTTATTTGTTTTTGTCTCGTTATGCATGTAGTCCTCGAAAAAGGCTCACGCCGAAATATCGGATAATGTATGTTTTTCATTTGTACATTCTCATACTTTCTGTTCGTTTTTTTTCCTCACTTTACTCACTCCCTCCCTCACTTTGTAAAACTACGCCATACACCTCTATTATTATTTTATTATTATTACACTTTTATTTGTTATAAAAGTTGCTTATTTTACAAGATTATTTAATCATCAAATTATATTAAAATCCTTGAATAATAATTATATACCTAGCAACCGCCAACGACCAGTTTCCGGCATTTTACTGAAACATAATTTCATTTGTCACACACTCCATGTCATTTGACTTCGATTGCAGTTGTTTTTCCTCGGCTTCACTTGTTGAAATTTCACCTTAATTTTTAATGGAAAACTGAGACCATATAATATTCTAAAGGCGAGCTGCAGATAATAAATTGATAAATTTTTTTGTTCCACTTCTTACAGTTCCACGTAAGATATTTCGTTACAGATTTCACGCTACCACATCAAATAATAAACGCCACGTGATCAGTTGTTCTCATCTCATTGGCTGGTCGTTATAAATTATTATGTTTTCCGAGCTGAGATAAGAAAGCAAGAGTTAATTTAACTAAACCGTTTATAAATCTGAAAAAAACAGAAAAGTTGTTTAGACATAAAGACAACAAGAGAGCTCTTCCAGCCCTGAAGGAAGTAATAGCAGACGTTGCTTTTTGTAACCTTTTCAATCAGAGATCGGAAGTAACAGAGACGTGCTTTTGAAAAAAGATGAGATGCAACATGCACTCTAAAGAGTCCAAACAAAAAAAAAGTTTTCTAAGACTTTGCAGAGAAACTAAAACTAGTTGAAACGATCTAGAGAAAGGAATTCAAAATTTTTTGAACATGCCTCTAGAAGGTAGAGCCTGATATGACAAACTCAAGAGAAGAGGAACAAGAGGAAAACAAAGAAAATATCTTAAGGAGCGGACTAAACAACAAAGCGAGAGAGAGAGAGAGAGAGAGAGAGAGGCAAGTAGGCTGATAGGAGCACTAAACAGGGCAGGGCACAAGTAGGCTGATAGGAGCACTAAACAGGGCAGGGCACAAGTAGGCTGATAGGAGCACTAAACAGGGCAGGGCACAAGTAGGCTGATAGGAGCACTAAACAGGGCAGGGCACAAGTAGGCTGATAGGAGCACCAAACAGGGCAGGGCACAAGTAGGCTGATAGGAGCACTAAACAGGGCAGGGCACAAGTAGGCTGATAGGAGCACTAAACAGGGCAGGGCACAGAATTGAGAAACATGGTAGCCAATAATAACCAACAGCAAGTCGATAAATAATCTCGTCAGCTTGATTGGTTGAAAAACTGGTTGATCGAGTGACTGATTTGTTTGGTGGTTTTTGTTAGGCTAGATGATGGACTGGTTGACTGGGTGGTTGGCTGGTTATTTGGTTGGCTAACTTGTTGGTTATGGCTGGTGTGTTAAATGGGACTGGCATCCAAGTCAAGAGAAAGTTCGAGATAAGTTGCATATAGTAGATTATAAGTAGATTAGATTATAGTAGATTATAGTAAATTATAAGTAGTTTATAGGCAAACTGGAAAGTACTGCAGCAAGTGTTGGCACAGCGATTGTACGGAAAGATGCTGTCTTGGTTATATTATCAACAGTGCTGCAACATGATGCTGATATCAAGTGTGGCTATAATGTTTACAACAACAAAAAACAAACAAACAAACAAAACTGAGTGACAAAAGGATTCAGAAAGGCGTGTCTTCTTGCAGGACGTATCCGGCAGCTCTACAATCAACTTCCAGCTGGGTCAGATGGCAGTTCTACTCTTGGAAGGCTGCTGCTGATACTGGGAGTTGGGCAAACATGGATACTCCCCGAAAACTGTAATGCAGATTCAAAGTTAGGTGATTGTTTGGTTGTTTGTCGGTTAACCAGTCCTGTAGTTCTGATGACTGCTCTACTCCTCTAGTTTGGTATCTAAATCCCATTTTCAAGTCTACTCCTCTAGTTTGATATCTAAATCCCATTTTCAAGTCTACTCCTCTAGTTTGGTATCTAAATCCCATTTTCAAGTCTACTCCTCTAGTTTGATATCTAAATCCCATTTTCAAGTCTACTCCTCTAGTTTGATATCTAAATACCATTTTCTAGGAGACTGGTCTTAATTCAGCGCGTTCATCACCGGAAGATGTGAACAGTCTCGCCTCTTTTGTTTCGACGTGTCGACTATTACCACCTGAAGAAGCTTTATCCAGGTAAAGTAAGAGAACAAATTTTGTATGATTAGACCTCGAAAAAATCGTAGACAAAGCACTTTAGTGAGACGTGAGAGAAAGAAAAATCACAAGAGAATTACCTGGGATTCGAACACGGACTCCGGTAGGACGAGCAGCCGTCTAGCCACGAGAGAGCAGCTTACTATCGACTTAGCCAACTAGCACCCCAAAAAAGGTGTTTTGTTGACATCGTCTTTAGTAACCGCTCAGCAAACATAAGGGATCGTGACACCCGGAAAGAAACGAGGTCGTGACACAGAAATTCCGTAGCTTAGATTCATTCTCTCTAGCAGGTACCAACTAGACAAACATACACACGGTCTCCTGCCATGTCTGGTGCAAACTTGGACAACAATAACAAACGAACGAATACTTATTACATGAAGTTAGTTTCGGATATAGTAAACAATTTTTTATAATTTTTTATAAATAGGAAACTACGAGGCTTTGGTATAGTAAAGTAAGAGAACAAATTTTATATGATTAGACCTCGAAAAAATCGTAGACAAAGCACTTTAGTGAGACGTGAGAGAAAGAAAAATCACAAGAGAATTACCTGGGATTCGAACACGGACTCCGGTAGGACGAGCAGCCGTCTAGCCACGAGAGAGCAGCTTACTATCGACTTAGCCAACTAGCACCCCAAAAAAGGTGTTTTGTTGACATCGTCTTTAGTAACCGCTCAGCAAACATAAGGGATCGTGACACCCGGAAAGAAACGAGGTCGTGACACAGAAATTCCGTAGCTTAGATTCATTCTCTCTAGCAGGTACCAACTAGACAAACATACACACGGTCTCCTGCCATGTCTGGTGCAAACTTGGACAACAATAACAAACGAACGAATACTTATTACATGAAGTTAGTTTCGGATATAGTAAACAATTTTTTATAATTTTTTATAAATAGGAAACTACGAGGCTTTGGTATAGTAAGTAAGAGAACAAATTTTGTATGATTAGACCTCGAAAAAATCGTAGACAAAGCACTTTAGTGAGACGTGAGAGAAAGAAAAATCACAAGAGAATTACCTGGGATTCGAACACGGACTCCGGTAGGACGAGCAGCCGTCTAGCCACGAGAGAGCAGCTTACTATCGACTTAGCCAACTAGCACCCCAAAAAAGGTGTTTTGTTGACATCGTCTTTAGTAACCGCTCAGCAAACATAAGGGATCGTGACACCCGGAAAGAAACGAGGTCGTGACACAGAAATTCCGTAGCTTAGATTCATTCTCTCTAGCAGGTACCAACTAGACAAACTTATAAAAACTAGACAAATTTATAAAAAATTATAAAAAATTGTTTACTATATCCGAAACTAACTTCATGTAATAAGTATTCGTTCGTTTGTTATTGTTGTCCAAGTTTGCACCAGACATGGCAGGAGACCGTGTGTATGTTTGTCTAGTTGGTACCTGCTAGAGAGAATGAATCTAAGCTACGGAATTTCTGTGTCACGACCTCGTTTCTTTCCGGGTGTCACGATCCCTTATGTTTGCTGAGCGGTTACTAAAGACGATGTCAACAAAACACCTTTTTTGGGGTGCTAGTTGGCTAAGTCGATAGTAAGCTGCTCTCTCGTGGCTAGACGGCTGCTCGTCCTACCGGAGTCCGTGTTCGAATCCCAGGTAATTCTCTTGTGATTTTTCTTTCTCTCACGTCTCACTAAAGTGCTTTGTCTACGATTTTTTCGAGGTCTAATCATACAAAATTTGTTCTCTTACTTTACTATACCAAAGCCTCGTAGTTTCCTATTTATAAAAAATTATAAAAAATTGTTTACTTTATCCAGGTATAATGTTTCTGCTTTCACCTGTGTCTTTGGGGTCTTTCATCAAAGAGATGAGTTAATTTTCAAATAGTTCTTCATTCATAGTGGGCGGTGAGTTCACATTAAGATAATCCTTCATCCAGAAAGTGAGAGGTGAGTTAACATTTAGATAGACCTTCATCCAGACAGTGAGTGGTGAGTTAACATTTAGATAGTCCTTCATCCAGACAGTGTGTGGTAAGTTAACATTTAGATAGCCCTTCATCCAGACAGTGTGTGTGGTAAGTTAACATTTAGATAGTCCTTCATCCATACAGTGTGTGGTAAGTTAACATTTAGATAGTCCTTCATCCAGACAGTGTGTGGTAAGTTAACATTTAGATAGTCCTTCATCCAGAAAGTGAGTGGTAAGTTAACATTTAGATAGACCTTCATCCAGAAAGTGAGTGGTAAGTTAACATTTAGATAGACCTTCATCCAAACAGTGAGTGGTGAGTTAACATTTAGATACTCCTTCATCCAGAAAGTGAGTGGTAAGTTAACATTTAGATATACCTTCATCCAGAAAGTGAGTGGTAAGTTAACATTTAGATAGACCTTCATCCGGACAGTGAGTGGTGAGTTAACATTTAGATAGACCTTCATCCAGAAAGTGAGTGGTAAGTTAACATTTAGATAGACCTTCATCCAGAAAGTGAGTGGTAAGTTAACATTTAGATAGACCTTCATCCAGACAGTGTGTGGTGAGTTCACACTTAGATAGTCCTTCATCTAAACACTGGGGGGATGGGGGAGTGAGGTAATATTTACATAATCACTCATCCAGAAAGCATATGTGGTGGGTTAACGTTCCCGTATATCTTAAGACAGATAGTGTTGACAGTAAGTTAACATTCTCCCCCACGCTAAACCAGAGACGTTCATCTGAGTGGAAGATTAACATTCCTGGTGACGGATCCGGTGGATTTGAAGTGCGCCATAAATTAGATCCACGTCTGTGGCTCCTGTGTTCACGATCGTGACCGAGTGGATGTTTATCCTTATCTGATCCACGCTGTTTCTTACTTGATCATTTCCCGCTGATGTATGCGTCCTCGGCAGAGTTTTTACTCGAGTAAATTCCCGCAGATGTCGGAAGTTAACGGCGGCCGGTCCATAACTGGGTTATGTTTATTTTCATCCGGACAAATTACGTTTTGTGCTGAGCTAGTTAAAACAAGGATGTAGGACAGTTCCAGACGTTGGAGTAACTTCAATCCTGGCGAAGAACAGAGGACTGCGTGAGGCAGGACAGGAAGATGGGTTCTGAGAGTAGAAAGTAAGAAACAAACAAAGAAAAAAATAACAAGCAGTGAAAAAAGATTTACAATGATAAAGAAGAAAGAAATAGGCTAGTAGTGATGCCTAGGTTCCTCATCCCGTTATTTTCTGCCGTGTAATTTGTGTCCTCTGTTCTAACCCTTTCAGTCCTGAATTAATCTACACTCTCCGACAGATTAAGTTTTGATGAGAAATGTTGGTAGAAGGAAATTAGAAGATATTTACTCTAGAACTAAGAAGAACACAACCACAGATTCTGTGTTTCTCTTCGCCGACTCTTATAATTTAGCCGGCTCTTGTTCGAAGACCTAATAACTTAGCTAGCTTTTGTTCGTCGACTCTTATAATTTAGCCAGCTTTTGTTCGCATGCCTAATAACGTAGCTAGCTTTTGTTCGTCGACTCTAATAACTTAGCTAGCTTTTGTTCGCCGACTCTAATAACTTAGCTAGCTTTTGTTCGCCGACTCCACAGCTCATATTTCTCTTGAGCTGTAGAATCAGGTAAATATAATTATTTCAGACTAATTTCTTTTGATATAAAAGAAGAACAAGATGCTCCCCCCCCCCCCAACACAAGTGAATCAAAAATAGATCTAGGTTTGACCCCCCCCCCCCCCCAACACAAGTGAATAAAAAATAGATCTAGGTTTGACCCCCCCCCCCCATACAAGTGAATAAAAAATAGATCTAAGTTTGACCCCCCCCAACACAAGTGAATGACAAATAGATCTAGGTTTGACCCCCCCCCCCCACAAGTGAATAAAAAATAGATCTAGACTTGACCCCCCCCCCCTCCCAGAACAAGTGAATCAAAAATAGATCTAGACCTGAGCAAAACAGATCTGGATCAATAAAACAAGGACCCAGACGGTGGATTTCTCGGTAGATTGATAACGAAGGTTGGCTTCGATGGGGGAAGAAGACACAAACACAAAAGACCACATAAACAATTCATAGTCGATCCAAAAGTTTGTTTATTATGTCTGCTTGAAGATTAAACTGGAGCACGAAAAAGCGTATAGAAGATGTACTTCTTGCAGAAAAGCGTATAGAAGATGTGCTTCTTGTAGAAAAGCGTATAGAAGATGTGCTTCTTGTAAAAAAAAGCGTATAGAAGATGTACTTCTTGTAGAAAAGCATATAGAAGATGTACTTCTTGTAAAAAAGCGTATAGAAGATGTACTTCTTGTAGAAAAGCGTATAGAAGATGTGCTTCTTGTAGAAAAACGATATTATATATGTACATCATTCTGTTGCAATGTGATTTTATTGTTAAAGTTTAATTTCGTATTTTTATTTTAAATGTGTAAACATAATTATAAGACATGGGATATAAGCGTTCAGCTTTATGTAACAGTTACCAAACTGTAAGGGCGCAGTGATGACAGTCTTGCTACATTATTGGTAACTAGTCCATGAATGAACATATATCGTTTCAGATATCCCAGATTCTTTTACGCATGCAAAAGACAACACATGTTGGAACAAATCAGCCAAATCCAATTCTGCCAGTACACATAGGGCATTTAATGTGTGGAATTTGATGACGATGATGACTTGATGAGTGGAAGATGAGTTGTGTGACATATCAAAATAAGTGTCTCCATTTCTGGTCATCGCACTGAGACGAAACTTGAGGGCCACAATCAGGCGAACATGTATAAAACAAAACATTTGCACAGCCCAAGCTTTCATTACAACAAAAACTCCTTGTTATTAGCAACACTCTCGCATGTCCATTCGTCTCAAACATCAGTTCATTCTCTCCTTAAGTCCTGCACAAAGTCGTCAGATTTCCCCAGATATTCAAGTGTACTTCTGCACACGGACCATGTCAGTCACTCACTTAAAGCAAATCACTTAATGGCGGCTCGAATTTAAACACAAAATCACGGGCTTCGACAGCAAAAACAGTAGAGGGGTTAACATCCGTGACCAAAGTACTGCTACATTTACCCTTAAAAGTAAAATATATCGCAGCAATCATCCATACAAACAGCCTAGATCTTACAATATAAACATAATTTGGATTACTTTGATTGATTATAACGAAGAAATGTGCTTAGATTGCGCGTGAGAAAAGCTTTTCTGCTAACTTCACGATCTGGTATCACCAAAACTTAAAGGAATAATATGGAAATGTTTACTGAGTTGGGAAGACAGCCACAAATTTACGGGTATAAAACATTTAGGTTCAACTACGAGTATTTGTAGGTTCATGGGAAAGCTAGAAATAGTCTGCATAGTCATCCTTTCGAGCGAGTTTTTTTTTTGGGGGGGGGGGGGGGGGGAGGGGAGGGGGGAGAGAGGATGGTTGATACGGTTCATTTGACACGAAGTTTTGAAAACAGCTCCGGGGTAAACTCTGACAGTGGAAGACTCACATTCAGTCCTTCCCAGGTATAGATAATGCAGTGCTGTTAGTGGAATGTTTGGTTTTCTGAAACAGAAATTCTATTTTAATGTTCAACTATTGTTCCATTACAAGTAATGTTCCGCTACAAGTAATGGTCCGTTGCGAGTAATGTTCTGTTACAAGCATTATTCCTCTGCAAGTAATGTTCTGGTGCAAGTAATGTTCTGATGCAAGTAATAATCTGTCACAAGTAATAATCAACTACAAGTAATAATCCACTACAAGTAATAATCCACTACAAGTAATAATCCACTACAAGTAATAATCCGCTACCAGTAATGTTCCGCTGCAAGTAATAATCTGCTACAGGTAATGATTCATTACAAGTAATAAGCCACTACAGGTAATAATCCACTACAAGTAATAATCCGCTACAAGTAATAATCCGCTACAAGTAATGTTCCGCCGCAAGTAATAATCCACTACAAGTAATAATCCGCTACAAGTAATAATCCGCTAAAAGTAATAATCCACTACAAGTAATGTTCTGCCGAAAGTAATAATCCATTACAAGTAATAATCTACTACAAGTAATAATCCGCCACAAGTAATAATCCACTACAAGTAATGTTCCGCCGCAAGTAATAATCCACTACAAGTAAAAATCCACTACAAGTAATAATTCGCTACAAGTAATGTTCCACTGCAGGTAATAATCTGCTACAGGTAATGATCCACTACAAGCAATAATCCACTACAAGTAATAATCCAAAGTAATAATCCACTACAAGTAATAATCTGCTTCAAGTAATAATCCACTACAAGTAATATTCCGCTACAAGTAATAATTCACTACAAGTAATAATCTGCTACAAGGAATAATTCACTACAAGTAATAATCCCCTACAAGTAATGTTCCGCTGCAGGTAATAATCCACTACAAGTAATGTTCCTCGCGAGTGATGGCCTAGTAATATTATAGAAGAGAGAAGTTTTGTGTTCGCTGACATGTTGTGTTTTGTCTGTTATAGTTTGCTGGCATTTTGTTTTGTCTGTGTTGTAGTTTGCTGACATCTTGTGTTGTGTCTGTTGTGGTTTACTGACATCTTGTGTGGTGTCTGTTGTGGTCTGCTGACATGATGTGTGGCGTCTCTCTCTCTCTCTCTCTCTCTCTCTCTCTCTCTGAACCTTAAGTGCCCAGGGCACATGGGGCTTCCGCAAGGGTTTTCCACAAATGCCTGTCATTTGCCTTTTTTCTGCTCTTGCCCAGGTGAGCCCTGTATTGCTCAACATCCTTTCTGTTGTTCTTCTCCATGTCTCTCTTGGTCTACCCTTACTTCTGTTCCCCTGTGGTGTCCATCTTAGTGCTATTTTTTTGGTAGTGAGTTGTCAGTGTGGTGTCTGGGTGATGTTAAATTGCAAGAGGGAATTGAGAAGTAGTTGAGTGATGCGACTTTGATGACTTGAAAATGTAATAGGCTTGTTCATGAAGGAATATTCGATGATGTGAAAAGGTAAGAAATTGAACGGTAAACAGGAATATACAGATGAGAATAGAAGTGAACAAAGTGTGAAGATTTGAGCATGCAGGCTGGCCTGGCATCCTGTCAACTTTCACACTGTCACAGACAGTCAAGGTGAGCTCAGGTAAGTTTGGTATACACAGAATCAACACTAACAAATTCTTTTTTATGAACCTTTCGTCACACTGTTTTCCTGATGCTGTCTGCTTTCAGAAGGAAACAAAACCCGCAAAGTTTGTGGGTCACTTCACCATTCAGGCCTAGACAAACTGGTGGTGAAAATATTGACATAGACACTTTATCTTTTGCAACAAATTCCATGATATGCTGTTTATCTGCCGTCACCGTCACAGCAAGTTTGTCTGTGACGAAATATCATCAAAGATATACCACAGCAGTTTTGTGATCTTTTTTTTTCCTGGCCTGTAAATGCTGGGAACTAATTCGGCTATTTTGTTTGTTATCTGTCTCATTAACAGCTTTGAATATTTCCGGGTGAAGTCGCTTTCTAGAGTTCAAGGTTAAAATTCAGACTCAGGCTTCACTGCATTCGGGACAACCCCCCATATGTCCTCCGCCACATGCCGCAGCATCCATTGAAGAGTATGTTTGGAAATAGTTTCTGTCAAATGTTGGTTGTTTATGATGGGTTTTCTGCCACACATTTCGGATTTCCTGCCAACACCTTTAAATTGTCCTAGCTCCAGCACTCTCTTCAGATCAACATTGTTCTTCCATTCCCGATCTTCATTTTTAAGCAGTCTGTCCAGTACAGCTTTAGCAAAGTCCCCCTTGTCCGTTGTCAGTCTGCCGTTTATTTCAGTCTGTCCAGCAAGTCTGTCTGCCACGTTATTGCCATGTACTCCCGCAAGCCCTGGGCAGTAAAGCCACGTTAGGCTTGTTACAGTTGACTGGCTTAACAGATGAACTACTTCTTTTCGAAGCGAATTTTTTTCTCAGTCTTACGAAGCATACTTTATGAATCCGTCACAATGACGCCATGAACTACATCACGAGCAACCAACCATATCATTGCGGCCGACACAGTCTCAGTTTTCATTCGCGTGCTTGAAGTGCTGACTTCAAAGGCTCCCGAACCATGTGCCATTATTCTTCCACTTCGGTAGCCAGGGAAGCGTTGAGAGCGTTTAGGTCAGTGGCTGAAGCATCTTTCTAGATTACAGACTCTTAATAAAGTAGTATGTAGCAGATGTCTACAGCGAGTAGTAATTTAGTAGGTGCCAGACCAGCAGTGGGTACTCAGTTTGTAGCACAGTTTCAGCCTCGACATTGTGGGCACTACATCTTAGTCTCGACTGATTATTTGAACAAAAAAAAATCAGAGTTTACATTTGTTAGCCAGTCATCCCTTACATAAATTTGTTAGCCAGTCATCCTTTACATAAATTTGTTAGCCAGTCATCCTTTACATATGTGCCTCCAAGGCATGACAGGGTTACCTTTACCTTTTTTACCTTACATCCTTTACATAAATTTGTTAGCCAGTCATCCTTTACATAAATTTGTTAGCCAGTCATCCTTTACATAAATTTGTTAGCCAGTCATCCTTCACATAAATGTGTTAGCCAGTCATCCCTTACATAAATTTGTTAGCCAGTCATCCCTTACATAAATGTGTTAGCCAGTCATCCCTTACATAAATTTGTTAGCCAGTCATCCCTTACATAAATGTGTTAGCCAGTCATCCCTTACATAAATTTGTTAGCCAGTCATCCCTTACATAAATTTGTTAGCCAGTCATCCTTTACATAAATTTGTTAGCCAGTCATCCTTTACATAAATTTGTTAGCCAGTCATCCCTTACATAAATTTGTTAGCCAGTCATCCTTTACATTTGTTAGCCAGTCATCCTTTATATTTGTTAGCCAGTCATCCTTTACATTTGTTAGCCAGTCATCTTTTACATAATACAAAAGTAAATAATGACAGAGCAGGGCCATGCTGGACTAATATAGTCAGACTTTACTTTATCACAGATAGTCGCTTTATCTCATACTTATCTCACATTTATCTCATACTTATCTCACATTTATCTCATACTTATCTCACATTTATCTCATACTTATCTCACACTTATCTCACACTTATCTCACATTTATCTCACATTTATTTCATACTTATCTCACATTTATCTCACATTTATCTCACATTTATCTCATACTTATCTCACATTTATCTCATACTTATCTCACATTTATCTCACATTTATCTCACACTTATCTCACACTTATCTCACATTTATCTCACATTTATCTCATACTTATCTCACATTTATCTCACATTTATCTCACACTTATCTCACGTTTATCTCACATTTATCTCACATTTATCTCACACTTATCTCACACTTATCTCACATTTATCTCACACTTATCTCACATTTATCTCACATTTATCTCACACTTATCTCACGTTTATCTCACATTTATCTCACATTTATCTCACACTTATCTCACATTTATCTCACATTTATCTCACATTTATCTCACATTTATCTCACACTTATCTCACACTTATCTCACATTTATCTCTCACATTTATCTCACATTTATCTCACACTTATCTCACATTTATCTCACATTTATCTCACACTTATCTCACATTTATCTCACATTTATCTCACATTTATCTCACACTTATCTCACACTTATCTCACATTTATCTCTCACATTTATCTCTCACATTTATCTCACATTTATCTCACACTTATCTCACATTTATCTCACACTTATCTCAGCGCTGAAAGACTTTTGCCCACAGTTTGAGCTGCCGCTAAGATTACGAACGTGGGCACATCTTCCCGTATGTTTATTATCAAAACTGTGGTCACCATGTTTACAAGTTTGCGCAAAGCTCATTATTTCTGAAGCAGGATTCGAGTCTGGATGCAGAATCCACAGAGTTGATTCTTTTCCTTATTCGGATGTGTAGTGGATGCATTTCAGTTGAAAACTGATATCTGCCAGTAAGGGTTTATACTGTTATTAGCTTTATCTGTTTGGACAGAGTTACTTGGCTGTGACCACGCAGGTGTGGCGAAGTTTAACCTGGTGTACTGAAGTACATCGCTCAGTTAAGGCCAGAATAATGGCAGCACGTATAAACATTGCTTTCTCTAGCGAAGACAGGGAACTAATATGTAAAAGCTGCCTGCTAACTAAAACCAATGGAAGAAACCAGCCAGGTTTCTCTGGTTCATCCGATCCCACGAACTTCTAATCAAAGTCTAATCGCCAGGGAATTGTGGGTATTTAGAGAGCATTATGGGGTACAGTAAAAGTAAGGTTTATTGCCGTGTTAAAAGTAAGATTTATTGCCGTGTTAAAAGTAAGGTTTATTGCCGTGTTAAAAGTAAGGTTTATTGCCGTGTTAAAAGTAAGGTTTATTGCCGTGTTAAAAGTAAGGTTTATTGCCGTGTTAAAAGTAAGGTTTATTGCCGTGTTAAAAGTAAGGTTTATTGCCGTGTTAAAAGTAAGGTTTACTGTCGTGTTAACGGTAAGGTTTGTCGTCACGTGACTTTATGTCTGGGCAATTTGTCCTTCACATTTCTAAATTCAGGTCATTAATTAAAAGTTACGGCTTTTCTTTCCTTCGTGTCTGTTGGGGGGGGGGGGGGGCGGGGTGCAGGAAACTTGATAATCTAATGATGTTTATCAGTGATGACCGTCATCTTCTGATTTTGTATTCTACTACAAGAAAACTGCCGTAGTTTTGTGGATGAAAAGTTCAGTTTTTTATGTGTAAGATTCAGTAATTTACAAACTGAAAAGTGTGGGGACACACACACACACACACACACACAAACACACACACACACACATATATACATACATCCGTCAGTTATATTTTTAAAAATTTATATTTATATTTATATTTATATGTCATTGTTTTTATTTGTTTACTGCATTCCTTAAAAATAATTTCTGGAATTTCTAAACTCTGAGTTTATGAAACTTTTGATAAATATCATTCTTAACATAAAGTTTTTAATTGTATGTGTTCTTTTGGATATCAAGACACGTGCAGAGAGTATTTCAGAAATTGTGATTTTGTATTTGTTTATGTAAGGACTGTAAGACTAAACTAAACGCTCTGTAAGTCTGTGAAGAAGTTTGTTTATGTAAGACTAAACTAAAAACTCTGTAAGTCTGTGAATAAGTTTGTTTATGTAAGGACTGTAAGACTAAACTAAACGCTCTGTAAATCTTTGAAGAAGTTTGTTTATGTAAGACTAAACTAAAAACTCTGTAAGTCTGTGAATAAGTTTGTTTATGTAAGGACTGTAAGACTAAAGTAAACACTCTGTAAATCTGTGAAGAATTATTTTCCTCTTTCAGCTCATTCTTTATTTTTCTGTCTGTCATGTTTTAGCCTTTATACTTTGTTTCCACTTTCCTGAGATTTGTCGCTTCTTGAACCTGCTGTCTCAGAACTTTGAAAAGATTTTAATTATCGCTATTACCACGTGAACTAGTTGTATATGTGTTTTTGTGTTCTTTCTGCGCATGCGTGCTCATGTGATTTCTGAAAGGTCAAGGCTGTTAAGAACTTGTTATGACAAACACAACTGGAGAATTATTTTGACCACGTGTCCCGTCATGTCATGTCATGTTCTGTCATGTGGCGTGTCTTTTCCAGAACGTTGTATCTCTCACTGCCTCCTTGGGTGATGTACGGTCTTGCGCAAGTTGACCGGCGTCTTGCAGTGACACAGTCTGACTTTCTGTGATGTCCTGACTCCACCACCTGCGGCGAGGTCGTCCCTTTTACCTTTTGCCAGGCACTTATGCCCTCTACTATATGCCCTCTACTATATGCCCTCTACTATATGCCCTCTACTATATGCCCTCTACTATATGCCATCAACTATATGCCCTCTACTATATGCCCTCTACTATATGCCATCAACTATATGCCCTCTACTATATGCCCTCTACTATATGCCTCTCCAAGCTGTTGTGTCTCTTGATGTGGCAGAATTTTTACCACAAACTGAGAATTATCTTGAATACAATGATGGAATTATCTCAAGCGCAATGGGAGAATTATCTTGAAGAAAATCAGAGAATTATCTCGAACACAATGGAAGACTTAACAAAACCAGTTCATGAAAAATATTTTATGTATGAAAGAGATTTTTTAAAAAATAAATTGACACAGCTACATACTACTCTGTTCCCATAATTTCATGATTAAAGTATGGATAGACTGTTCCAATAAACTCATGATTAAATTATAGATGGACAGTTCCCATAAACTCATGATTAAATTATAGATAGTGTGTTCCCATAAGTGATGATTAAATAATAGATAGATATTCACTTTTCATCTTCTTCTCTGCATTCACTTATTCTCAGTTGGAAAAGGTTTAGTACGTAAACAGTACAAGCAGGAGAAAAAGACTTTGTACTTCATTCACAGTCCACACGCTAGAGGGCCACGTCTCCCAGACAGTCCGCTTATCACAGAGTAAAGGGTCACGTCTCCCAAACAGTCCGCTTATCATAGAGGAGAGAGCAACATCTGTACCATGTCTCAGACAGTCCACTTATCATAGAGTAGAGAGCGACATCTGTACCATCTCTCAGACAGTCCACTTATCATAGAGTAGAGAGCGATATCTGTACCATCTCTCAGACAGTCCATTTATCATAGAGTAGAGAGCGACATCTGTACCATCTCTCAGACAGTCCATTTATCATAGAGCAGAGAGCAACATCTGTACCATCTCTCAGACAGTCCACTTATCATAGAGTAGAGAGCAACATCTGTACCATCTCTCAGACAGTCCGCTTATCATAGAGTAGAGAGCAACATCTGTACCATCTCCCAGACAGTCCGCTTATCATAGAGTAGAGAGCAACATCTGTACCATCTCTCAGACAGTCCGGTTATCATACCTTCAAGTCGTTGAATCTCTGACTAAAACTGCAGTGAACTGATTTATTTATCATTTAATTCATCTCCTGGTGCTTCCCTGAAACTGTCTTATCAGTCGGTCTTATCAGTCTGTCTTATTAGTCTCTTTTATCTGCATCATTTCTTTAACAAGTAATGGGACGCATTTTGGAATGAAAATCTCAAGAACCTTTCTCCTATTAAGCTGTGTGACGGATCTTGATCATACTCTTGGACTGTGTGACAGATCTTGATCATACTCTTGGACTGTGTGACAGATTTTGATCATATTCTTGGACGGTGTGACAGATTTTGATCATATTCTTGGACGGTGTGACAGATTTTGATCATACTCTTTGACTGTGTGACAGATCATGATCATACTCTTGGACTGTGTGACAGATCTTGATCATACTCTTGAGCTGTGTGACAGATTTTGATCATACTCTTGAGCTGTGTGACAGATCATCGTCATACTCTTTGACTGTGTGACAGATCTTGATCATACTCTTGGACTGTGTGACAGATATTGATCATACTCTTGGACTGTGTGACAGATCATGATCATACTCTTGGACTGTGTGACAGATCATGATCATACTCTTGGACTGTGTGACAGATCATGATCATACTCTTGGACTGTGTGACAGATCATGATCATACTCTTGGACTGTGTGACAGATCTTGATCATACTATTGGACTGCGTGCCGGATATTGATTTACCCCCCCCCCAACCCCCCCCCCCCCCAGTTCCTACAAGTTCTTCTGCTATTTTCACTTTTTTTGTTCTTATCCTCAGACAAAGCTAACCACGGCCAAACAGACCCTGTCCCACCTCTCCGCTGGTGCGCCCCCCCCAAAGGGGCCTGACGGCTGACGGGGTGAAAATGTTGCTTCTGTGTTGGATTGGGAGCGGGTTATGGTAGCTATTTTTTCAGTCCTTCAATGGATCTTAAAAAGCGTGGAATGCGATGCTTCTTTATCTGAATCCACCACCATGGGGTCTGTGGCGACCCCCTGTTCCGTTAGCCAGGCTAGGCCTATTACTTGGGGTGCCAACGAAGAGATGGGACAGGGTCTTGATCAGTTATGGTTCAACAACCTTGACAGTAGCATGTCAGCTATGGGTCGCTGATCTCCAAATCGGACAGCATTTACAGCCTGATTGGTCTGAGATGAAGAAATAATCTAATAAACCATTTCCTTGTTTTCGTCTCTTTTATCAGTCTTGTAGGAAAAGTGTTATTAGATAACGAGTACACAGTTGTGACGTTTCGATGTGAACCTTAATCATACAAAAACACACTTGACGAAGAAATAGACAGAGAAGATAAAATATAAATTCACGTGAATGTTCTGTAAAACAAATAGGAATGGAAAAAATAGAATAAAATAAAATAAAAATGAATGGAGCACTTAGCTGTGACTTGCAGGAAGCTGTGGCTTGTAAGAAGCTGTGACTTGTAAGAAGCTGTGACTTGTAAGACGCTGAGACTTGTAAGAAGCTGTGACTTGTAAGAAGCTGTGACTTGTAAGAAGCTGTGACTTGTAATAAGCTGTGACTTGTAAGAAGCTGTGACGTGTAAGAAGCTGTGACGTGTAAGAAGCTGTGGCTTGTAAGAAGCTGTGGCTTGTAAGAAGCTGTGGCTTGTAAGAAGCTGTGACTTGTAAGAAGCTGTGGCTTGTCAGAGGCTGTGGTCAGACGTGCGTGTGGTGGGGTGTAGAGAATGTTTAAACATAGAATTTTATCAGTCTTGTTCGTTCTTTAGAGTGTTCACAGTCTTGTCTGTGTTGTCCTCAGTTTGTCTCGGAGAACATAGTCAAGACTGTAGACAAGACTGTGGCTGAGAACATAGACAAGACTGTGGCTGAGAACATAGACAATAATGTGGCTGAGAACATAGAGAAGAATATGGCTGAGAAGACAGACAAGACTGTGGCTGAGAACAGACACAAGACTGTGGCTGAGAACACAAGCAAGTGTGGTTGAGAAGACAGACAAGACTGTGGCTGAGAACATAGAGAAAATATGGCTGAGAACATAGACAAGACTGTGGCTGAAAACATAGAGAAGAATATGGCTGAGAACATAGACAAGACTGTGGTTGAGAACATAGACAAGACTGTGGATGAGAACATAGACAAGACTGTGGCTGAGAACACAGACAAGACTGTGGATGAGAACATAGACAAGACTGTGGCTGAGAACATAGACAAGACTGTGGCTGAGAACATAGACAAGACTGTGGCTGAGAACATAGACAAGACTGCGGCTGAGAACATAGACAAGACTGTGGCTGAGAACATAGATAAGACTGTGGCTGAGAACATAGACAAGACTGTGGCTGAGAAGACAGACAAGACTGTGGCTGAGAACATAGATAAGACTGTGGCTGAGAACATAGACAAGACTGTGGCTGAGAACATAGACAAGATTGTGGCTGAGAAGACAGACAAGACTGTGGCTGAGAACATAGACAAGACTGTGGCTGAGAACATAGATAAGACTGTGGTTGAGAAGACAGACAAGACTGTGGCTGAGAACATAGACAAGACTGTGGCTGATACAGGCAGGACCGTGGATTTAGTACAGTGTTTTGAATTGTTATAATAGTGTTATAACCAGTGTTATGAATTGTTATAGTTGTGTTGAATTGTGACAACTGTGTCTCTATGTCCCGTGGCATTTGTATGCTGTACTGTTAGTGCTGTCATATTTATAGACAACCACAAGATTAGAAGAAGGAATGCGTGGACGATCTGCGCTTGGGTCGAGGAGTGTACAACCTTGACCGAAGCGTAATCGCCCACGTGACTTGGTTAGTGATTCCGCTGTCGGTGTGTGATTGAACAATGTCTTGCGTCAATTTATATCGGGGCATGGCCGGGCATTGTCGTGTTGTCGTTGAGCTTATGGGTTGTGCTGTAATTTCCTGTATGTTATTATGATACAGGACGTCGGGTTGTTTAGTTATGTTCTGCCCGAGCCCACCTCATTGTGGTGTAGATTGTGTAGTGTGAATTAAGTTGTGATATAGGATTCGTATCATTACGTGTAGAGATGAAAATTATGTGTATGATTTCATTGTCATTATTCTGCATATTGGATTGATAACATGCATGATTTCTTTATATGCCTTTTATGTAAATTGACCGCATGTTTGGATCAATACACATTATATTATATTGTCGTGACAGCTATGGCTGAGGAGATTAAAGCGTAGTTACACACATATTCGAATAGAGTCCACATGTAAGGGCCTAGAGAATTCCAGGACATTAGGTACATAGAGTTCATAACATTAATTATTGGAGACCTGCGAAGTTCATTATCATACGTTATTATGCTTGCATTAGTTTGCATTTTCATTGATTTGTTCATTCATTGCTCTTCCATTATTGATTAATAACGTCTTGGCGTCATGTTGATTGTCAGTGCCAGTTCGTATGTTGTTGTCGTGGTTAATTGTGAGATTAAATTTGGTGTATCAGTGATTCAGACTTCGCTATTTGTATTGCACATCTTTTGTATTGTTGTATTACAATGCCAGATGCTTACGCAAAATTTAAACACTATTGGCATACAATAGGCCAAGGATGTGAGAACCTGTGGTGATGATGTAACAGGGGAGAATCTGTCCTCTAGGAATGTAGTATATCAAGGAGGAATCTGTCGTCTAGTACTGTAGTACATAACAAGGAGATTGTTGGTCTGTGAAACATTTTCATAATATATTCCTCCCAATATTGATAACATGTAAACTTGCACCAACAAGTTTTACAGCTCCTAGCACTTGCCCTCGTTGTCTTTGTTTTCCTAGGAAATCCCTAAGTATCTAGCACTTGTCCTCGTTGTCACTGTTTTCGTAGGAAATCACCAGATATCTAGGACTTGCCCTCGTTGTCTTTGTTTTCGTAGGAAATGCCTAGGTATCTATCACTTGCCCTCGTTGTCTTTGTTTTCCTAGGAAATCCCTAGGCATCTAGCACTTGCCCTCGTTGTCTTTGTTTTCGTAGGAAATGCCTAGGTATCTAGCACTTGCCATGATTGTCTTTGTTTTCTTATGAAATCCCTAGGTAGCTATCACTTGCCCTCGTTGTCTTTGTTTTCGTAGGAAATCCCTAGGTATCTATCACTTGCCCTCGTTGTCTTTGTTTTCCTAGGAAATCCCTAGATATCCAGCACTTACCCTCGTTGTCTTTGTTTTCCTAAGAAATCCCTAGGTATCTAGCACGTGCCCTCGTTGTCTTTGTTTTCGTAGGAAATCCCTAGATATCTAGCACTTGCCCTCGTTGTCTTTGTTTTCCTAGGAAATGCATAGGTATCTAGCACTTGCCCCCGTTGTCTTTGTTTTCCTAGGAAATGCCTAGGTATCTAGCATTTGCCCTCGTTGTCTTTGTTTTCCTAAGAAATCCCTAGGTATCTAGCACTTGCCCTCGTTGTCTTTGTTTTCCTAGGAATTCCCTAAGTATCTAGCACTTGCCCTCGTTGTCTTTATTTTCCTATGAAATGCATAGGTATCTAGCACTTGCCATGGTTGTCTTTGTTTTCGTAGGAAAACCCTAGGTATCTAGCATTTGCCCTCGTTGTCTTTGTTTTCCTAGGAAAACCCTAGGTATCTAGCACTTGCCATGGTTGTCTTTGTTTTCGTAGGAAAACCCTAGGTATCTAGCATTTGCCCTCGTTGTCTTTGTTTTCCTAGGAAAACCCTAGGTATTTAGCATTTGCCGTCACTGTCTTTGTTTTCCTAGGAAAACCCTAGGTATCTAGCACTTGCCATGGTTGTCTTTGTTTTCCTAGGAAAACCCTAGGTATTTAGCATTTGCCGTCACTGTCTTTGTTTTCCTAGGAAAACCCTAGGTATCTAGCACTTGCCATGGTTGTCTTTGTTTTCCTAGGAAAACCCTAGGTATTTAGCATTTGCCGTCACTGTCTTTGTTTTCCTAGGAAAACCCTAGGTATCTAGCACTTGCCATGGTTGTCTTTGTTTTCCTAGGAAAACCCTAGGTATCTAGCATTTGCCCTCGTTGTCTTTGTTTTCCTAGGAAAACCCTAGGTATCTAGCACTTGCCCTCGTCGTCTTGGTTTTCCTAGGAAAACCCTAGGTATCCATTTTTTAAGGCTAGGTCACCACAGTACCGGCCTGTCCGAAGAAATTCCTTCTCAGTGCGAAATCGAACCAAGGACCTTCTGATCGGCAGGCGAGTGCATCAACAACTACACCACTGCGGCATCTTAAAACAATGTATACCGAACTCTTATAACAGTGTACCGAACTCTTATAACAGTGTACCGAACTCTTATAACAGTGTTATAACTTTTGTGTTGAAATGTTGTAACGGTTTTAAGTTATATATTGTTTTATTCTTTTGTTTTTCAGGTAATTAAAATGATGATCACAGTGGTTGGTATCTACGGCATCTGTTGGCTACCTCTCCATGTGATTACGATCGCTGGCGACGTCGATAACTCCATCTTCAAGCCGTCCTACATGCGCATAGTCTGGGTAGCTATTCATTGGCTGGCCATGAGCAGCTGTGCCTACAACCCGTTCATCTATTGGTGGATGAATCCCAAGTTCAGAGAAGGATACATTTGCATGTTTCAAGGCCTGTACTCAACTCTCTGTTCCTGCTGCAATGCGGGAAAAGAGAGGAAAGAATCGACATCGTCAAACAGAAGTAGACGATTGTTCTCCAGGTTTGGTAACTGTTCTAGAAACGCAATGTCCAGCGGAACGCAGATGGTCGAGCTGACGGGTATATTTTGTGAGGGCGGCCGTAAGTGTGACACGGTTGTACTGTTTGAATCCCAGAAAAACGACCTCCGATTGGATAATAAAGTGGAGCCGGTTCCAGAACGTAATTGCTTGGCGGGAGCTACCAACACTTGCACGAACTGTTGCGGTAACAAACATCAGTACTCGAATCTTGAAAGAGAAACTGATATTTTAACTTGAAAATCTCTTTAGGGCGCTTTATGAACTTTACTCAAACTACGAAAATCCTGGGGTAGAGAATGTTGTATGTTCGGTATAATGGGCCCTGTTCATTGTTTGTTTTGATCCAGGTTATTGTGAAAACTTTTCTTTTATTTGGTGTCCTTTTTATGAACAATCACATGCTAGGCTGTCATAGTTTTTGATGCTCCTGTGAAAACTTGACATCATTTCAGAGAAACTGTTAACACTAAGAATATTCAAAGCGTGGCACCAGAGTATGGAACCACTCTGAGATTATGATTCCGAATTCATGAAGAAAAACAAAGCTGAAGCGATGTCCTGAAGTGAACTGACCTATCTGCTGATCTTTTTTTTTTTTTGGGGGGGGGGGGATTGCTAAGTTTCCTGGCGGTTGTTTAATCCCCACATCAAGAACTGTGCTTCAGTTATAGTGAATGTGATCTGGGCGTCTCTTCTAAAAGTATCTCAGACCCTGTTATCTTGACTTTTTGGAGAAATGAAAAATTAATTGTATTTCCTGACTTGACCGGAGTTCCATGTGATATCATTTTGTCTGTCACATATGAGAGACTTCACGGTCTGATAACTCACTTTATTACACTATGTTATGTGGATTATATAACGCTTTGAAAAATATAGTGTGACTAATCTAGTATACAAACAGTCACACTAGTGTAGCATACAAACAGTCTGAGTAGCTTTCGAGAAGATGTGTGCAATATACAGCCTGTAGTGTGACATTGTAAACAGAATAATTTTGTATATAAGCCACTCCCGCAGTTACAAACAGTTTGAGGAGCTCAGTGTACAAACAATCAGAAAGATCAAGTTATTTAAACAGTTTGAATCTTTCAGCCTTTCTCATTCCAAAAATTCTCCTTCTCATTTTTAACATAATGTCTATTCCTTCTACACACACACACAAACACATATGTACACACACGCACACAAAGCCATACAAACACACACACAAGCCCACACAAACACACGCACAAGCCCAATCATACATACAAACCCAAACAAACACACGCACCCATTCTTAAACCCACACATACACACAAAGCCACGCATACACATCCTGCTCTCTGAGGACCATTTGGAACGTCTCTGGCAGCAACGCCCTCTCACAGAACACTGGTACACCTTCCCTCCCAGGACACAATGATCCTCTCTAGTGAGTTTTAAGATAATTTCTCTCTTCATTTACGTTCTTTAAATGCCGATTTGTGTGTTAGGCCTAGGTGTTCGAAACAAATCATCATCATTATCATCGCAATCATCATCATCATCAGCAGCAGCAGCAGCAGCAACACAGAATCATATGGGAAATTCAAACTATATCTCCACAAGAACAAGACATCTTAAGAAAATGTGATCGTCCCTTTTTGCGTTGCTTTGTCCTTACTCTTGTCCATGAAAAAATTCCTTTTGGCCAAATATTGGTTGAGATATATATAGAGATATTTTTGATGGCTTGTACCCACATGTCTTATTTATATATTCTTGACAGAGACAGATTTAATTGTTTGTATCCACAGCTCTTATCCGTAGATTCTTGACAGAGTCACATTTGATTGTTTGTATCCACAGCTCTTATTTGTAAATTCTTGACAGAGACAAATTTGATTGTTTGTATCCACAGCTCTTATCTGTAGATTCTTGACAGAGTCACATTTGATTGTTTGTATCCACAGCTCTTATCTGTAAATTCTTGACAGAGACAAATTTGATTGTTTGTATCCACAGCTCTTATTTGTAAATTCTTGACAGAGACAAATTTGATTGTTTGTATCCACAGCTCTTATCTGTAGATTCTTGACAGAGTCACATTTGATTGTTTGTATCCACAGCTCTTATCTGTAAATTCTTGACAGAGACAAATTTGGTTGTTTGTATCCACATCTCTTATCTGTAAATTCTTAACAGAGACAGATTTGGTTGTTTGTATCCACAGCTCTTATCTGTAAATTCTTGACAGAGACAAATTTGTTTGTTTGTATCCACAGCTCTTATCTGTAAATTCTTGACAGAGACAAATGTGGTTGTTTGTATCTACAGCTCTTATCTGTAAATTCTTGACAGAGACAAATTTGGTTGTTTGTATCCACAGCTCTTATCTGTAGATTCTTGACAGAGACAAATTTGATTGTTTGTATCCACAGCTCTTATCTGTAGATTCTTGACAGAGACAAATTTAACTGTTTGTAGCCAGGGTTATTTCCCCTGAAGAGGTCGGTGGAACGTAAGATCTTGAGGCTGATTATTGTGGAACAGAAAAGACTGTGACTTATGACTGGCACAGTTCTGGGACATGGTACGATGATCAGCACAATTCTGGGACATGATATGATTATCAGCACAATTCTGGGACATGATATGATTATCAGCACAGTTCTGACACAAGCTGTGATTATCAGCATAGTTCTGGCACATGCTATGTTTTATACATTCTGCCTTGCTGTTTGCTCTAAATATCCGCCAGGTAATTCTATTTTAACTAAAACAAGCCAAGTATCCTTTTTCACAGTTTGCAGCCTTTACTTTTATAGATCTCAGATTAGGGATTCTAGGTTTCTAAATCTCAGATCATCCAATCTAGTTTTCTTATTCTAAGATTAAACAGTCAAACCTGATTCTCAAGGTTAGAAAACACGGTAGGTTAAACTAGAAATACATTAAGATAATGAAACGCATTCTATGTAACGCATTCATGAAACATATTTATTAAAGCTGTTATACTGTGCACTGAACGTTATTCCGTCTGTATATATTTTATATGCAACATTTAGTTTAATACTTCGGGTTAGACATTTAGTTTCAGCTGTTGCATTTTACGCCAAACATTTTGTTATTTTTGTTATACTTTGGCTAAAATTCTAGGTATAACTACTATACTGCGGTTTAAATATTTGTTTATGACTGTTAAACTTTTAGTAATATTGCTTTATGTGAAGCTCATTTCTGTTGGAGTTTATTTTTTTTTCGTGTTATGTATGACAAACATTACACACAATTACAAACATTACAAACAGTTACAAATATTACAGTTACAAAAATTATAAAGTTACAATCAATACACACAGTTACAAACATTACATAATATTACAAACGTTACAAAATGTTAACATAAACAATGTAAGTTTTGTTTTTTAATTTAAGAAACAGTGATCTTATTAACATCAACAACAGGCTAGCTACAGCAAACCAGGCTCCCACAGTCTCCCACAGGCTCTCACAGTCTCCCACAAGCTCCCACAGTCTCCCACAAGCTCCCACAGTCTCCCACAAGCTCCCACAGTCTCCCACAAGCTCCCACAGTCTCCCACAAGCTCCCACAGTCTCCCACAGGCTCTCACAGTCTCCCACAAGCTCCCATAAAATCAAGGACTTTATGACTTACCGTTCACTCAGAAACAAAGTTCAATACTTAATAAGACAAGAGAAAAAAAATTACTTCAGGAATCTAATACAGAATAAATCAGACAGTAAATCAATTTGGAAAGCCATAAATACCCTATCAAATAAAAGAAAAGAATTTGATTCTCAAGCCATCAATCGTGCATACACTAGCGCACATATCAGTACACATTTCAGAGAAGAAATCAACGTTCTTAAATCATCAGTATCAGCTCCTGTATGCAACTTACATGAACTACAAACATTCCTGGACAGCAGATGTACTGATTTTAAACAGTTACACATTCCATTCTTAACAGTCAGTGAAGTTCACAGTTATCTCTTAACCTTAAAAAACAACAATACAGCTGGGCTTGATGATATTAGTAATAAGATCTTACATTATGCTGCACCTGTCATTTCACATACACTAACATATATTTACAACCAGTGCATTGCAAAATGTTATTTTCCTGAGGCTTTTAAAACTGCTAAGGTGTATCCTCGCTTTAAATCTGGCTCATCCAACAATCTTACCAACTATAGACCAATATCCATATTATCGTCATTATCAAAACCACTCGAAAAACACATACACAAAATAACTCTAGGACACATGCAAGAGAACAATTTACTCATAGACAGTCAGTCAGGCTTTAGACCCAATCATTCCTGCCACACAGCTCTTACCAAAATGACAGAAAACTGGTTAGTAAACATAAATGACGACATACTATGTGGTGCCATCTTTGTCGACTTTAAAAAGGCATTTGATATGACTGACCACGATATTCTTGTAAGAAAAATAAAGACTTATAGACTGCACCCTGACCTAATAAAATTAATTGCATCGTTTCTTTCAGACAGACAACAGGTAGTATTCTTCAACAATTCTCTATCAAATTCTGCTAAAGTTGACACTGGTGTTCCGCAAGGTTCTATTCTAGGCCCGTTGCTCTTTGCTATCTGTATCAATGATCTTCCACTTCATCTTAAACACTCTTCTTGTGACCTTTTTGCCGATGATTGCACAGTCTACACCAGTGACTACGATTGTGTTTATCTAGAATCAACTCTTCAGGTCGAGTTATACAATTTAATTGGATGGAGCAAAAATAATGGCATGATTATAAACACCGATAAAACAAAATCAATGCTCATAACAACAAGACAGAAACTACAAAATGCAACAAAAACAACACTTCGGCTCTGTACAGAAACATCACAGATAGAAAACGTTAGCGAGCACAAAACACTAGGTCTTATTATTGACCAATATCTGACCTGGAACTCTCATGTGCAATGTCTAACAAAACTCATCGCACAAAAAGTATACCAATTAGCTAAAATTAAGCACTTCATAGATCAAGACACTAGGAAGACATACTACATAGCTCATATACAAACACATTTAGACTACTGCTCAACAGTTTGGGATGGTTGCTCAGTGTCAAATACAAAGAGGCTTTGCTCTCTCCAAAAGCGAGCAGTAAAGCTTATTAGTGACAAAGATCAAGCACAAACAACTAATCATCACAAACGTATCAAAATACTACCTCTTAAGAACAGGTTCCTCTTCAACAAAACCAAGTTAGTACATCAAATTCTTTCACGGCATGCCCCGCCTTATCTATGGAACCTGTTTAAATTTAGCCCAAAGTGCAGCCAACGCTTGAACAACATATGTCTTCCAAAACCTAGACTTGATCTTTACAAGAAAAGCTTTAGTTATTCTGCTGCTCATCTTTGGAATACCCTCCCATCCTATATAAAAAATATAAATTATACTCCTTCCTACAACTACAAGCTTTCCCAATATCTATTTGATGTCGACTACATGCCTCCATGAGTTATAAAACTTAAAAGTTATCTTAAGCTGCTCTTACAGACACCGAATCAATTAATTGTTTTCTGAATAGTCCCGAAAATTTTGTTTAGAAGATAGTCATTTATAATGTATGTAGTTACTTCTGTACTGAGTGAATGTTTAAGAGCGAAACGTAAATGTTATATTTTATTTTATGTCTCTCAGATTCAATGTTAGTTATGTTTGTTATATGAACAGCATATTTGTAGAATGTCTGGAATAGAGTGAAAGATGTATGATAAAGGGCAGAATGTCAGACGGGCCTGCGTGCCCAATTCTTAACCCTTTTGAAATAAAAATCAATCAATCAATCCCACAGTCTCCCACAGTCTCCCACAAGCTCCCACAGTCTCCCACAAGCTCCCACAGTCTCCTACAAGCTCCCACAGTCTCCCACAAGCTCCCACAGTCTCCTACAGTCCTATGGGAGACAATGTACGGAAATCCAAAATCGCTGACCAAGGAAAGGAAAATGTGGATAATTAAAGGTAAATCCCTAAGTGTGCCACTCTATTAAAGTGAAGGCTGGAAAACCACCAGAACTAGAAAACAAACTGGATTCCTTCCAGACTAAACGTTTACGTAGGATTAGAGGAATATTTTAGCCATATACCATAAGAAATATAACTTCTTGCTGGCAGAAGTGCAAATGAAGCCAATGATGTGGATTACTGAGGAAAGACGCTGGCGATGGGTGGGGCATGAACTCCGGATGACTGGTGACTCACAACCAAAAAATATCACTGGAATGGACACTCCAGGGAAACAGGAGTAAGGGTAGACCACAGGAGACACAGAGAAGAACACGAGAGAGGATGCTGAGCAATAGAGGGCTCACCTGGGCAAGAGCAGAAAAAAAGGCGAAGAACAGGCTTTTATGGAAAACCCTTGCGGAAGCCCCAAGTGTCTTAGGCACCAAAAGGTTCAGAGAGAGAGAGAGAGAGAGAGAGAGAGAGAGAAAGATATCGTATTAATATAAAGACCAGTTTGTTATCATCGTGCTTCAGTTCTTCTCAAATATTCACCAGATTGAACATGACATGTGATGTACTAAATGGCGTTTCCTATGTTTGTGCAAACTTTAAAGACATCATTTTGACATGTGATACTGGTGAGTCTTTCACGAAAAGGAAGTGGAATTTAAGAAATTTGTCACACTTGCTAGTGGAAGCTAAAGTGACAAATCATTTGTCACTTTGTTTTTCTTCTTGATAAATAAAGTTTTCCTTGCGATTATAAGCTGATTGTTGTTTTTCATACAAAATGTTGTCACGAAAGTTTTGACCTTACGTTAACGTAGCATACAGTCTGATAATTACGGCAGTTTATTCTCGTTAGAAAAACTACGTAAGGTAGTTTATGTTAGAAAATCTGCATGACTTCTTCTACTACTGTATTCTACCATTGTTAATGTGTCAAGTACTCCCAGATTGATTTTAGCAAGAGTAGTCGGTATCGCCCTGTCTAAAAGTCTTGCTTCGTCAGACGATGTTAGGGCTGTACAAGTTATGAGTTTGTGACTATACATGACGAAATTATCCATTATCGGCAACTTTTATTTTCCAAGGAGAAACGAGGGAAGGGTGAATTATTTGCAAATAATAATAATAATAATAATAATAACATCTACATTTCTATGTTTACTATAAATGCAAATGTAGTTTTATCTCTTCTAAATGATATATCGTGGACACAAAAAAGAACAAATATATCTATACTACAAGAGCTTAATATTGAAGAAGGCTGGCTAGTGAAGAGGATTAAAAAGAGAAAACTGAAATATTTTGGACACATTAAACGTCATGATAATCTAGAGAAGACCGTATTGGAAGGATACATAATGGGAAAAAGAAAAAGAGGAAGACCAAGACGAAGATGGCTGCAAGACATCGTGACGATCTGGAAATGGATGCAACAGCAGCAGGCCATCTTGCTCACAACCGAGAGGCCTACAGGAGTGCTGTTTGGGAGGCAAAGTTCCGCAAGGGACATGCAAATGAATGAATGAATGAATGAAATGATAAAGCTATATATGAGATGGGGGTCATAGTTCCTATAACTACTGCTCTTTACGGAAAGTGCAGTTAATGAATAAAATGATGACCTGTTAGATAAAGATGTTAACATGGAATGTCCTGCCAGCGTGAGTGTTGGGAAACGCTGGTGTTATGTGAAGGGGGCACGGGAGATAACGCCACTGAAATAGTGGCCATTAATTTAGCAACAACAACAAAAAAACAGACTTAAACCATCCAGGTGCTGCATCTTTCCTTTTCTTTGATCTTTCTTAAGTGATAGCACAGAATGGAGAATGGGAACAAATGAGATGAAACAATGGAGAATATTATTATTATTATTATTAACTTGTATTAGTAATGCTACCGTGGTATAGTGATTAGTGCGCCCACTCGTCGATGAGTAGGTCTCTAGTTCGGTTTCGTATTCGGGCGAAACTTTTTTGGACCGACCGGCACCAGGGTCAAGCCAGCCTCCAAAGAAATTAGGTACCTGGGGCTTCCCTAGGAAAACAGACAGCGTGGACAGGTGCTGACATCCCTACCTGGGGCTTCCCTAGGAAAACAGACAGCGTGGACAGGTGCTGACATCCCTACCTGGGGCTTCCCTAGGAAAGCAGACAGCGTGGACAGGTGCTGACATCCCTACCTGGGGCTTCCCTAGGAAAGCAGACAGCAAGGACAGACATCCCTACCTATAATACTGCAGTGGTCTAGAAATATGAAGACAGTAACACTTCACACCCCGCTACGCCATGCAAGTGCAGCAGACCACAGATGTTCGCCTGTTTGATCCATACAACTCAGTTTTGACCGGGAAAGTCATGCAGTCACCAAACATGACTGTCAGATGACTGCATTTATGAGATTTAACAGGAGCAAACTGGAAGCAAATCTTAACCACTGAGGACAGAGTCCCAGGTTTCTGTATCAGTCCATGTTGTCTGACATACAGACAGGGGTCACGTGATCAGCTTGTCTCGTCTGAGCTGAAGTGCTTCAGATTTCGTTGATTGTCGGACGCCCTGGGATAAGTCGATTAACCGAACAGAGCCGCAAGTGGAAATAAACGAGACTCTAAGAGTCTTGACGATCTGAATGTGGAAAATTGAAACCTTACATCCTATTATTGCAACATTCTGGGATTCTTTAACTTTTTTTTTATGCCACAGTCCCACGGTCGTCTGAGAGTTTGATGAATCCTGTGGACGTTTTTCTAAAATATTTTAACATTAATATAGGGATGAGCGTGGCCGAATTGATGGCAAAGCGGTTTCCGAACTGAAGGAAATGGGTTCTATTTTTCTGCCGAGGCCACTCAAGACATCTGTAAAGCTGAGTACTGGACATACTGTGTGGGCGAAAACTAAATCAAAAACTAAGGTCTGGTAACACGGCGATGAGTACTGGATTACGCTGCACACAAGGCTGTTCATGGATAAAGGTGAATATCAGATCAGAATGTGGTGAAGATCAGATCAAAATATGGTGAAAATATCAGATCTTCCAAGAGTGGGTTCCTGCTTTCTTCAATTCACAGAGTCGGCGAGAAAATTCTTCTTGTCTGTAGACTCTTGAATTTCATTTCGTTGGACCCTACTCCGGGCGACGTTTGTGATTATGGTTATTCTTTTCAGCTTATCTCTGGTGTTTTCAACCGGACTAATTGTCGTTCTTGTTTCATGTCGCTTGTTAATCATTTAAGATATTCCCCTTGTCTTTAAATATTTTTTTCATTTAGGAGTGCTCCTTTACCAGTGCCACTGGGAAGTGTAACAGAACTTTATCTATCAGTGCCACTGGGAAGTGTAACAGAACTTTATCTATCAGTGCCACTGGGAAGTGTAACAGAACTTTATCTATCAGTGCCACTGGGAAGTGTAACATAACTTTATCTATCAGTGCCACTGGGAAGTGTAACAGAACTTTATCTATCAGTGCCACTGGGAAGTGTAACAGAACTTTATCTATCAGTGCCACTGGGAAGTGTAACAGAACTTTACCTATCAGTGCCACTGGGAAGTGTAACAGAACTTTATCTATCAGTGCCACTGGGAAGTGTAACAGAACTTTACCTATCAGTGCCACTGGGAAGTGTAACAGAACTTTACCTATCAGTGCCACTGGGAAGTGTAACAGAACTTTACCTATCAGTGCCACTGGGAAGTGTAACAGAACTTTATCTATCAGTGCCACTGGGAAGTGTAACAGAGTAAATTGTGAGTAAAAAAGAGAACTTGTCTTCTCCTTAAATCTTGTAACTTTCAATTCTAAAGAATCCGCCGCCCCCCCCCCCCCATCCACCCTCATGTGAAGTAGCTCTCGTTGGAGCGGGCACTGAGGAGGTACAGCCTGACAGCCACAGAACTATCAAGCTCTCAGTCAGTCAGTCACTCAATCACTCAGTCAGTCAATCAGTCATTTGCATGTCCCTTGCGGAACTCTGTCTCCCTATTAGCTCTCCTGTAGGTTGTAAGCAAGATGGCCTGCTGCCGGTGCATCCATTTGCAGATTATCAACGATGTCTTGCAGCCATCTTCGCCTTTGTCTTCCTCTCATTTTTCTATTATATATCCTTCCAAGACGGTCTTCTCTAAATTCTCCTACCAAGCTGTAGCTTCGCTCGAAAACGTCAGGAAAGTGAGGCAATGTAAAATGATAAAATTAATAACACACTTAATCTGTGCGCTCAGAAAGATAATGCCCAGCAAAAACCCCACATCATCTGATGTCTGCCTGCTTCAAAGCCGCCTTCTTTGACGAAAAATGTCAAGTATATGTTAAATGACACTTATCAGTCTTAGAAGCTTGTCAGACAAGTCCGTGAAATAAAAGAATACTAATTTTTTAACCTAATGTACTTCTCTAGTCGACTGAGAATGATCTGGAGACTGACTGGATCCAACACTTACATCTTACATCCTTCCGTGCCGTTAAACCTCACATAGGGCTCGCACAGTTGTTTGCCAAGTTTTCTTATTCTCGGCGAGTCTTTCAACTTCATCAAGGGATGTTATGCCCACTAAACTGTCTTCTCTTAACAATGTCCTCTTTAGAGTTTCACGTGGTCGAACTCTTTTTCTTCGGTCTGTTGTGCTCCACTTGATAGCTTGTTTTGGTATTCTCTGATTGTTTCTTCTCATCACATGGCCTACATATGTCCATCTTTTTCTGATCACCCATGAGACAGGCTGTTGTTCTCTCATATGTCTTATCTATCTGTTGTTCTTAAATTCATTCCACTGTATCCAACACTAGCCATACAAATATTTGGCGTCCTATAAGATTCTCTGTTAGATATTTCGTAAGCATTTCTCGTATCACAGGTACTTATGTTATTAAGCTCGCAAGAGATTACAATATAAATCAGTTAAAGCGCTATTCAGTTACCAAGAAACGGGTCACAACCAATCAGTGAAACAATCTCCTCACACAGGAGAGTATAAAAACCACTCAGTCTCCAGTCGTAACGCGGGGAGGGGGGGAAGGAAAAGGGGGGGGGGGGGGGGGGAGGTGTTACCAGGGAAAAAAATAATTTAAAAAATTGATCGGATTTTCCCACAAAACAACTGAATTTCATTGGATTCATTTATGTGATCTTACATCGCTTTTAGATCCTTTACAAAGCTGTGTAAATCCCAGAGATAAAATAGGAAACAAGGGTTAAAAAGTGAGACAGACAATCCTGCAAAGCTGAGTAGAATTCTTTTTTAACTGATATTTTATGGAAAGTTTTTGGCACGTTCAAAATTAACATCGTTAAAATAAGGAAAGAAAACATATAATTGTTCCTGTTTCAAAGATAAGTGTATATTTTGTAAGTGTATTAGATTAAACAAATCCACAAAATATCTACGATTAAGTGTTCTTTTAAACCTTTTTTTAACTCAAAAAAAATGGAGGATGATTATGAAGAACTATTTTAAAGTGCACGTTATATTTTTTCAAGTTTCGAAATTGAAGAAAAAACAAGAACGAATTTTTTTTCTAAAAACATGGGAAGAAGACAGAAAGATAACTTTGAACGCCTTTTATGTCTTCTTCTTCGTCTCTCCTCACATCATAAACACATCACCAGGGACAGCACTACATCACAGAACTAATAAATGATAACTGTTTAAAGATTATCAACAGACAGAGCAGACAATAGAAGAAGAAAAAAAGACCCTTTCCAAAAACAATTTACGTATACTGAGTTCTTCAGAAAGCGAGAACTTGAACTGAGCCAAGCAGAAACTTCAAATGAGTCAAGCAGAAACTTCAACTGAGCCAAGCAGAAACATAAATTGAGCATAGCAGAAACTTCAACTGAGCCAAGCAGAAACTTCAACTAAGCCAAGCAGAAACATAAACTGAGCTTAGCAGAAACTTCAACTGAGCCAAGCAGAAACATAAACTGAGCTTAGCAAAAACTTCAACTAAGCAAGCAGAAACATAAACTGAGCCAAACAGAAACATAAAATGAGCTTAGCAGACATTTCAACTGAGCCAAGCAGAAACTTCAACTGAGCCAAGCAGAAACTTCAACTGAGCCAAGCAGAAACATAAATTGAGCATAGCAGAAACTAAAACTGAGCATAGCAGAAACTTAAACTGAGCATAGCAGAAACTTAAACTGAGACAAGCAGAAACTTAAACTGAGACAAGCAGAAACTTAAACTGAGACAAGCAGAAACTTAAACTGAGACAAGCAGAAACTTAAACTGAGACAAGCAGAAACATAAATTGAGCATAGCAGAAACTTAAACTGAGACAAGCAGAAACTTAAACTGAGACAAGTAGAAACTTAAACTGAGTCAAGCAGACACTAAATGAGTTTCTGTGTCGTGACCTCGTTTCTCTTTCATATGTCACAATATCAGCCAGACACCCATTAAAGATCTGGCTGTCAATCTTTCTTCCCTGGAGATGTGAGATGGCCAAGTCGACACTGCATTGTTTTCTCGTGTCTTGACGGCTGCTAGTCCTATCGGAGTCCGTGGTTCGAGTCCCAGGTAATTCTCGTGTCACTTTTGTTTCTCTCACTCCTGGAAGTACTTTGTCTACTTTTTTAAAGCCATACAACACAGCATTAAAACACTGTATAACAATCAAGAACATCGCCAAGCTAAATATAATTTTGTTTCTCTCTCTCTCTCTCTCTCTCTCTCTGAATCTTTCGTGCCCAGGGCATATTGGACTTCCGCAAGGGTTTTCCACAAATGCCTGTCCTTTGCCTTTTTCTCTCGCTCTTGCCCAGGTCTATTGCTCAACATCCTCTATGTTGTTCTTCTCCATGTCTCCTTTGGTCTATCCTTACTTCTGTTTTCCTGTGGTGTCCATCTTAGTGCTATTTTTGGTAGTGACTCGTCAGTCATCTGGAACACATGTCCCAACCATCGCCAGCGTCTTTCCTCAATAATTGCTGTCAGTGGCTTCATCTGCATTTCTGCCAACAAGATGTTATTTCTTATGGCGTTTGGTCAAAATATTCTTCGTAAACATTTAGTCTGGAAAGAATTAAGCTTGTTTTCTATAGTTTTTGTGATTTTCCAGCAGTTTTGTATAATTTTGTTTAAGTTTACTAATTCTCAGGTTAAACTTTGCAAGTAAAAAGAAAATATATTTATAAGAGAGTCTGAGACAAAAATAAGAGAGAGACAATGTACTTTCATAGGACATGCAATGAGAAGAGGGGGCATTGAAAATATTATAACAACAGGAAAAATAGAAGGAAGAAGATCAAGAGGAAGACCAAGAGAAATGATACTGGACAGTCTGGCGGGATGGTGTGAGAGGAGATCACCAACTGAACTGATGGCCTGCATGAAGGATCGGGTACTCTGGAGAAGCATAATAGCCAACGCCAGTCGGCACGGCACCTGATGATGATGATGATGATGAGACAAAAATTTGAAATGAATGTAATAAAGAAAGATCCGTTTATAAACATGCCGAAAAACTATCAGTTTTGTACTGTATAAATATAACATTATTACTAAACTATCAGAACGATGAATAACAGGTTATTGTAAGAAGCCTTTCTGCTTAATGCAGACAATGGCAGCCACTCAAGGTTCAGACAAGGTGAAATGACAAGGTTATTCGTTCACGTGACGATGAGAGAAACCGGTGCCATGATTTAGTTTCCTACCCAGATAGATTACAATGATACTGTCCACAGTTCCCTTGAAGGGTTAAAACCGTGGGATTGTGCCAGCAATGGAAGTCCGAACAGATTCTGAAGTCTCTCTGTAATCCCGCTTGCCTCATAATATCATTCTAATGTCATAAATCTCCTGATATATAATTGGCATCTGTGAATGTCACATTACAGTCAACGACAAATTATATAAATAAACGATGCAAGGCACGTAATATGACAGTCTGGGGGTTTATACAGAAAGTCCTCGACTTAAGCCAAGTACGCTTTACGTAAGCTGATTTTTGCATAACTCGGAGCTATGTTTTGTTATGTACCAATTGGCGGTATTTTACGTTACCGCTTTGTTCTGTAAAATTCCGTAGATTTTTGCCCATTTCTTTACGTAAGTTCTGATCTACGTAAATCGGAACTACGTAAGTCGGGGTATGTTTGTATTATCACCTATGACCTTTGCTCTTGAAGTCCTCCTTTTCTCTTTCGCGTTGTATCAGTGAGATTTTTCAGTAACCCAAAACCACTGATGGAAATGAATACCCGAGTCTGATAACATCATAGAGCAAATATGCCGGACATAGCAGGCATTGGTCTCATGATCTAAGGGAAGTAACACACCAAATCACTGACTGGGTTTCCAAGGCCGCTTGAACTGTAGAAGGGAAACATCATTGGTTGAGCTTTAATGTATAAAAATAACTGCAGTGCTGAAATCTGATACTGCAGCTTGTAGAAGCACATATATCCACTTCCGTATGTATTATCGAATTATTGGTTTCAGAAGGCTGAATCATGGCTTCTCGGCCTTTTGGCTAAGATCAAAGTGGCTACGATCACAGTGTCCTCTTGGTAGGTACCCTGGTCAACATGCCCTTTGGTTAAGACAAAAACGTCGATTTTTTAACTACGAGATGTCGAGGGCTGGCCTGCACATTCGATACCCGGGGGGTAAGGTCCACATCTGGTTACGGGTAGGCCTGGTTTGCAGTACAACCGGGTCCATGGCCTGTTGTTTTCGTCGCTTTAAAAAAAAATGTCTATCTATCTATCTATCTATCTATCTATCTATCTATCTATCTATCTATCTATCTATCTATCTATGCCTCTGTCCCCTCGTGGAGCATAGGCCGCCAACAAGAGCTCGCCAGGCAGTTCGGTCCTGGGCCACTCTTTCCAACTGTCTCCATGTCTGGTTCATTATTTTGATGTCCGTGTCCAGACTTCGGCGCCAGGAGTTCCTTGGTCTCCTTCTCCTCCTTTTACCCTGTGGGTTCCATGTTAGGGCTTGCCTTGTATTGCTGGATGTGGATTTGCGTAGGGTGTGTCCGATCCATTCCCATCTTCTTCGTAGGATGTCGTCTTCCACTGGTTGCTGGCCTGTTCGCTGTTGCAGTTCTTGGTTACTTATGGTATCTGGCCATCGTATTTGAAGAATCCTTCTAAGGCATGTGTTAATAAATGTCTGGATTCGTTTCATGATCGTAACAGTAGTTCTCCAAGTTTCTGAACCGTATAGCAGAATGGGCTTTATCATGGTGTTAAATACTCTGATCTTCAATTTAATTGACAAGGCTGAAGTTCCCCATATTTTCTTCATTTGATGAAATTTTACTCTTGCCTTGCCCACTCTTGCTTTTACATCAGCTTCTGTTCCTCCCTGCTTGTCTATCACACTTCCCAGATAAGTAAACTTTTCCACCTCTTCCAGTTCCTCTCCTTCCAATATAATGGGCATTTCGTTGACCTCATTTACTCTAAGAACTTTACTCTTGCCCTTGTGGATGGTAAGGCCTAGTCTTGAGGAATTTTCTGCCACTAATATGGTTTTCTCTTGCATCTGTTGCTTAGTCTGGGAGAGAAGTGCCAGGTCGTCAGCAAAGTCTAGGTCGTCAAGTTGAGTCCAGAGCGTCCACTGAATACCATTTCTCCTATTTTCTGTTGATTTTCTCATAATCCAGTCTATGGCCAGGATAAATAGAAATGGTGACAGCAGGCATCCCTGTCTCACTCCGGTGTTAACTTGAAAGGCATCTGTTAGTTGTTGTCCATGGATTACCCTACATGTCATCCCTTCACAGGAGTTTTTAATGATGGTGGTAATCTTCTCCGGTACTCCGTAGTGTCTCAACAGCTTCCATAGGGTCTGTCTGTCGACGCTGTCGAAAGCCTTCTCATAGTCAATAAAATTGACATAGAGAGGTGAGTTCCACTCCAGTGATTGTTCTACGATGATATGTAATGTTGCTATTTGGTCTGTACAGGATCTGTTCTTCCGGAATCCTGCTTGTTGGTCCCTGAGCTGTGGATCTACCGCGTCCTTTATCCTATTTAGAAGAACTCGATTGAGTACCTTTCCTTGTATTGATAGCAGTGTTATACCTCTGTAGGTGGAGCAGGAGCTCAAGTCCCCTTTCTTAGGTATCTTGACAAGGTAACCTTCTTTCCACTCTGTAGGCACTTGTTCCTCTTCCCAGATCTTCCTGAAGAGGGGGTGAAGAATGTCTACGCTTGTCTCAATATCTGTTTTCAGTGCTTCTGCCGGGATGTTATCAGGTCCTGCTGCCTTGCCATGCTTCAGCTGTTTTATGGCTTTACGAATCTCTTCCCTTGTTGGTATACCACAATCTATTCGTAGATCTCTATCAGCTGGTTCAATATTCGGTGGGTTATGAGGGGCTGGTCTATTTAACAATTCTTTAAAATGCTGCATCCATCTGTCTCTCTGTCCCCAGTCATTGGGTATTGTTTTTCCGTTCTTGTCTTTCACTGGCCTCATCGGCACACTATAGTTTCCAGTCATCTTCTTAATTGTGGAGTATAGATCCTGTATATTCCCTTGCCGGGCAGCTCCTTCTGCCTCTGTTGCCAGTGTTTCTATGTAGTTCCTTCTGTCTGTCCTGATGCTCCTCTTTGTTTTCCTACATGCTTCCCTATACTCTTCTTGTACAATAATTTTACTGGCTCTTGTGCGGCTGTTGTTGAGTGCTGCTTTTTTTCTTCTTTCTCTCCTCTATTCTCCTTATGGATTCTGCAGAGATCCACTCCTTGTGGCACAGCTTCCTGGGGCCAAGCACTTCTTGACATGATGAGGTAAATGCTTCTTTCACTCCTTGCCATCTCTTATCAATTGACTCTTCTTCTGGTAGATCTTGTAGAATCTGAAACTTATTGGCGAGTGCGATCTTTAATTCTTCCTGCTTAGTTCTATCTTTTAGAACTGTGGTGTTGTATCTCTGACGTTGTCTACTGTTGCTTCCTATCCCCGTCCTCTTTAGTTTTAACTTCAATCTGGCCACAATTAGATGGTGGTCTGATGCAACATCGGCTCCTCTTTTGCCCCTCACATCCTGAAGAGATCTTCTGTATTTCTTCCCAATGCATATATGGTCGATCTGATTCTCTGTTACCTGATCCGGAGAAACCCATGTAACCTTGTGTATCCTTTTATGATGGAAGAAACTCCCTCCAATGACCAAATTGCTTGTGGCACAAAAGTCAGCAAATCTCTCTCCGTTGTCATTCATTACACCCAATCCACTGGCTACAGACTCCCCAGCCCTCTCTCGCTGAGCACTGGCTAAAGACTCCCCAGCCCTCTCTCCCGGAGCACTGGCTAAAGATTCCCCAGCCCTCTCTTTCTGAGCACTGGCTACAGATTCCCCAGCCCTCTCTCCTGGAGCACTGGCTACAGACTCCCCAGCCCTCTCTGCTGGATCACTGGCTACAGACTCCCCAACCCTCTCTCCCTGAGCACTGGCTACAGACTCCCCAACCCTCTCTCCCTGAGCACTGGCTACAGACTCCCCAACCCTCTCTCCCTGAGCACTGGCTACAGACTCCCCAACCCTCTCTCCCTGAGCACTGGCTACAGACTCCCCAGCCCTCTCTCCCTGAGCACTGGCAGCAGGCTCGGCTGAAGACACTGGCAGCAGGCTCGGCTGAAGACACTGGCAGCAGGCTCGGCTGAAGACACCGTAAGACTGAACCGCACGTGACATCCTCTTCCTCTTCATACACAATGTACAGTGCAGTCTGGTGTGCCTTGCCATGAACGCACATAATCTCGCTCTTCACAAACGTACAGCACTGATGTCCTGCAGCTTTGAGGTTAAGCCAAGCGCGACATAGAATTTAAGTGTTGTTTTTTGTTTTCTTTTTTGCCGAGGAAAAAGACAAACTCAGAAGTTTTCCATGTTTGTATTCCCAGTCTGTTTAATGCCAGAATTTTTGCTCAAAAATAAATCCTGAAAATCATCGCTAAGACAATTTTAATTACTTCAAGCTTAAATTTACAGCCAACCATTTGCCATTTACAACCAACCAGTTGCCAGTTACAACCAACCAGTTACCAGTTACAACTATCCAGTGACCTAAACAACTCTTTTGTTATCAAATATATCATTTTAAAAAAAATAATAAAACTATCCATGAATTGCTTACTACTTTTGGACATCATTTCATAAACTAACATATAACAACATATTTCAGTCTTAACAAGAGAAAATAAGTTGTAGAACCAAATTTATTTGGTTTCTTTTTGTTTCCTTTTGTTTCTTTCATATTTATTTTTACTGCATTAAAATTCATTTCTTGCCGAGTGAAATTTCCACAGAAAAAATTTAATTCACTAACCTGTAGGTAACCAGGATCTGGCAAAACAAAGTGTGAGGACATGGTTACCATGGCAAGCAAACCACTGCAGGTCATGACCCTGAATCATCTCTCCATTCCTGCTCCTTGTAACTGCCAAGACTTTGCCTCACCTCTTGTTTGGCGCTCCTAGTAACAAGCAAGTTCCTGTCCCATTTCCCATGCAGGCACGTTCCCATGACAAATAAGAAAAGGATTATGAGTGGTCCAGGAGTTCTGCCAACCCTCCCTGGCCAGATGGTACAAGATTATTATAAGATTAACAATTATAAAAATAATAAACCAGCAGAGAGAACTGGACCAGCTAGGTATGAAGTTACAACACAGTATAATATCCAGTAGTAAGTCACTATTCAACCTTCTAAATTTGTCTTTCTCTGTTTATTTTACGTGCTCTCTCTTACTTTATTTTCATTTCTTGCTGTTGTCTGATGAAGATCTCTTTTGCCAAAATATCACATTCTTGTCTTGTTACTAAGCAAAGCTGATGTGTATTATTTTTAAAGTGTCCATCATGGGACTAACGTGTCTATCATTAAACACAAACTTTCTTAACTCTTTCACGCCAAAGCAACACTGACAGTGATGCTAGACTTTGCAAGACTGTGCAGATCAACAGTCAGAACAATATTTAGAGGCAAAGTCTAAATAAAATGAAAAGTGGCATCTTTCTAAACAAACTATTGTTTGTAAATTATAAAGTAAGTTTCTTAAAGTTTGTGCACACCAAAATTTATCATCAAAGTTTGTTTAGACCAAAATTTATCATCAAAGTTTGTTTATACCAAAATTTATCATCAAAGTTTGTTTATACCAAAATTTATCATCAAAGTTTCTTGTTTTTTTTTTTTTGCAGCATAGTATGGAAATTAGTTCAGGGTGAAAGAGTTAAATAAATAGTGCAGTGTCATTTTATGATGATGATGATGATGATGATGATGAAAGCTGTGGCATGACTTTTACTAGTGGAGTAAAAATAAAGGTAGGCACCACATCTGCCTATCCCTGTTCTACCAACGCAATGGTTTTTTTAAACTTTCTTTGGCCATAAACTCCCTATTACAGTCTGGGAACCACTGTGGACCCCTCATTAAAAATAATAAAAAGAACCCAGATTTTGCTAAGATTTTTTTAATCTAACTAATCCATTTCTTAGTTTGTGGACCCACAAAAATCCATTGTGAACCCCCTGGGGGGTCCATGGAACCCAAGTTAAGAGCCACTGTACTTATGTAATTCAAATGCAGATCTGCTGGTCTAACTTTGTGAAAAAACAAAACAAAACAATGCAGTGCATTTACAGTCTTCTCAAAACTGTTGTCCAGTGCAATGAACATGCAGATCCATCATTACTGTGGCTCCTTCAGTGCTGCATACTACAACAGCAAGACATATATGAGATAAATGATACATCATTAACTACAAAATAAAACATATAGTGTTCTCATGTATATATATATATATATACACTATATACATACACTATATATACATAGTGTATGTGCAGAATGTTTATAATGTATGAGTATATACTAAATCATATGTATTGAAACTTGAAACAAAGAGATGGATTAAAAAAAATGTTACATGTCAAAAACTATGTAAACAATTCACATAAATTAAGAATAAACAACATAAAGAAACTTTCCAAAGTGGCCAACCACTTCCTCATATCACTTTTCTCAGCACGACTGAAATGAAAAAATGCAGCTGAGAAAATGAACTCAATATTAAAAAAACACATCCACATACACCCACACATTTTGAGTACAAAATCTGGTAGCAGTGTTACCATACAAATGTAATATGTAACAATAGCTGAGGAGCATTTTTACAGTATGCCTAGTAGCATAAAAGCATATTTACAGCATTAGCTGCAGACTATTTTTACAGTAAAGCTAAAGCAATATTTTTTTTTAATTTCATTTTTTTTTTTTTATACATTTAATTGTTATTTTCATGCATGAAATGAGATACACCTTCTGCTCAAACTTCACACATCTTTTAAGCTTAGCTTATGCATGCATTAGCTGTGCCTACATCCTGGCATACAAACATTACCAGCATCTACCTCTAGGCATACAAGCATCAGCTGTGTCTGGCTTCAGAAACACAAAAATTAGCTATGTCTGCCTCCAGAAATAAAAGAATTAGCTATGTGAGCCTCCAGAAATATACAAAGTAGCTATGTCAGCCTCCAGAAATAAAAAAATTAGCTGTGTCTGCTTCCATAAATATAAGAATTAGCTATGTCTGCCTCCAGAAATACAAGAATTAGCTATGTCTGCCTCCAGAAATATAAGAATTAGCTACATCTGCCTCCAGAAATATAAGAATTAGCTACATCTGCCTCCAGAAATATAAGAATTAGCTACATCTGCCTCTAGAAATATAAGAATTAGCTATGTCTGCCTCCAGAAATATAAGAATTAGCTATGTCTGCCTCCAGAAATATAAGAATTAACTACATCTGCCTCCAGAAATATAAGAATTAGCTACATCTGCCTCCAGAAATATAAGAATTAGCTACATCTGCCTCCAGAAATATAAGAATTAGCTACATCTGCCTCCAGAAATATAAGAATTAGCTATGTCTGCCTCCAGAAATATAAGAATTAGCTATGTCTGCCTCCAGAAATATAAGAATTAGCTATGTCTGCCTCCAGAAATACAAGAATTAGCTACATCTGCCTCCAGAAATACAAGAATTAGCTACATCTGCCTCCAGAAATACACAAATTAGGTGTGTCTGCCTCCAGAAATACACAAATTAGGTGTGTCTGCCTCAACGCATAAAATCAGCCCTGCCACAGAATTGGTTATTTTCCCAGAGTTCACTTCTGTTCTCCATGGTTACAACAACCACGTCTGATGACCCATTCCTTTGCTTGTTTGTTTTCAGCCTTTCTCTTGTGCTGTTTCTTTCAGCGTCATTTAGGCCATTTTCTAGTTCTGGCCGTTTTCTAGTTCTGGCCATTTTCTAGTTCTGGCCGTTTTCTAGTTCTGGCTCCCCAGAACAACCATCATGATAACTTCCCTTTTTTTCAACTACTCTACTGCTCTCCACTGCAAAATAGTCCTTTTGACTCACATTAAAAGAAATTTCAGCAATCACAAATCTTAATTCATGGCATGAAAATAAATTTGTATCTGTGTTCTATGGGATCAATCATAAAAGACACCTAAATAACATTAGCAAATCAAGATAAATGAAAAGTAACTTCTGTAACCAACACATTTGATGAGCATTACTGACCAGACATAGGAAGGTGTCAATAGATGATATTTCTTGCAACTATAATCCTACTCACTTATCACACTGGTTATAATTCTACTCACTTATCACACCAGTTATCTTCTTCTTCTTCGTTCACTTCTACCACCAAGATCGCCCCGTGATCCTACTGAATTTACTCCTGTGGTTCACGACAGGAAAATATGGGCACTAACACCATATCCCTATGTGCCTCTAAGGCATGACAGGATTACCTTTACCTTTTTTAACCTTACCTTCTCGCAATAGTCTCATTTAAAATGGAGGCTTGGAGCATCGCAAGGCTCAAGCCTGTATCCTCGGTGGGTCACAGAAACAGTATTGCGTGACACCATGGTTTTCATTGCACCAGTTTAGTCTAGAGTTGGACTTTCTCACCAGAAAACCTCGACGTGTTTTGGATATGAATATATCCCCACTGGAGAGAGGTGGTTGCCCATCCAGCCTAGAGTTGGACTTTCTCACCAGAAAACCTCGACATGTTTTGGACATCATTATATCCCCGCTGAGTGAGAGGTGGTTGCCTATCTAGACTGCCCTGGTCCAGTGTCTCTGACTTCAGCATTCTGTGGTTGTGGCCTCTACCCTTCCTGGTAGTGACCAGGATGGAGCTTTTGTCCAGGAGGATGAATCCTCGCTACTAGTGAGTTTCACCCCTGGTTTAAGCCGGTTTAGGCGTATTATCCCAGTATGGGTGTATATAGGATGTGACCGGCCTCTAGAGTGGAGGCACCGTGATATATGTAGCCATCAAGTTTCACCCCTGCGTTAAGCTGGTTTAGGCATATTGCCCCAGTATGGGTGTATATAGGATGTGGCCGGCCTCTAGAGCAGAGGTGCCATGGTATGAGCAGCCCTCACTGTGAGTCTCCTGGCCATACCGATTAAACTTCACATAATCCTTTCCATCACCTTTTCCACAGTGGCACCACATGGCAACCCTGATCGCATTTTTCTTCATTGGTCGGAAGGAATTTCACCCCACGCACAGAAGCCAAAGAATCTCGCCACCAGTCTTAGTTTACTTTCTACTTCACTTAATCCTTTCCATCACCTTTTCCATGATGGTGCTGCTCCGCAACCGTAATCGCATTCTTCTTCATTGGCTGGAAGGAGTTTCACCCCACGCACGGCAGCTGAAGAATCTTACCAGCAGCGAGCAGGAGCCTTCCTTCTCCTAGATGAGCTACCAACCAAGACTAACAAGTCTCATCTATCCGAAAGCGTTTGGTTTTCAGGCACCAGATATTTGCCTTCGCCCCTTCTCCTGTCAGTTTGAACAGTTCTGCCACAAGTAGCCCAGGAGCTGGACTTGGATTGTCAGAGGCTATTTGAGATTCACGCCATTGGAGACATTTAATTGGAGTGGAGAGCAATTCCATCACCCCATCTCCGGCTATTACAGTCCTTAGAACCACACCAGTTATAATTCCACTCACTTATCACACCAGTTATAATTCCACTCACTTATCATACCGGTTATAATTCCACTCACTTATCACACCGGTTATAATTCCACTCACTTATCACACCAGGTTCTGAAGTGAAGAAGTTCTATTAAGATTCCTTTGCTCAGAAGGTCAAAAATTTCTGTTTTGATCATGACTTAACTCTCACTATGAAACATAAATCCCAAGGCCACACAAAAAATGAATAAATAACACAGCCACCATGTTTGTACTGGGAAGTGAATAGAGGTATATAATGATCCTACACATTAACTTAATATCTGAGTCTCCAAAGCAAAGAACAAATCCAGAAGCATACAGTGAATTATTTTTTTTTTTACTTTTATAAAGCCATGTGAATAGTTAGTGATAGGAACAGAGTCAAGTCTGGTGCTGCATTACAGGGACCTTCTTGGATATATGTTGTCAGTCATCTCCAGTGATCCACCTCAAACTGACCACAGCTGAGTTGACCTAAATCTTTACTTTGGTCATCATTTATGGACATCCTGGTGTTGCTACGTCATACATTTAAACCAAAAAATGTTTTAAAAAGTAAAAAGAAATTTACAAGAGCAATGCACAGCCATATGACAAGATTATATAAAAAAATGTTAAGGCTATAACTAACAAAATAATATTCACTGAACATTTCAGATGTTGAACTAGGTCGACATATGTCACATACTGGTATACATATTCATATACCAAACTGGATCCCAGAATGGAATTTTTTTTTAAAAACCAACAAATTACTTTAAGGATAATACTTATATACTGTTATTACTTCTATAAATAACATACTTACATCACTTATATAACTATACATATATAAAGGCTTAACATCAGAGAGACAGAGACTGTGGTTATATCTAAGAGAAAAGAATCTGCCAAAATGGGGTACAAAATTAAACGAAACTATTCTTAACTAGGTGAAGAAATTCAAATACCTTGAAACAATAATAACTTCAGATGGGACATGCAGAACAGAAATTAGGAACAGAAAATGCAAAGCAAAGACTGCATTTCAGAGAATGAGAAACATCCTTATCAATTTATGTTGGAAAATGATTCCTGCAATGCTATATTGAGCTTATATTTCTATATTATATATTATCATATTACTGTTTGGATGGCAGGTCTGCACAAAAATCACTGGAAGCAATAGAAATGTGGTTTAGTAGAAAAATGTTGCTAATTTCTTTAAAAGCAAAGAGAACAAATTAAGAATGTAGGAGGCTAGAGAGACAAAAAAATCTTAAAGAGAGAGGCAATGTACTTTCATAGGACATGCAATGAGAAGAAGGGCCATTGAAAATATAACAACAGGAAAAATAGAAGGAAGAAGAGCAAGGGGAAGACTGGGAGAAATGATGCTGGGCAGTCTGATGGGATGGTGTGAGAGGAGATCACCAACTGAACTGATGGCCTGCATGAAGAGTCATGTACTCTGGAGAAGGATAACAGCCAACACTAGTCGGCACGGCACATGATGATGATGATGATAACTATTTAGAACAACAATACAGGCATATTTTGTTAAAATTTTTTTTTCTTTTTTTTTTTTGCAATGATGAATTTGATAAATGATTTCTTTAAATTATTTCTCTTTCATCTGTTTGTTTTGACTTAGTAACAAATGCATTTTTAAAGCAGATGAAATTTGAGGATACAAACATTAAGAATCTGTAATTAATTGATCAAATTAACAAGAAAGTTTCAGTCTGCCAGTTTCAAGGTGAAACTTCAAGTAATAACTGAATATTCTGAGCACAGTTTCTGGTTTAAAATTTGTGCTTGACTGTCAGAGACTGGGTAGGAATTGTTTTGTACACAACTTCACAAGTATTTATCATGAAGATGACCTAGATGGTTTTTTCTCAAACAAGTTGTTGTCCGAATTTAATTCAGTGAAGTTTAGACTGGGGAGATCTTGGACATTGACACTGTAGTCAATATCTGCAGTTGAGGCAGATGATTCTGAGGCCAAGTTTTGTATCTGAGGCATACATGATGTCAGAATTGAATATGACTGTGTTCTTGTAGATTGCACATTTGGGAGCAGGTAGCCATTACCCACTGTCTGCTTGACGGTTTGACAACGCTGGGGGGTGAGTTGTGGTGTGGGGGGATTCACTGAACTAGCTGTACTTGCGAAGGTTATAGAAGACTGCTTGGTCATTGATTCAAATAAGTTGTCCTTGGGTGCAGTCACAATTATTAACTTGTTAGCTGAAGGCTGTGCTCTAACCTGGTTGCCTGCAGGGATCTGTATATCTACTGCCGCCTGGCAATTCTGCATGCTTTGTTGAACTGGCAGCTCCTTTGACATTTGTCTTGTAACAGTTGTATGCTGTACCTGTTGCCTTGTGCTTGGGCTGTTGGTCAGAAGCTGAATCTGGCCAGATACTTGCCTCTGAAGTCTGTGTGCCTCCTGACTCTGGTAAGGCTCATGAATGTCCTTTAACTGCTTCTGCATAAGAGACACTTTAGCTGGAGATACTACTACTTGAACCTCTTTGTTTGTTGCTTGTCCTTCCTTATGTGATGTTAAGACCTGTACTAACTGTCCATCAGCTGTCAACTGCTGACCTTTCACTGCATTCAGTTGCTGCTGTGGTAGTAATGGATGTTTTAAAACCTGTACTGGCTGTGTGACCACATTTTGCTGGGTGACATCAACATTCTGCCTGGGTTGCACTGACCCTGAGACAGCTCCTGACACAGAATCGGATGAGCTAACGTAAGACATCTTGATTTGTTGCTGAAGACTTTCAGACATCTCTGGGCCCATGTCCAGCAGTGCTGGTGCACAGGCACTTACATTTACCATAAGATGGGTTTCAAAACGTCTTTGAAGGTGACTGCTGTCCTGTTTATCAGAGGCTACGAGTTGTTGGCTACTCTGTTGGACATCACTAGAGTACTCTCCAATACAGATTTCTTGCACAGATTCCATTTGGTGAAGATCTTCAGAAAATGAATATTGCTCTACACAGCTGAAACCCATTGAGGATAAATTTTGGTTGGTCTCATCATCCTGAGGAATCTGGTCTCCTATTGACAGCTGGATGGCCACTTCATCCTGTGCTGGTACATCTGGCAACTGCAGAGCTGTTGCTATGACATCGCTAGTGTGAATATTATTGACACTTCTGTCAACTGTGTCAAAAGTTCTTGGCATATATTCCTTTGATGTTTCTTCAATTTCAGAAACGACAGTCGGCACAGCCTGTCCACTACTGTAAACAAACTGTCGCACATGATTTTGTTTGCCTTTAGGTCTGAGTGCTGGTATTGGTGTCAAAACATCTGGCAGGCTGTCTGATCCCAAGAAATATGAAAGGTCCTTTTGTTTTCCCAAAGTCTGAGGAACTGCTTGGACAGGGGACACTGATGGAGATGGCGCTGGAGAGGATGATGAGGACCTGCTGGTACTGGGATTTCTCTTCCTGCTAAGATCAGACTCTGAAAGTAGCGTACCACTAAATAAAGCCGTGGGGGCCACAGACTGGCATTCAGGGAAATCAGAATACGTAAAGGGCAGATGAGGGGACAACTTTCCTGAAGATGAGCTCTCTGGGGTGTGTGGAGGTGTGTGGTCTCTCTCAATCGTTCCAACAGCACGGAAGGCTTCACATTCATCAGAGCTACTATGTGAAGAAATACCTTGTAACATGTCTTGAACATTTGAAGGTACTTTGCATCCCATTTCGATGTGCTTTTCTATTATTCTGTTGAAAGTCTGTGCCCTCTTCTCTAGGTTCTGCTTCTCTTCTGCTAACTTTTTATTCTCTCTTTCCAGCTCTTCATTTCTCTGAAATATTAACAAAAAAAAGGTAATGAGTTAATTTTTTGAGAATGTTCATTTTAATGTGTCCTGGGTTTGGCTAACATCAGAACAGTCAGTCAGTCATTTGTATGTCCCTTGAGGAACTTTGCCTCCCTAACAGCACTCCTGTAGGTCTCTCGATTGTAAGCAAGATGGCCTGCTGCTGATGCATCCATTTGCAGATCATCAACAATGTCTTGCAGCCATCTTCGCCTTGGTCATCCTCTCTTTCTTTTTCCCATTATGTACCCTTCCAAAACAGTCTTCTCTAGATTATCATGATGTTTAATGTGTCCAAAATATTTAAGTTATCTCTGTTTAACCCTATTTACTAGCCAGAATTCTTCAATATTATAATAATATTATAATATTATAATATTATAATATAATATAATATAATATAATATAATATGATATAATATAATGGATATATTTGTTCTTTTTTGTGTCCATGATATTTGAAGAACTCTTCTGTAGCATTTACATTCAAAGGCTTGTATGTGTTTCTCAGCTGTTTTGTTAAGTTTCCAGGTCTCACAGACATATGTTGCGATGCGAAAGATGCATGCCCTTAAAAATCTTATTGTTGTAGTTCTGTCTCTACCTCTCCACAGGTTCTTTAGTTGTTTTATTTTCTGAAGAGCGATAGATGTCCTCCTTTTAATTTCCCTCATTGTATCTCCATTATTAGTTAGTAGTGATCGAAGATACTCAAAACTCTCCACCTCTTCTAATTTTTCCTCATTGATACATATATCAGCTGCCTTATTTGTTTTGTCAGTTGTCATCAATTTAGTTTTCTTCGCATTAAGATATAGGTTTTCCTCTTCGCTGTTCTTATGCACTGACATAATTAGTTTTTCCATTCCTTTTTGTGTTGTAGACAGTAATACTGTGTCATCAGCATATCTAATCTCTGGTATTTCATAACTTCCAATTGTTATGGCATCGTAATGTTCTTTGTCTACATCTTCTCTAACATTCCTCATTATATTTTCTGTACACAAGTTAAATAAGTAGGGTGACAACATGCACCCCTGATGGACCCCTTGTTTTATGTCAAACCAAGTTGTTATTTCACCATTTATTCTTACTGCCGCCTGTTGGTCTAGATACAGCAGTGATATTAACTGAATCACATGTGTTGGAAATCCCATTCTTTCCATTATTTCCCAAAGTTTCTGGTGTTGTACACAATCAATTCCCTTTGAATAGTCTATAAAGGATAAATATAGATTCACACTGAATTCTCTACATTTCTCTATTATTAATCTTATACAAAAACCAAGTTAAGACTATTCAATTCAAATGTAATATCCACTCTCATTTATGCATGTGAAAGCTGGAAAACAACTAAAGAAATAGACAAGAAATCAGACTCTTCTGAAAACAAGTGCCTAAGGAAAATACTCGGCAATCAATTAGAACGAATTCAAGACAGAGATAAGACAGATGACTGAACAACAACCAGTCTCATGGGTGATCAGGAAAAGGAGATGGACATATGTTGGTCATGTGATGAGAAGAAACAGTCAGAGAATCCCAAAACAAGCTATCAAGTGGAACACAACAGGCCATAGAAAAAGAGGCAGACCACATGAAACTCTAAAGAGGACATTGTTAAGAGAGGCCAAATTAATAGACATAAAATCCCTTGATGAGGTTGAAAAGCTTGCCGAAAACAGAAGAAACTGGTGAACTACCTTGTGAGTCCTATGTGATGTTTAACGGCACAGGAAGGATATAAGATACAAGAAGAAGATTGAATATATGATCTCTTGTTACTCTTCTTTGTCTAAAACCAGCTTGGACCATATTGACTTCTCCTTTTATTTTCTTACGAAGTCTACCCATTATGATTTTTAATAGATTTTTACTGGCACGACTAATCAGGGCAACAGTTCTGTAGTTTGTGCATAATTTCAAGTTACTCTTTTTCGGTAATGGTATGAATACAGTTCTTTTCCATTCTTTTGGGGGTGGGGGGGTGAAACCTGCTGAAATTCATCATGGGATGTTGGCTCAGTATAGAAGTGAAAATCACATGGCTCAGTGAAAAGTTTATGAATGGCTAGACTCAATGAAAAGTTTATGAATGAGTAGATTCAGTGAAAAGTTTATGAACGGAGAGATTCAGTGAAAAGTTTATGAATAGAGAGATTCAGTGAAAAGTTTATGAATGGATAGACTCAGTGAAAAGTTTACGAATAGGGAGATTCAGTGAAAAGTTTATGAATAGAGAGATTCAGTGAAAAGTTTATGAAAAAATGGCAGGAAGAACAAGCAACAGCTGAAGCTCTGGTGAGTCATCACTGCACAGCACACAAGCCCACATCTACAGGGCAGAAGCCCACATCTACATGCCATAAGTTCACATCAACAGGGCACAAGCCCACATCTACAGGGCAGAAGCCCACATCTACATGCCATAAGCTCACATCAACAGGGCACAAGCCCACATCTACAGGGCAGAAGCCCACATCTACATGCCATAAGCTCACATCAACAGAGCACAAGCCCACATCTACAGGGCAGAAGCCCACATCTACATGCCATAAGCTCACATCAACAGGGCACAAGCCCACATCTACAGGGCAGAAGCCCACATCTACATGCCATAAGCTCACATCAACAGGGCACAAGCCCACATCTACAGGCCACAAGTCTTGATATGAGAAGACCAACAGAATATGCTGTCAGCTGATGCTGCATATTTGGATATCTGCTATGGATCCACACATGCCTGGGTGCTTGATGACTTTGGCTACTGTAATGTTTGTGCAAAATTGGCACCCAGATATCTCTCTAATCTGCACATGGAACAGAACATAGAGTTTGTGACCCAATTCCTAAAAAATTATAAAGATTGTCAATGATGATGAGACATGAGTCCATCACTATGAAGCAGAAAGCAAGCAACAAAGCAAACAATGGAAACTTGTCTTCTGCAGTAAAGACAAAATTCAAACACATTCCCTCTGCCAGGAAAATCATTCTGACCTTCTTTTGAGATATAAAAGGTCCTACTCTGGTGCATTATCAGGAACACAAACAAACAGTGATCACTGCAACATACTGTCAGCTATGCTTAGAGAGAAAATGAAATCTGCAATTCACAGCAAAAGACTACGAATGCTGTTGAAAACTTGCTGCAACATGACAATGCATGTCCCCATACAGCAGCTGCAACAGAGGAGGCAATGCAACAGTGGAGACAATGCAACAGAGGAGACAATGCAACAGTGGAGGCAATGCAACAGCTGTGGTTTGAACATCTTCCTCATTCCACTTACAGCTCTGATCTGGTGCCATGTGATTATCACGATCTGGTCCACATAATAAGACTCTACAGGCAAGCGGTCACAGGTCCACCTCTGATGATGCAGATCTTGATTCAAAAAAAGTTACTCCATAAGAATAAGAAGTTAGTGGAGCAATACAAGAAGTGCATCAACCTGCAGGAGGACACTGTGGAGAAGTGATATAACCATTCTGTTCGTTTGCTCTCAGTTATCAGTATTAAAAAATGTATGCTGCCTTCACTTTCTGATTCTTCCTCATAATTTATCATGTTTTTGAATGGACACAGGAAGACTTGGTGTCTGATCCTACTTCCCAGGCAGAAAAGAGTGGTACTTTATCACCCATAAGGGAATCATGGGATTGTAAAATCTATCCCAGGATATATGCTGTGATCTTTTTTTCTTTTTTTCAAAAGCAAATACTGCTTACAGCCTGATACAATCTTTTAAATTACAAAGAGAAATGAAATGTTACTTGCATTCTAGTAAATCTTATTAATACTGACAGAAAGCAAATGCTACTTACAATCCAGAACAACCTTTTAATGTTGACAGAAAGCAAATGATACAGTATAGTGAAATCTTTTTAATGTTGACAGAAAGCAGATGATACTGTATAGTGAAATCTTTTTAATGTTCACAGAAAGCAGATGATACAGTATAGTGAAATCTTTTTAATGTTGACAGAAAGCAGATGATACAGTATAGTGAAATCTTTTTAATGTTCACAGAAAGCAGATGATACAGTATAGTGAAATCTTTTTAATGTTCACAGAAAGCAGATGTTATTTACACCTAATTACAATTTTTAAACTGAAACTTACAGCTCTGAGATCTCGTGCCTCTTTTTCCTTCTTCTCCCTGCATTTTTGGGCTGCTTTTCTGTTCTTTTCTTTCTTGACCCGCTCCGCTTCTGACAGACATTCCTGCATGCACCAGTTTTTAATGTAAAAACAGTCAAGCTTCACTAGCTAAAAGATCTAAGAGACTTCTTTCTCTGCCTACAATGACACAAAAACTGGCCATAAAATGTCTTTTATGATGAAAGAATTATGAAAATTTTATCATAGAAAAACTTTGTGTGTAGATGAACCGCCAAAAAAAAAAAAATTGAAATGAATTAAAAATGATTGTTTTTATTAAATGATAAAATTTTACAGGATTTTTCTTCCTCTTCTCTTTCTACATTCAGTTTCATATCCTCAGTCATCTTGATAAGCAGACAAATCATATCTATGAGTTCCATTACCGGCGGAAGGTTTTTATGCTTATACCTTTTCCATCCTGGTCCTTGCTGCTGCCAGATGCACCATGCATGTTCGAGCTACCCATCAGCCATTGCAAAAGTGTTGTACATCATCAGTTTGAAAGATGTTTTTTCAAGTCCCAGACCATTTTGCCATGTGCAGTTTTGAAGAGCATCAGTTTACGTCCATGCATGACGGCTATTCAAAACTTGTGCTCAGTGTATGTTGGATCATGTTCTAACTGATGAAGGTGTGTAAAAACTAAAAAAAAAATTATGAATGTTTATCAAACAAGACTAAAATGTTTAGAAATTATATTTATTTCTTCCTGAAATATCACAAATAATGTCACAAATTAACTCTCATGTACTGAGACTGTTAGGAATAGATGATGCACTGCATTGGTGGATCTGATAAAATGATGCTGCCAGATAAACAAAATAACCAGCACGTTACAAGAGCTGTGAAGTTTGGATTATCAAGAGTTTATACTTATGAACTGGCACAGTAACATAAATGTATGCACTAATCATTCCTTCATACCTCATCACTCTGTCGTTTCCTGCCTCGTCTACTTTTCTGTGGAGGTGATTCTGACTGCATCATGTCACCTTCCTCCGGCTGACCAAACAGTGTTGGGCTCGTGTTTATTTCATTAAATGTGCGTTCAGTCTCATACGTCTCTCGACGTAACACTGAAAAAGTACAACATAACTTCCCATATTATTGCAGCTGCAATATTTCACAAATAATATTTTTAAAAAAAACAGAACTGATTTTTCAAAAAAAGTAATTGAAGAATATAAACAAATATATTTACAAATTAAAAGAATGTTTTAAAGCAAATTGATACCAGCTTGGAATATACAGTACACCATTATTCTGGCCAGTTTTTGTGTGGCCAATTCTGGCAGTATTTGGCCAGATTAATCTCCACAACACAAACAACACACCACCTTTGTATTGCACATGCCAGTCTTATTTGTTTAACCTGTCTTCAATTTTTGCCCTCATTTCCTTTCTATAGAAATGCAGGGTCCCTGAAAAAAAACCATTTCCATGTCAAAAGAATCTTTCACAAATTCTTCCCACTCTCATGCTTCATGGAAAAATCCTTCATGGATGCCTTTCAGATATCTTTCTATGTCATTGTTGATTTATCTCATGGCTTCCTTCCTTCTAGAAGGAACAAATAAAAGATAAAGAAAAGCACCACTAAACTGTCATTTAGCAAAAACATTACTAAACTGCCACTTAGCAAAACATCACTAAACTGTCACTTAGCAAAAACATTACTAAACTGCCACTTAGCAAAAACATCACTAAACTGTCACTTAGCAAAACATCACTAAACTGTCACTTAGCAAAACATCACTAAACTGCCACTTAGCAAAACATCACTAAACTGCCACTTAGCAAAACATCACTAAACTGCCACTTAGCAAAACATCACTAAACTGTCACTTAGCAAAAACATTATTAAAGTGTCATTTTGCCCTTCAGATATTTCATCTGACAGAGAATCCTGCCTGTATCTGCAGCAACTATCTGGATTTACACAAGTTAGAGAGCAACTATCTAGATTTACACAAGTCAGAGAGCAACTATCTGGATTTACACAAGTTAGAGAGCAACTATCTGGATTTACACAAGTTAGAGGGCAACTATCTGGATTTACACAAGTTAGAGAGTAACTATCTGGATTTACACAAGTTAGAGAGTAACTATCTGGATTTACACAAGTTAGAGAGCAACTATCTGGATTTACACAAGTTAGAGACTGGAAAAATTTTCACCACAAATAATTTATAAGTGATAAAACAACAATATAACTACTCCAAAAGGCCACATAATGCAAGAAACTGACTAATAATATTCAAGTATGACAGAAAACACTAGTATCCAAGTGACACTAGCAAGTAAAGACAGAAAACATGACTATCTGAGTGTGACATTAGCAAGTAAAGACAGAAAACATGACTATCTGAGTGTGACATTAACAAATAAAGACAGAAAATGTGACTATCTGAATGTGACATGAACAAGTAAAGACAGAAAACACTAATATCTGAGTGTGACATGAACAAGTAAAGACAGAAAACACTAATATCTGAGTGTGACATGAACAAGTAAAGACAGAAAATGTGACTATCTGAGTGTGACATTATCAAGTAAAGACAGAAAACACTAATATCTGAGTGTGACATGAACAAGTAAAAACAGAAAACACTAATATCTGAGTGTGACATGAACAAGTAAAGACAGAAAACACTAATATCTGAGTGTGACATGAACAAAACATGTGTGTATTTACAGCTATCCACAGCTTCTAATCAGAGGAGAGGTATAAAGCTGATGGTTTTGGATATAGCGGATGTTGTCAGTTAATATGTGGATTCATTCTGTGGCTAGTGCAGCTTCACCAAGGCCATTAACTTTGTGCTGTAAAGACATCTTTCATTACTCAGAAAATATGAAAGTAGTCATTCTTTCAAAACAGTGCAGAACTTTGACAATAAAAAAGCATGCTGCAAATTTTTCAATAGCTGCACCAAAGTTACTTTGTTGAAGCTGTTGAACAATCTGCAACATGCTTTCTTTGGGGAGGAAATCAGGGCTGAATATAGTTAGAAAATAAAATCTTCTGTGCCCTACAATGTTTATTAAAATCCAAAAGAAGCATTCATAAAAGCAGTTCTGTATAGCTCTGAGATACGGAGAACAACAATGAAGGATGAAAACAACTATAATGTTTTAAGAACAAAATCTTGAAGAAAAAAGTCTGTTCCATTACAGAATTTTGTAGTTGAGTCTGGAGAGTCACAATAAATAGAAAAATCTGTATATTTTGTAAAGAACCACTAACAACCTCTACTATGGGGTCTAGTAGATTTACAGTCGCTGGGTTGCCAGAGCATATATATATATATACAGAACATTTTATTAGCAGAAATGCAGATGAAACCACTGACAACAATTATTGAGGAAAGACGCTGGCGATGGTTGGGACATGTGCTCCGAATGACTGACAACTCACTACCAAAAATAGCACTAAGATGGACACCACAGGGGAACAGAAGTAAGGGTAGACCAAAAGAGACATGGAGAAGAACAACAGAAAGGATGTTGAGCAATAGAGGGCTCACCTGGGCAAGAGCAGAAAAAAAGGCGAAGGACAGGCATTTGTGGAAAACCCTTGCGGAAGCCCCATGTGCCCTGGGCACTTAAGGTTCAGAGAGAGAGAGATATATACAGAACATGAAAAGAACAAAGCCAAGTGATCAAGCAAGGGAATATGAACAGATAACATGGAAGAAGTTTTACAATAACTTGAATCAAAGAGCCTCGAAGTATTACACTTTGTATAATGTAGCTTTCCTCTTATCTTGTTCATTACTGTTCTGAAGAAATCAAGCAGAAAAATATCATATAATGCTGTTGAGCGTGGAGCATTTGTTCTAACTGGATGGACTTTCACCTACAGATAAATATATGTCTCCAATATATACATATATTCTTACATATGGTTTATGTGTGTTAATTCTACCAAGCACATACAAATACACAATAAATCGTGTATATGGTTTTGTATTTTTATTTTTATTCACGCCAAACATACAAATATACAATAAATCTTACATTAAGGTTATGTATTTGTTGAATATGTTCCACTAAGAAAGCGCCACGCTCTACACGGCAGCGATTGAAACAGTCCCAGCATTTAATTAAAGATAAGCTCACACACAAATATGACACGTGACAGTTACTTTTATCGTGAATCCAAATTTCTCACAGAAGGCACATAAATGACGCCTTAATGTCCAGGTTTGTCTAGACCTGTTGTCCTGTATTATCTCCAAGATAATTCATATTTCGGAAATGAATTTTTTATGCAGAGAGATTCTAATTTTAGAACATAACCGAAACTTGCTACAGTTTCCTGTGATCTGATTGGCTGATGCCAATAAGGGTTTTCCCAGCTGTCAAACCGACACCAATACCGGAATAGATAATCGGAAATATCCGATGACATAAGTCGCCATGATGAAATATCTCTCTCTGAACCTTAAGTGCCCAGGGCACATGGGGCTTCCGCAAGGGTTTTCCACAAATGCCTGTCTTTCGCCTTTTTTTCTGCTCTTGCCCAGGTGAGCCCTCTATTGCTCAACATCCTTTCTGTTGTTCTTCTCCATGTCTCTTTTGGTCTACCCTTACTTCTGCTCCCCTGTGGTGTCCATCTTAGTGCTATTTTTGGTAGTGAGTTGTCAGTCATTCAGAGCACATGTCCCAACCATCGCCAGCGTCTTTCCTCAATAATTGTTGTCAGTGGTTTCATCTGCATTTCTGCCAATAAGATGTTATTTCATATGGTGTTTGGCCAAAATATTTTTTTAATTCTACGTAAACATTTAGTCTGGAAAGAATTCAACTTGTTTTCTATAGTTTTGGTGATTTTCCAGCATTCACTTCCATAGAGTAGTACACTTAGAACATTACTCTTAAATATCCTGATTTTCATATTTATGCTTAGTTTATTTGATTTCCATATATTCTGTAGCATTGCAAAAGCCTGGTTTGCTCTAGTAAGTCTGCTGTTGATGTCCTCTGTGCTGTCTCCATTTTCTACTACTCTGCTGCCAAGGTATACAAATTCGTTGACCTCCTCCACTAACTTGTTATCTACTCTGAGTACATTTCTGTTGTTCACATTTTGCTTCATTAACTTTGTCTTTCCTACGTTGATCTTTAGTCCTATGTTGTTTGCATTCTGGGTTAACTTGTTTATTTTATCTTGCATATCTTTGTGACTGCTTGATAACAGACAAATGTCGTCCGCAAAGTCAAGGTCCTCCAGCACTGTGTCAAGGGTCCATTGTAATCCTCTGCGTTTGTCTGATGTTGCCTCCTTCATTAACCAGTCTACTGCCAAGATAAATAATGTTGGTTATAGTACACATCCCTGTTTCACTCCTGTTGTACCCTAAAGCTGCTGGAGGTATGTTCTCCACAGATAACTTTGCACTGAAAACCCTCGTATAGGGCTTTGATTACATTAACTATTTTATGGGGGAGGCCATGCCATCTTAGGATTTTCCACAGTGCATCTCTGTTGACACTGTCAAAGGCTTTCTCAAAATCTATGAATAATGCATATGTTGTGCTATGCCACTCATTTGCCTGTTCTAATATTTGTCTAAGTACAAATATATGGTCTGTGCATGATCTTCCTTTCCTAAATCCTGCCTGCTCTTTCCGAAGTTTTTCCTCAAGTGTTGGTACAATTCTGTTGATGATTATTCTGCAAAATACTTTACTAGTGAGTGGCAGTAGGGTAATGCCTCTCCAGTTCCCGCAATCTCTGAGGTCACCCTTCTTTGGTAGTTTTACTATAAGACCAGTTTTCCACTCCTCTGGGGCTTTTTCTAAATCCCAAATTTGTTGTAATATCCGGTAAAGTTGTTTTGGTGTTTCTGTTTCTTCTGCTTTCAACATCTCAGCAGTCACTTCATCTTCACATGGTGCCCTGTCTGATTTTAGCATCTTTATCGCCTCTTTACTTCATTTATTGTTATTGGTCCTGTATTGATGTTTAGTTCCGCTTTTGCTTCAGGTATATCTATTGCTTGTGCTGCTTGTGTTCTGTTTAGTAGGGTGTTAAAGTGTTCCCTCCATCTTTCAATTTTTTCTCTTTCTCCACTGACCAGTTGTCCATTTTGTGTTCTTACTGCACTTTCACATCTTGTATTGAAGTTACCTGTCATCTGCTTTGTGATTTTATATATGGTTTTCATGTCATTTGTATATGCTGCTTTCTCTGCTGTTTCTGCTAAGTTGTCATAATATTGACGTTTATCTTGACGGCATGATTCCTTCACTTCTTTGTCTTTTTGTGCATAATTACTTAAAACTCGTTCTTTAAGCCGTTGTGATTTGGTGTTCAGTAATTTTTTCTTGATTTCTTTTCTTTGCTCTATCTTTTCCCATGTGGTCTCACTTATCCATTCCTCTTTTCTCCTTTTCCGATATCCCAGCACCTCTTTTGCTGTTTCCTGTAGTGTTTTATTGAACTCTAATATGAACATTTCTGCTTCGTCTTGTAGGACACTGAAGCGGTTCTTAAGTATTATTGAGAATTCATTTCTTGTTTGCTGGTCTATCAGTTTTCTTGTATCAAAATGTATCTTTCTGTGTTCTCCGATTCTGGCTTTCCTTAATTTTAGTTTTATTTTTTTCTACCAGAAGGTTGTGATCACTTCCTATATCTGCTCCTTTCCTTGCTCGCACATCTTGTAGTGACCGTTTCCACTTGTTGTTTATTAGTATGTGATCGATTTGGTTTTCTGTGGTTTTATCTGGTGACCTCCAAGTCACCTTATGGATGTTTTTGTGTTGGAAAATTGTCCCTCCGATGGTCATCATGTTTTCTTCACAGAAACTGCACAGTCTTTCTCCATTTTCATTTATTTCTCCGATTCCTTCTCTTCCCATGATTCTTCTTCTATCTTCATTTCCTTCACCTACTTTTGCATTGAAGTCGCCCAAGATGAGTAGCATATCATGCTTGGGTATTGTTTCTACTGTGGCTTGGAGGCTGTTGTAAAAATCTTCTTTTAATTCCTCTTCAGCTGCTTCTGTTGGTGCATAACAAACTATAATAGACAGCTTCGTGAATCTTGAGTTGAACCGTGCATATAATAATCTCTCATTTATTGGGGTCCATTTCAGCAATGCTCTTGATGCTTCTTTTGTTATAATCAATGCTACTCCTCCTTCATGAAGATCTTCTTTACCTGACCATATTATTGTATCTTCTGTGTGCTGTGTTGTTAATTTCCTTCTGCCTTGTCCTGTCCATCTTGCTTCTTGTATTCCTAGTATGTCTAGTTTGTATCTGTGCATTTCCTTGATGGTTTGTGCTAGTTTTCCAGTCTGGTTTAGTGTTCTTACATTCTAGCTGCCTATTTGCATCTTTTGTTTAGGTTCCAGGAGGTCTGCAGTCGGGCTGGGGACTTCCAGTGGCTGGCTTTCATCCACAACCTTCATGGGCTCAGTTTCCTGATACGCATTTCTCCTTCCACCTGCATTTGCTTTTTCCCTTGCTTCTGTTTCTGTAGCAGTCTGATAGTTTTTTACCAGATAGGGTTGCTGGCCCTATGCTGAATCCTCCTTAGTCGCCTTTTACGATCATGCGTGGTAGGGTACAGTGGTCCTATTCTTTGCAGATCCCGAGTACCACACGGGGGATGATGAAATATATATCATTTTAACTATTACCATTTAGCTTTTGATATTATCGTATACAGTGTTGCTTTATTATAATCAGAATATACACCCAGAGCACCTACAGTGTCAATACTAAAATGCATTGGTTAGCGAACATCCAATAAATACTTTTGCTGACTGCTGATGTTTTTGTCACTTACAGCTGTATTTTGATATATCAAATATTTGTATTTCCCAAAATAGCTTGAAGTGATGAAAACAATCTAAATTTTTCTTAACAACACAGCCATATACAGCAACAGAGAGCGCAATTTCACTGTCTCAGTAGCGGGCATATTTAGCCTCAAGAGGGGTACATGGGCAGATGTATAGCTAGCCTCGAGAGGGGCATATGGCTAGATGTATAGCTAATCTCGAGAGGGGCATATTGGTTAATTAATTCCTAGCCTCGAGAGGGGCATATTGGTTAAATAATTCCTAGCCTCGAGAGGGGCATATTGGTTAATTTATTGCTAGCATCGAGAGGGGCATATGGGTAGATGTATAGTTAACCTCGAGAGGGACATATGGGTAGATGTATAGCTAGCATCGAGAGGGGCATATGGGTAAATTTATTGCTAGCATCGAGAGGGGCATGTAGACAAATTTATTGCTAGCTAAAGAGAAGCATATGGGCAAATTTATTGCTACACCTATTGGAGCACTAAAAAAATGTCTTAGGCACCACATATATTAAAAGTTGATATAAATTCAAAGAGTAACTAGAAAGCACGTCTATGGAGATGGTTGACTTAAATATAAACTGTTCATTATTTCCTTCATTTTTTAAAAAATTCTGACTGTTAGAACAAAGTAATGTATGATTAACCTTAAAAAAAAGTTTTTGTTCGAGAGAAGTCTTATTTAACTTGCGAGTGTTATTTGTGTGCTCTGTATTTTCACCAACAGTTTGGGATGTATTTATCAACGCTTCATCCATCATCAAGGATTTTCATCATAGACTTATTCCATGATTAAATTAGCTATTTTTGTCTGACTTGTCAGGAAGCGTTATGTTCAATTAGGTGATTTCGTCAACTATGAGATTTCCAACCATTTAAGTATAGTTCAATTGTGAGATGTCCAACCTGGTCTTGTCACGTGTATATTGTACAGGGAATGCTAACGTTTGTCACGAGTGTGACTTTGTTTTCTTCGTCAGTCATCTTACCATCTGGTAAGCTATGAGAAGGTCGAAGGTGACAGCCATATCTAGCACTTCAGAGAGAAAGAAATTTGTATGAAAATAACTGAGACTCACACCCTGGACTACAGTAGAAATGTCAGCCGCTTAGTCATAAGAGTTAAACGTACTATCATACCTACGACAGTAGTACTTTCTTCATACTAGTTTCTTTCTTTTACACTCAAATTTAGTCTACAATTGTTTCAGGTTGTTCATGCATGCTTTGCTCTAACATGTTTCCAACTTGCTTAACGTTAAGTACACACCACTACTTGATGTAGTTTATGCCATTGCTAGAAGTAACTACATGTCACAGCCTGAGGTAACTATACGTTACTGATAATAATATCACAGGATAAATAACAAATTTACAAGTCAAACTGACCACATTCTCACATTTTCAAACATTCTTAACAAAGATTGTTAATTAATATTATCTTGGCTGTGCCGCGAGCAAGCAAGACACCACAGAAACAAATATTCCTCGCCTTTTTTATCTCACAGGCTGCAATGAAAGCTCAAGAAACTGAAAATAACATTTAAGAAGCTTCATCAATTGTTTTCTAATATGGAGAAATAAGAGAATAATGCGTTTTAGATACCTACTTTTTTACTGTAAAGTTTTGAGTTTACTGCTCCTTTCCTATGTCTTGGTTTCCGATAGGGAAGATCCGATGTGTAGAGGAAATTTCCGATTGTACTTCTTTCTTTATTGACTGAAGCGATTCTTCATTCCGATACTTTATCATTTTGTGGAGAAATATCTCAGAACAAAATCTCACTGAATGTGTAAGTGGATTATACGAGTTGAACATTATGACCATGGATGATCCGCTTTACATCCTGTGAATCTCACTCTGAAAACTAGTATCGAATACTGTATATTCAAGTATCGAAGCACTAGTCTCTACCTTGTGTTATTTTTAGTATGTAGGAAATTTTCAGTCACGTGTCATTTTAGAATTCCCGCAAATTATTTGTAAATACGAGATCTGACGTGGCTGTTTGTCATACGTGGCTCCTTCTCACTTAAATTTATTCACGAAACCGTTACAGTATTATTCCTCAGCCTGGGGTTATGTAAGAGCCCGTGTAACGAGTCTAGGTCATATAAAGTATTACACATGTGTGAAGATTTTAATACCACGTGTGTATGTGTGTGTGTGTGTGAGTGAGAGAGAGAGAGAGAGGTTGGGGGAGGGAGGGGGGTCACGACGAACAATTATTGTCTTCAGCGATCCCTAAGTAGAAAAGAAAAGGTTATGAAACGTTATTTTTCCTGTCCGACACTTGCCTGACAAAAGTAGATCATTTTTTTTACAAATGATCTACAATTACGTTGCCTGAGCGGTCCATGGGGTAAAACGGTAAAGGCAAAACTCCCATCTCCAGGCCCCCTAGGCCCTATTGAGGACACGGTTTTAGGCCCGTATCTCCACGACCTTCTGCCCACGAAAGCCAGGTGTGGTCAGTATCACACCTGACCGCGTTTACCTTCCAAGATTTCTCTGGCACACATTTTTAGAGGATAAGTGGACCCTTCGGCCTTTTTGGTGTGTACCAGGAAAAAAAGTCCCACTTCTGGGACTGAAACTGATGATAGTGGGTCCAGTCCCAGCAGTGGATTCTTTAAAAATATAATAAATAATAATATAATATAATAATATTTTTTATGTAATAAACGACCGATATTTAGCATGAGAGATGGCTGAATCCATATAGAGGGACCGCTTTCTGGACTATAGGTAGCTGTCTCACAGCCACTTCCAGTGTGTCAATCTTCTGTCTAGTGCTGGATTAGCCATTAGTCTGAGCAGACTTAAGCTTATGGGCCCGTAAGAGGAGGGGATCCTCCTAAAAATAAAACAAATTCTGCACCTACAGATCATTGTTTCAGGTAAGGTTCGTTTGTAAGTATTATTGCTTCACTGCCAGGTGATGTTATACAAAAGACAGTAACGCATCAGTTGGTTTGGTCTGCGCAGAGCAAAGTCTCGTAGATACAACTAGAGAGGCATCTGGTCTTATATCACATACTAGAGTGGCTTCTGGTTATATATCATATACTAATGAGGCATATGGTTATATATCATATACTAATGAGGCATATGGTTATATATCATATACTAGGGAGATATCTTAATAACCGTCAGAATATCTTAATAACAACAGCTAAAGACATGGTTCCAGTAAAGAAAACACAAAAGAATGGATGGATTACAGCAGGCACATTAGAACTGATAAAACAACGTAGAGAAATGAAGACACAATGAAAAGTGACAAACAACAAAGAACAATGTAAATCTTTAACAAAAGAAGTACGAAGAAACATAAAAAAGACAAAAAACAATACATACAAAATTGTTGTGAAAGAATAGAAGGACATCAGAAGTGTGGAAGAGATAGTGAAATGTTTTTAAAAATGAAGACATTGACGAGAAATGTCACACCTAAGCTAAATGTAATTTGTGACGAGATGGGGAATACCTTGACAGAGACAGAGGAAGTTCTAGAAAGATGGAAGGAATATTGCAGAGGAATGTATGAAACAACTGACCGTGAAAGCAGAAATCAACAGTGTGAATTATTATTGGAGGAGAAAGAACCCGAACCGACAATAGAAGAAGTTTTATGGGCAATAAAGAATCTGAAAAACGTTAAATCACCACGATGTGATGAGATAACAGCTGAACTTAAAGCAGGAGGAAAGGAATGTGCAACAATCTATCATCTCTCTCTCTCTCTGAACCTTAAGTGCCCATGGCACATGGGGCTTCCGCAAGGGTTTTCCACAAATGCCTGTCCTTCGCCTTTTCTTCTGCTCTTGCCCAGGTGAGCCCTCTATTGCTCAACATCCTTTCTGTTGTTCTTCTCCATGTCTCTTTTGGTCTACCCTTACTTCTGCTCCCCTGTGGTGTCCATCTTAGTGCTATTTTTGTTAACAATCTATCATGCATTATGTAAAAAGATATGGCATTCAGGTATTTGGCCAAAAGAATGGAAAAGAACTGTATTCATACCACTGCCAAAAAAGGGTAACCTGAAATTATGCACAAACTACAGAACTGTTGCCCCGATTAGTCATGTCAGTAATTTTTTGTTAAAAATCATAATGAGTACACTTTTTAAGAAAATAGAAGAAGACGTCAATATGGTCCAAGCTGGTTTCAGGCAAGGAAGAGGATTAAGAGATCATATATTCAATATAATATTAATAATAGAGAAATGCAGAGAGTTTAATGTGAATCTATATTTATCCTTTATAGACTACTCAAAGGCATTTGATTGTGTACAACACCAGAAACTTTGGGAAATAATGGAAAAAATGGGATTTCCAACACATTTGATACAATTAACATCACTGTTGTATCTAGACCAACAACCAGCAGTAAGAATAAATGGCGAAACAACAAGTTGGTTTGACATAAAACAAGGGGTCCGTCAGGGGTGCATATTGTCACCTTACTTATTTAACTTGTATACTGAAAATATAATGAGGAATGTTAGAGAAGATGTAGACAAAGAATATTAAGATGTCATAACAATTGGAAGTTATGAAATACCAGAGATTAGATATACTGATGACACAGTATTGCTGTCCACAACACAAAAAGGAATTGAAAAACTAATTATGTCAGTCTGTAAGAACAGTGAAGAGCAGAACCTCTATCTTAATGCGAAGAAAACTAAATTGATGACAACTGAGAAAACAAACAAGGCAGATGAAATGTGTGTCAATGAGGAAAAACTGGAAGAAGTGGAGCGTTTTGAATATCTTGGATCACTACTAACTAATAATGAAGATACAATGAGAGAAATTAGAAGGAGGACATCTATTGCTCTTCAGAAAGTAAATTAAAGAATCTGTGGAGAGGAACAGATGGAACTACAACAATAAGATTTTTAAGGGCATGCATCTTTCCCATCGCAACATATGCCTGTGAGACCTGGACACTTAATAAAACAGCTGACAAATACATAAATGCCTTTGAATGTAAATGCTACAGAAGAGTTCTTCAAATAGCATGGACACAAAAAAGAACAAATATATCCATACTACAAAAACTTAATATTGAAGAAGGCTGGCTAGTAAAGAAGATTAAAGAAATAAAACTTAAATATTTTGGACACATTAAACGTCATGATTATCTAGAGAAGACCGTCTTGGAAGGGTACATAATGGGAAAAAGAAAGAGAGGAAGACCAAGGCGAAGATGGCTGCAAGACATCGTTGATGATCTGAAATGGATACATCAGCAACAGGCCATCTTGCTCACAACTGAGAGGCCTACAGTAGAACTGTTAGGGAGGCAAAGTTCCACAAGGGACATGCAAATGAATGAATGAATGAATGAGAGAGGCATCTAGTTATATATCATATATTTAGGCTTACCATAATATTTTTTTCTCAAACCGGGACAATTCTGAGAAAATACTTAGAACAGAAAATAAAGCCTACTAGGATAAGTACCTATGATTGAAAAGGCTAAATCAAGAAGTTTTTAGAAGAACAACGAGTTAAAACAAGTTTTAATAACTCAACTGAACATACCTTATTATTAAGAAGTTATTAATATTTATCACTAGTGTGAACTTGCTGTAAAAAGTTTTTGTTATTTTTAATGGCATCGAAAAATTCACTGCAGTTTAGTTCACTGTTAAGTTTGCAGCCTAGTAAAGCTTTGACGGTTGATTCAGCCACTCTAGCTCTTTCTTCAGACCATATGACAGTCATTATTGAGAATACTCTTTCTTCAGGCCATATGATAGTCATTATTGAGAATACTCTTTCTTCAGACCATATGATAGTCATTATTGAGAATACTCTTTCTTCAGACCATATGACAGTCATTATTGAGAATACTCTTTCCACTGGTGTAGAGGTGCATGGCAGGCTGACAATGTATTCTATAATTCGAACAAGACTGGGCAATGAAATGTTATTTTCTTTGAAATGGCTAAAAAGTTGTATCCATTTTCCTTCACAACTTGCATGTTTTCCAAGTTTCATAGTTTGCTGACCAGAAAGCTTTTGCAGTCACTACTTCATCAAAAAGTTGGTCCATGTTTATTGTATTATCTGCAAAAGTTTCATTCATTTTTTCACCTGAAGCTTCAATTTCAGACCATGTTAATTCGTTGTTGTTTATCCAAGTAAAAGATTCTGCTCCACCAAAACTGTTTTCCCATAGCTCAATGTAAGAAAGACATCTGTCATAAAATGCTGTCAACTCTTGTAGAATTGTATTGATATTAATACTTCCATTATTTTCTAGTATTCTAAAACGTTTTCTTATTTTTGCTTCTTGGGGCATACATTTATTATCCCCCTTTCCTCAAGGTTTGTTTTTAATTGTCCAAGTTCACTGACAATATCAGTTGCACTCGCTATTGTACTGCCCATAATCAAGATAGCTTTGCTAAACAATTTGAGTTGCCCTTGCACAAACCACAAATACATTTCACCACAGTCATTATCAAAAACCTGCTTTATCATCACTGGTTTGTGTTCTTGTGAAATAAGATAAGATTTCAGTCCTTCACAGATTTCAAGTATTCTGTCAATAGCTGGAAGTAGTGAAAGAAAATAGGTGTTGCCATGTTGAAGAATCTTTTTATACTCTACATCTACAAATTCACAGAACTCTTTTAGTTGAGTGACTCGAACTATATAAATGTGGAAATATTTATAAATTTTGACCACTGAAGCTTCTATTTCAACAGGTAGAACATCAACCGCAGTTTGAAGGCAGTTGTGTAAGACGTGAGCATCGCAACCAATGCCAACAATATTTCTTCCTAGTTCCTTCTTCAGTCTTCCGTAAATATCGTTTTCTCCTCTAGGTTTCCTTCTTCAGTCTTCTGTAAATATCGTTTTCTCCTCTAGGTTTCCTTCTTCAGTCTTCTGTAAATATTGTTTTCTCCTCTAGGTTTCCTTCTTCAATCTTCTGTAAATATCGTTTTCTCCTCTAGGTTTCCTTCTTCAATCTTCTGTAAATATCGTTTTCTCCTCTAGGTTTCCTTCTTCAATCTTCTGTAAATATCGTTTTCTCCTCTAGGTTTCCTTCTTCAATCTCCTGTAAATATTGTTTTCTCCTCTAGGTTTCCTTCTTCAATCTCCTGTAAATATTGTTTTCTCCTCTAGGTTTCCTTCTTCAATCTGCTGTAAATATTGTTTTCTCCTCTAAGTTTACTTCTTCAATCTTCTGTAAATATTGTTTTCTCGTCTACGTTTAACACCCCCAAAATTAGTATTGCAATTATCTTCACAAACTCCAATAATTTTTTTTGGCCATATTCTGAGTTTTTATAACTGACATTAAATGGTGTGTCAGTATTTTTGCAGTCTCACTTGGAACTGATTGAAAGTCTGAAAGTCTAACTTTTACGCCATAATCTGGTACAAAATACCGCGCACCAATTGGCACAGTTTTAATTTCTTTCCTGCTGGAAGAATCTACTGATATCGTCACAAAATTTGTTTTATTTAAATCTTCTCAAAGCTGCTGAAACAAAAGTGGCTCAATCACATTAACAATGACAGCTTCAGATTTTGTTCTGGCTGATCTAAACTTTGTTTCAAAGAGCTTCGAAATCAGTTTAGACGAAGAATCGGCTGACTTAAAGCTGGGATTGTGAATAGCAACATGAAATGCAAAACCTGCTTCTTCAGCTGCTATTAAAAATTCTTTTCCACTTAAATCGATCCCTTTAAAATATGAGAATATATTTGAAGACGTTTCTGCCGCTCTGTTAGGTTTGTCTTATATCACTCTCCCCAGCAGATAATATTACTCTCCCCAGCAGATAATATCACTCTCAACAGCAGATAATATTACACTCCGCGGTAGATAATATTACACTCCGCGGTAGATAATATTACTCTCCACGGTAGATAATATTACTCTCCACAGTAGATAATATTACTCTCCAAGGTAGATAATATTACTCTCCAAGGTAGATAATATTACTCTCCACAGTAGATAATATTACTCTCCACAGTAGATAATATTACTCTCCACAGTAGATAATATTACTCTCCACGGTAGATAATATTACTCTCCAAGGTAGATAATATTACTCTCCAAGGTAGATAATATTACTGTCCACGGTATTAACAACTGTTCGCTTGTGATAAGTTTTCCTGGTGGGTTCACGGTGAGATTTCTTGTCTGGCCAATGTCGTGATTTTTCTTTCCAGCCCTGATTTTATTGTTTAACACACAATAATTAGTGTATAAGTATATAACTATACACGAAGCACTGCAGTAAAGCTGTGATACCAGAATGTATAAACTAGGAAAAAAGTAGGAGCAGCTTTATTACTTAACAACTACAAAGTTGTGACGTTTCGGCGTGAGCCTTAATCATACAAAAACATACAGGACGATGAAATAGAGACAATATAAAATTCACTTATGAAATTTCTTACAAGTCTGTTAACTTTTTAGACATTAACATATCTGTTGGCACAAACAGGTTTGTCACCTCTGTATTTTACAAGCCCACCGACAGCCACACCTATTTGCTTTACACCTCCTCCCATCCTGAAGCCTGTAAGAACTCCATCCCATACTCCAAACTCTTCCGTCTTCGCCGCACATGTCAGGATAATTTGGACTTTATAGATCAGTCCAACAAGTTATTAGAATTTTTCCGTCATCGCCACTACCCAGAAAAGGTCCTTCGCGAAGCCTTCAACCGTATCCAACTAGTGAGCCGCAAAGAAGTATTCAGGAAAAAGCCTGTTACTCCATCTGACAGAGTTAAGGTAGTACTGCCTTTCCACCCGCATGGTCAGATGGTTAAGAAAATTCTTTATCGTCATCTGCCGCTAATCCAGCTCGACCACGACACTCGCGATACTTTCTCTGATCCACCCCTGTTGGCATACAAACGTGAGCCAAACCTTAAGGACATCCTCGTCCACAGCCACTTGAAGCAGAGCCTTACATATGTTGGCACCAGAAAATGTAACCGCCCCCGCTGCGTTACCTGCCCTGTAGTCTGGGAAACGAAAACAATCACCTTTCCCAAAACTATCCTCACCCTTCATGAGGGATTCACATGCGAGTCCCGTAATGTGATATACGTCATCGTTTGCAAAAGATGCAGGATAACGTATATTGCTGAGACTGGCCTCAGATTACGGGACCGCATGCAAAAACATCTATCTATACAACGTCGCTCAGCATGCTTCGAAACCAGTCCCAAATCATTTCAATGGCCCCAACCACAGAGGCAAATCTGATTTTCTGGTAACAGCCATCAAACAATGTCATGCAGATGACACAAGCCGCCTGGCACTTGAGAACTGCTGCATACAAAATTATGAGACATTGGAGCCACATGGTTTAAACTCGCTGTTTAGCTACACTTAACATTCTCTTCAATCATTATGGTACCTCTCCATTAAGCTCCACCCCTTCTTACCTTTCAAACTTCCTTACACCATCACTTTGCAACCCCTCTTACCCAATCATCTATTTCAACTTCTCAACATTGTATCACTCTCTCTCCCCTCCCCGGTTCCCCATCCACCACCCCCAGTTACAACCCACCGACCACATGTCACAGGTCTCTATTTAAGCAGTCTCCACGTTCTACTAAATCCATTCCTGACACACATCGCCGGACAAGCCACACCTTACAATTTACAGCTAAATACTCTATTTAATTTTAAAATAAAAAAAATAGCATTCATGTGAATCTATACTTTATCTCCTCTCTCTGCTTCTTCGTCCTGTATGTTTTTGTATGATTAAGGCTCACGCCGAAACGTCACAACTTTGTAGTTGTTAAGTAATAAAGCTGTTGCTACATTTTTCCTAGTTTATACATTCTGATTTTATTGTTGTGATTATTTCATCATTTGTTTAGATTATCTGAGATTCAGGATAGGATGTCCACTGAAACTTTCAGCATTTCATTCTTCGCGTGAGTCTCTCTCATTTAGTTATATAATAATTTTTCTTTTCTTTACTCTTTCTTTCCTTCTGTCCTTTGTAATTTTTTTAAACTTATTTTGTTCTTTTCTACCTTCTTTATTTTTTTCTTTCGTCATTTTTTCTTCTTTATTTCTCTTTTTTTTTAAATATTTTCTTTCAGTTTTTATTATTCATTATTCATCTCTTTCTTTCTTTCTTTCTTTCTTTCTTTCTTTCTTTCTTGCCAAAGCTAGAGTTGCATAAGTCCATTGCCATGATCTTGCTTATTTCTAGCAAATAAGACTGGATATTATTAATGACGCAACCAGTCAAGTTCACAGTCAGAGTTTGCCAGACTTGACGCTGATATCGACCTTTCTATCTCTCTCTCTCTCTCTCTCTCACTCTCTCTCTCTCTCTGTCTCTGTCTGTCTGTCTGTCTTTCTGTCTGTCTTATAGAGAGAGACAGACAGACAGAAAGACAGACAGACAGACAGAGACACAGAGAGAGAGAGAGTGAGAGAGATAGATAGAGAGATGGCATGAGATATAGTATCTAAAATCTTCCATTTTTGTGTGATATCACTCTGCAACTGTCAGCTCCACTCCTTTGGCAGCAGCTGATACAATGAGGACCTTGTAACGAGCGTGACAACCGACAAGGAGCGGACTAAACTAGTTCTAACTTCTGCAATTCTACAAGCTCCACTTTTATAAATCCCCCCATCTATCTATCTATCTATCTATCTATCTATCTATCTATCTATCTATCTATCTATCTATCTATCTATCTATCTATCTATCTATCTATCTGTCTATCTGTCTGTCTGTCTATCTATCTGTCTATATGTCTGTCTGTCTGTCTGTCTTTCTCTCTTTCTCTGCTAAGATATAGTATCACAAATTCTTGTTACCTGGAGCAGCTCATGTGACAGACAGAGGGACTTGATCAACCTCTAAACCTGCCAACAGCATCAGCTTCTGTGTTTAGATCATGAGCTTCGACGGCGTCCAGTTATGCCACATAGCACCTGGGGGGGGGGAATACGGTGTTATTGCCCATGTTTTCCTTGACCTATTTTCTTTGGGAATGGGACTTCCTCACTGGATGAGAACCCCTGTTATTCACAGCGTCGCTTATGGGATCACAACGGAACATTCACTGCACAACGATACACTGCAAAGTGAAACACTGGCTACACGAACAATATGGGAGAGAAGCCTGCACGTCATTTTCAGAATATAATTTAATTATTCTCTCCCTTCGATAGCTTCCAGTAGCGATCGGTACACAAACATATTCTTACGTATCTGGATTTTGTATTGCAGTGTTTTTTTTTTTTTTTTACTCTTCTTTCTTCCATATCATCTCTTTGTTTAACCTATAAGTCAGGAAAACCATATTTCCTGGCTAAAATAATGATATACTCAGAGATCTTACCACTAAATCAAATATTGACTGACAAAACGATTCTATTGAGGTCAGCTCACTGCTTCCAATGACAGACCTGGAACAGTGGAAGTGGACCTAAAATCCAGTTAGGCATAATGAAATCCAGGTGAAAACGTGTGAAATCTTTGACTGGGATCAAATGCGATATAAAGGTATGAAACAAGTGACAGAAATAGCAAAAGTGCTCACAGAGTCAGGATCAGTTGCTTGGTCACGTGGTTCAGGTGAGTCACGTAGCACAGGATGGCAGGAGTAGTAAAGCAGTATAAAGGTAGCTTGAGTGAGTGAGTGAGTGAGTTGTTAATTCTTTTTTTTCATCGACTTGTTGTTTTTTTATCTCACTTCTTTCATATCATCTAACAGTTGTTTTCACCTCTTGTCCGTCGGAATCTTTCTACATTCTTTTTATCTATAACAGCGGATATTGCCTCGTTTTGTTCTCATATTGTTCTTGTAATCAGTGTCTGCAAGCCTTCTTTCGTTCTCTCGAATAAAGATTTGTGTGTCTATGAGAGTCTTATCTTATCACTTATCACATCAAGACAGGTAATATACCTGCGTGTCTCCACATAACATACCTGCGTGTATTCACATAACATACCTGCGTGTCTTCACATAACATACCTGCGTGTCTCCACATAACATACCTGCGTGTCTCCACATAACATACCTGCGTGTCTCCACATAACATACCTGCGTGTCTCCACATAACATACCTGCGTGTCTCCACATAACATACCTGCGTGTATTCACATAACATACCTGCGTGTCTTCACATAACATACCTGCGTGTCTTCACATAACATACCTGCTTGTCTTCACATAATATACCTGCGTGTCTTCACATAATATACCTGCTTGTCTTCACATAACATACCTGGGTGTCTTTAGATTCTAACAACCTCACGCCCAGACTTCCCTGAAAATGTTCACATTCTACCAATCAAACGCCTTGACCTACTTGCATGCGATCATAATCTATCAGGTTCACGCCGTGACATACTTGCATGCTATCATTATCTATCAGGTTCACGCCGTGGCATACTTGCATGCGATCATTCTCTAACATGTTCACACCGTGACATACTTGCATGCGATCATTATCTAACATGTTCACACCGTGACATACTTGCATGCGATCATTCTCTAACAGGTTCACACCGTGACATACTTGCATGCGATCATTCTCTAACAGGTTCACACCGTGGCATACTTGCATGCGATCATTATCTAACATGTTCACACCGTGACATACTTGCATGCGATCATTCTCTAACAGGTTCACACCGTGACATACTTGCATGCGATCATTCTCTAACAGGTTCACACCGTGACATACTTGCATGCGATCATTCTCTAACATGTTCACACCGTGACATACTTGCATGCGATCATTATCTAACAGGTTCACACCGTGACATACTTGCATGCGATCATTCTCTAACAGGTTCACACCGTGACATACTTGCATGCGATCATTCTCTAACAGGTTCACACCGTGACATACTTGCATGCGATCATTCTCTAACAGGTTCACACCGTGACATACTTGCATGCGATCATTCTCTAACAGGTTCACACCGTGACATACTTGCATGCGATCATTCTCTAACAGGTTCACACCGTGACATACTTGCATGCGATCATTCTCTGACAGGTTCACACCGTGACATACTTGCATGCGATCATTCTCTAACAGGTTCACACCGTGACATACTTGCATGCAATCATTCTCTAACAGGTTCACACCGTGACATACTTGCATGCGATCATTGTCTAACAGGTTCACGCCGTGACATAATTACATATGATCATAATCTAACAGGCTCACGGCCGTGGCATGATTACACGTGACCATTATCTAACAGGTTCACGCCGTGACATACTTAGATATGATCATAATCTAACAGGTTCACGCTGTTACATACTTGCACACTTCAGAGGAGCGAAAGCCCACTACTCAAACTGAATGAGATAAGGGTCAGCCACCCATAGATGACAACCTGCGTCAGGGTTGGCGAACCGTAGCTGACCAAGACCCTGCTCTTATGGTCCCCTTGTGGCGAAGTGAACAGAGATCTATGTCTTAGACGAACTCAGTTTCAAAAGTGCGTGGATCCAAAGTCGGATGTGATGGGCCAAGAGGCACTTAACTGCGACACAACCAGTGCCCTTTTGAAGGTGAACAACGATGACGACAAAGAAGAAGAAGAAGAAGAAGAAGAAGTTTTGCTTGTGGGCACATTCTAACAGTCTCACTTCCGAACACACATGCAAAATCTTCACATTCTGACAATCTCACTTCCGGATATTTCAGACCATATTCACATTCCAACAAAACTCACGCCTGGACATGATTGTATATTTTCACTTTCCATCACTGGCTCCGAACTTGAAAGACAGCATTACACCCGCTAGTATAACATTAAACCTACTAGTATAACATTACACCCACTAGTATAACATTACACCCACTAGTATAACATTACACCTACTAGTATAACATTACACCCACAGGTATAACATTACACCCACTAGTATAACATTACACCCACTAGCATAACATTACACCCACTAGTATAACATTACACCTACTAGTATAACATTACACCTACTAGTATAACATTACACCCACTAGCATAACATTACACCCACTAGTATAACATTACAACCGTTAGTATAACATTATACTCGCTAGTATAACATTACACCCACTAGTATAACATTACACCCGCTAGTATAACATTACACCTAATAGTATAACATTAAACCCACTAGTATAACATTACACCTACTAGTATAACATTACACCCGCTAGTATAACATTACACCTACTAGTATAACATTACACCTACTAGTATAACATTACACCTAATAGTATAACATTAAACCCACTAGTATAACATTACACCTACTAGTATAACATTACACCCACTAGTATAACATTACACCTACTAGTATAACATTACACCTACTAGTAAAACATTACACCTAATAGTATAACATTAAACCCACTAGTATAACATTACACCTACTAGTATAACATTACACCCGCTAGTATAACATTACACCTACTAGTATAACATTACACCTAATAGTATAACATTACACAAGCTAGTATAACATTACACCTGCTATTATAACATTACACCTACTAGTATAACATTACATCTACTAGTATAACATTAAACCTTCTAGTATAACATTACACCCGCTAGTATAACATTACACCCACTAGTATAACACTACACCCGCTAGTATAACATTACACCTACTAGTATAACATTAAAGCTTCTAGTATAACATTACACCCGCTAGTATAACATTACACCTGCTAGTATAACATTACGCACGCTAGTATAACATTACACAAGCTAGTATAACATTACACCTTCTAGTATAACATTACACAAACTAGTATAACATTACACCCCCTAGTATAACATTACACCTACTAGTATAACTTTACACAAGCTAGTATAACATTACACCTACTAGTATAACATTACACCTACTAGTATAACATTACACCCGCTAGTATAACATTACACCCGCTAGTATAACATTTCTTTGACCTCATTCTGTCAATCTGATCCTACTAATCTGTTCAATCTTTGCTTAACGGTCCTCTCCCCCCCCCCTTCCCCGCCATTTCCCAATTGCAAGGTGTCAATCGACAAGTGTCCCTGAAAAAAAGGTGTGCATTACCTGACCTCAGTTCTCTCTGTTCCTCTCTGTTCCTCTCTGTTCCTCTCTGTGTTGCTGTTTTGTTGTTGAATTGCTGCACATTTTTTAAAAAAAAACTGATTTGGTAGACCGCAGCAGTCACGTGACTGGCTGTTACAATTCCACTGAAACTATTAGAAACCAGGGAAAATGTAATCCGGCTTTCGACTTGGTCGAAAAACTTCTTTTGTTTATTATCTTTGTCGTTCATTAAAATCATTTTTTGTCACATTCAGGTTGACTTCTTGACCGACCTCACAACCTGGCATTTACACAGACAGGAATTAACATTCTAGCGTTTTGACAGGCTGTCTTCTAGTGAAGCCATCAAACATATTTTGACAGGCTGTCTTCTAATAAAGCCATCAAACATGTTTTGACAGGCTGTCTACCAATTTATTGTTCATCTCTTACATTACAGTTAGCATCATCGTGTTGCTGTTTCTGAGAACAAGACTCTCTGTGGCTCCTTCGCTTGTTTGAACTTGTTACGTGGAGCACCAACGGAGAGGTGGGATAGTGGCTTGGCAAGCTCAACCTCGTTGGACGTGTTATCTGCCTCGTCACGCCAGCACAGCCAACATAACTACTGGCAGAGGTCTGGTTTGCAAGAAATATTGACCCACCCTTCATCATCATCATCATCATCATCATCATCGTCGTCATCGTTTGCCGTCTTTGGTACGAAGATCAGCGTTAATGACTCTCGAGCGAACTCTCTCCCCGGACTTGATGGTGCACTCACTGGACTTGATGGTGCACTCACTGGACTTGATGGTGCACTCACTGGACTTGATGGTGCACTCACTGGACTTGATGGTGCACTCACTGAACTTGATGGTGCACTCATTGGACTTGATGATGCACTCACTGGACTTGATGGTTCACTCACTGAACTTGATGGTGCACTCATTGGACTTGATGGTGCACTCACTGAACTTAATGGTGCACTCATTGGACTTGATGGTGCACTCAGCCAGGCTATATCCTGTCCTCTCCTCTCTTTACTCTCAGGCCATAAATTTGATGACCACATGGTCCCCAGCTCCCTTCTCTCCCCCACCCCCACCCCACTGTTTTTTTTCGACCTTCACCTCATTTAATCCTGCTTTCTGACATTCTCTGCCCGTCAGATACAGACAAATTTAAGAGCGGCTAGAATGTCAAGGCCAGTTATAACCTGCCCTGACGGCTGACCTGATCAAGGTCCCTGCTTCGTGCTTAGTCAGGACAGATCATGGGAACGATTTTTTAAGCTAAACTGGCGGGAAAATGCGGGAATTAACTCTTTCACTCGTGAATTAATTTCCTGCTGTGTCAGAACACAGCTTGATGAGATACTGCGGTAGAGGGAAGACTAGAAAGAAGGTGCTCTATGAGTTAAAAGTATGGCTTGGGTTAGAAATGAGCTATTTTTCGTTTTATTTAGACTTTGGCCAAAGCACAAGCTGTGCTAGCTCTGCCAACCCTGTCAGTGCTTGCTTCGGGGTGAAAGAGTCTTAGAGTTTAATCCAGAATGTTAGCAAGTTAACAGAATGTTAGCAAGTTAACAGAATGTTACTCGACTTTTCAACTCATTCGTCTGTTTCTACATGTATATTGGAAGAAATGTCTCGGTGCCATGGTTCTTGGTGCACGCCAAGAGCAGGGAAAAGAACAAGATCAGTTTCCCCAGCTGCTTCTGTAAACGGGTGCGCCACGAATAACAAAAAGCGGCAATAGCAAAGATTACGGTTAGTTCTGTTGTAGTGTAGTCGCTTGGTTACCGCTAACTCTTCAGTGCTGTCTAAGCTGCCATCATTATGGTCTCGTAAAGGACAAGGCACTCAGTTGGACAGAAAGAAGGTCACAGAGTTTTGTTTAATTTTTGGACGGGACACATAGAAGTAGGTTTCTTGACTGGCTCTACAACGTCAAGAAACAAGTCGAGGTCTATATCTTTAGTCAGTATCAAGTAAAGGAACATTAACGTGTTTTTACGAGAACTTTGTTTAGGTGAGATAGGGTTTTGATCGTCTTTAGTACCATTGCTCTTTGTTCTTAAGAGTAATAACAGTGGTTCTTCGCCTGTTTTTTTATTCGTGGACTTCTTTTTCGTTCTGAAAACAGCTGTGACTCCCTTTCCGTCTTGAGAACAGCTGTGGACCTTCTTTCCGTCCTGAGAACAGCTGTGGGTTCCTTTCCGTCCTGAGAACAGCTGTGGACCTTCTTTCCGTCCTGAGAACAGCTATGGACCTTCTTTTCCTCCTGAGAACAGCTGTGACCCCCTTTTCGTCCTGAGAACAGCTGTGGACCTTCTTTCCCTCCTGAGAACAGCTGTGGACCTTATATCCGTCCTGAGAATAGCTGTGGACCTTATTTCCGTCCTGAGAACAGCTGTGGACCCCCTTTCCGTCCTGAGAACAGCTGTGGACCCCCTTTCCGTCCTGAGATCAGCTGTGGACCCCCTTTCCGTCCTGAGAACAGCTGTGGACCTTATTTCCGTCCTGAGAACAGCTGTGGACCCCCTTTCCGTCCTGAGATCAGCTGTGGACCCCCTTTCCGTCCTGAGAACAGCTGTGGACCTTATTTCCGTCCTGAGAACAGCTGTGGACCCCCTTTCCGTCCTGAGAACAGCTGTGAACCTTATTTCCGTCCTGAGAACAGCTGTGGACCTTATTTCCGTCCTGAGAACAGTTGGGAACCTTCTTTCCGTCCTGAGAACAGTTGGGAACCTTCTTTCCGTCCTGAGAACAGTTGGGAACCTTCTTTCCGTCCTGAGAACAGCTGTGGAGCCCCTTTCCGTCCTGAACAGCTGTACGCTCTAAGATGGCGCAGCAGCGCGGCTGTGTACACACAAACAAAAAACATGCCGCAAATACAAAATGTTATATGCCGCGCAAAACATAACTACTTGTATTTTCAACTGTCCTGATAATGCTTTGTGCTGTAGTAGCGCCACATTAGTTTGTTTTCAAGATTTCTTCGAATTTTATTTATTTTTTTCTTTACTATAATAAATTTTAAAACTACACTCTGTAATTTTGACGTTATGATGCGCATTTGTGCACAATATTTGTTTTTGTTGTTGACAGAATAGATGTGCACATGGACTGAAAATTCTGCTCACAAGCAGCGAAGTTTTGATTTAACCACCGAACTTTTTAGTCTTGTTCTTGTGTCTAAGTGTTAAAATTTTCATTTATTTTTCCTGTTCTTATCTGTTTTTTCCCTTGTCTTTATCTGTTGTGTTATTTTTATATGTGGTCCTCGATAAAGATATTTTGCCGAAATATTGCATTGTTGTATGGTGCTTATCCATGTGTGCTCATCTCACTTTCTACTGTTCTTGTTTCTGCCCTTTTTCCTCACCCTTTCTATCTTTTTCTAGAACTTGTCCTCGCACTTTCTCTCTTTTTTGTAGAACTTTTCCTCACTTTTTCTCTCTTTTTGTAGAACTTTTCCTCACTCTTTCTCTCTCTCTCTTTTTTGTGTAGAACTTGTCCTCACTCTTTCTCTCTTTCTGTAGAACTTGTCCTCGCTCTTTCTCTCTTTTTGTAGAATTTGTCCTCACTCTTTCTCTCTTTCTGTAGAACTTTTCCTCACTCTTTCTATCTTTTTGTAGAACTTTTCTTCACTCTTTTTCTCTTTTTATAGAACTTTTCCTCGCTCTTTCTCTTTTTTTGCAGAACTTTTCCTCACTCTTTCTCTCTTTTTGTAGAACTTTTCCTCACTCTTTTTTTTTTTTGTAGAACTTTTCCTCACTTTTTCACCCTTTTCGCAGAACTAAACTACAGATCTCTGACTTCCTAATTGCTGCATGGACTAAAAATAAGGAAAGCGCTTTATTCTCTCTAAACTCTGAGCTGTCTGAGTATCTGAGCTGTCTGAGTATCAGAGCTGTCTAGGTATCTGAGTATCTGAGCTGTCTGGGTATCTGAGTATCTGAGCTGTCTGGGTGTCTGAGTATCTGAGCTATCTGAGTGTCGGAGTATCTAAGCTGTCTGGTTATCTGAGCTGTCTGAATATCTGAGCTGCCAGAGTATCTGAACTGTCTGAATATCTGAGCTGCCTGAGTATCTGAACTGTCTGAATATCTGAGCTGCCTGAGTATCTGAGCTGCCTGAATATCTGAGCTATCTGGGTATCTGAGTATCTTAGCTGTCTGAGTATCTGAGTATCTGAACTGTCTGAGTATCTGAGCTGTCTGGGTATCTGAGTATCTGAACTGTCTGAGTATCTTAGCTGTCTGAGTATCTTAGCTGTCTGGGTATCTGAGCTGTCTGGGTATCTGAGTATCTGAACTGTCTGAGTATCTGAGCTGTCTGGGTATCTGAGTATCTGAACTGTCTGAGTATCTGAGCTGTCTGGGTATCTGAGTATCTGAACTGTCTGAGTATCTTAGCTGTCTGAGTATCTGAGCTGTCTGAGACATTGTTTGCTCATTCTCGTAAACTTCACTCTTGGCGTCAGGTTCGGCTACATACACTTCTGTAACCATTCATTACCAACAAAAGGATATTGTGTACGCATAACATGGGTCTGTGTACACATAACATGGGTCTATGTACACATAACATGGGTCTTTGTACACATAACATGGGTCGCCGTATTGGATGTCTGAATGTTAGATAAGTGTTGAAGTTAAGACATTAAAAACAAGTTTCAAGATGAACAGACAAGTTTCAATGTGAACAGACAAATTTCAAGATGAACAGACATGTTTGCACATTAAAAAAAGATAACTTTCTGGACAAATAGACAAGTTTCTAGATGAAGCAAGAGGCTGGAATCCTCAGAATAGCAAAGTTCAGTCAAGAGAGTCTAAGCTAAATACACAAAATGATGAAGTCCAGTCAATGAACGAACGGGAATTTCTGAAGTGAGTCTCTACCCTTACAAAACCCTGGCCAAGTGAGAACGGTAAATCACCGAATGAGAAGTGACTTTTACAAACCCAGAGACTGACAGTATTGACCTCCTTTCTTTAATTCAGGAGAGTTGACATCAAAGCTGTGTCGTATCGACTTTTCGCCCACTAATTTGTCCCGCATTCAAAGCCAGACTACGACAAGAGTCGAGTTACATTTCAGCATCGGAATCTGTTGCTACTTTTGTTCCGCTGAAGAAGCTCGGGTAGTTTACAGAACTACATCTTACTCTCACAACGTGTAATATTTTCTTTTGTTTCACAAAGTAGCAATGTTATAGAAACTTTTTAATGTGAAACAAAAACACGCCAAGATGAGAACTTCTATAGCTCTCTCTCTCTCTCTCTCTCTCCTTGCTGTTAGCATATTTTTCTATAGTTCTATCTTCCTTGCTGTTAGCTTATTTTTCTATAGTTCTTTCTCTTCCTTGCTTTTAGCATATTCTTCTATAGTTCTCTCTCTTCCTTGCTGTTAGCATATTCTTCTATAGTTCTCTCTTTTCCTTGCTGTTAGCATATTCTTCAATAGTTCTCTCTCTCTCTCTCTCTCTCTCGTTGTAACAAATGCTGAATGACTGTGACTGAGTGAAAGCTGTATGATGAAGGGCAGAATGTTAGACGGGCCTACGTGCCCAATTCTTAACCCTTTGAAAATAAAGTATGTTTGTTCGTTTCTTCGTTCGTTCATTCTCTCTTCCTTGCTGTTAGCGTATTCTTCTATAGTTCTCTCTCTCTCTCTCTTCCTTGCTGTTAGCATATTCTTCTATAGTTCTCTCTCTCTCTCTCTCTTCCTTGCTGTTAGCATATTCTTCTATAGTTCTCTCTCTCTCTTCTTTGCTGTTAGCATATTCTTGTATAGTTCTCTCTCTCTTCCTTGCTGTTAGCATATTCTTCTATAGTTCTCTCTCTCACTCTCTCCCTCTCTCTCTTTCTTCGTTGCTGTTAGTATATTCTTCTACAGTTCTCTCTCTCTCTCTCTTCCTTGCTGTTAGTATATTCTTCTATAGTTCTCTCTCTCCCTCTCTCTCTCCCTCTTTCACTTCCTCTCTCTCTCCCTCTTTCACTCCCTCTCTCTGCCTCTCTCTCTCCCTCTCTCCCTCTTTCTCTCTCTCTCTCCCTCTCTCTCTTCCTTGCTGTTCAAGCTGCCATGTCCTTGAGCTGTCCGCCATCCTGTCAAGAACATTAAATGTGTAGGTAGGCATCTGTGTGTAATAACTTTGAGGATAGATGGAGGTGTATGGTGCAGTTTTACAAAGTGGCAGAGGGAGTGAGTAAAGTGAGAACAAACGAATATACAATATGAGAATGTATAAATGAAAAACATACAACATCCGATATTTCGGCGTAAGCCTTTTCTATGATTACATGCACAACGAGACAAAAACAAATAACTAAAAGAAGAACTTATCTTAATATGGCCTCCTCCAGAAGCAGGAAACAGAGAAATGCGTGTCGATTAGAAGATGCATAGGGACCATGCGGGCCACACAAAAGATACGCCAATAGAGCCAATCGTAAAGAAGAGGTGGAGTGGAGAGAGAGGAGGAAAACAAATGGTAGAAAGGGGTGGGGGGAAAGGCAATAGAAACATGATAGCTACTAGAGGAGAAGGTGTCGGGGGGGGGGGGTGAGGGGGAAAGGGTAAGCGGAGAGATAATGAATGAAGAACATAAACACCTGCAGGGAGAAAATGTGAAACTGGTGAATAGGACAAGACCCTATTAACACCAATATGTTGCCAGAGAAGAAAAGAGGGTGGTGGTAGGGAGGGGTAGCTAGGAGAAAGAAAGTAGAGTAAAAAAAAAGCGGGGGAATGGAAAACTAAAGAAGTTACAGAAAGCTGAAGACATTGTTAATTCCAGCTGGGTGGAGACCAATGTTTACAATGTCTTCAGTTCCACAGTGAAATACCGAGCATTGAGAAAGATCTGGCCCAAAAAGGGCGCTGAAGTGGAGCAACCAGACATACCGATGACCTGTAAGTGGAGCAACCAGACATACCGACCACCTGTAAGCAGAAGAAAAGAGTGATAAAAACCTACAGGAAGGCACAGACAGCATCACATGATGACTATCACATAATAAACAGCATCACATGATGACTATCACATAATAAACAATACCACATGATGACTACCAGATTATAAACTGAACAAGTCATCATTTTCCGCCTCAGAACAGGAAAATCCGACTCCAAATCACGTGTATGATGATGACATGTCTCCAGATCTCTCACGTGTATGATGATGACATGTCTCCAGATCTCTCACGTGTATGATGATGACATGTCTCTGGGTCTCTCAAACGGTGGAGCACATCCTCCGAAACTATATCAGCTGTGAGGCAACGACACGTAACTACTAGCCCAGCCTCTAAAACTATATCAGCTGTGAGGCAACGACACTTACCTGCTGGCCCAGCCTCTAAAACTATATCAGCTGTGAGGCAACGATACTTACCTGCTGGCCCAGCCTCTAAAACTATATCAGCTGTGAGGCAACGATACTTACCTGCTGGCCCAGCCTCTAAAACTATATCAGCTGTGAGGCAACGATACTTACCTGCTGGCCCAGCCTCTAAAACTATATCAGCTGTGAGGCAACGACACTTACCTGCTGGCCCAGCCTCTAAAACTATATCATCTGTGAGGCAACGATACTTACCTGCTGGCCCAGCCTCTAAAACTATATCAGCTGTGAGGCAACGACACTTACCTGCTGGCCCAGCCTCTAAAACTATATCAGCTGTGAGGCAGCGACACTTACCTGCTGGCCCAGCCTCTAAAACTATATCATCTGTGAGGCAACGATACTTACCTGCTGGCCCAGCCTCTAAAACTATATCAGCTGTGAGGCAACGACACTTACCTGCTGGCCCAGCCTCTAAAACTATAACAGCTGTGAGCCAACGACACGTACCTGCTGGCCCAGTGAGACCACACAAGAATCAAAGTTCTGCTGTTCTAACGTTAAAAATAAATCCAGATTTTCCAGGAAGCAGGACTGCGGGTATAGATTACAAGAAGAAGAAGAAGAAGAAGAAGAAGATGAAGAAGGCTTTTAGTCACTATCATCGTGTGCGTTTTCTCTGACGTATTAAATACCTGAAAGTAGTCTATTACCAAGTTTCATTAACAAAAGTAACAAAAGTTTCTGTGTTTGGTTCCAGGATGTTGCTCCATCATCATCATCATCATCATCATCATCATCATCATCATCATCATCATCATCATCATCATCTTCTTCTTCTTCTTCTTCTTATTCTTCTTTTGCTTCTGCTTCTTCTTCTTCTCCTTCTCACATTTCTTTGATGTATTCGAGCGACTACAGCAGCACATTTCTGGGACTGAGATGACAGAGATGATAGCGACTCGGCTTCTTGAAAATATTGTCGTGGGATATGACCCGGCTGTGAAACCGCTGCTTTCACATTTTTTTGAAATCCCCACCTGCGCTACAGAATTCCTGCACCCCTCTAAGATCCTGTTTCAATACAGGGTATGGGAGAACCTTATGACCTTGAGATGGCGACCTTTTTACTCTAATTTCTTGTTACGGATATGGCCTATATACCGTAACTTGTTAGATATTCTCCTATTTATTTTTCATTTCTTCTAAGAAAGTGATTGAAGTTTGCAAAATGATGACGTTTTTTTAAAAACAAAGTAAGCTAAATAGAAATACCAAGGAACATAAAAAGAGAAAGATATAATCGGGCAAAACAAATTGCTTAAACGACGGTGAAGATTATGTCATCTACAACAGGAAAACTTCAATGAGATTGTTTCATTTTAAAAAAATCAGGTACATTAAATGAAAACATGGAATTTCATTTTAAAAAAAAAGAAGAAGACATTCTATTCAGCTCAGAAATCTGCGAAGTATTTACGAGAAGATTGCTGCAGTTTTTCTTGCGATGTGTTAGTTTTCAGCTGAGAAGAAAACTGGGGCAAGAAGTAAATTCTGCTGAGTCCGCATTATTTGTGAAGTGATTTATTGCTCCTGCATAAGTACGGTTAGCACACAAGTAGGAAGTAAACACATCTAGCACACAAGTAGGAATGTAAACACATCTAGCACACAAGTAGGAAAGTAAACACATCTAGCACACAAGTAGGAAGTAAACACATCTAGCACACAAGTAGGAATGTAAACACATCTAGTACACAAGTAGGAATGTAAACACATCTAGCACACAAGTAGGAAGTAAACACATCTAGCACACAAGTAGGAATGTAAACACATCTAGCACACAAGTAGGAATGTAAACACATCTAGCACACAAGTAGGAATGTAAACACATCTAGCACACAAGTAGGAATGTAAACACATCTAGCACACAAGTAGGAATGTAAACACATCTAGCACACAAGTAAGGAAGTAAACACATCTAGCACACAAGTAGGAAAGTAAACACATCTAGCACACAAGTAAGGAAATAAACACACCTAGCACACAAGTATGAATGTAAACACATCTAGCACACAAGTAAGGAAATAAACACACATAGCACACAAGTAGGAATGTAAACACATCTAGCACACAAGTAAGGAAATAAACACACATAGCACACAAGTAGGAATGTAAACACATCTAGCACACAAGTAGGAAAGTAAACACACCTAGCACACAAGTAAGGAAATAAACACACATAGCACACAAGTAGGAATGTAAACACATCTAGCACACAAGTAGGAAAGTAAACACATCTAGCACACAAGTAAGGAAATAAACACACCTAGCACACAAGTAGGAAGTAAACACATCTAGCACACAAGTAAGGAAGTAAACACATCTAACACACAAGTAGGAATGTAAACATATCTAGCACACAAGAGGAAAGTAAACACATCTAGTACACAATCAGGAAGTAAACACATCTAAGCACATAAGTAGGGAAGTAAACACATCTAGCACACACGTAGGAAGTAAACACTCTAGCGCACAAGTAGGAAGTAAATACATGTAGCACACAAGCAGGGAATTAAACACATCTAGCACACAAACAGGAAGTAAACACATCTAGCACACAAAGAGGAAATAAACACATCTAGCACACACACAAGTTTTAAGAGAGAACTGCTGCATGTGTACGCAGTAAGTAAAGCTAGCACGCTGGTACAAAGGTAAACAGAGCTATCAAATGTAAAGAAAATAAACACATTTTTCACAAGGGAAGAAAGGAAACGAAATTAGGTTATACAATGAGAAAATAAAACACAGACAAACATATAAACGCACATATACACACACCTCTGGTAGTGCTTTTTTGAATGCCAGTTTGTCCGGATGGTTAGCTGTGCCCAGAATGATAGCGAGAAGAGACAAGATAAACAACCGACTATGGCAGCTTACGTTGTGTCATAGCACATACAAAGGCTGAACGTTAAAACTTGATTGTATGAGGAGTCTTTTACAAATTAACGAGGAAGACAATTTAAGAATCAAATATACAGCTAAAAGATAATCATGTTTTCTGTTTTGTGCAGAGAACAGGTAAGAGTTAAGGAACTTTGCACACAGAATGAAACTGATGATTTTTATCATTTTTATCCTATACCATATTTTCAACATATGATGGGCAGTGTTCTTGTAAAGTTCAAGGTTGGAAAGTTTCCTCCTTTCTGCCTAGGTCCAGGCATTTCAAACAGTGGAACAAATCTCCCAGAGCTGTCGGAGCTCTCAAACAGTGGAACAAATCTCCCAGAGCTGTCGGAGCTCTCAAACAGTGGAACAAATCTCCCAGAGCTGTCGGAGCTCTCAAACAATGGAACAAATCTCCCAGAGCTGTCGGAGCTCTCAAACAATGGAACAAATCTCCCAGAGCTGTCGGAGCTCTCAAACAATGGAACAAATCTCCCAGAGCTGTCGGAGCTCTCAAACAGTGGAACAAATCTCCCAGAGCTGCCGGAGCTCTCAAACAGTGGAACAAATCTCCCAGAGCTGTCGGAGCTCTCAAACAATGGAACAAATCTCCCAGAGCTGTCGGAGCTCTCAAACAGTGGAACAAATCTCCCAGAGCTGTCGGAGCTCTCAAACAGTGGAACAAATCTCCCAGAGCTGTCGGAGCTCTCAAACAGTGGAACAAATCTCCCAGAGCTGTCGGAGCTCTCAAACAATGGAACAAATCTTCCAGAGCTGTCGGAGCTCTCAAACAGTGGAACAAATCTCCCAGAGCTGTCGGAGCTCTCAAACAATGGAACAAATCTTCCAGAGCTGTCGGAGCCCTCAAACAGTGGAACAAATATTCCAGGGCTGTCGGAACCCTCAAACAATGGGCGCCATGCCCTCAGGTGCCAGACAGTAACCACAGAATACTCCAGTTTATCTAAGAGGCAGAACTACAAAATAGTCCAGTTTATCCAAGAGACAAAAACTACAGAATAGTCCAGTTTATCCAAGAGATAGAACTACAGAATAGACCAGTTTATCCAAGAGACAGAACTACAGAACAGTCCAGTTTATCCAAGAGACAGAACTACAGAATAGTCCAGTTTATCCAAGAGACAGGACTACAGGTGTGGACACGAAATTTACAGGAAACAAGAAGTAGGGGATGGGAAGTGTGCGAGCATTACGTTCAAAGGTAGATAATTAGGAAGTTATTTGTGAAAGATTTGCCACCAGAGTTGTGCTCAGTGGCTGTTAATACGTAGAAGCTTCTAGATCAGCGTTACCCAGGCTTGTCCCGGCCGCCGCCCCCTTTTCTGGTTAGTTTTCCTGCTTTGTTAGGTAGAGTAGTTGTGAGTGAGACAGAATGTATGTTGTATGGGCTGAATTCTTATGGTGGTACTCTCATCTCAGTTCCAGTATACCTGCCTGGAATTATATTCTGTGTGTTATAACCAGTAATTGTTCTATGTGTTATAACCAGTAATTATTATGTGTTATAGTCAGTAATTGTTCTACTTGCTATAATCAGTAATCGTTCTATGTTCTATAATCAGTAATTGTTCTATGTGTTATAACCAGTAATTATTATGTGTTATACTCAGTAATTGTTCTATGTGCTATAATCAGTAATCGTTCTATGTGCTATAATCAGTAATCGTTCTTTGTGCTATAACCAGTAATTGTTCTATGTGTTATAACCAGTAACTGACTCGTCACATGCGATATTCGTCTTCATATACATCCTGGATTCCATCACCATCTTGCTGCGTGTTCATTAAACATTGAATTCCTGGTCATGGATCTTCTTCAATGATGGAGCCGATGTTCATGGTTTGTAGACTTACCTGGGCGTAAATTGTTCTGTTGTGTATATCGTTAGAACATTGCTGGTGTTGTACTTTTGTTAAATTGCTGATGATGGAGCACAAAATTAGGCCCCGTGAAGGCCCACTGCCTTACGGATATAGCTGGCAAATGGATTATCGTGTTTCACTGCATTTTCAGTGCAGATGCAACATAATACACAAGCATGGTTTTGCTGTAGCAGCTGAGTTCAGAAACTTCCACAGACCCGGATGTGAGACCGCTGTCTTACAGTTAGAAGCATCCAGAATTATGAAGAAAAGACAAGACTATCGACGTGGAAGAAGAAGAAGAAGAGGAGAAGGAGAAGAAGAAGAAGAGGAGGAGGAGGAGATGAAGAAGAGGAGGAGAAGAAGAAGAAGAAGAGGAGGAGGAGGAGAAGAAGAAGAAGAAGAGGAGGAGTTGGAGGAGAAGAAGAAGAGGAGGAGAAGAAGAAGAAGAAGAGGACGAGGAGGAGGAAGAAGAAGAAGAGGAGAAGAAGAAGAAGAGAAGAAGAAGAAGAAGAAGAGAAGAAGAAGAAGAAGAGGAGGAGGAGGAAGAAGAAGAAGAGGAGGAGGAGGAGGAGGAGAAGAAGAAGAAGAAGAGGAGGAGGAGGAGGAGGAGAAGAAGAAGAAGAATGACTTCTCAAATCTACTGACTCTCTCCCCGCCCACACTCTTATTTCTGTATTATATTTATTTATATTTATATTTCTGTTCCGTGTTACATTTTCCGCCCTGAGTCACGTGTACAAGATTTCATGTATATTACATTCTCTGTTTTAAAAAGTAGTTTGATGTTTTATGTTTACTTTTACCTTGAGATACTGTTTATTTCAGAACTGCCCGCGATCATTTTCGCGATTGATCTTCTCTTTCTAAATTTACAACTGTGGGAAATTTGTTCACATTTTTGCTTGTTTATTTCTGTTGTTGCTATATTCAGAGCCGCCAAATGTACTTCAGAAGTCGTTGTACAAGGGATTGATACGAGCATTTAAGGTAACACGGGCGCGCCTTTTTTCACTCTAAATTTTTGGGTCAAAAACTGAGGTCAACCTTGGTTTGCACACTCGACAAATCTTTGGTCTAAACTCAGAGTTCTTGACCGTGAAAGATGAGTAGAGAACTGCAGAGATCTATACTGCGGCACCAATCTCAGCACTGACATTGCCTGCAAGCTGGGATCTCCATGTTGCTACTTGATTGATTGATTGACATTCCTTCAGGGCCAACATTGGCTCATAGGACGGAAATCATATCTTTCCATGTCTGACCACTCGCCGCCTCCCGCTGTAGGTCTTGGATGGACTTGAACCCCAAAGTTGTACTCTCTCTAGTGATGGTTCTACGTAGAATCTCCCTTGGCCTGCCTTGCTTTCTTTTGCCCTTCACTGACCATGTGAGGGCTTGGAGAGGGAGTCTGGATTCGTCCATTCTGAGAACGTGGTCGAGATAGGCCCATCGACGCCTTTTGATGTATCTTGATACGTAGACTTGGTTAGATTCTTGTCTTATTGACTAGTTCGATTTAAAATCGGACCATCTGATGTTCAATAGTCTATAGAGACATTTGTTCTCAAATACATCAAGTCTTTGATTGAGTAGACTGGTTGATTTCCAACTCTCACAACCGTATGTTAACACTGGGATCACACAGGAGTTGAACATTTTAAGTTTCCTGGTTTTACTGAGCATATTTGACTTCCAGATAGTAGACAATATGTTGCTAATAACTTGAGATAAACGCTTGGTGAAAATTTGAAATAAAAATGTATGCAAGAAACTAAACAGAAATTTACAAGTTGCTGGAGCCACAAAGTTCACGAAACCTGTTGAACTTTGCTGGATTTGACTTTTTTTTGGCATGGCCGACCGGAAAGGTCAAAGTAGCACCAAGTGACTTGGGGCATGTGACTGTCTCGTGTATGTGTCGTCCAGTCAGTATATAACAGTAGTTGACAGCATGTCTAATGTTTGTTTTATGCGAATTTAACTGTAAGTTTTGTTGACAGAAGTAGGGTTCGTTGATTTTTGTAACGAAGTTGTAGTTTACGGTGAACTGTTTAATGTTTCAGTATTATACAGAAGTATTTAAATGTGTGTTTCATGATTCACCATTATTTGGTTCATTGGCATATTGATACGTTGATTGACTGCATTTGATTGACATTGCCATTGTTGTGTTATGTGGTACGTGAGCACTGAACTTGTCATTTTGTTACTATTTGTGTTGAGCTTGCTCTACTTGTCATTTCAGTGAGCTCGACCATTTTCTAATCATTTATCATGCACTGTAGTCAGATGCGAAATGTGAATGATCATTGATTTTATGCGCACTTATACTATTCTGAGTTCACGACTCATTCATACTTCGTAGAAACGTCACAATCTTTCATGATGTATGTTATAGATTGAATCCACGATTCATTCATATTGTTGTACGTCATAGATTGATGAAGTGAGCCGATAATTTCATTAGTGTGTTATTATTGTGGTTTGCCAAGTGCAGACATGAGCAGTACATATTTGGAATATGATTTTCGTGAGTTAGTATGGGTAGAAATGTTTTGTTGAGTATTTTAATTGTAACTCATGAGTTTTGTTGATGTAGCATTGTTTTGTGAAGAAAATATTACTTAACATTAGTGCGATTTGCACAAGATGACTTAGTGAGACCTTCTGATGAAGAAGGGCCAGTTGGAGAAGTTGTATGGTTAATATGAGAGTATATGTGTGGTTAATATGAGAGTAGCTGTGTGGTTAATATGAGAGTAGCTGTGTGGTTAATATGAGAGTAGCTGTGTGGTTAATATGAGAGTATATGTGTGGTTAAATGAGAGTAGCTGTGTGGTTAATATGAGAGTAGATGTGTGTGGTTAATATGAGAGTAGATGTGTGTGGTTAATATGAGAGTAGATGTATAGTTAATATGAGAGTAGCTGTGTGGTTAATATGAGAGTAGATGTATGGTTAATATGAGAGTAGATGTATGGTTAATATGAGAGTAGATGTATGGTTAATATGAGAGTAGCTGTGTGGTTAATATGAGAGTAGATGTGTGGTTAATATGAGAGTAGATGTATGGTTAATATGAGAGTAGATGTATGGTTAATATGAGAGCCACAAATAGTAACAGATATTTTGTCGTGTAGTTTGAATTCATGAAGTGTCTCACCCTTTCTGTTTGTATGTTCTTGTTTGTATGTTCTTGTTTGTATGTTCTTGTGTATGATGCATGTTTTCGTAGTTCTCAGTTTGTCGTATGTGCTATGTTTTTTTTTCTGCTTTTGTGATTAAAATGATGATTATTTTCCTTGATCGCCATGTGGTTACGAGTTGTTGCTTATGTATGTGAAAATGTGCCATGTTAAGGTATCTAATTCTCCATATCAGGTGAAATTCACGGGTAGCAAGCTAGACACAGATGAAAGGGTTAGAACCTGGGTTGTTATATTTGGAGTAGGGCAGTTGTCCCATGTATGACTGTATGCTAATATGGGAAGGAAACATTTCGACATTCATATACAAGTTTAAAGCACCAACCTCGTATTCTTTACACCTGCACATACCAAGAAAGTGATGGCTCCTGATATATGATGTAAGGTTTATGTAGTCGATAATGTAAGGTACTAAAGTGATTACTGAAAGATTGAAAGATACGAACTACAACGTTACAAATGAAAGTAGTGATTGCATGTAATGTGATGCTACATACAAGGTGATTTTTTTAAAAAAGTGTTATCACTGTCTGACACTATTCACAATATATCATAGGGTCTTCACCTGTTCGCCAGCGGTGTCAGCACGTTTTTGGAACCTATCCCACGTGCTCTGCGGAGTTCTGAAGCACGTTTCTGGTGGTGTTGCTTCCGTGATATTTGTAATACGCTTTCTGAGATAGTGAATACCACGTGATCTGCAGGTACCATACAGCAGGAGGTAGTGAATATCACGTGACCTGGTAGCATACACTTGGAGACCGTGAATATCACGTGACCTGATAGCCTACAACCGGAAATAATGAATATCATGTGACTTGGTAGCATACACTCGGAGAGAGTGAATATCACGTGATCTGGTGACATACACCTGGAGACCGTGAATATCACGTGACTTGATAGCCTACAATCGGAGATAATGAATATCATGTGACTTGGTAGCATACACCCGGAGATAATGAATATCATGTGACTTGGTAGCATACACTCGGAGAGAGTGAATATCACGTGATCTGGTAACATACACCTGGAGACCGTGAATATCACGTGACTTGATGACCTACATCCGTTCTTAGGTCATACCCCACAGCCAAAAAATCACACTGGGCAAGATCTGGTGAACATGCTGGCCGGGTTATGGGCTCCTCAACTGCCAGTCCATCGACCTGGAAATGCAATGCCAAGCGATTCTGCAGTCTAGATACTCTCAGCTGGATGATGTTCCCGCACACTTTTTGCTTGGAATATCCGTACCTGTCTTGACATGTGGGTTGCTGACATGTGGTTTGCTGACATGTGGTTTGCTGACATGTGGGTTGCTGACATGTGGGTTGTTGACATGTGGGTTGCTGACATGTGGGTTGCTGACATGTGGCTTTGCTGACATGTGGCTTTGCTGACATGTGGCTTTGCTGACATGTGGCTTTGCTGACATGTGGCTTGCTGACTGCTAAGTCACACAGCCTAATCACCTCCACTGCGTATAACTCCCTGTTCTCACCTCCCCCACCCTCCGGGGCACATGGTCCCACTCTCCTTCGGTTGTCGGCTGTTACTAAATAACTTTGTATCACACAGACCAAGCACAAAACGATAACTCCTATAACACGGCGTGCTGGTGCATTAATAGTTATAAATAACTGTCACATGAAACAATCATCTTTATTTCTAAAGTGTCTTCCCCCCCCCCTTTTGAAACAGCCCCACCCCCTCCTTCCCCTGCTGTCTTTTCGGTTACTTAATCAGCATATGCTAATGAATCATCTGGCAGAAGCTGGGAAGACTCTTTTAAAATTTTTTTTAAACCTGTTTCCTTCATTTCTATGCAGTTCATAACGTGTCGTCAGCAGTTTCACACCCACATAGATTTCTGAAACTTGATCACCCCCCGCCCAAATAAAAGATCTATAAATGTCATCTTGCTGGCTCTTGGCTCACAGTGAAGTCCTACAGATATAAATCTTCAATGTCCCTGCCCTGAAGTGGAACCCATTTTGTGCTGAAGTCATTTACACATCTTTCAAATCTTCTTTCTTCTCCCAAGATTTAGGTCAGTGACCTACAATTAGAGCTTTGCATTATTGATCAAACGCCACCAGAAGAGAGAAAGTGTTTTAAGGTCAGCTGTTCATAATAAAAAAAAGGGGGGGAGGGGGGTGGGGTGGGGTCATGACAAGAGGTTCTTATGTTTTTGACCATTACAGACCCCCAGCCTTCCCATAGCACCCTCATCAGGTTATGGAAATCACTGTTATCTATTAAATAACAGGAAGACATAAAAACTGTTGATGATCCACACAAAGATAGTTTAGTTTTACTCCAAACAAATATAGTTTAGTTTTACTCCAAACAAATATAGTTTAGTTTTACTCCACACAAATATAGTTTAGTTTTACTCCAAACAAATATAGTTTAGTTTTACTCCAAACAAATATAGTTTAGTTTTACTCCACACAAATATAGTTTAGTTTTACTCCAAACAAATATAGTTTAGTTTTACTCCAAACAAATATAGTTTAGTTTTACTCCACACAAATATAGTTTAGTTTTACTCCACACAAGCATAGTTTAGTTTTACTCCACTCATAGTTTGGTTTTACTCCACACATATACAGTTTGGTTTTACTCCACACATAGATAGCTTGGTTTTACTCCACACGTAAATAATTTGATTTTACTCCACTCAACGATAGTTTGGTTTTACTCCACACATACATAATTTGGTTTTACTCCACGCATAGTTTGGTTTTACTCCACACATAGATAGTTTGGTTTTACTCCACTCAAAGATAGCTTGGCTTTACTCCACACATAGATAGTTTGGTTTTACTCTACAAATAGTTTGGTTTTACTCCACTCAAAGATAGTTTGGATTTACTCCACACATAGATAATTTGGTTTTACTCTATACATAGATAGCTTGGTTTTACTCCACGCAAAGATAGTTTGGTTTTACTCCACACATAGATAGCTTGGTTTTACTCCACACATGGATAGTTTGGTTTTAATCCACTCTAAGATAGTTTGGTTTTACTCCACTCAAATATAGTTGAGTTTTACTACATTCAAAGATAGTTTGGTTTCATTCCACTCGTAGATAGTTTGGTTTTACTACACTCAAAGATAGTTTGGTTTTACTACACTCAAAGATAGTTTGGTTTTACTACACAGAAAGAAAGTTTGGTTTTACTTCACACAAAGATAGTTTGGTTTTACTTCACACAAAGATAGTTTGGTTTTACTTCATACATAGATAATTTGGTTTTACTTCACTAAAAGATAGTTTGGTTTTACTCCATACATAAATAGTTTGGCTTTACTCCACACATAGATAGCTTGGTTTTACTCCACACGTGGATAGTTTGGTTTTAATTCACTCTAAGATAGTTTGGTTTTACTCCACTCAAAGATAGTTGAGTTTTACTACACTCAAAGATAGTTTGGTTTTACTCCACTCAAAGATAGTTTGGTTTTACTCCATACAAGATAGTTTGGTTTTACTCCACTAAAACATAGTTTGATTTTACTCCACTCAAAGATAGTTTGGTTTTACTCCACTCAAAGATAGTTTGGTTTTACTCCACTCATAGATAGTTTGGTTTTACTCCACTCAAAGATAGTTTGGTTTTACTCCACTCAAAGATAGTTTGGTTTTACTCCACTCAAAGATAGTTTGGTTTTACTCCACTCAAAGATAATTTGGTTTTACTCCACTCAAAGATAGTTTGGTTTTACTCCACACATAGATAGTTTGGTTTTACGCCATACAAAGATAGTTTGGTTTTACTCCACACATAGAGAGTTTGGTTTTACTCCACACATAGATGGTTTAGTTTTACTCCACTCAAAGATAGTTTTGTTTTCACTTCACACATATATAGTTTGGTTTTACTCCACTCAAAAATAGTTTAGTTTTACTACACTCATAGATAGTTTGATTTTACTCCATTGAAAGATAGCTTGGTTTTACTTCACTCAAAGATAGTTTGGTTTTACTCCACACACACAGAGATCACACACTCATATGTATATATATGTCCAAAAAAAAGAAACGTATAACTTCTGATGACCCAATTTTAACCATACATTTGATATTCTATAGCTTTTTAAATTGAATGAATACAATTTTTAAATTGCACACAATAATACCTAAGAGTTTCAAGACTCACTTGACAGTTTCTTGCATCTGCGTGACGAGAATTTGTTAGTCCCAGGGGTTCTCAAGTTAGTATGGTGTGTGGCCTCCGCTTGCATCGATCAGCGACTGGCATCTCCTGGGCATAGATGCGATCAGATGTCTGATGTCCGCCTGTAGGATGGCTGCCCACTCTTCCTGGAGTGCCTGCCACAGATCACGACGATTGGCTGAAGAAACGTTTCGGCGACAAACACGTCTTTGCAGTTCATCCAATAGGTGCTCTATCGGATTCATGTCTGGAAACAGGGATGGCCAGGGAAGGGTGAGAACGTTGTTGGCAGTCAGGAACTGTGTGGTGAACCGTGCAGAATGGGGTCTGGCGTTGTCCTGTTGAAACACAGACATTTGCGCACCAAAAATGGAAGGACATGGGGTCGAAGAATTTCATTGACGTATCGTTGCGCATTCAAGCCTCCTTCAATCTGCACCAATGGACTCCTTCCGTTGAAACTGATCATTCCCCATACCATTACACCTCCACCACCGTGCGGCGGAGCTTCATCGACACAATTTTGGGCAAAACGTTCATTTGGCCTACAGTAGACCCTTCTCCACATACCATGGCGATGCATCAAGAAGGAAGATACGTCACTAAACCAGACACCTCTCCATTGATTGTCAGTTGTCCAGGGCCGATGCTGGTTGGCCCAAACAAGTCGATTTTGGCGATGGCGTCTCGTTAAGCAGGACCTCGGTGAGGTCGTCGTGCCACAAGTCCAGCTTCATGCAGTCTATTCCGGGCAGTTTGATCAGACACACGACGTCCTGCAAGCAATGACTGGGCACTTGAGGAAGCTGCTGTAAACCTGTTTCTGAGGTGATGAACCAGAATAAAGCGATCATCAGCTTCTGTTGTCACTGGGTCGTCCACTGCAGTGCCGGTCTTCAACTGAGCCAGTGGCTTGGAAACGGTGCCAAAGTCGACTGCTGGTAGTCTGCTGTACGTTTAAATGCCTGGCAACTTGACTTTGACTTTCGCCAACTTGCAGGCGACCAATAGCAATGTTTCGTAAATTTTGTGATAGACGTGCCATAACTGTCTGCTTGAAAATTAACTGAATTTGTTTGTGTAACCTCATCCTTTTATAGGGTTTCATTTGCGTGGGAAGAGAGTTGTGCTCACCACAAAAATCACGACCTTTCCATAAACGCAATGTGAGTTGTGATAAAAAAAAAATTGCGTGATTAGCAAGGGCAGCTACTGCGTTCTGACTATACACGGGAATAGCAAAATTCACGCTAAATCATGGACCTGATATCTTGGTGACAGTTTTGGTTTGAAATACCTGGGAAAAAATTTTTTGTCATAACATATAAAAAATGAAGCTTATATAAACTATGCGTTTCCTTTTTTGACAATATATATATTACATCTTACATCTTTCCCGTGCCGTTAAACGTCACATAGGGCCCGCATGGTAGTTCGCCAAGATATCCTGTCTTCGGCGAGTTTTTCAATCTCATCAAGGGATGTTATGCTCACTGATTTGGCTTCTCTTAACAATTTCCTCTTCAGAGTTTCACGTGGTCGACTACTTTTTCTTCGACCTGCTGTGCTCCACTTGATAGCTTGTTTGGGGATTCTCTGATTGTTTCTTCTCATCACATGACCGACATATGTCCATCTTCTTTTTCTGACCAACCATGAGACAGGTTGTTGTTTGCTCATCTGTCTTATCTCTGCATTGTTCTTGAATTCATTCCACTTTATACCGCTCATTTTCCTTAGGCATTCGTTTTCGAAAGAGTCTAATTTCTTGTCTATTTCTTTAGTTATTTTCCAGCTTTCACATGGATAAATGAGGGTGGATATATATGTCCAAAAAAAAGAAACGTATAACTTCTGATGACCCAATTTTAACCATACATTTGATATTCTATAGCTTTTTAAATTGAATGAATACAATTTTTAAATTGCACACAATAATACCTAAGAGTTTCAAGACTCACTTGACAGTTTCTTGCATCTGCGTGACGAGAATTTGTTAGTCCCAGGGGTTCTCAAGTTAGTATGGTGTGTGGCCTCCGCTTGCATCGATCAGCGACTGGCATCTCCTGGGCATAGATGCGATCAGATGTCTGATGTCCGCCTGTAGGATGGCTGCCCACTCTTCCTGGAGTGCCTGCCACAGATCACGACGATTGGCTGAAGAAACGTTTCGGCGACAAACACGTCTTTGCAGTTCATCCAATAGGTGCTCTATCGGATTCATGTCTGGAAACAGGGATGGCCAGGGAAGGGTGAGAACGTTGTTGGCAGTCAGGAACTGTGTGGTGAACCGTGCAGAATGGGGTCTGGCGTTGTCCTGTTGAAACACAGACATTTGCGCACCAAAAATGGAAGGACATGGGGTCGAAGAATTTCATTGACGTATCGTTGCGCATTCAAGCCTCCTTCAATCTGCACCAATGGACTCCTTCCGTTGAAACTGATCATTCCCCATACCATTACACCTCCACCACCGTGCGGCGGAGCTTCATCGACACAATTTTGGGCAAAACGTTCATTTGGCCTACAGTAGACCCTTCTCCACATACCATGGCGATGCATCAAGAAGGAAGATACGTCACTAAACCAGACACCTCTCCATTGATTGTCAGTTGTCCAGGGCCGATGCTGGTTGGCCCAAACAAGTCGATTTTGGCGATGGCGTCTCGTTAAGCAGGACCTCGGTGAGGTCGTCGTGCCACAAGTCCAGCTTCATGCAGTCTATTCCGGGCAGTTTGATCAGACACACGACGTCCTGCAAGCAATGACTGGGCACTTGAGGAAGCTGCTGTAAACCTGTTTCTGAGGTGATGAACCAGAATAAAGCGATCATCAGCTTCTGTTGTCACTGGGTCGTCCACTGCAGTGCCGGTCTTCAACTGAGCCAGTGGCTTGGAAACGGTGCCAAAGTCGACTGCTGGTAGTCTGCTGTACGTTTAAATGCCTGGCAACTTGACTTTGACTTTCGCCAACTTGCAGGCGACCAATAGCAATGTTTCGTAAATTTTGTGATAGACGTGCCATAACTGTCTGCTTGAAAATTAACTGAATTTGTTTGTGTAACCTCATCCTTTTATAGGGTTTCATTTGCGTGGGAAGAGAGTTGTGCTCACCACAAAAATCACGACCTTTCCATAAACGCAATGTGAGTTGTGATAAAAAAAAAATTGCGTGATTAGCAAGGGCAGCTACTGCGTTCTGACTATACACGGGAATAGCAAAATTCACGCTAAATCATGGACCTGATATCTTGGTGACAGTTTTGGTTTGAAATACCTGGGAAAAAATTTTTTGTCATAACATATAAAAAATGAAGCTTATATAAACTATGCGTTTCCTTTTTTGACAATATATATTACATCTTACATCTTTCCCGTGCCGTTAAACGTCACATAGGGCCCGCATGGTAGTTCGCCAAGATATCCTGTCTTCGGCGAGTTTTTCAATCTCATCAAGGGATGTTATGCTCACTGATTTGGCTTCTCTTAACAATTTCCTCTTCAGAGTTTCACGTGGTCGACTACTTTTTCTTCGACCTGCTGTGCTCCACTTGATAGCTTGTTTGGGGATTCTCTGATTGTTTCTTCTCATCACATGACCGACATATGTCCATCTTCTTTTTCTGACCAACCATGAGACAGGTTGTTGTTTGCTCATCTGTCTTATCTCTGCATTGTTCTTGAATTCATTCCACTTTATACCGCTCATTTTCCTTAGGCATTCGTTTTCGAAAGAGTCTAATTTCTTGTCTATTTCTTTAGTTATTTTCCAGCTTTCACATGGATAAATGAGGGTGGATATTACATTTGAAATGAATAGTCTTAACTTGGTTTTTGTGCTTATAACTTCTGAATGCCATATGTTCTCAAGATTCTTGAAGGTCAATGCTGCTTTGGCAATTCGAATTCTAACTTCTTTTCTGGCGTCACCATTGTGGTCTATATAGCTGCCGAGATATGCAAAATGGTTTACGTCTTCAACAGCTGTTCCTTCTACGTATATTTGTCCTTCGTCGTTAATGAGAACCTTCACTAATTTTGTTTTATCCTTGTTAATTTCAAGTCCTATTTTACTAGCCATTGAAGACAGGGTATCTGTTTTTACTTGCACTGATTTCATATTGTCGCTGAGAGTTATGTCATCTGCAAAAACAAGATCTTCCAGTTGGGTCTCACGTACCCAAACAATGCCTGTTTTACCTTTGCAACATTTTTTCATTATGAAGTCTACGGCAATTCCAAAAAGCAAGGGAGATAATATACATCCTTGTTTCACGTCTGTTTCAATCTGGAACCTTTCGCTCATCTGTTCTTCTGTCTTGACTGCCCAAACATATCCACTGTAGAGGTCACTAATGATATTGACAATCTTAGATGGTATTCCATATATTCTTAAAATCCTCCATAATGATTCTCTGTGTATGCTATCAAATACCTTTTTAAAGTCTATGAAGTTCAGGATTAACGGTCTATGCTTTTCAATATGTTCTTCAAGTATTATTCTTAAAATTAAGATCTGGTCGAGACAGCTTCTCCCGTTTCAAAATCCTGCCTGCTCTTCTCTCATTGCAGCATCCACTATATCTTGAATGTCTACCGCAAGCTGTCCAGGCAGGTTCGGTGTCTACCCCAAGCTGTCCAGGCAGGTTCGGTGTCTACCCCAAGCTGTCCAAGGCGGGTTCGGTGTCTACCCCAAGCTATCCAAGGCGGGTTCGGTGTCTACCCCAAGCTATCCAAGGCGGGTTCGGTGTCTACCCCAAGCTATCCAAGGCGGGTTCGGTGTCTACCCCCCACGCCATCCAAACCAAGTTGGAAACCATATTCATTGGACGGTTTTAAGATTTTTGTTTTTTGTTTGTATTGTCCGGTTAGCATCGCAAAATCCATCATATCGGGGTCCGCCAAAACGATGATTTACTTGCAAGTCCAGGATTCGTTGCTACACTCGTTCTGGTGTTATTGTTTCAAACAAAATCTCCCGTTATTAGACACCAGCCCGTCTATGCTGATGCCGTCAGCGAGCGGTTCTACTCTTATTTGAAACTGGTTTGGTTTATCTTCTAAGCGGATCTAACTTGGTACTACTCGGTATCAGGAATCGATTTGTAAGAACCGGGTATCCGCTTGTACCGGAAGAAGCGAAAGAACCGGTTCCTACTTTGGTTCCTCTAACAGCCAGAGAGGGGTAACACATGAGGACAAGGTTACCAGCGTGTCAGAAACTCAAAAGATTCTTTTTTTTTCTTGCAACGAATTTAAATTTCAAATGTTCTTTAAAATCTCGTATCCAAGTATCCATATATTCAGGTGCTGCAGCTGTAAGTCATTCAGTGTTCTCTAGCAGGATGATCTTGTCCAGAACACTGACCACACTGCCCGTGTTTGTGTGGACAAAATCAGGTTAAGAACAACAGACGGACAAGCAGGCAGAAACAGACAGACAGACATACGGACAGGCTGACAGAAACACAAAGGGAAAGACAGAAACAGACAGATATACTGACAGGCAGGCAGAAACAGTCAGACAGAGGGACAGACCGCCAGAAACAGACAGACAGAGGGACAGACCGCCAGAAACAGGCAGACAGATGGACGGACAAGCAGACAGAAACAGTCAGACAGATGGATAGACCACCAGAAACAGACAGACAGATATACTGACAGGCAGGCAGAAACAGTCAGACAGATGGATAGACCACCAGAAACAGACAGACATATACTGACAGGCAGGCAGAAACAGTCAGACAGATGGACAGACCGCTAGAAACACTGACAGAGGGACAGATCGCCAGAAACAGACGGACAGGCAGGCAGAAACAGTCAGACAGATGGACAGACCGCCAGAAACAGACAGAAACAAACGGATGGACGGACAAGCAGACAGACACACAGACGAATGGATGGACGGACGGACAGACAAATTGACGGATGGATAGACAGGCAGGCAGAAACAAACAGACAGAAAGATAAAGTTGTTGTCAGACAAAGAAATGTAAACGTGTATCTTTACTACATAAACATCAAAGAGAAAGAAATTTAATCGAACTCCCGTCCCACGCACGCGCGATCTCACTCAGCCTGACCTGGTGGCCGCTGTTTGAACTCTGTAAATCTAGTTCACGTCAGTCGGTCCTGGCATGTCAAGATCACTGTTAAATATCCCAAGGGGTTCAACTTTCTGAGGTGCGTGGTCATCGATTAGAATTTAAAAACAAAATTAACCTCGATCCGCGCAACGAACTCCCAGCAGTGGAACAGACATTTTACGACAAATGACAATTCTTAACAATTTTTCCCGAAGAGCTTCCGTTTCCATATTTAATCATTCTCTCACGACTTTAATAATGGAATTTTTGTTGAACAAGCATTCACAAAAAGAAACACAAACTCTGATCGTATCGACGTTTTTAACATTTTCAAGCTAAGCAAGTTCAGCTTATATCTTTTTTTTTTAAATTAAGAAAACCTATTAAGAAATGTCACAAACAAAGACAGAAAGGAACATGGAAGTTAGTGAAGTATATAATAAAGACAATCGGTTTATTCAAGTGCTTCAGTTTATTATCATCACGTTTTGTTTAGTGATTAAAACATTGAGCTCACAAAACAATCTATAGATGATGATGATGATACCTTCATAATGAAAAAAAAAAAAAAGGATCCAGAATGTACACACAGCAGATGATTCATATTAACGTCTTAAGAACTAGTCAAGAGATTCGCTTCCTCGTGGCTTGTTGTTTCATCTTAACTCTGGTTATAGGGTTAAAAAATAGCTCTACGTTCCCTTGCTCTAGCCTGGAACAGAAGAAAGGGAACATGATGTCTGCTGAGTGGTTCCTGTCGGATTTTTCAGCTATTTTTTTTTAGAAAAACGAATATTCTTAAAACAGAATATTACAAACTATTCGTATTTTTTAAAATTGTATACATTCACTATAATCAAGCTTACTTTTGTTGCATTAAAATATAAACAGTAACAATTAGTATTTCTGACGCGTTTGCATCTTATATTAGTGGCGTCTGTGAAATCAAGGAGAAGAAAATTTGAGATCGATCTACCCACAATTATAAATCAAGCCACATCTAGCCACATGTATAAATCAAGCCACATCTAGCCACATGTATAAATCAATCAGATGATAAACAGAAATCGATGTATCAAATCAATGAAAGAAAAGCAAAGATCTAGGAAGTGAAAGGCACTGGACAGGCTGATAGCAGAAGACGCAGTGCCCGACCTCTCCGTGGGTGGACTCGGGACATCACGGAAAGTCTGAGTGTGTCACTGCAAGACGTCGGTTCAACTTGCGCAAGACCGCATTGCATTCTGGGAGGTTGTGACAGGGACAACGTTCTGGAAATGACGTGTCGCATTTAGAACAAGAACATGGGACGGGTCTTTTTTTTCCAGCGTGATATGAATTAGGTTTTAGCAATAAGAGTAACAGGATAGGGGTGGACTAGAGGAAAAAAAAAAGGGGGGGGGGTGTGATAAAGCCAGGAAGTTGTGACGGTTTGAGGTCGTGTCTGACAGTCGGCAAGAAACTTAAAGACAAAATATTGCAACGTTTCCTCACAGGTCCTCAGTCTAACTATAAAGGTCAGGGTGTAACGCCAAGCCTGGAACATATCAGACATACTTCGCATGTAAATGACAGCCACTATAATACTGCGAAACACATGCGAGTTACAGGAAATGTTGTTTCTACAACACCATAAAATACAAGCACACTCAACCGTAAATAATCAGAGATTTGAACTGCTGAGGTACAAATGTTCTCGCCTCAACATTCAACCAGTGAGATCGGTGGCCAACGTGATAGAGCATGTCCTCTCTTGGACAGGAGAGTGTTCGTAGTCCGGGGTTCGAGACACGATCATTCTCTTTATTTTTTCTTTCTCTTACATCTAAAGTGCACCTTCTACTATTTCCTTGATTCTAAAGACACACACTTTCCTCTATCAGTCCACACAGCCCAGTCGAATCTCCGTTAAAATACTTGTATTTTTAGCATATCAATACAAAGCAACCACAGAAACGTGTGTTTAGCGCTATTTTAACTTTAGTGGGTTTTCCCTAGATATAAATATTTAAAAATTCGTCAAAATCCGCCGCATCACGAAACAAAATTAGCATAAAATGTATTACAAAGTATCACTGCCGATGAAAATACCGAAACAATCATAGCTGACGGGAAATCGTTAGGAAACTTATTCAAACCGCGACCCAAAAATATTAAGTCTTTTTCCCGCGGGCAAGGAAACATTTTTCTTTAAATGGCGCCATTTGGGTTCATTTTACATTAATAGAAATATTTTAACATCTGGAATATTTCTCCGTGTGTCGCCATCTTATCTGGCAGCGTGTCTCTCAGACAGCAATCCGTGCAGAGTGGAAACTACTGGTGGAGATTTCAGCTAGAGCAGCCTTGACCGAGGTGAATATGTTCCAGGCTGGTATGGAATATTATCCAGGATATATCGTACATCGGTTAAAAAGCGGGTGTCAGTATCTTCCCTGGAACATCTTGTCCAGAGCTTTTAAGAAAGGATCATTTCTTAAGTCGTTGGAAAAAAATAATAAAAAGCCAGACAGGTGCAGGCAGACCTGGGAACTGGTTTCCCAACCTGGAGGAAGAATTCAGGCCAGCAGACAGCGGAGTAAACATGGCGTAAATCAGCAAACTGTCCCTTAAGTGATATCTCGTGATCAGCTGGCCACAGAAACTGAAGATTAAAAAAAAAAAACTCACGTGTGCTAGATAAAAACCTGTTTTAAAAGTCTTAACATCACATTTCTTTTCATGTATATACCTGTCCTGTCCGTGTTTGGCACACTTAAGGGAAATATGTAATAACAAATGAATTACACTCTGTAGTTCCGTGTATTTATATATTTCGTTGAATTCATGACTATAATCTGTCAGTATTTTTACAAGTTTATTTTTAAACTTACCCTCCACAAGATATCGTTTATGGAACTGACATTTAAGAAATAAAGTGTGAAACTGTTAAATAACAATTATTTGGATTATAATGACACGCAACACGAAACTGGCATACAGACATAATGTCTACGTGTGGGCGCTGGTGCGGGCGTTCAAACAACCGTCTTCTAAAAATACATCTGAGTGTGTCTGACAATGGCGAAGTAAAACGCAGGGCATAAATATACGCTCATGTCGGGATATATACCAAAAGGCCATCCTGCAAAATGTTCACAAAATATAAACTGCATCAAAGGATATATGATACGCATAAAAAAAGCCTACAGAAACATTTCTTCCTGTCTGACAAGGTCCACTTCAAATGTTTCTGAAGTTAAGAACAAGAAAAAAATCACAAGAGATTTTTCCTCTAGTTAAGTTTTGTTTGTTTGCTCTCGCTTTAAAAAGTTCGTCATCTGAGAGCACAGCAACAAGAATGTTCTTCATTACAGCAACAAGAACATTCTTCATTACAGAAACTAGAATGTTCTTCAATACAGCAACAAGAATCTTCTTCATTATAGCAACAAGAATGTTCTTCATTATATCAACAAGAACGTTCTTCATTACAGCAACAAGAATGTTCTTCATTACAGCAACAAGAATGTTCTTCATTATAGCAACAAGAACTTCATTACAGCAAGAAGAATCTTCATTACAGCAACTATAATGTTCTTCATTACAGCAACAAGAATCTTCTTCATTATAGCAACAAGAATGTTCTTCATTACAGCAACAAGAACATTCTTCATTATAGCAACAAGAATGTTCTTCATTACAGCAACAATGATTTTATAGACCAGCAAAAAAAAATGTTGAGAGATGTGGAAAAAATTTTACTTTCAAAGATCTGAGCAGGAAAAAGAAGAGAGAAGGAACCCGAACTCTGGCAAAGACATCATGATTTTATCAAAGACTTCATGAAGTTATCAAAGACTTCATGATGTCATCAAAGACTTCATGATGTTATCAGAGACTTCGTGATGTTATCAAAGACTTCGTGATGTTATCTCAGTCTAGTTATCCTTGGTCTGTGCTCTGTCTGGCTAACCTATGAGACGCTATGTAGTGTGCATGTAAGCAGTATCATATAATCCGTATACAAGATGATTACATGATGAGAATATTAAATCAAAACATTTTCAAATGTCCAACACATGAACTGAAAAGTTAACAATGAAAGACTAAACAATAGTTGCACGGTCATCATAACAATGTATATGTACAAGGGCTTGGCACTGAATGCTAGCCAGCAGTTCTCCAGGCAAGACACCTGTTTCCAAACAGCTTGTATTCGATTATGCCTCAGTTTGATACCACAGCATGAAGAAGCTCCGTGGTTATGACATGTCCGCGATACTTTACATGTCACAGTTCTGTAAGTATCGATGCTTGCTTATCCTCAGAACTGTGTAAACGTTTCATGTAACTCTGTAGCGCCGTCACCATAAATTCTGTCGCAGAATGACGCATTTCTGTGAGTCATTATGTTTCAAAATATTTTTTTTCTTTTTTTTTTAATTTCACAAATTTCCACAAAAAAAAAACAAACAAACAAACTGACTAAATCCCAGGTAAACGCGATTGTGAGGCTAACAAAAATGTATATTCATATAAGTCTTAAATACATGAAGCTCAAACTCTGAAATAAACGTTCAAAGTCAGCACATCCAGGAGATTAACCATCACAACTTCAATATTTTTTTTTAAATGGTTGTGGCCTGGATTTAAAAGAAATAAACGTTATTTAAATCTTGAAGAACGCACGACACTGTTTCGGTTTGCCTACAGGAAGTCAACAGAAATGAAGAAAATACAAGAACAGAAAATAAGGAAACAATTATTACATGCCGGTAAAAAAAACGAAACAAACCATTCACAAGGAAGTACGTGAATATTGCTGCTGTTTAAGTGTTTCTTCTTAGTGATTTGTGCAATTCTCATCAAGTTCAACAATTCACTTATAATTCTGTTTCAGAATGTACGCCCGCGCTTCTCTTGTGTTCAATCAATTAACCCAGTTCAATACTTCTTCCTTAGTCAAAGATGCCGGTCAGATGTTTTCTCTAAGGATAATTTAAGTCTACTGCTACATGGTTCGTTTTCTACAGCCTTTTCAAGTAACTTATTATTTCTACATGTGGGTTATATAATCATCCTTTTCAAGTAACTTATTATTTCTACATGTGGGTTATATAGTCATCCTTTTCAAGTAACTTATCATTTCTACATGTGGGTTATATAGTCATCCTTTTCAATTAACTTATCATTTCTACACGTGGGTTATATAATCATCCTTTTCAAGTAACTTATCATTTCTATTACTGATATATCTGGCATCAGAAACAGCTGGACCTCAAAGTCTCCAGTAGTTCGAGTCCCTGGAGACTGACAGCCAGCTTAAGGGCAACCATGCTGTCAGCCACCCCAGCCAAGGTATAACTAGGAAGAAAGTAGGAACAGCTTTATTATTTAACGACAACAAACTTGTAACGTTTCGGCCCGAGCCTTTGTCAAACAGAAACAAACAGGACGAAGAATTAGAGAGAAGAGATAAAGTATGGATTACATCAAACTAATGTAAGTGAAATTAAAAAAAAATCAATGAAAAAAATGAGCGAAAAATAGTAACGCTTAAGTTATTGCTTATGTTCCTGGATACACACAAGTCTTTTTGTGTCTTTACAAGAACTGAGATAAGTTTTCAGTCCGTTACTATTTTTCGTTCATTTTATTTCATTGATTGTTTTCATTATTTCGCTTACATTAGTTCGATGTCATCCATACTTAATCTCTTCTCTCTAATTCTTCGTCCTGTTTGTTTCTGTTTGACAAAGGCTCGCGCCGAAATGTTACAAGTTTGTTATCGTTAAATAATAACGCTGTTCCTGCTTTCTTCCTAGTTTATACATTTTGGTATCACAGCTTTACTGCAGTGCTTTGTGTATAGTTGTATGACTACACACTAATTACTGTGTGTTACCCCAGCCAAGGATACATCTTCGGTCATCAGTTTCTAATTTTCTGGCGAGACGATTCTACGCCAGGTAAAAGAAAGTCAGAGAAAGGGAATGCCAGGTGACAGTGTATCAGTGCGACAGTTTCTCACGAGAGAGGTAAGTTTATTTGAATTAAATAAGAATTAAGTGAGTAGACCACTTACTGAGAATGGCGCACATTACAGGCAGCCGCGAGGGCCTTCAATCACAGAGGGGGGAGAGAGGCAAATCAAGAGCAAGACCCCGGAACAGATGGATAGATGGAGTTACTCACGAAGTACGGCATGAACATCACTGAGGCCACTCATATGGCCCCTAAAAAAAGTCAGCTACATCTCCCTTCAACACCTCACAGTGCAAGAGGAAGGATAAAGTAAGGCGATGAAGGATAAAGTAAGGTGACGGAGGATAAAGTAAGGTGACGGAGGATAAAGTAAGGCGATGAAGGATAAAGTAAGGCGATGAAGGATAAAGTAAGGCGACGAAGGATAAAGTAAGGTGATTAAGGATAAAGTAAGGTGATGAAGGATAAAGTAAGGCGATGAAGGATAAAGTAAGGCGATGAAGGATAAAGTAAGGCGATGAAGGATAAAGTAAGGCGATGAAGGATAAAGTAAGGCGATGAAGGATAAAGTAAGGTGACGGAGGATAAAGTTGCCTGTAGTCACCGAACCATGACGAGTGACCGGTTTGAGAACAAACCAGATTTGTAAGTTCATCTAATCAGCTGATCAGTGGAGAAGACAGCCAGGACTTAGATTGACTGTTACCCCAGGCAACCTGTTCATACAGTTACTGAGAGCGGACCTGTCCGTGGCTGGACAGAATGTGATAAGAAAAAGAATAGACAGACAAAACTTATTTGTGTATTGACATGTTCAGCAGAAGAGAGAGCAGTTACGTCACCGTGGGGGCTTGATGATTCATTCTGTCTTCCTCTGTGTTTGTAGGGTTGTGCCTGGTTGTCACTACATTGTCAGTGTTACACTTTGTGTGTTTGTAGGGTTGTGCCTGGTTGTCACTACATTGTCTGTGTTACACTTTGTGTGTTTGTAGGGCTGTGCCTGGTTGTCACTACATTGTCTGTGTTACACTTTGTGTGTTTGTAGGGTTGTGCCTGGTTGTCACTACATTGTCTGTGTTACACTTTGTGTGTTTGTAGGGTTGTGCCTGGTTGTCACTACATTGTCTGTGTTACATTTCGTGTGTTTGTAGGGTTGTGCCTGGTTGTCACTACATTGTCTGTGTTACACTTTGTGTGTTTGTAGGGTTGTGCCTGGTTGTCACTACATTGTCTGTGTTACACTTTGTGTGTTTGTAGGGTTGTGCCTGGTTGTCACTACATTGTCTGTGTTACATTTCGTGTGTTTGTAGGGTTGTGCCTGGTTGTCACAACACTGTACAGAAAAATCACAAGGTAAAATAACTGTTGCTACCTGAGAACAGACTTCAGGAAATACAACAGTGCGCTCCACAAAGGTAGGACAAACAAAAGTAAAAACAGGTAAAATGAGCACACAGAAAGGTAATCATCATCATCATCATCATCAGGTGCCATGCCGACTGGCGTTGGCTATTATGCTTCTCCAGAGTACACGATCCTTCATGCAGGCCATAAGTTCATTTGGTGATCTCCTCTCACACCATCCCGTCAGACTGTCCAGTATCATTTCTCTTGGTCTTCCTCTTGATCTTCTTCCTTCTATTTCTTTCTATATACTCTACCTTTCTATACAGAAAGGTAAAGACAGGTAAAATGAGCACACAGAAAGGTATCAACAGGTAAAATGAGCACAAAGAAAGGTATCGACAGGTAAAATGAGCACAAAGAAAGGTATCAACAGGTAAAATGAGCACACAGAAAGGTAAAGTCAGGTAATATGAGCTCACAGAAAATTAATCCTAAGTAAAAGATGAGAACACAGAGAAGGAAAGTCATGTAGAATGTTCTTAAATTGTATGATAAAATGATTCAAGAACGTTCCGTGAAACAGAACCAAACGTGGCATTACATTACACAAGATATGGTCCCTGTAAAATATCAAACACCAAAATCTGCTCTCTAAAGTTTTAAATGACAGAAATGTCATTTCAGGATGGACAGATTGGGTGCATTCAAACAAACATTAGCAGCTATACCTACTGACTAAAGATGGTCTACGGCAGATGAGACACTTTTCTAATATCTCTCTCTCTCTCTCTCACACACACACACACACAATAACAACAACATACAGAGAAGCCGAGGTCAAATGTTTGCGCCATTTCTAATCCTTGTCAAAGATAGATCAATTCACGAAAACCAGGTTGGTAACCAAACTATAATGTGTGCCACAAGAAAATCAGGTTTGTAACCAAATTACAATATGTGCCATAAGAAAACCAGGCTAGTAACCAAACTACAATATATGCCACAAGAAAACCAAGTTGGTAACCAAACTACAATGTATGCCACAAGAAAACCACACTCGAAAATCAAACTACGTGTGCCACAAGAAAACCAGGTTGGTAACCAAACTACTATGTGTGCCACAAGAAAACCAGGCTGGTAACCAAATTACAATGTGTGCTACAAGAAAACCAGGCTAGTAACCAAACTACAATATGTGCCAGGCTAGTAACCAAACTACAATGTATGCCACAAGAAAACCAAGCTGGTAACCAAACTACAATGTGTGCCACAAGAAAACCAGGCTGGTAACCAAATTACAATGTGTGCTACAAGAAAACCAGGCTAGTAACCAAATTACAATATGTGCCAGGCTAGTAACCAAACTACAATGTATGCCACAAGAAAACCAAGCTGGTAACCAAACTACAATGTGTGCCACAAGAAAATCAAGTTGGTAACCAAACTACAATGTGTGCCACAAGAAAATCAAGTTGGTAACCAAACTACAAAGTGTGCCACAAGAAAACGAGGCTGGTAACCAAATTACAATGTGTGCTACAAGAAAACCAGGCTAGTAACCAAACTACAATGTATGCCACAAGAAAACCAAGCTGGTAACCAAACTACAATGTGTGCCACAAGAAAATCAAGTTGGTAACCAAACTACAAAGTGTGCCACAAGAAAACGAGGCTGGTAACCAAACTACAATGTGTGCCACAAGAAAACGAGGCTGGTAACCAAACTACAACGTGTGCCACAAGAAAACCGGGCTGGAAAACCAAACTACAATGTGTGCCACAAAAAAACCAGGTTGGTAACCAAACTACAATGTATGCTACAAAAAAACCAGGTTGGTAACCAAACTACAATTTATGTCAGAAGAAATTCTTAACTAACCTGGCTACTCAGATCTCTTGCTTGAAATGTTGGAGGAAGTCTCAGACGAGTGAGAAGTTCTTCAAGAAGAAGTCAACATTATAATGTAGCAAAACCTCAAGCACTAAACACATTAAACAGCTTTCAAAAGTTGACTACAACACATGGAACAATTCACAGCTTTAAAAGTTGACTTCAACACATAGAACAGCAGACAGCTTTCAAAATTTGATAGCAAGACATGAAACATTACACAGCTTTCAAAAGTTGAATATAACACATGAAATATTAGACAGCTCTTAAAAGTTGACTACAACACATGGAAGAGTAGATAGCTTTCAAAAGTTGACTACAACAAGTGGAACTAGACAGTTTTCAAAAGTTGACTACGACAGGTGGAACATTAGACACGTGGAACTTGCTTTGAAAATATTTTTAAAAAAAGGAATAGAAAAACTGAATGAACATGGCAACTTCTTTTTTCTTTTAGCCTGTCTTGTCCTTTTTTTAGCCTGTCTTGTCCTTTTTTTAGCCTGTCTTGTCCTTTTTTTAGCCTGTCTTGTCCCTCTGTTAGCCTGTCTTGTCCTCTTTTAGCCTGTCTTGTCCTCTTTTAGTCTGTCTTGTCCTCTTTTAGTTTGTCTTGTCCTTTTTTTAGACTGTCTTTTTTTTACTGTCAAATTGTGACAGAACAATCTGTGACATTTTTGGAAATAAGAACTTTCCCTTATACAACATGTAATGGATTTATTTTTGCACGGCTGATACAGGTCATTACAACATGAACATTGTGAAATGTGAAGGTGATGTAATCACACATAAAAAAGTATGGACATCACGAGATCCCATTATGCATTTCAGGTGGTGGTTGTTTTTTGCTGTTGATGTTGTATTTAATGATATGTTCGATTAAACATTATGTCCATGCATATGTCAAGCAATCTGCTTGTTATCATCCATTTCAAATAAAATGACAAAATAAATATGACGTGGTTTATCGTGGCTAATCTTATTTCTGCCAATCAGATCCTTCAAATTTTTGTTCATATCTTGACTGTCAACTTCTAAGTTACAAATAATCAAAATATTTATCATGAATAACTGCCCCAAGAAACATTTTTACAAACATTTTTGAAAAAGATCTTCAAATTCATGTGTTAACCATCATTTTAAAAAACTTAACCTTGCTATAAAGAAAAAAAAATCAATTTCGATGCAAGTTGAGTCAAAATTCTATATATTTTACAGAACATTTTGTAGTTTCAGTCAACCATAAAATTCTGAAATGTAAAGGAACAAGTTTCATGAAGTGGCAGATTTGTTTTATAAAATCTTAGTTGTCTTCCTTAAAATTTGTATTGTCATGTAACAAACAATGACAGACTTTTGCGATCTTCTTTGTGGATTGTAACAGAAAAGTTAACTGACTGCCACAGTTCTCAGAAAGTTAATTATCCATCAGATTGCCACAGTTCTTGGAAAGTTAATTATCCATCAGATGGCCACAGTTCTTGGAAAGTTAATTATCCATCAGATTGCCACAGTTCTTGGAAAGTTAATTATCCATCAGATTGCCACAGTTCTTGGAAAGTTAATTATCTTTCAGATTGCCACAGTTCTTGGAAAGTTAATTATCCATCAGATTGCCATAGTTCTTGGAAAGTTAATTATCTTTCAGATTGCCACAGTTCTTGGAAAGTTAATTATCCATCAGATTGCCATAGTTCTTGGAAAGTTAATTATCCTTCAGATTGCCACAGTTCTTGGAAAGTTAATTATCCTTCAGATTGCCACAGTTCTTGGAAAGTTAATTATCCATTAGGTGATGTTAACAAATTGAAACTGGTATCATCATTGACCAAAAAATCATCACTGACATTGTCCATTGACACTGACCAAGAACTACCATCATCAACACAGACCAAAGATGTCTTGTCTTCTTGTCTTCATCCAGTTCTAGTTTCCGTGGGAGGTTTAAAAAAACCGTTGTGTGACGCGCTTTCCAAGAAAGTGATTTTGACCTGGTGACAGTCAACATCCGTGACCGTTATCCTTTGTGACGAGTCCACGGTGTGTCGACGCTTAGCATGGTGTAGCTTTTTGTGGTGGTACTCGTCTGGATTGCTGTAGCTGTAGCTTCGTGCTGGGTGTAAAGAGCATTTACTATTGTTGTTGCTGCATTTGTTTATGTCACACTTTTCCGTGTCTAGCTTCACATCTTTCTCATGATCAAAGTTATCCTTCAGCATGTGGGCCTCTAGTCTTTCCCGCTCTTTGTTCACCTGGTTCCGAAAATGAGTGCCGAAGTTCCAGTCATCATGATCTTCATCGTTGTCTGTCATTAGCTCCAGGTTCTGTTGGCTTGCTGTTTCTGTGCTGATGTGGCTAGATGAATTACTGTGAGTTCTGAGGTTATGCACGGTTTTTCTACAGATCCCTCTGCTGTTGGCATGGCTATTTTGGCACCTGAGACTTCCAGCCACACTGCTACCACCGTACTTGTTGATATAGTTGTTGTTGTTGTTGTTGGAAAGTTTGTCCTTGTTGTCGGCGGCTGCATCACTGCCCAGGCTGAGGTCTCTCTCCACATAATCTGCGTCAGATCTCACACGATGAACTCTCAGCACGTTCCCCTCGCTTGGCGAGGACGCTGGCGTCAGTGAATGCTTAACTTCCCAACAATCAGAATTTGACCACTTGTCCTCATCCTCATCTTCACCATCATCTTCATCATCCTCATCATCTACCTCTTCATCATCATCATCATCTTCGTCACAGTCCATATTACTCCCATCTCCATCCTCTGTATGCTCACTTATCACGGACAGCAATTTTCTCTTATCTACTTTATTGTTCTTGCCCTCATCAGCAGAGGTGCTTCTCCCTTCACCAACATCACTGGCCCCATGCCGGGCACCGTTTAGGATTTTCTGTTTTGCCTTCTGCGGCCTGAGTGACCGAGGCGGACTTCCCCACATCATGGGCAGCCGGTCTGACGGAAGATAGGGCCACAGGTTTTCCTGAGCCTGCACACGTCTCCTGACAGGTCGTGAGACCAGCTGGTCATCCTGTTCGCTGTCATTAGTGTCACTCAACTGTTCGGCGCTGGCAAGGCGCTGGGGAAAGACAAAAGAAGAAAGCAACGTGAGGATATTTCTGGAAGACCCTACAAATACGACTTGAATATCTTCGAAGATGACTCATCTTTTTTATTTGAAAACATCTCAGATAAAAACGATGATAACAACATGTATCTAAACAGAGATAATGAAACAGTTGAGTTCCCATGGAGGTGGAGCCTGTTGAGAAGCCTGGTGTCCGCAGCAAAGCTGAGAAGCTCTCTCTTTTTCTCCTTTTCACTGCTCAAGAGTTTTACTGGGTGCTTAGACTCAATGGTCTTCAAACTGTAGAACAGAACCACAGAGGCTGCTTAGACTCAGTGGTCTTCAAACTGTAGAACAGAACCACAGAGGCTGCTTAGACTCAATGGTCTTCAAACTGTATAGCAGAACCACAGAGGCTACTTAGACTCAATGGTCTTCAAACTGTAGAACAGAACCACAGAGGCTCCTTAGACTCAGTGGTCTTCAAACCGTACAGCAGAACCACAGAGGCTACTTAGACTCAATGGTCTTCAAACCGTACGGAAGGGTAGAAGTGCTTACCACTGGTGTCTATGGGAATGAAACAGCCTCCATGACATGAATACTCTGTCTTTATTTATAAGTAAGGCAGGAACTGAAAACACTACAGAAATTACACTGAGTGACAAACAGCAAACTGAAGAGTTAGAAAACAAGTTACACTGAGTGACAAACAGCAAACTGAAGAGTTAGAAAACAAGTTACACTGAGTGACAAACAGCAAACTGAAGAGTTAGAAAACAAGTTACACTGAGTGACAAACAGCAAACTGAAGAGTTAGAAAACAAGTTACACTGAGTGACAAACAGCAAACTGAAGAGTTAGAAAACAAGTTACACTGAGTGACAAACAGCAAACTGAAGAGTTAGAAAACAAGTTACACTGAGTGACAAACAGCAAACTGAAGAGTTAGAAAACAACAACAATAAAATACTACATGATGTGTCGTGATATTGTGATTGTTATATTCAATGTTGTTCTTCTATGCTGTTTTTAATAAAATGTTGGCACTAACATCACTCACCCCCTCTCCTTTTATGTCTAATTATGAATATCTTTATCTGGAGAATATTAGGTCACTGCACAGACAGACTCTGTGGAGTGACAAACAGACACAAGAAATAAAGACAGAGTGATGGACAGACACAAACAAAAACAATCTATTTATAATATAAACATATTCTATACAAAGACAAAGAAACGACGTAAGCTCACTCACTTGTTTACGTTTCTTTCTCAGCAGTCGCTGTTTCTTCCTCCACTCTTCTCGCCTGAAAAACAAAATAATAAACTGAGACCAATGATGGTAACTATCCTGGATAACAAGTATCATTATCATTTTCATTCAATTATTAACTTTCATACCAGCTGGCATGGGCGGTCCCGATTCTTTGCTTCTTTTTCCATGAAGATTTTCTTCTCGTCCATCAAAGTTCTCATAAATGAACCAGATTCTGTTAAATTCTTTCAGATACCAAAGATATATAAGATACTATTGGATTTCAACAAATTGTTGTGAGACATCATTAAATCTCAACAGATCATTGTGAGATGTCAGTAAATCTAGACAAATTATTGTAAGACAACAACTCATCTCAGCAAATCATTATAAGGCATCACATCATCTCAGCAAATCATTGTAAGACACCACCTCATCTCAACAAATTATTGTAAGACACCACCTCATCTCAATAAATTATTGTAAGACACCACCTCATCTCAACAAATTATTGTAAGACACCACCTCATCTCAACAAATTATTGTAAGACACCACCTCATCTCAATAAATTATTGTTAAGACAAAACCTCATCTCAACAAATTATTGTAAGATACCACCTCATCTCAACAAATTATTGTAAGACACCACCTCATCTCAACAAATTATTGTAAGACACCACCTCATCTCAATAAATTATTGTTAAGACAAAACCTCATCTCAACAAATTATTGTAAGACACCACCTCATCTCAACAAATTATTGTAAGACACCACCTCATCTCAATAAATTATTGTTAAGACAAAACCTCATCTCAACAAATTATTGTAAGACACCACCTCATCTCAACAAATTATTGTAAGACACCACCTCATCTCAACAAATTATTGTAAGACACCACCTCATCTCAACAAATTATTGTAAGACACCACCTCATCTCAATAAATTAATGTTAAGACAAAACCTCATCTCAAAAAATCATTATAAGACAGCATTTCATCTCAACAAATTAACAAAAGCTACGAACAACACTTAAGTGAGATACTTATTTCAGTTGTTTTGATTCAGAGTTATGAGTGTTGTAAGAAAGACTGTGAGAGGCATAGGAAAAATTGTGAGTGTTGTAAATATGACTGTGAGTGTTGTAAGAAAAAGTGTGAGTGTTGTAAATATGACTGTGAGTGTTGTAAGAAAAAGTGTGAGTGTTGTAAATATGACTGTGAGTGTTGTAAGAAAAAGTGTGAGTGTTGTAAGAAAAAATGTGAGTGTTGTAAATATGACTGTGAGTGTTGTAAGAAAAAGTGTGAGTGTTGTAAGAAAAAGTGTGAGTGTTGTAAATATGACTGTGAGTGTTGTAAGAAAAAATGTGAGTGTTGTAAATATGACTGTGAGTGTTGTAAGAAAAAGTGTGAGTGTTGTAAGAAAAAGTGTGAGTGTTGTAAATATGACTGTGAGTGTTGGAAGAAAAAGTGTGAGTGTTGTAAGAAAAAGTGTGAGTGTTGTAAAAAAAAGTGTGAGTGTTGTAAGAAAAAGCGTGAGTGTTGTAAGAAAAAATGTGAGTGTTGTAATAAAGACTGTTAGTGCTGTAAGAAAGACTGTTAGTGCTGTAAGGAACACTGTGAGTGCTGTAAGAAAGACTGTGAGTGTTGTAAGAAAGACTGTGAGTGTTGTAAGAAAGATTGTGAGTGTTCTAAGAAAGACTGTGAGTGTTGTAAGAAAAAGTGTGAGTGCTGTAAGAAAGACTGTGAGTGCTGTAAGAAAGACTGTGAGTGCTGTAAGAAAGACTGTGAGTGCTGTAAGAAAGACTGTGAGTGCTGTAAGAAAGACTGTGAGTGCTGTAAGAAAGACTGTGAGTGCTGTAAGAAAAAGTGTGAGTGTTGTAAGAAAGACTGTGAGTGTTGTAAGAAAAAGTGTGAGTGTTGTAAGAAAGACTGTGTGCATCAGATGCAAAGAACAGTTCCAGGGAGATACAACAACAACAACTTTCTGTGTCCTCACGTCTTCTGACACACTAAAGAAACTGCGGGCAGAATTGTCCACACAACCTGAGATCACAAGCGACGCAGGAAACCTTTCGACTGAGAGTTTGCGAAGACTTCTCACAAGGTCTGGCTTTTTTTCAAAGATTATTTAAAGCTGGGCTAATAACTTCGTGGGTCTTACTATGGCGAAAGGAAACCTTTTTTTGCCTCATTTGTTTGAAAAGATGGACGACATATATAAAATACCGTACTCTAAGACTTCGCGTAGGCGGACAGACTGGATGAAAACTGCGTTAAAAGAGGCCTGTTTATGGACAGAGTGGATGAAAACTGCGTTAAAAGAGGCCGGTTTATGGACAGACTGGATGAAAACTGCGTTAAAAGAGGTCGGTTTATGGACAGACTGGATGAAAACTGGGTTAAAAGAGGCCTGTTTATGGACAGACTGGATGAAAACTGCGTTAAAAGAGGCCGGTTTATGGACAGACTGGGTGAAAACTGCGTTAAAAGAGGCCTGTTTATGGACAGAGTGGATGAAAACTGCGCTCAGACAAATAAGAAACATCTTATGCTATAAACCTCTGTCACCGGACACCAGAAAGAGCCAGACTCAACGGAAGTGAGTCGTGGACAATGAACAGATCAGAGCAGATATCACTAGAAACAACAGAAATGTGGTTTATGTGAAGAATGTTAAGAATGTCATGGACAGCTAAGATGATAAACAGGTAATGTCTTAAAACACACACACACTCACACACACACATACACACAACAGATGTAGAAGAAACCTAATTAAATCCACAAGAAACCAACAATCATAATTCACATAATCAGAAGAGGAGGGTTTGAAAACATAGCAACAGGAAAGATAAATGGGAAGAGAGTCAAAGGAAGACAAAGAGAAAAAAAATCATGGACAGTCTAAAATGATAACAACAAAACAAACAACCCCCACCCCCCCCCCCCCAAACCAAATGGGCAGGTGGAAAATATCAAGAAACAAAATCTGCTAAGAAGCGGGGCCGCCAACGCCTACTATCACGGCACATGATGATGATGATGATGATGATGACGACGATGATGATGAGCATGTAGGGAGGGCGTACCACTAACCACTATCTACTGCGCTAAGTGTGACGGAAGGGAGTGCCAAAGTAACAAGGCCGACTTTCAGAACTGGGATCTCGCACAGCCCTCCAACACGGATGTTTGTTCTGAAGCGTCAAAATATTCTCGAGCTACGTGCTTGACCCTCTAAGTGCCACATCCTGCTACGTTGGCCAGGAAACTCCAAGACAGTCTCAAAGTTTGTTCGCTGCCTCCTCCAGACATTATCACATCCGCTCTTAGAGCACAGTCGACCCGCAGGTCACGTGTCTTGTCTTCAAACAAAGATCATATCACTTCGTATTTCCTCTGTAATTTCTCGTGCCCAGTTATTTATATATAAAATATAAACTTTCATTAAACTAACAAAAAATTAAACTAAGACAAAGGTAAAGAAAACAAGATGGCAGAAAACAGGGGAAACAATCAGAAACTGAGTCAGGGGACTCTCGTACACAGCTGAACTAATACCGTCAGAAAGACGAGGAAAAGAACTGGATGATAGAAACAGTCGTGACGTGGAGAAGTAATGGATGATAGAAACAGTCGTGACGTGGAGAAGTAATGGATGATAGAAACAGTCGTGACGTGGAGAAGTAATGGATTATAGAAACAGTCGTGACGTGGAGAAGTAATGGATGACAGAAACAGTCGTGACGTGGAGAAGTAATGGATGATAGAAACAGTCGTGACGTGGAGAAGTAATGGATGATAGAAACAGTCGTGACGTGGAGAAGTAATGGATGACAGAAACAGTCGTGACGTGGAGAAGTAATGGATGATAGAAACAGTCGTGACGTGGAGAAGTAATGGATGATAGAAACAGTCGTGACGTGGAGAAGTAATGGATGATAGAAACAGTCGTGACGTGGAGAAGTAATGGATGATAGAAACAGTCGTGACGTGGAGAAGTAATGGATGACAGAAACAGTCGTGACGTGGAGAAGTAATGGGTGACAGAAACAGTCGTGACGTGGAGAAGTAATGGATGATAGAAACAGTCGTGACGTGGAGAAGTAATGGATGATAGAAACAGTCGTGACGTGGAGAAGTAATGGATGATAGAAACAGTCGTGACGTGGAGAAGTAATGGATGATAGAAACAGTCGTGACGTGGAGAAGTAATGGATGATTGAAACAGTCGTGAAGGGGAAAAGTAATGGATGATAGAAACAGTCGTGAAGGGGAAAAATAATGGATGACAGAAACAGTCGGGGAAAACATAAATAAAGAAAGAAAGAAAGAAAGAAAGAAAGAAAGAAAGAAAATGTACTGGTTTTCGTTGCTATAGCAATATCGTGTTTTCTTGTGTTGCCATGGTTACAGAAGAAGTAACAGCTTGTTGTAGTTTTTAACTGAAATTACACTCAGTCATTTGTGAGTTCACAACCAGGTTTTACGCTGAGTGGCGTAGTGGTTAGTGCTCATGTCTCTTATGCGAAGGTCTGCAGTTCAAGTCCAACAGGAAGCGCCCCAACCACAGATGTAGAAATGGGTACCGAGCTCCTTCTGGAGCAACAACTACAACAGCATCAATAACAACATCGCTAACAACTAGAAAACAACATCAATAACAACATCAGCAACAACTACAACAGCATCAATAACAACGTCACTAACAACTAGAAAAAAATATCAATAACAACATCTACCAACAACAACATCAGCAACAACTACAACAGCATCAATAACAACATCAGCAACAACTAGAAAACAACATCAATAACAACATTAGCAACAACTAGAAAACAACATCAACAACAACATCAGCAACAACTAGAAAACAACATCAATAACAACATCAGCAACAACTACCAACAATAACAACATCAGCAACAACTACAATATCTGGAACAACAATACCAGCAACAACTATAACAACAGCAACAAATACAACACCAGCATCAATAACAACATTACTAACAACTACAAAACAACATCAGCAACAACATCAGCAACAACTACAACAGCACGAAAACAACTACAATATCAGCAACAATAAAAACATCAGCAATAACTACAATATGAGCAACATCTACAACAACACCAAATACAATAACAGCAACAACTACAACATCAAGAAAAATAACAACAACATCAGGAACAACTATAACATCAGAACCAACAACAACATCAGGAACAACTACAACATCAGGATCAATGACACCATCAGGAACAACTACAACGTCAGAATCAATAACAACATCAGGAACAACTACAACATCACCTATATGGAAGTTGCAGTTCACGAAATTCAGAACTACAGAACGCAGATCGTCCTTGGCTTTCTAGAAAGAATGACCAAAAAAAAAAACGAGAAGGAGAGAAAACTGCATCAGAGATAGAAAGAACAGAGGTAGATCAACACAGCTATATCCCATTCCGGCTAAATGTGACAGGCAGACAAACTGTCAGTTTTGTGACATCATCCTTTGTGCTGCCATGGCTGTTGATGCTAATGGCGGCAATCACCATGAAAGAAACACGAGTTAGATGTGACCTTTACACTGCTGCTAAAAACGATAGTCCAAAGACGGTGCCGTATATCTGGTTTAAATTTTAAACCCTTGCATTATTTTTTTTTTAAAAAAGGATCATATGAAGAATAATTTGTACAGAACTGTCTATCTGGGCAGGAAATAATTTAATCACATACACACACGTACACATAAGCTGTTGCTATAAATGTAGACACAGGAATAACACAAATTTTCACGACCTTCCCAGACAAGATGGCTTCGCGTTTCCTTTCCCGAGCTTGGATAAATGCTGAAGAAGTCGTATTTTCCACCTGAATTGATCTGAACTCTCTCTCTCTCTCTCTCTCTCTCTCTCTCTCTCTCGTGAGCTGACAAGGACGCTCTGTCAGTTTTATCTTGTCTAGAAGATGATACGACAATCCTGTCATGTGCTTGTTCTATAAAAGGAATGTGCAAGTAGATGATGCTATGAATGTCCGCGTAACTAGTTTCACCTGTTAATTCTCCTACAACCTGTAACGTCTCCTGTAACCTGTTACATCTCCTATAACATGTTGTGTCTCCTGTAATGTGTAACGTCTTCTGCAACTGTTACGTCTGCTGTAACCTGTAACGTCTTCTGCAACTGTTACGTCTGATGTAACCTGTACCGTCTTCTGTAACCTGTTACGCCTCCTGTAACCTGTTGCGCCTCCTGTAACCTGTTGCGCCTCCTGTAACCTGTTACGTCTTCTGTAACCTGTTACGTCTGCTGTAACCTGTACCGTCTTCTGTAACCTGTTACGTCTTCTGTAACCTGTTACGTCTTCTGTAACCTGTTACGCCTCCTGTAACCTGCTGCGCCTCCTTCAACCTGTTATGTCTTCTGTAACCTGTTATGTCTTCTGTAACCTGTTACGTCTCCTTCAACCTGTTACGTCTTCTGTAACCTGTTACGTCTCCTTCAACCTGTTCCGCCTCCTGTAACCTGTTACGTCTCCTTCAACCTGTTACGCCTCCTTAACCTGTTACGCCTCCTGTAACCTGTTACGTCTTCTGTAACCTGTTACGTCTTCTGTAACCTGTTATGCCTCCTGTAACCTGTTACGTCTTCTGCAACCTGTTACGTCTTCTGTAACCTGTTACGTCTTCTGTAACCTGTTATGCCTCCTGTAACCTGTTACGTCTTCTGTAACCTGTTACGTCTCCTGTAACCTGTTACGTCTTCTGTAACCTGTTATGCCTCCTGTAACCTGTTACGTCTTCTGTAACCTGTTAAGTCTCCTATAACCTGTTACATTCGCTGTAACGTTCGTTTGTGACTTTCAGCTAAGGCTAGTTGATTAATTTGTTTGACGATATCATTGTCCACTTTAGTTTACTTCTTTGTTTTCTACCACTGGCGTGGAGAAGATCTTACAGCATGGACATCGAGTACAAGGAATCCATCGATACATTCTTCTAGTTCTTCTACTTTTATCGACAAAGCAATCAGTGTCCTATGTTCTTTGACCCGTCTTACAGAATATCGAAATCTCACCGTCCCCAGCTGCCTTGTATGCCCGTCCCAAGCGTAATGTCCATCTCAGCCTTCAACGGCACAACCAGACTGTGCCTTGATCAGCCTCCTTTCCCTTGGTCAACCTTACGTCCTTTGGTCAGCCTCACTTCCCTTGGCCAGCCTCACTTCCTTTGGTCAGCCTCACTTCCCTTCAAGTGTCCACAACAGAACTGTTCTAGAAACAATGTACTGATCTCTTCAGAGCACACGACGAGTCTATGTCCAGCGAGTTAGTGCCAGGCAGAAGTTCTTGTTCTTCTTTAGCGAGTAGGTCTCATTTACTCTCATCTGTGGCCAGAATATTCTGGAATCCTTTCTAAGACGTACATTATATTGGCAAATAATGTCTCCCTTTCGTTTCTGGTTCTTGTCCAGCATTTCATGTACAAGTGTGGATAGCAGAAAGTTCTGATAGAAGTGTGGATAGCAGAAAGTTCTGATAGAAGTGTGGATAGCATGAAGCTCTGATAGAAATGTGGATAGCAGAAATTTATGACAGAAGTGTGGATAGCAGAAAGTTCTGATAGAAGTGTGGATAGCAGAAAGTTCTGATAAAAGTGTGGTTAGCAGAAAGTTCTGACAGAAGTGTGGATAGCAGTAAGCTCTGATAGAAACGTAGATAGCAGTAAGCTCTGATAGAAACGTAGATAGCAGTAAGCTCTGATAGAAGCATAGATAGCAGGAAGCTCTGATAGAAACGTAGATAGCAGGAAGCTCTGATAGAAGCATAGATAGCAGGAAGCTCTGATAGAAACGTAGATAGCAGGAAGCTCTGATAGAAACGTAGATAGCAGGAAGCTCTGATAGAAACGTAGATAGCAGGAAGCTCTGATAGAAACGTAGATAGCAGGAAGCTCTGATAGAAGCATAGATAGCAGGAAGCTCTGATAGAAGCATAGATAGCAGGAAGCTCTGATAGAAGCACAGATAGCAGGAAGCTCTGATAGAAGCATAGATAGCAGGAAGCTCTGATAGAAGCATAGATAGCAGGAAGCTCTGATAGAAGCATAGATAGCAGGAAGCTCTGATAGAAGCATAGATAGCAGGAAGCTCTGATAGAAGCACAGATAGCAGGAAGCTCTGATAGAAGCACAGATAGCAGGAAGCTCTGATAGAAGCATAGATAGCAGTAAGCTCTGATAGAAACGTAGATAGCAGGAAGCTCTGATAGAAGCACAGATAGCAGGAAGCTCTGATAGAAGCACAGATAGCAGGAAGCTCTGATAGATAGCAGGAAGCTCTGATAGAAGCACAGATAGCAGGAAGCTCTGATAGAAGCACAGATAGCAGGAAGCTCTGATAGAAACGTGGATGGCAGGAAGCTCTGATAGAAACGTGGATGGCAGGAAGCTCTGATAGAAACGTGGATGGCAGGAAGCTCTGATAGAAACGTGGATGGCAGGAAGCTCTGATAGAAACGTGGATGGCAGGAAGCTCTGATAGAAACGTGAGTTGTGTGTGTGTGTGGGGGGGGGGGGCTGGTACGATCACAACTACAAGTAAAATGTACAACTAAAATGCACAATACCAAGAAATGTTTGTTATTATCGCTACAAAATAATCTTCCACATACTTCTTTTTCTTCTTCTTCTTCTTCTTCTTCTTCAGCTTTCCAAGCCATTAAGGCTCACTGCTGCAGATAAAGTTCCCCTCCATTCCTATTCCTAATCTTCTCTCTCCAGTTGGTGACACCAATTTCTGTTATATCCTCTTCTATGTTGTCTTTCCATCTCTGTCTTGGTCTTGTTTCCCTCATCTCTTGTGCATACATAATTTTTGTTTGTCTGTTCTCTTCCACTCTTTGTACATGGCCCAACCAGCGCAGTCTGTTCAGTTTCAAGACATCTATAATTCGCTGGGATTTAAATAAGCTGTTCAGTTCAGTGTTCTTTCTAGCTCTCCATTCTCCACTGTTGGTATAATTTTCCACGTACAGCTGAAAATTTTCCACAGACTTTCCCTGTATACATTATAAAAAGCCTTTTTTTTACAAATCAATAAAGTTTATATATAGCTGTCTCTGCCATTCTGAGCATTGTTCTATTATGTTTCTTAGTGTAAACATGTGGTCTATTTATCGCCTGCTACGTCTACATACTGCTTGTTCCTGTCTCTGCTGAGATTCTGTTGATGAGAGTTTGTCCTTGATGTTTTGCTTGAAAACTAAATATGAGTAACTGATACATTTACTAGATCCTATAATACAGTCCTTATATGAGTAACTGATACATTTACTAGATCCTATAATACAGTCCTTATATGAGTAACTGATACATTTACTAGATTCTATAATACAGTCCTTATATGAGTAACTGATACATTTACTAGATCCTATAATACAGTCCTTATATGAGTAACTGATACATTTACTGCAGTCTATAATAAAGGAGATGGACATATGTTGGTCAAGTGATGAGAAGAAACAATCAGAGAATCACAAAACAAGCTATCAAGTGGAACACAACAGGCCGAAGAAAAAAGAGGCAGATCACGTGAAACTCTAAAGAGGGCACTGTTAAGAGAGGCCAAATTAATAGGCATAAAATCCCTTGATGAGGTTGATAAGCTCGCCGAAAACAAGAAAAAACTGGCGAACTACCTTGCGAGCCCTATGTTACGTTTAACGGCACGGGAAGGATATAAGATAAGATAATATAGTCCTTATTTGAATAACTGATACATTTACTAGATTCTATAATACAGTCCTTATATGAGTAACTGATACATTTACTAGATTCTATAATACAGTCCTTATATGAGTAACTGATACATTTACTAGATCCTATAATACAGTCCTTATATGAGTAACTGATACATTTACTAGATTCTATAATACAGTCCTTATATGAGTAACTGATACATTTACTAGATTCTATAATACAGTCCTTATATGAGTAACTGATACATTTACTAGATTCTATAATACAGTCCTTATATGAGTAACTGATACATTTACTAGATTCTATAATACAGTCCTTATATGAGTAACTGATACATTTACTAGATTCTATAATACAGTCCTTATATGAGTAACTGATACATTTACTAGATTCTATAATACAGTCCTTATATGAGTAACTGATACATTTACTGCAGTCTATAATAAAGGAGATGGACATATGTTGGTCAAGTGATGAGAAGAAACAATCAGAGAATCACAAAACAAGCTATCAAGTGGAACACAACAGGCCGAAGAAAAAAGAGGCAGATCACGTGAAACTCTAAAGAGGGCACTGTTAAGAGAGGCCAAATTAATAGGCATAAAATCCCTTGATGAGGTTGATAAGCTCGCCGAAAACAAGAAAAAACTGGCGAACTACCTTGCGAGCCCTATGTTACGTTTAACGGCACGGGAAGGATATAAGATAAGATAATATAGTCCTTATTTGAATAACTGATACATTTACTAGAGTCTATAATATAGTCCTTATTCTGTATTTTAATACTTCCCCTGCTCCACTCCTGTAAGCTACAATTTCGTCATCATCATCATGTGTAATCTTCACATAGGTGATAGACTACAACCGATTTGTAACTTCCTTTGTTAAACAGAATGAGGCACTTCACGAGAAGCTCGCGGTCTGAGCATGTTCTCGCGTGTTTAGGCCAAATATCTGGGTTAATGAGCCGTGTCTGTGCCCCGAAAAGTCGGCACTGTGACATCGGCACTCCCTTCGTCACACCTAGCATAACAGTAGCATAAGATTTTATGAACTAACCTGATTTTCTTTCAAATTAATCCTTTTTTCTCTCGAGGGGGATAATAAACTGAGTTGTTTGTGTTTATGTGCAATTTACTCCTAGATTCTGAAGTAGGACTTTGTGCGTCTGACCTTGAGCGACCTTCCCAGATTGTGGAATAGCATTTTTATTTGTGTATATATCTCTCCGGTGTGTCTAGATCGATGAAATGCGTAATTTCAGTTAAGTGGTGAACTTTCCGTCCCAAGGTCGTTGCTAGACTTCGCACACGAGATTTCCAGGCTATGTGCTGGTCAATGGTAGGACCTAGCGTTTTATGTTCATGCATGTCTCGTTGTAGGAGGAGAACTGATGTGGCGGTAGTTCACAGTTTAGTGCACTCGCCGGCCGACTAGAAGTTCTCGGGTTCGATTCCTCACAGGGGGACGAGAATTTCTCGAACCAATCGACACCGGAGTTTGTCCAGCCTCAAGAAATGGCTACCTGGGGGGTTTCTCTGGGGAAGACAGCGAGCACAGGTGCTGGCCTCCTTAATGGTATGAGCCAGAAATGTGAAGGCACTAACACTTAACACCCACCCCCTCCCTCCCATTCCACGGCATGCAGATATCGCAGGACATCAAAACAGGATCACCGATACACTGTGATCCCCGGGACACTTCTTGGGTACAGTACGGTAGTATCAGGGGGTGAACACGAATATCGGGGAATCGTGCTCCCACAGAATCCTTAATTAAAGGCCTGAACATTTCTAGAGCTCTTGTTGTCATTAGTAACTGCTGACATTTTGTTTTGTTGTGAAATGTCAGTGACATTTGAGTGGCCAGCACCAATGAGGCAAAAATTAGGTTATTTATTTTTTTTTTAAAGTTTATGTAGTGACCGACTTATTTGTTTATACAAGCTTGTATGTGCACATATCATAAGCACAGATTAGTGCGAGTGTAGGTGGGTCCCATACTCTGTCCAGTTTAATGGGGCGGGAAGGGGGAGCAAGTTTTATGGCTAAAAGTGGAAAATTTCCAGTTATCCTTTATGTAAAGCGGATTTTTTTTGTGGGGTGGGGTTAGTCGTGTTGTCTTAAGCACCCCATTAAAAAAAAAAATTGTCCTGGAAGTTATCAGTCTTAACTCCATCTCCGGTAGTCATATTTATGTATGTTTGTATGTCTGTTTGTATGCATGTTTGTATGTATTTATGTATGTTTGTACGTATTTATGTATATTTGTATGTATGCCTTTATGTATTTATGTGTGTTTGTATGTATTTATGTGTGTTTGCGTATATTTATGTATGTCTATATGTATTTATGTGTGTTTGTATGTATTTTTATGTTTATATACGTATGTATGAGTTTATGTCTGGAGTGTGATAAAGGGCACCGGAGCATAATAAATGGAAGATTGCCATGGATAAAGTAGTAGGAAATGTATCACAATAGGACATGTAGCAGTATCACAACAGGACATGTAGCAGTATCACACCAGGACATGTAGCAGTATCACTACATGACATGTAGCAGTATCACTACATGACATGTAGCAGTATCACACCAGGACATGTAGCAGTATCACAACAGGACATGTAGCACTATCACAACAGGACATGTAGCACTATCACAACAGGACATGTATCATAGCGACCACCCATTTCACATGTTTATCTACAGCGACCTGTTATGTCATTTGTCTGTGTACAGCGACCTCTCTTGTCACTTGTCTGTGTACAGCGACCTCTCTTGTCACTTGTCTGTGTACAGCGACCTCTCTTGTCACTTGTCTGTGTACAGCTACCTCTCTTGTCACTTGTCTGTTTACAGCGACCTCTCTTATCACGTGTCTGTGTACAGCGACCTCCCTTGTCTGTGGACAGCGACCTTTCTTGTCACGTGTCTGTGGACAGCGACCTTTCTTGTCACGTGTCTGTGTACAGCGACCTCTCTTGTCACTTGTCTGTTTACAGCGACCTCTCTTATCACGTGTATGTGTACAGCGACCTCTCTTGTCTGTGGACAGCGACATTTCTTGTCACGTGTCTGTGTACAGCGACCTCTCTTGTATGTGGACAGCGACCTTTCTTGTCACGTGTCTGTGTACAGCGACCTCTCTTGTCACTTGTCTGTTTACAGCGACCTCTCTTATCACGTGTATGTGTACAGCGACCTCTCTTGTCACGTGTCTGTGTACAGCGACCTCTCTTGTCACGTGTCTGTGGACAGCGACCTCTTATACCGCTTGTCTGTGTACAGCGACCTCTCTTGTCACGTGTCTGTGGACAGTGACCTCTTATACCGCTTGTCTGCAGTAAGCTGACGACAAGAGGCTTCAGGTAGAAGACACCGTCTGCAGTCAGATACATGTCCACGCTGTCTGGAAAAGAGTCAGACTCCACTGGCTCAGAAACTTTCTAGTTTAACTGAAGCAGTATGCGTGTCCTGTGGTGTCCTGGCGTATTCTGGGGTGTCCTGGCGTATTCTAGGGTGTCCTGGCGTGTCCTGGAGTTCCTGTCTCCTGCAAGTGTCGCCAGTCAGACAAGTCAAGGTCAGAATTAATAGTTATGTTTTGTCTATGTTGTTCCACTACTTTTGCTTATTTGTCATTTTCCCTTATTTTTCTTAAGTCTGTCCTCCTTATCTTATCCCCCCCCCCTTCCGCCTTCCCCCAAGCCATCCACCCACCCACCCACCCCATATTATCACATTAAATTCGCTGGTTCAAGCGCGGCGACATGTCCAAACATTCCCTGGAACATCACAAGCAAGGTCACTGATTGTCTTCCCTGCTCTTCTCCTACTGCCTACTGTTTTCCATATTTGCCTGAAGTAGATTTTCTATAAATAGTAAAACCAGTCTAGAAAACAACACAAAAAACGATATATCGATTGTTACAGCCTGTTACTAAATATAGCAAGGCTGAGCTGAAATGTAAGATTTGTTGACACAGGTGGTATACGAAGAGTGAAAAGTGGCCTGAATTCAGTTAGCTTAGCATGGCAACATTGGAAAAGTGGCTTGAATTCTGTTAGCTTAGCATGGCAACATTGGAAAAGTGACCCGAATTCAGTTAGCTTAGCATGGCAACATTGGAAAAGTGGCCCGAATTCAGTTAGCTTAGCATGGCAACATTGGAAAAGTGACCTGAATTCAGTTAGCTTAGCATGGCAACATTGGAAAAGTGACCTGAATTCAGTTAGCTTAGCATGGCAACATTGGAAAAGTGACCCGAACTCAGTTAGCTTAGCATGGCAACATTGGAAAAGCACTGGAGAATTTTTCACTCGCCTGTGGTGAATTAGAGCAACAGCTATCATGTGAATTCATGAGAGGAAAGTCTTTCCCAGAAACAGGTTGTTCTTTACGGAGCTACATTTGGGGTCAGGACACTGTCCCGCTTCTCCGTTGATACCCCCCCCCCCCAGTAACAGGGTTTGCCTGGATAACACGGCAGGGATCATCAGAATCCCATGGTGGTGGAGCCTGTTAAAGAAGTATCGCATGTCACCTAATTTTTTTTTCTAGCTCCACTCAGTAAGTGAAAAAATAGCCGCCCTAACCCGCGCCCAAGTTTTCACAACGCCGAGCCTCCACATCTTCACAGCAACGACTGCAAAGAACGCCAACTATCAGTTCCAGGGAGACAGAGCTAATCACTCAGGCTATTACCACGCCCCCTTGCGGAACTTTGCCTCCCTAACAGCACTCCTGTAGACCTCTCGGTTGTAAGCAAGATGGCCTGCTGCTGATGCATCCATTTGCAGATCATCAACGATGTCTTGCAGCCATCTTCGTCTTGGTCTTCCTCTCGTTCTTTTTCCCATTATGTACCCTTCCAAGACTATATTCCTCTCTTTTTCCTATTATGTACCCTTCCAAGACTATCTTCCTCTCTTTTTCCTATTATGTACCCTTCCAAGACTATCTTCCTCTCTTTTTCCCGTTATGTACCCTTCTAAGACTATCTTCTCCAAACTCAAACCAGACAGAACAACTGCTGAGGTACAAAAGAAACACTTCATTTTTCATTCAAAGCTAATGTCGCTGGCTGTCTCCAACATCAACCTGTCCGTAGTTTTCTTTCTCCACCTCTGCGTAACCTCCCCAAAAAGCTAGACGCTATCCCTCTTTTCTCATGCAAATGTTCAAGCGACGGCTGGTTTCTGCAAGCATCAATGTCTCCCACAGTTTCAGAAGTCCGCCCGCAGGACCACATGTGTGTATCTGGATCAGTCATAACATCAAATCGATTGATTTTGTTACGTTATCAAAGAGCGACATAACCACATAATAAACTCCGCTCCATGAGAAGATAGAAAAGGTTCATTTCACGCGCGGCCGAGTATAGACCTTGCAAAAGAGCAAACAGTGAGTAAATATGGGAAGTACTTACTTGGAATCGAATTCAGCAATCAGTAATGGATCGAGTATGTTTTCTACTGGTTCCCACGTGCTTTGTCTGCAAGTAACAGAAGTAAATTCAAGTAAATATTCATGGAACGATACTTGAATGATAAACAGAGTATAGAATATATTTAACATAAAAAGTGTCAATGATTTGAGAGAGACAGAGGGAGAAAGAGACAGAGAGGGAGAGACAGACAGACAGACAGGGAAGAAAGACAGCGAGAGACATAGAGACAGAAAGACACATAAGAAGAGACAGAAAGACACATAAGAAGAGACAGACAGACAGACGAAGAGAGAGACAGACGAACAGACGGACAGACAGACAAACGGAACAAACTTTATTTTCAAATGGTGAAGAAATGGACACCCAGGCCAGTCTAACATTCTGTCCCTCATCACAGACCATTCCCTCTATCACAGCCATTCAGCGTTTGTTTTTCAACATAAGAAGCGAGTGTTTTTCTAGCGATTTTTCTAAGGGTTTTGATAGAGTCCACAGAATGGAGTATTGGCCTATAGCTTGAGAGATTGTTGGCTGAACCAAATTTTTAAAAGTGATATATTTTTGCAATTTCGAAAGCCTGTGACCAAAAAAAAAAATGACATTTTACAACGATTGATTGTAAATGTATGTTAGTGTATCTGTAATTTTGGCCGGAGAACCTCTGTTGATGCCTTATGCTCCACTGGGAGTATAGAGCACTGATGATGATGATGTATCAGTAATTACTGGGGCTGACTAGCGTGATATCTTACTGCTAATTTCATCTCGTCCTGCTGCGTTGTTGCTCTTTAAAGATGAAAGATAATTGTAAACTTCACTAACTGACATGAAAGGAAGACTGGGTTGCTTTAGATTTGCATATTTATTACCTATGAATTTATTTAATTAAATTAAGTTACAAGTAAGGGCTGGTAGTGAAGACTTTAAGATATTGACTTCTTCTCTGAAGTGATTGCTGAAATCAGCATAAGTAGGCATATAACTATAACTCTGCAAGTCAGACTGCTTTCTCTTGTTTGCTAGAATGTTAATTGCTTTCCAGACAGACTTACTGTCTGATTTATTTTGAACTACGTTCCTAAAGTAATTTTTCTTCTCTTGCCTAATTAAGTACTGAGCTCTGTTTCTAAGTAATCGGTAGCTAGTGAAATCCTTAATTTTGTGGGCCTGATCTCTTTCCCTCATGACTTGCAATACTTCAGGTGTTATCCAGGGGGACTTCTCTTTGATGTTTAACTCTCATCTCCTTAATGGGACCTTGTCTGTCAAATATTTCCCGAAAGATCTTTATCCAGTGCTCTAGAGCCTTATCGAGGTCAGGTAGCTGGTAAACACCACAGGTGCTGCTTGTAGCTCTTTCAGAAATAATTCTAAATCGAACTTGTTAAAACTTTTAAACTTAATGCTGGTTTGTTTATTTTTGGAAACTTTAAACCTATTTCGTGTCCGTGTGCAACAGACCGGGTAGCTATCGGTCACTGACGTGTAACTGACTTTACATTCTAGAACGTTTTCTGGACGAACCACATATACCTGATCTATTAGTGTGGATGATATTTCAGTGGAATATAGTGACAATCTGGAAAACGTTGTATGAAAACAACGATATCATTCCATGTAGCACTTGACTGTAATCAGTACTGAAAGCACCAAAAATTTAACTTAGAAGACAAAACATAACCCACTACACGCGTAAAGTGATCACACTACCCGAGTGTTGCTGCATGTTGATAACCATAGAGAACAAAGATTCCTAGCCAGGTACATGTCACTTCTGCTGTTCCAGCTCCCACCTGCCTGGTATCTTCCCTTCATCTCTCAGCTTTCTGTCTTCCCTTCATCTCTCAGCTTTCAGTCTTCCTTTCATCTCTCAGCTTTCAGTCTTCCCTTCATCTCTCAGCTTTCAGTCTTCCTTTCATCTCTCAGCTTTCAATCTTCCCTTCATCTCTCAGCTTTCAGTCTTCCTTTCATCTCTCAGCTTTCAGTCTTCCTTTCATCTCTCAGCTTTCAGTCTTCCCTTCATCTCTCAGCTTTCAGACTTCCTTTCATCTCTCAGCTTTCAGTCTTCCCTTCATCTCTCAGCTTTCAGTCTTCCCTTCATCTCTCAGCTTTCAGTCTTCCTTTCATCTCTCAGCTTTCAGTCTTCCCTTCATATCTGCTTTCGGTCTTCCCTTCATCTCTCAGGTTTCAGTCTTCGCTTCATCTCTCAGCTTTCAGTCTTCCCTTCATCTCTCAGCTTTCAGTCTTCGCTTCAGTCTAACACAATTTACCCAACATCAGTTTAGTTGCATGTTACAAATATACAAAGGGCAATAATAAGTACATCGGATAAGAACAACTTTTGACTTAGACTGATAGGATAAAAACCTTTGACTGAGAGTGATAGGATAAAAACTTTCGACTGAGAGAGACAGCATAAGAACAACTTCTGACTGAGAGAGAAAGAGCAGGAAAGATAGTGTAGAAACAAGACTTAACGAAGCTCCAGATAAATGGAAACTGCCAATGTTTATGCCATATTCCAGATAGCCACACAATAAAAAATCCGTCAGTATCTGTACTTTTATAAACCACAGAATCCGTCAGTATCTGTAGTTTTATAAACCACAGAATCCGCCAGTATCTGTAGTTTTATAAACCACAGAATAACTGTGATCCATTCACTGACGCTGTCAAGTAGCACTTGCTGCCAGTCTACCACACACCAGGAACATCTGCCCGGACTCTGCGCCTAGAGACACCAGGAACATCTGCCTAGACTCTGCGCCTAGAGACACCAAGAACATCTGCCCAGACTCTGCGCCTAGAGACACCAGGAACATCTGCCCGGACTCTGCGCCTAGAGACACCAGGAACATCTGCCCGGACTCTGCGCCTAGAGACACCAGGAACATCTGCCTGGACTCTGCGCCTTGAGACACTGATATCAGACCATCACACAAGCAACACAGGCAACATGAAGGCCGTGCTTCTGTTGACAATCCCTCCAGGCCACATAGAGGCGAAACAAATCTGTATTCTCCTCGTCTGCATTCCAAAACGATGTAGAATGTGCGGTGATAACGATAACGGCGATGTTTATGTCGTTTGTGCAAACTTTAGAAGAAAAAGGATGTTAAAAGGGCAGAAAATGAAAACCTACTTCTTGGAGGCGAATACTGAAAACTGAGGGGCAGGATGTTCCGAAAGTTACAAACTGAGGGGCAGAATGTTCAGAAAGTTACAAACTGATAGGCAGGATGTTCAGAAAGTTACAAACTGAAGGGCAGGATGTTCAGAAAGTTACAAACTGATAGGCAGGATGTTCAGAAAGTTACAAACTGATAGGCAGGATGTTCAGAAAGTTACATGTTAAGATGATAGGGGAAAAAAACCGGACAATTATTTTACAAACTGGAGCAAAAACTCCAGAGATTCACAAACTAGACAAAATAACTACCAAGACTCGCGAACTGGACAAAATAACTACCTTGATTAGTATATTAGAAAAATAATCACTGTTATTACAAAACTAGATTAAGCAGCTGCTAAGATTCACGAACGGGACAAAATAACTATTGTGATCTATAAACTGGACAAAATAACTATTGTGATCGGTAAACTGGACACAATAACTATTGTGATCTTTAACTGGAGAAAATAACTATTATGATCCATAAACTGGACAAAATAATGCTTGTGATTCACAAACTGGACAAAATAACTACTGTGGTCTATAAACTGGACAAAATAACTATTATGATCCAAAAACTGGACAAAATAACTATTGTGATCCATAAACTGGACAAAATAACTATTATGATTCATAAACTGGACAAAATAACTTTTGTGATCTATAAACGGGACAAAATAACTATCTTCATTCATATATTAGAAAAATAATCACTGTTATTACAAAACTAGATTAAGCAGCTGCTAAGATTCACGAACGGGACAAAATAACTATTGTGATCCATAAACTGGACAAAATAACTATTATGATCCATAAACTGGATAAAGTAACTATTGTGATCTATAAACTGGACAAAATAACTATTGTGGTCTATAAACTGGATAAAATAACTATTGTGATCCATAAACTGGACAAAATAACTATATTAATTCATATATTAGAAAAATAATCAGTTTTATTACAAAACTATATTAAGCAGCTGCTAAGATTCACGAACGGGATAAAATAACTATTGTGATCCACAAACTGGACAAAATAACTATTATGATCCATAAACTGGATAAAGTAACTATTGTGATCCACAAACTGGACAAAATAACTACTGTGATCTATAAACTGGACAAAATTACTATTGTGATCCACAAACTGGACAAAATAACTATTGTGATCCACAAACTGGACAAAATAACTATTATGATCCATAAACTGGACAAAATAACTATTATGGTCCATAAACTGGACAAAATAACTATTATGATTCACAAACTGGATAAAATTACTATTGTGATCCACAAACTGGACAAAATAACTATTGTGATCCACAAACTGGACAAAATAACTATCTTAATTCATATATTAGAAAAATAATTAGTTTTATTACAAAACTATATTAAGCAGCTGCTAAGATTCACGAACGGGATAAAATAACTATTGTGATCCACAAACTGGACAAAATAACTATTGTGATCCACAAACTGGACAAAATAACTACTGTGATCTATAAACTGGACAAAATTACTATTGTGATCCACAAACTGGACAAAATAACTATTGTGATCCACAAACTGGACAAAATAACTATTATGATCCATAAACTGGACAAAATAACTATTATGGTCCATAAACTGGACAAAATAACTATTGTGATCCACAAACTGGACAAAATAACTATATTAATTCATATATTAGAAAAATAATCAGTTTTATTACAAAACTATATTAAGCAGCTGCTAAGATTCACGAACGGGATAAAATAACTATTGTGATCCACAAACTGGACAAAATAACTATTGTGATCCACAAACTGGACAAAATAACTACTGTGATCTATAAACTGGACAAAATTATTATTGTTATCCACAAACTGGATAAAATAACTACTGTTATCCACAAACTGGACAAAATAACTATTATGGTCCATAAACTGGACAAAATAACTATTATGATCCACAAACTGGATAAAATTACTATTATGATCCACAAACTGGACAAAATAACTATTGTGATCCACAAACTGGACAAAATAACTATTGTGATCCACAAACTGGACAAAATAACTATCTTAATTCATATATTAGAAAAATAATTAGTTTTATTACAAAACTATATTAAGCAGCTGCTAAGATTCACGAACGGGATAAAATAACTATTGTGATCCACAAACTGGACAAAATAACTATTGTGATCCACAAACTGGACAAAATAACTACTGTGATCTATAAACTGGACAAAATTACTATTGTGATCCACAAACTGGACAAAATAACTATTGTGATCCACAAACTGGACAAAATAACTATTATGATCCATAAACTGGACAAAATAACTATTATGGTCCATAAACTGGACAAAATAACTATTGTGATCCACAAACTGGACAAAATAACTATATTAATTCATATATTAGAAAAATAATTAGTTTTATTACAAAACTATATTAAGCAGCTGCTAAGATTCACGAACGGGATAAAATAACTATTGTGATCCACAAACTGGACAAAATAACTACTGTGATCCACAAACTGGACAAAATAACTACTGTGATCTATAAACTGGACAAAATTATTATTGTTATCCACAAACTGGATAAAATAACTACTGTTATCCACAAACTGGACAAAATAACTATTATGATCCATAAACTGGACAAAATAACTATAATGATCCACAAACTGGATAAAATTACTATTATGATCCACAAACTGGACAAAATAACTATTGTGATCCACAATCTGTACAAAATAACTATTATGATTCATAAACTGGACAAAATAACTTTTGTGATCTATAAACTGGACAAAATAACTATCTTCATTCATATATTAGAAAAATAATCACTGTTATTACAAAACTAGATTAAGCAGCTGCTAAGATTAACGAACGGGACAAAATAACTATTGTGATCCATAAACTGGACAAAATAACTATTATGATCCATAAACTGGATAAAGTAACTATTGTGATCCACAAACTGGATAAAATTACTATTATGATCCACAAACTGGACAAAATAACTATTGTGATCCACAAACTGGGCAAAATAACTATTGTGATCCACAAACTGGACAAAATAACTATTCTGATCCATAAACTGGACAAAATAACTATTGTTATCCACAAACTGGACAAAATAACTACTGAGATTCACAAACTAAACAAAACATTAATTCCATAAACTAGAGGAACAGAAGAAAGACGTGTACACCATATTACACTGGTTGGCCCTTGGGATGTCGTTTCATCCAGGGCAGCCAGCTGCTAGCTCCACCACCTACAGCAATGGACGGATACAGATGGGAACACCCACACCCGTATATTTCACCCACTTATCCATAAATGGCGCTGTTAGAGTGTGCCCACGTAAAGGATATAAACAAAACATGCAGGTTCAACTTTTCATTAGAAAAGGCCACATGATGATAATATCCGCTTCTCATAGACACGATTTTTTACCGCCTCTAGGAAAATTTTCAAGCCGTAAGCGCCAGGGCCTAAAAAACAACTTTCCATTTGTGCTCAAATGTCAAGGTCACGCTATGCGAGCTGTCACCAAGTTCAACTTGTGCGGTTTTTGATCAATCATTTCTTGTGGCCTGGGGTTTGTGACCTGCGGTCTCCTGCGGTTTTATCTATCACTTTTGATCGCACTGACCTATAACATACAAGGGCACGTGTGCTACAGAGAAAGGGGGGGGGGGGGTCATGTAAGGAAAAGAGGTCTGCGTAACAGAACGTAAACTTTAACAGTCTAATTCTGACGTAAATAGGCGTAAAATAGTGCCCATAGCAGAATTATTATTTTTTTCTTATTTATACGTGTACACTTTATTATTCACTGTTCTTATTTCGGTCCTCACTGATAAAATGATCCTTCTTGTCTTTGTTCTTGATGGGCATCTTTTCACTTGCTCGGTTATTTCTTGAGGATAACAGCAGCAACAGTTTATTTCTTGAGGATAATAACAGCAACTGTTTATTTCTTGAGGATAATAACAGCAACTGTTTATTTCTTGAGGATAATAACAGCAACTGTTTATTTCTTGAGGATAACAGCAGCAACAGTTTATTTCTTCAGGATAATAGCAGCAACAGTTTATTTCTTGAGGATAACAGCAGCAACAGTTTATTTCTTGAGGATAACAGCAACAACAGTTTATTTCTTGAGGATAATAACAGCAACTGATAATGCTCTCCTTAAATGTATTTGCTCAACAGCCAGACATATGCCTCAGCAATTGTTCAGAGAGTCCAGCAGAAGCACACCAACAGCAAACAGAGCTGAGGGCAGCAAACAGAGCGGAAAGCAGCAAACAGAGCAGAGGGCAGCAAACAGAGCGGAGGACAGCAAACAGAGCTGAGGGCAGCAAACAGAGCGGAAAGCAGCAAACAGAGCAGAGGGCAGCAAACAGAGCGGAGGACAGCAAACAGAGCTGAGGACAGCAAACAGAGCGGAAAGCAGCAAACAGAGCTGAGGGCAGCAAACTGAGCTGAGGGCAGCAAACAGAGCGGAAAGCAGCAAACAGAGCTGAGGGCAGCAAACAGAGCGGAAAGCAGCAAACAGAGCTGAGGGCACCAAACTGAGCTGAGGGCAGCAAACAGAGCGGAGGACAGCAAACAGAGCGGAGGGCAGCAAACAGAGCTGAGGGCAGCAAACAGAGCGGAGATATTCTGTTGATCTGGCCCACGTATGCTCATACTAAACAGCTGTCACTTTCAAAACACTTGTTTACGACCTTCCTTCCAGCCCTTGCTAGCGACATTCTGTATACCTGACACGGCGCCAGTTCTGGCAACAATCCTTTTCATCTTGCCCGAGTTTCTCTGGTCAAAAAGGATGGGCCCATAGACCATAGACCATTAGCTTATTCTCTGGGCCCGTTAGATAACATGTAATATCTGGAAGTCCACAATGGCCGTGTTTGTTCCCCGAAATCAAAGCCTTTGTTTACGCCCACCTCTGTCAGTCAGAGAGGGAGAGGCACCTTCTCCGATCCGCCTCATGTCCAGTCCAACCCTAACCCCCACCCACCAGGGTGCGGGAGTGAAGTTGGAGGAGGGGGGGGGGAGAAAATGAGAGCGACAAAGGGAAAGTGAGAGAGACGGGAGAGAGATGGGGAAAGATGAGAAAGGGAGACAGAGAGGAAAAGAGACAGTGTGTGAGAGACAAAGGGAGTGAGAAAGAGAGAGAGGGAGGGGGAGAGGGTAACAGAGAAAGAGAATGAGAGAGACAGAGAGGGTAACAGAGAGAGGGTGAGTGAGAGAGTCAGAGAGGGTAAAAGAAAGAGTATGTGTTTGTGTGTGTGTGTGAGAGAGAGAGACAGGAGTGGCAATGAAAGGACTGAAGGAAAACTCTAGTTAAAAAAGCACTGATGATGATGATGATGATATTTCCAAAAAAGAAGAACTTAGAAACTGCACATTCTTATAATGATAGAACTAAGTGAGACGTCTGGATCCTCCTCCAGCTAAGAATGCATCTATCCATCTTCTACTTCCTCCAGCTAAGAGTGCATCTATCCATCTTCTACTTCCTCCAGCTAAGAGTGCATCTATCCATCTTCTACTTCCTCCAGCTAAGAGTGCATCTATCCATCTTCTACTTCCTCCAGCTAAGAGTGCATCTATCCATCTTCTACTTCCTCCAGCTAAGAATGCATCTATCCATCTTCTACTTCCAGCAGCTAAGAGTGCATCTATCCATCTTCTACTTCCTCCAGCTAAGAGTGCATCTATCCATCTTCTACTTCCTCCAGCTAAGAGTGCATCTATCCATCTTCTACTTCCTCCAGCTAAGAGTGCATCTATCCATCTTCTACTTCCTCCAGCTAAGAGTGCATCTATCCATCTTCTACTTCCTGCAGCTAAGAATGCATCTATCCATCTTCTACTTCCTCCAGCTAAGAATGCATCTATCCATCTTCTACTTCCTCCAGCTAAGAGTGCATCTATCCATCTTCTACTTCCTCCAGCTAAGAGTGCATCTATCCATCTTCTACTTCCTCCAGCTAAGAGTGCATCTATCCATCTTCTACTTCCTGCAGCTAAGAGTGCATCTATCCATCTTCTACTTCCTCCAGCTAAGAGTGCATCTATCCATCTTCTACTTCCTGCAGCTAAGAATGCATCTATCCATCTTCTACTTCCTGCAGCTAAGAATGCATCTATCCATCTTCTACTTCCTTTGGAGGAACAAAAATTAAAGGGGCCATGTACTTATTATGTGCAGGGGAACAAAGATTAAAGGGGCCATGTACTTATTATGTGCAGGGGAACAAAGATTAAAGGGGCCATGTACTTATTATGTGCAGGGGAACAAAGATTAAAGGGGCCATGTACTTATTATGTGCAGGGGAACAAAGATTAAAGGGGCCATGTACTTATTATGTGCAGGGGAACTGACAGAACAGTCCTGGTGTATCGTCTTCGGAGAAGGATATCTGTCACATAAAACAAACCGCCCCCCCCCTTACACCCGGCATGGTTCTCTTATCTCCACCAGGACTAATCCAACTCCTGCTCTGAGCGCCGTCCAGTTTCCACGTTTGGTCACAGGATAATCTGTCAATGATATCACTTGTACGCTGTGATACATTTGCCATGCCTGGCACCACCTGTTATCAACGTGACCTGCACTTGACCTTGAGCAGCACGCGGCCGAGCTGTGAGCACGTCAGCCTTCGGCTCAGAGCTTGGGCAAATATTGCTTGTCCTGGTCTGGAGGTAAATGTCTCTCATCTCAACCACTTTATAAAAATACGCCCACGTGCAAAAAAATCACAAAGGATACCCGGATAATCAAGAGACATTGTCTGGGGCCCGAGTGTCTTTGATCTTATCTTTGTGTGGTTTGTTTGTTAAAAAAAACAGCGCCCGCGATGATTGTGTCCTACCTGCGCCCGCGATGATTGTGTCCTACATGCGCCCGCGATGATTGTGTCCTACATGCGCCCGCGATGATTGTGTCCTACATGCGCCCGCGATGATTGTGTCCTACATGCGCCCGCGATGATTGTGTCCTACATCTGTTGCAGTAGAAATCTGCTCACACTAAATTTCATGCCCGAACTTTCAGGAAAATCTAGGACGTATCACCATCACACACAGACTCTCCATCTAACCTTTACTTCAGTCCCTCTCTCTCTCCCCTCCCTCCTTCTCCTCCACCTCTCGTTCTCTCCCTCCCTCCCCCTGGCTTGTCTCTCCCTCCCTCGTCTCCCCCGGCTTGTCTCTCCCTCTTTCTCTCCCTCCCTCCCCCCCCCCGGCTTGTCGCTCCCTCTCTTTCTCTCCCTCCCTCCCCCCGGCTTGTCTCTAGCTCTCTTTCCCTCTCCCGCTCTCTTTCCCTCTCTCGCTCTCTTTCCCTCTCTCTCTCTCGCTCTCTTTCCCTCTCTCTCTCGCTCTCTTTCCCTCTCTCTCTCGCTCTCTTTCCCTCTCTCTCGCTCGTTCCCTCTCTCTCGCTCTCTTTCCCTCTCTCTCGCTCTCTCTCTCATGCTCTTTCATTCCTCTTTCCCTCTCTCTCGCATGCTCTTTCATTCCTCTCTTTCCCTCTCTCTCTCCCGCTCTCTCTTTCCCTCTCTCTCCTCTCCCGCTCTCTTTCTTGTTTCCCAAATCTTTTTTTGGCAGCTCTGATTGCAGGGTCCTGTCTCCGTGCTCATCTCACTCCAGTTTTCTGCTGCTCGGTGGGTCCGATCCATTTCCTGTTTCAGTTCTGATGTCATATTCTCGTGCACTTTAAACAAACAAACAAACAAACAAACAAACAAACAACAACAACAAAAATCCCACTAAATACTGAGGAAAGGTTACTCAAACATTTCTGTTGGTAAAAAATCCAAAATACTTTCAGAAATTTTGAACGAAGAAAACAAAACCCAATAATATACGTGGCCATTAACAGAGCAGAACTAATAATAATAATATGTCAAGGACTTTTTAAACCCAACCCCCCCCCCCCCACCCACCCACCCACCCACGTATTTCATGTAAGATGTAACACGCGATGAGAGAAAAGGAGCGACAGCGGTACTGGCTGCGACATGAGGAGAAGGTAAAGATAAAGTGTGGTACTAATGAAGGATCAAACTAGGAGCTCAAGCAGGTCTTAGATAAACGCACCTAACACCCTCCATGTCTTGATTCATTTCATCGATCTATGATGCTCCGCGTCTCTGTCTTGGCTGGGCCATCTTCTGCTTATCTTTGTTCTTCACTGTCTTGGCTGGGCCATCTTCTGCTTATCTCTGTTCTTCACTGTCTTGGCTAGGCCATCTTCTGCTTATCTCTGTTCTTCACTGTCTTGGCTGGGCCATCTTCTGCTTATCTCTGTTCTTCACTGTCTTGGCTGGGCCATCTTCTGCTTATCTCTGTTCTTCACTGTCTAAAAATTCCCACGAGAAAAACAGCACATTCATGTTTCGACTTACGGCTAACCGAGTTACGGCTAACCGAGTTACTGCTGCCCCAGTTACGGCCGAAGTTCCACAGAAAAATGAAACTGAAAATGTTTAATGTTTTGTTATTCAACAGGTGATTAATTTACATTTTCTGCTGTAGTACCTGTGACTTAACCACAAGACATGAAAATAACATGAACAAACACACTACATCAACGTTTAGTGAGTACAGAATGTTGTATTTGCGTATGTTTTGTGAGTGAATAGAGGCGCTCCTTGATATGAAATATTTACGGATACTTATTTACAAATTTTCACACATTCCGGGATGGGTCAAGATGATCTGTAAGAGAGATATGACAGTGGCTGGGACCAGATAATGACAGCAAAGTTGTCAGAGAGACAGATAGACAAGCAGATAGATCAGTTGTGATGGCCAGTATACATGGTAGTTGTTGGACACAGTGTAAGAGAGATAGAGCAGTTGTTGGACATAGTTAAGAGAGATAGACCACGCCCGCGATGATTGTGTCCTACATGCGCCCGCGATGATTGTGTCCTACATGCGCCCGCGATGATTGTGTCCTACATGCGCCCGCGATGATTGTGTCCTACATGCGCCCGCGATGATTGTGTCCTACATCTGTTGCAGTAGAAATCTGCTCACACTAAATTTCATGCCCGAACTTTCAGGAAAATCTAGGACGTATCACCATCACACACAGATATTAGACTCTCCATCTAACCTTTACTTCAGTCCCTCTCTCTCTCCCCTCCCTCCTTCTCCTCCACCTCTCGTTCTCTCCCTCCCTCCCCCTGGCTTGTCTCTCCCTCCCTCGTCTCCCCCGGCTTGTCTCTCCCTCTCTTTCTCTCCCTCCCTCCCCCCCCCCGGCTTGTCGCTCCCTCTCTTTCTCTCCCTCCCTCCCCCCGGCTTGTCTCTAGCTCTCTTTCCCTCTCTCGCTCTCTTTCCCTCTCTCGCTCTCTTTCCCTCTCTCTCTCGCTCTCTTTCCCTCTCTCTCTCTCGCTCTCTTTCCCTCTCTCTCTCGCTCTCTTTCCCTCTCTCTCGCTCGTTCCCTCTCTCTCGCTCTCTTTCCCTCTCTCTCGCTCTCTCTCTCATGCTCTTTCATTCCTCTTTCCCTCTCTCTCGCATGCTCTTTCATTCCTCTCTTTCCCTCTCTCTCTCCCGCTCTCTCTTTCCCTCTCTCTCCTCTCCCGCTCTCTCTTTCTTGTTTCCCAAATCTTTTTTTGGCAGCTCTGATTGCAGGGTCCTGTCTCCGTGCTCATCTCACTCCAGTTTTCTGCTGCTCGGTGGGTCCGATCCATTTCCTGTTTCAGTTCTGATGTCATATTCTCGTGCACTTTAAACAAACAAACAAACAAACAAACAAACAAACAACAACAACAAAAATCCCACTAAATACTGAGGAAAGGTTACTCAAACATTTCTGTTGGTAAAAAATCCAAAATACTTTCAGAAATTTTGAACGAAGAAAACAAAACCCAATAATATACGTGGCCATTAACAGAGCAGAACTAATAATAATAATATGTCAAGGACTTTTTAAACCCAACCCCCCCCCCCCCACCCACCCACCCACCCACGTATTTCATGTAAGATGTAACACGCGATGAGAGAAAAGGAGCGACAGCGGTACTGGCTGCGACATGAGGAGAAGGTAAAGATAAAGTGTGGTACTAATGAAGGATCAAACTAGGAGCTCAAGCAGGTCTTAGATAAACGCACCTAACACCCTCCATGTCTTGATTCATTTCATCGATCTATGATGCTCCGCGTCTCTGTCTTGGCTGGGCCATCTTCTGCTTATCTTTGTTCTTCACTGTCTTGGCTGGGCCATCTTCTGCTTATCTCTGTTCTTCACTGTCTTGGCTAGGCCATCTTCTGCTTATCTCTGTTCTTCACTGTCTTGGCTGGGCCATCTTCTGCTTATCTCTGTTCTTCACTGTCTTGGCTGGGCCATCTTCTGCTTATCTCTGTTCTTCACTGTCTAAAAATTCCCACGAGAAAAACAGCACATTCATGTTTCGACTTACGGCTAACCGAGTTACGGCTAACCGAGTTACTGCTGCCCCAGTTACGGCCGAAGTTCCACAGAAAAATGAAACTGAAAATGTTTAATGTTTTGTTATTCAACAGGTGATTAATTTACATTTTCTGCTGTAGTACCTGTGACTTAACCACAAGACATGAAAATAACATGAACAAACACACTACATCAACGTTTAGTGAGTACAGAATGTTGTATTTGCGTATGTTTTGTGAGTGAATAGAGGCGCTCCTTGATATGAAATATTTACGGATACTTATTTACAAATTTTCACACATTCCGGGATGGGTCAAGATGATCTGTAAGAGAGATATGACAGTGGCTGGGACCAGATAATGACAGCAAAGTTGTCAGAGAGACAGATAGACAAGCAGATAGATCAGTTGTGATGGCCAGTATACATGGTAGTTGTTGGACACAGTGTAAGAGAGATAGAGCAGTTGTTGGACATAGTTAAGAGAGATAGACCAGTTGTTGGTTATAGTTAAGAGAGACAGACCAGTTGTTGGACATAGTTAAGAGAGATAGATCAGTTGTTGGGTATAGTTAAGAGAGCAGTTGTTGGACATAGTTAAGAGAGATAGATCAGTTGTTGGACATAGTTAAGAGAGATAGATCAGTTGTTGGGCATAGTTAAGAGAGATAGATCAGTTGTTGGACATAGTTAAGAGAGATAGATCAGTTGTTGGGCATAGTTAAGAGAGATAGATCAGTTGTTGGACATAGTTAAGAGAGATAGATCAGTTGTTGGGCATAGTTAAGAGAGATAGATCAGTTGTTGGACATAGTTAAGAGAGATAGATCAGTTGTTGGACATAGTTAAGAGAGATAGATCAGTTGTCCTACATGCGCCCGCGATGATTGTGTCCTACATCTGTTGCAGTAGAAATCTGCTCACACTAAATTTCATGCCCGAACTTTCAGGAAAATCTAGGACGTATCACCATCACACACAGACTCTCCATCTAACCTTTACTTCAGTCCCTCTCTCTCTCCCCCCCTCCTTCTCCTCCACCTCTCGTTCTCTCCCTCCCTCCCCCTGGCTTGTCTCTCCCTCCCTCGTCTCCCCCGGCTTGTCTCTCCCTCTCTTTCTCTCCCTCCCTCGTCTCCCCCGGCTTGTCTCTCCCTCTCTTTCTCTCCCTCCCTCCCCCCGGCTTGTCGCTCCCTCTCTTCTCTCCCTCCCTCCCCCCCGGCTTGTCGCTCCCTCTCTTTCTCTCCCTCCCTCCCCCCCGGCTTGTCGCTCCCTCTCTTTCTCTCCCCTCCCCCCCCCGGCTTGTCGCTCCCTCTCTTTCTCTCCCTCCCTCCCCCCGGCTTGTCTCTAGCTCTCTTTCCCTCTCCCGCTCTCTCTTTCCCTCTCTCTCCTCTCCCGCTCTCTCTTTCTTGTTTCCCAAATCTTTTTTTGGCAGCTCTGATTGCAGGGTCCTGTCTCCGTGCTCATCTCACTCCAGTTTTCTGCTGCTCGGTGGGTCCGATCCATTTCCTGTTTCAGTTCTGATGTCATATTCTCGTGCACTTTAAACAAACAAACAAACAACAACAACAAAAATCCCACTAAATACTGAGGAAAGGTTACTCAAACATTTCTGTTGGTAAAAAATCCAAAATACTTTCAGAAATTTTGAACGAAGAAAACAAAACCCAATAATATACGTGGCCATTAACAGAGCAGAACTAATAATAATAATATGTCAAGGACTTTTTAAACCCAACCCCCCCCCCCCACCCACCCACCCACGAATTTCATGTAAGATGTAACACGCGATGAGAGAAAAGGAGCGACAGCGGTACTGGCTGCGACATGAGGAGAAGGTAAAGATAAAGTGTGGTACTAATGAAGGATCAAACTAGGAGCTCAAGCAGGTCTTAGATAAACGCACCTAACACCCTCCATGTCTTGATTCATTTCATCGATCTATGATGCTCCGCGTCTCTGTCTTGGCTGGGCCATCTTCTGCTTATCTCTGTTCTTCACTGTCTTGGCTGGGCCATCTTCTGCTTATCTCTGTTCTTCACTGTCTTGGCTGGGCCATCTTCTGCTTATCTCTGTTCTTCACTGTCTTGGCTGGGCCGTCTTCTGCTTATCTCTGTTCTTCACTGTCTTGGCTGGGCCATCTTCTGCTTATCTCTGTTCTTCACTGTCTTGGCTGGGCCATCTTCTGCTTATCTCTGTTCTTCACTGTCTAAAAATTCCCACGAGAAAAACAGCACATTCATGTTTCGACTTACGGCTAACCGAGTTACTGCTGCCCCAGTTACGGCCGAAGTTCCACAGAAAAAGGAAACTGAAAATGTTTAATGTTTTGTTATTCAACAGGTGATTAATTTACATTTTCTGCTGTAGTACCTGTGACTTCACCACAAGACATGAAAATAACATGAACAAACACACTACATCAACGTTTAGTGAGTACAGAATGTTGTATTTGCGTATGTTTTGTGAGTGAATAGAGGCGCTCCTTGATATGAAATATTTACGGATACTTATTTACAAATTTTCACACATTCCGGGATGGGTCAAGATGATCTGTAAGAGAGATATGACAGTGGCTGGGACCAGATAATGACACCAAAGTTGTCAGAGAGACAGACAGACAAGCAGATAGATCAGTTGTGATGGCCAGTATACATGAAAAAGTGTAGTTGTTGGACACAGTGTAAGAGAGATAGAGCAGTTGTTGGACATAGTGTAAGAGAGATAGAGCAGTTGTTGGACATAGTTAAGGGAGATAGATCAGTTGTTGGACATAGTTAAGAGAGATAGAGCAGATGTTGGACATAGTTAAGAAAGGTAGAGCAGTTGTTGAACATAGTGTAAGAGAGATAGAGCAGTTTTTGGACATAGTGTAGAAGAGATAGAGAAGTTGTTGGACATAGTTAAGAGAGATAAAGCAGCTGTTGGACATAGTTAAGAGAGGTAGAGCAGTTGTTGGGTATAGTTAAGAGAGACAGAGCAGCTGTTGGGTATAGTTAAGAGAGACAGAGCAGCTGTTGGGTATAGTTAAGAGAGCAGCTGTTGGGTATAGTTAAGAGAGACAGAGCAGCTGTTGGGTATAGTTAAGAGAGATAGACCAGTTGTTGGTTATAGTTAAGAGAGATAGAGCAGTTGTTGGACATAACGTAAAAAAAATAATAATGTGGGTCTAGGCTGGTGTAAAATCGTGCTTAGTACTGACACGGAAAATGGCAATATCCCACCTCTTCTAGGCTGCTTCTGACAACAGACTGTTGTGCTCCTTCAGTTGGGGGTAACGGTGTAAGAGTCGATGTGTTTCAAACACTTCCCTGTAACCACTTCGTATCCGATATTTTGCTTGTGCGTCATGAACGTCATCCTGACGTTACTGTCACAGATTATTTCGGCGTTTCAGCACAATATTAAAAAAAAAAAAACTGCCACGAAAAGATGGTGACAGGGGAGATGTTGGCTGTTATTTCCGCTGTTCAAATTTCTTTCAAAACAGGTTTCTCTGCAGGTGTCCTTGAAATCAGCTGATGAAGACAGGAAAACAATGTCACCGCCTCTCACCAGCCCCGCGTCCAATCACAGCCCTCGACCTCTTTAACGAGGTCAAAGGTCGTGTCAAGAGGTTCATGTAGGAATCGAAACAAGAAACACAAAACAACAAACATGGTAGCCCAACCACTTCCGCCTGGTTTCACAGGGGGTACAATGTAACCTGTGATCATAGTGTCACGTGGTCGATAATGTTAGGTCTTTGTTACTATTTGATAATGCCTTGTTTCCGGCAAGACTATTACAGTAGTTCCGGTGAGAATTTTTACAGTAGTTCCGGTGAGAATTTTTTCGTTTAAGTCAGTTTTTTTTTTTTTGGGGGGGGGGGGGTCAGTTTCCTTTCTTCCTCACAGAACAATTTCTTTCTTCTGGAAAACTGAAAACACCGGTGAGATCATTGGCCTCTGTGTGTCACGTGGTTCTGTTGATGACGGCCATTACTCTGCTACCTCCAGATTAGTTTTGCGTCAATGATGCAATCTTTCATCACTTTCTTCGGATTTTAAAAACAAATGTACTAAATGATCAAGGCTCTTTACGTCTTAGAAGACGGGGCTGTCAAATATGGCATCCAGCTTATCCACTGCTGACACCCTAGCGTCAGGGTTGGCTAACCATAGCTGATCAAGACCCTGTTCTACTTCTCATATATATATGCGCGTTACTACACACATTGACACACAATATTTTTTGCACACAGACCGCAAACCTTTAGAGGGAAAATTGCTGACAGGCCGAAAAAATATGGACACTAACAGCGTAACCCCATACATAAAATGGAGGTCATTTATTTTTCTAACACTTGCGTAATACAAGCACTAAGCTGAATGGCAAAATAAAAGTTGAGTGATGAACAGCAGCCAGACTGTGTGCCCAGTTTTTCAGCCTTGGAAAACGAAGATTGTTACGAACAAAGTGATAACACGATCTTCTGTGAAAATATTCCATCGCATGGTGACCTCATATTTTCCTGACCTGTCAGCGTCAGACGCTGTATGGTGGTATCACCAGTGTGATACACGGAGATTCTCGACCCAGCTCAAGCAGCAGCAAGCTATCCCTCGTCCACGCCAAGCACACTGGGGCGTCTCGACTTGCACACAAAACCACCGGCATGAGAACCGCTGTCGGTCGTATGTTACATAGCGGTAGTAATAACTAAACCTGCATCACAACAGTGGAACGACAGCTAGGGCAGTGAACGGTGTCATTACAACGCACGACACTATATGGGCGAGCTACACCTAAGCACAAACCTGTACCATCGTCGCTTAAAAATTAGCAACCAATATAGAAATATATTTGTGTTGACTGATCAAATGAAACAGTGCCCCCTACAGTCAGAACACTGGCGTGTCTTCTTCGTCGCCCGTGCAGTAACTAGGGTACTGACCGCCTCTGTCACGCGTTGGGTGTGGGTTCGAAACGACAAGCATAGTCTTACGGTAGATGAAACAACAGGTACACTTTTTAAACATCAGATAAAACAAATGTACTCTTTTACAAGGTGAAGGTCACTGATAAAGCTGTTCTGAACGGTGCTGCGCCAGTACAAGGGATAACGGTGTAAGAGTCGATGTGTTTCAAACACTTCCCTGTAACCACTCCGTATCCGATATTTTGCTTGTGCGTCATGAACGTCATCCTGACGTTACTGTCACAGATTATTTCGGCGTTTCAGCACAATATTAAAAAAAAGAAAACTGCCACGAAAAGATGGTGACAGGGGAGATGTTGGCTGCCATTTCCGCTGTTCAAATTTCTTTCAAAACAGGTTTCTCTGCAGGTGTCCTTGAAATCAGCTGATGAAGACAGGAAAACAATGTCACCGCCTCTCACCAGCCCCGCGTCCAATCACAGCCCTCGACCTCTTTAACGAGGTCAAAGGTCGTGTCAAGAGGTTCATGTAGGAATCGAAACAAGAAACACAAAACAACAAACATGGTAGCCCAACCACTTCCGCCTGGTTTCACTGAGGGTACAATGTAACCTGTGATCATAGTGTCACGTGGTCGATAATGTTAGGTCTTTGTTACTACTTGATAATGCCTTGTTTCCGGCAAGACTATTACAGTAGTTCCGGTGAGAATTTTTACAGTAGTTCCGGTGAGAATTTTTTCGTTTAAGTCAGTTTTTTTTTTTTTGGGGGGGGGGGGGGTCAGTTTCCTTTCTTCCTCACAGAACAATTTCTTTCTTCTGGAAAACTGAAAACACCGGTGAGATCATTGGCCTTGTGTGTCACGTGGTTCTGTTGATGACGGCCATTACTCTGCTACATCCAGATTAGTTTTGCGTCAATGATGCAATCTTTCATCACTTTCTTCGGATTTTAAAAACAAATGTACTAAATGATCAAGGCTCTTTACGTCTTAGAAGACGGGGCTGTCAAATATGGCATCCAGCTTATCCACTGCTGACACCCTAGCGTCAGGGTTGGCTAACCATAGCTGATCAAGACCCTGTTCTACTTCTCATATATATATATATGCGCGTTACTACACACATTGACACACAATATTTTTTGCACACAGACCGCAAACCTTTAGAGAGAAAATTGCTGACAGGCCGAAAAAATATGGACACTAACAGCGTAACCCCATACATAAAATGGAGGTCATTTATTTTTCTAACACTTGCGTAATACAAGCACTAAGCTGAATGGCAAAATAAAAGTTGAGTGATGAACAGCAGCCAGACTGTGTGCCCAGTTTTTCAGCCTTGGAAAACGAAGATTGTTACGAACAAAGTGATAACACGATCTTCTGTGAAAATATTCCATCGCATGGTGACCTCATATTTTCCTGACCTGTCAGCGTCAGACGCTGTATGGTGGTATCACCAGTGTGATACACGGAGATTCTCGACCCAGCTCAAGCAGCAGCAAGCTATCCCTCGTCCACGCCAAGCACACTGGGGCGTCTCGACTTGCACACAAAACCACCGGCATGAGAACCGCTGTCGGTCGTATGTTACATAGCGGTAGTAATAACTAAACCTGCATCACAACAGTGGAACGACAGCTAGGGCAGTGAACGGTGTCATTACAACGCACGACACTATATGGGCGAGCTACACCTAAGCACAAACCTGTACCATCGTCGCTTAAAAATTAGCAACCAATATAGAAATATATTTGTGTTGACTGATCAAATGAAACAGTGCCCCCTACAGTCAGAACACTGGCGTGTCTTCTTCGTCGCCCGTGCAGTAACTAGGGTACTGACCGCCTCTGTCACGCGTTGGGTGTGGGTTCGAAACGACAAGCATAGTCTTACGGTAGATGAAACAACAGGTACACTTTTTAAACATCAGATAAAACAAATGTACTCTTTTACAAGGTGAAGGTCACTGATAAAGCTGTTCTGAACGGTGCTGCGCCAGTACAAGGGATAACGACGACGAAGATAACGACGACGAAGATAACGACGACGGCGGCCACGGGTTTCTCAAAGTCCTAGAACGGTTAATACCCTCAGACTCAAGTCCAGGCCATGTACAACCATGTCCACCTCCTTCTTTAACAATGTTTTTGTTCATTTATATTGTTCATTATTATTGTTATTATTGAATGTTCTATTATCATCACATCTCACCTTGGTACATCACACGTCGAAGTTTCACATACATGGCAATAGTTGATTTCTCATGAACATTTCAATCTCTCTTGCTGAATCCTGTTCCCCTCCTCTCTGCGTCTCTCTCTCTCCTCCTCTCTGCTCTCCTCTCTCTATCAGAACCCCTATCTGCTCTTCGCCCGCCTTCCTGAATCCTCCTCCCTTCTTTATATTCGTAAGTTCTGACCACGCCAAAACCGGTCGCAACTGGCGTCTTCGCTTTAGTCTCTTTCATCTCCGTCGTCTAATTGTTACCTCCCATTAACAAGTCCACCATCTCTTTCATGTTACCTGCTTCGGGACCTAGTCCGTTCTCTGTTCAGTCTTTGATCTACTGGTCAATTGTTCCCCCTGGGCTACTGCATGTGCGCGCGCTTTCATCACTTTCTTCGGATTTTAAAAACAAATGTACTAAATGATCAAGGCTCTTTACGTCTTAGAAGACGGGGCTGTCAAATATGGCATCCAGCTTATCCACTGCTGACACCCTAGCGTCAGGGTTGGCTAACCATAGCTGATCAAGACCCTGTTCTACTTCTCATATATATATGCGCGTTACTACACACATTGACACACAATATTTTTTGCACACAGACCGCAAACCTTTAGAGAGAAAATTGCTGACAGGCCGAAAAAATATGGACACTAACAGCGTAACCCCATACATAAAATGGAGGTCATTTATTTTTCTAACACTTGCGTAATACAAGCAATAAGCTGAATGGCAAAATAAAAGTTGAGTGATGAACAGCAGCCAGACTGTGTGCCCAGTTTTTCAGCCTTGGAAAACGAAGATTGTTACGAACAAAGTGATAACACGATCTTCTGTGAAAATATTCCATCGCATGGTGACCTCATATTTTCCTGACCTGTCAGCGTCAGACGCTGTATGGTGGTATCACCAGTGTGATACACGGAGATTCTCGACCCAGCTCAAGCAGCAGCAAGCTATCCCTCGTCCACGCCAAGCACACTGGGGCGTCTCGACTTGCACACAAAACCACCGGCATGAGAACCGCTGTAGGTCGTATGTTACATAGCGGTAGTAATAACTAAACCTGCATCACAACAGTGGAACGACAGCTAGGGCAGTGAACGGTGTCATTACAACGCACGACACTATATGGGCGAGCTACACCTAAGCACAAACCTGTACCATCGTCGCTTAAAAATTAGCAACCAATATAGAAATATATTTGTGTTGACTGATCAAATGAAACAGTGCCCCCTACAGTCAGAACACTGGCGTGTCTTCTTCGTCGCCCGTGCAGTAACTAGGGTACTGACCGCCTCTGTCACGCGTTGGGTGTGGGTTCGAAACGACAAGCATAGTCTTACGGTAGATGAAACAACAGGTACACTTTTTAAACATCAGATAAAACAAATGTACTCTTTTACAAGGTGAAGGTCACTGATAAAGCTGTTCTGAACGGTGCTGCGCCAGTACAAGGGATAACGACGACGAAGATAACGACGACGAAGATAACGACGACGGCGGCCACGGGTTTCTCAAAGTCCTAGAACGGTTAATACCCTCAAGGCAGACTCAAGTCCAGGCCATGTACAACCATGTCCACCTCCTTCTTTAACAATGTTTTTGTTCATTTATATTGTTCATTATTATTGTTATTATTGAATGTTCTATTATCATCACATCTCACCTTGGTACATCACACGTCGAAGTTTCACATACATGGCAATAGTTGATTTCTCATGAACATTTCAATCTCTCTTGCTGAATCCTGTTCCCCTCCTCTCTGCGTCTCTCTCTCTCCTCCTCTCTGCTCTCCTCTCTCTATCAGAACCCCTATCTGCTCTTCGCCCGCCTTCCTGAATCCTCCTCCCTTCTTTATATTCGTAAGTTCTGACCACGCCAAAACCGGTCGCAACTGGCGTCTTCGCTTTAGTCTCTTTCATCTCCGTCGTCTAATTGTTACCTCCCATTAACAAGTCCACCATCTCTTTCATGTTACCTGCTTCGGGACCTAGTCCGTTCTCTGTTCAGTCTTTGATCTACTGGTCAATTGTTCCCCCTGGGCTACTGCATGTGCGCGCGAAGTCGCACCTCTAGAACTGGACCACTCTCACGATCTATCAGATCTATCGATACGGTTTTACCTTTGATCAGGTCTTTGAAGTACCGAGTATCCGTTCCTCGCTCCTCTAACTATAACTTCTCTGCCCCCCAATACATTCTTTATTCCTGATCATGTCACTAATAATAATAATAATAATAATAATAATTATAATAACTATAATCATTACTTACAAGTGTAGCATAGCCTTGTAAGTAATGATTATTATTATTATTATTATTATTATTATTAGTGACATGATCAGGAATAAAGAATGTATTGGGGGGCAGAGAAGGGATAGTTAGAAGGACGAAGAACGGATACTCGGTACTTCAAAGACCTGATCAAAGGTAAAACCGTATCGATAGATCTGATAGATCGTAACATTGCGACTTCACGCACACCTGCAGTAGCCGAGGGGGAACAATTGACCAGTAGATCAAACGACTGAACAGCGAACGGACTAGGTCCCGAAGCAGGTAACATGAAAGAGATGGTGGACTTGTTAATGGGAGGTAACAATTAGACGACGGAGAAGAAAGCGAAGACGCCAGTTGCGACCGGTTTTGGCGTGGTCAGAACTTAACGAATATAAAGAAGAGAGGAGAGCAGATAGGGGTTCTGATAGAGGAGGAGGCAGAGAGAGATTTTGATAGAGGAGGACCAAAAGGTCCTAAACAAGTAGTCTAATAGAAGAACATAACAGATAGAGAAGTAGAGTTAGATTGAACTAGTGTAGCAAGAGATCGTACAGTAATTGTTACCAAGAGCTTTTGTATTACTGAATATTGTGAACGCTGCTTAAATACTGCTTGTAGAACTATGAGAATTATGATATTGTGATTTTGTGAGATTTCGTGCTACTATGATGAAAATAATGAAATGTGTATAATCTTGCCTATGCCTATTATTACAAGTGAGTTATCAGCTATACGTATTGATCATATTGATATTATTTGTCAAATTAAAATGAATCAGTGAAATGTTCATGAGAAATCTTCTATTGCCATTTATATGAAACTTCAATGTGAGATGTGAGGAGGAAAGAGTAACTGCTTGAATAATAAGATAATGAACAATATACAATAGGGAACGAAAACATTGTTATACAAGGCTATGCTACACTTCTGGCTCCTCTAACTATTGTGACAACTATGTCCACCTCCTTCTGGCTCCTCTGTTGTGACAATCTTCACCAACTATTGTGACAATCTTCACCAACCATTGTGGCAATCTTCACTATTTATTGTGACAGTCTTCACTAACTATTGTGACAATCTTCACCAACCATTGTGACAATCTTCACCAACTATTGTGACAATCTTCACCAACTACTGTGAAATCTTCAACTATTGTGACAATCTTCACCAACCATTGTGACAATCTTCGCTATTTATTGTGACAGTCTTCACTAACTATTTATTGTGACAATCTTCACTAACTATTTATTGTGACAATCTTCACTAACTATTGTTACAGTCTTCACTAACTATTGTGACAATCTTCACTAAATATTTATTATGAAAATCTTCACTAACTATTGTGACAATCTTCACCAACCATTGTGACAATCTTCACCAACTATTGTGACAATCTTCACCAACTATTGTGACAATCTTCACCAACTATTGTGACAATCTTCAACTATTGTGACAATCTTCACCAACTATTGTGACAATCTTCAACTATTGTGACAATCTTCACCAACTATTGTGACAATCTTCACCAACTATTGTGACAATCTTCAACTATTGTGACAATCTTCACCAACCATTGTGACAATCTTCGCTAACTATTTATTGTGACAGTCTTCACTATTTATTGTGACAGTCTTCACTAACTATTGTGACAATCTTCACCAACCATTGTGACAATCTTCACCAACTATTGTGACAATCTTCACCAACTACTGTGAAATCTTCAACTATTGTGACAATCTTCACCAACCATTGTGACAATCTTCGCTATTTATTGTGACAGTCTTCACTAACTATTTATTGTGACAATCTTCACTAACTATTTATTGTGACAATCTTCACTAACTATTGTTACAGTCTTCACTAACTATTGTGACAATCTTCACTAAATATTTATTATGAAAATCTTCACTAACTACTTATTCTGACAATCTTTACTAACTATTTATTGTGACAGTCTTCACTAACTATTGTGGCAATCTTCACTAACTATTGTGACAGTCTTCACTAATTATTGTGGCAATCTTCACTAACTATTATGACAATCTTCAACATCCACTTCCAAGAAGATCAGGATCATGACCAGGTATGGCGAGGCCGATGAGTTTCACTCTGGCCAGTACACGGAGGTGAAGGTACGCCGGCTGCCAGCACAGCCAGGTCTGTAATCTCTGTCAAATCGTGGCCTAATATCTGCTCCTGTTTACAAAAGTTTGTTTCTCTACCTGGCTAGAGTTTCAGAATCTTCTTGTCCTACTTCAGATCTCGGTCGTGCTGTACTCCTCTCTCCTCCCTAATCCCTCACTCCATTCCTCACAGCACGCTCGCTCAATCAATAAACTGCGCAGTTGAGATCTCTCTCTCTCTCTCTCTCTCTCTCATCCCAGGCCGTTTGAAGACCGTAGCGAAGGTGAAGGTCGTTATCTTGTTTTCCTGCCCACCCTGTTTCGTAAAAAGTAGGTCGGTTTAACCTTTTTTTTTTTCTTGCTTTACAGCATTTTCCCCCACGCATTATATTCCTTCACAGAAATACAACATGGCAAAAAAAAAAGTTGTAGGATATTAAGAACTAAGTTTTACAACTTATGATTGTGTGGATGTATTTAACAATGTAAGATAGCGATTGTAAACAAGGCATCTAATTGGTTGCTGGCTGTCCTCGTTTCCCAGAAGCCCTTGCGAATGTAAACAAACTACCCGAGTACTCGCAGGTCACACATCCTATAACAATTTGGATATTTTTATACAACAAACTGTTGCTGTTTTCCTGCAGGCTTCTGTCTCCTGATATTCAAAATTTTCCACAAGTATGAGGGGGAAGCTAGCGTTAAACATGATTTCAAATATTTCAACCAGGTCTTTTCAGGTCCAGTACCGTACTACCTGCTATAAACGTGCGATTGCAAACTCGTTCATATTGCGTGTACCAGGCAACGGTTACCAAACATGTACACGCGTGTACCAGGCAACGGTTACCAAACATGTACACATGTGTACCAGGCAACGGTTACCAAACATGTACAGGCGTGTACCAGGCAACGGTTACCAAACATGTACATTCGTGTACCAGGCAACGGTTACCAAACATGTACAGGCGTGTACCAGGCAACGGTTACCAAACATGTACACGCGTGTACCAGGCAACGGTTGCCAAACATGTACATTCGTCTACCAGGCAACGGTTACCAAACATGTACATTCGTCTACCAGGCAACGGTTACCAAACATGTACAGGCGTGTACCAGGCAACGGTTGCCAAACATGTACATTCGTCTACCAGGCAACGGTTACCAAACATGTACATTCGTCTACCAGGCAACGGTTACCAAACATGTACAGGCGTGTACCAGGCAACGGTTACCAAACATGTACAGGCGTGTACCAGGCAACGGTTACCAAACATGTAAAGGCGTGTACCAGGCAACGATTTACACAGAGTAACGTTCGTGGGGAAACTCACTTTTTTGGTTCGGGTACAATATGTTTTTTGTTGTTTTGTTTCTTTTCTTTTCCAGAATAAAAATAGATGTACATTCTTGCTGGACTAGTGAAAGCTTGTAGCTGAAATTAAATGATTCACTTCTGCTATTGTGACTGGTAGAGATGAGATTAATTGATTCACTTCTATTTGACTGGTAGAGATGAGATTAATTGATTCACTTCTGCTATTTGCCTGGTAGAGATGAGATTAATTGATTCATTTCTGCTATGCGACTGGTAGAGATGAGATTAATTGATTCATTTCTGCTATTGCGACTGGTAGAGATGAGATTAATTGATTCACTTCTGCTATTTGCCTGGTAGAGATGAGATTAATTGATTCATTTCTGCTATTGCGACTGGTAGAGTTGAGATTAACTGATTCATTTCTGCTATTGCGACTGGTAGAGATGAGATTAATTGATTCACTTCTCCTATTTGACTGGTAGAGATGAGATTAAGTGACTCATTTCTGCTATTGTGACTGGTAGAGATGAGATTAAGTGACTCATTTCTGCTATTGTGACTGGTAGAGATGATATTAATTGATTCACCTCTGCTATTTGACTGGTAGAGATGAGATTAATTGATTCACTTCTGCTATTGTGACTGGTAGAGATGAGATTAACTGATTTACTTCTGCTATTCGACTGGTAGAGATGAGATTAAGTGACTCATTTCTGCTATTGTGACTGGCAGATCAAATGAACTGACTCACTTGTGTAATCGTGACTGGAAAGATGATTAATTGACACATTTCTTATCTCCCGGGAGACGTGAACTTGCATGGACTGTAGCTGACGCTGCAATAATCACCAAGCACAGGCACAGTGTCGGATGGGAAGTGGATCACAGCTGCTCACATAAATGACCAGGGTGCAGAAAGCGTTTCGTGAAACTATCACACTAGTGACCAAATCAAGTCACACTCTTCTAAACAACTTTGGAGGAATACCGAGAGGAGGTGGACTAGTGTCATGGCCAACACTTGTTCCTCTGCTGAAAGGGAACATCAGCCAGTTACCAGGAGCACGGAGCACCTGTGTGGGGGTGGGATGGCAGTGCGTCGTTTTCTGGTCACATGTTGGTTGTTACTATATTGTTGGTTACCTCCCGTGGTTCCCATAATACTGTGTGGAGGTGGGAATGGGGGGGGGGGGGGGGCAAGGGGGTGTAAAGAGAGAGAAACACACACATCATTCCTCTGTACAATAAGAGTACAAAAATTAGCATCACGTGACGTAAACAAACTGTTTCTCCGCTAACAACCCATAGTCTTCTGACTCGAACGAGTAAACAGCGTCTCCCACATACAGCGTCTCTGTCCGTGAAACAAACGAGTAAACAGCGTCTCCGACATACAGCGTCTCCCACACATACAGCGTCTCCCACATACAGCGTCTCCCACATACAGCGCCTCTGTCCGTGAAACAAACGAGTAAACAGCGTCTCCCACATACAGCGTCTCCCACATACAGCGCCTCTGTCCGTGAAACAAACGAGTAAACAGCGTCTCCCACATACAGCGCCTCTGTCCGTGAAACAAACGAGTAAACAGCGTCTCCAACATACAGCGTCTCCCACATACAGCGCCTCTGTCCGTGAAACAAACGAGTAAACAGCGTCTCCCACATACAGCGCCTCTGTCCGTGAAACAAACGAGTAAACAGCGTCTCCCACATACAGCGTCTCCCACATACAGCGTCTCTGTCCGTGAAACAATCTACTAAATCAAACAAATACTTTAATACGTGAAACATTCAAACTGAACACAGGAGATAAATACTTCAACATAAACGTTATCTCCTAGCTAGACAAATCAACATCAGCATCGGGCATCAACTCACTGACCTGGTTATCTCCAACCCAAACATCCTGTGACCTAGATAGCAGAGACCCAAAACAAAACAAAACAAAACGAAACAAAAACTCACAAACACTCTGTTTATCCCAGCCACAGTAAGCCAAGTCCTGGCAATCGACCCAAACACGGACAAACTCACTCGGTTATTCAACAGATGGAACTAGTTTCTGGTTTAAAAAAAAATCCGACATACACCCGCCCCGTCCCACAGAAGGGAGGACATGAATTATTTCTGGCACGTATTTCCTCTCTTGTGAGAGAGTGAAACAGTGACACGAGCAAGCCATGAACTGGAGGAGAAACCCCAGACACACTGGACTAGACTGTCTACAAGGAGAAACACCAGACACACTGGACTAGACTGTCTACAAGGAGAAACACCAGACACACTGGACTAGACTCTCTAAAAGGAGAAACCCCACACACACTAGAGTAGACTGTCTACAATGAGAAACACCAGACACACTGGACTAGACTGTCTACAAGGAGAAACACCAGACACACTGGACTAGACTGTCTACAAGGAGAAACACCAGACACACTGGACTAGACTGTCTACAAGGACAAACCCCAGACACAATGGACTAGACTGTCTACAAGGAGAAACACCAGGCACACTGGACTAGACTCTCTAAAAGGAGAAACCCCACACACACTAGATTAGACTCTCTACAAGGAAAAACCCCAGACGGACTATATTCTCTACAAGGAAAAACCCCAGACACACTGGACTAGACTCTCTACAAGGAAAAACCCCAGACACACTGGACTAGACTCTCTACAAGGAAAAACCCCAGACACACTGGACTAGACTCTCTACAAGGAGAAACCCCAGACACACTGGACTAGACTCTCTACAAGGAAAAACCCCAGACACACTGGACTAGACTCTCTACAAGGAAAAACCCCAGACACACTGGACTAGACTCTCTACAAGGAAAAACCCCAGACGGACTATATTCTCTACAAGGAAAAACCCCAGACGGACTATATTCTCTACAAGGAAAAACCCCAGACGGACTATATTCTCTACAAGGAAAAACCCCAGACGGACTATATTCTCTACAAGGAAAAACCCCAGACACACTGGACTAGACTGTCTACAAGGAAAAACCCCAGACACACTGGACTAGACTCTCTTCAATGAGAAATATAAACTGAACTTTAATAAGACAAAAAAGGTCAAGGACATGTCAAGTCAGGTCAAACTCTAAAGTGCGCAAGAGCAGGTTGCGCAGAAAGTTTTCTTCTTTTTTTCTGTTTTAGAAGCAGAAGCAGTGGAAGAAGAAGAAGACGAAGAAGAAGAAGAAGACGATGATGATGTAAGTTTGTCCTGTTTCCTCTAGTCAAGCTTATAGGTTTGTCCTGTTTCCTCTAGTCAAGCTTGTTAGTTTGTCCTGTTTCCTCTAGACAAGCTTATAAGTTTGTCCTGTTTCTTCTAGTCAAGCTTATAGGTTTGTCCTGTTTCCTCTAGTCAAGCTTGTAAGTTTGTCCTGTTTCCTCTAGTCAATCTTATAGGTTTGTCCTGTTTCCTCTAGTCAAGCTTGTTAGTTTGTCCTGTTTCCTCTAGACAAGCTTATAAGTTTGTCCTGTTTCTTCTAGTCAAGCTTATACGTTTGTCCTGTTTCCTCTAGTCAAGCTTGTAAGTTTGTCCTGTTTCCTCTAGTCAAGCTTATAGGTTTGTCCTGTTTCCTCTAGTCAAGCTTGTTAGTTTGTCCTGTTTCCTCTAGAAAGCTTATAAGTTTGTCCTGTTTCTTCTAGTCAAGCTTATACGTTTGTCCTGTTTCCTCTAGTCAAGCTTGTAAGTTTGTCCTGTTTCCTCTAGTCAAGCTTATAGGTTTGTCCTGTTTCCTCTAGTCAAGCTTGTTAGTTTGTCCTGTTTCCTCTAGACAAGCTTATAAGTTTGTCCTGTTTCTTCTAGACAAGCTTATAAGTTTGTCCTGTTTCCTCTAGTCAAGCTTGTAAGTTTGTCCTGTTTCCTCTAGTCAAGCTTGTAAGTTTGTCCTGTCTCTCTTGGTTTATTCTAGTTGGTCCGTGTACTGAGAGGATCTTATAAAGTGAAGCAAAACTATTTTCTGCCCCCCCCCCACCATATTATTAGCCATTCTGTTTCTATCTACAATGGCCCCCGCGGGCCCATGTCCTTACCCCGCAGAATGATGCCCCTCCTGCATATTTTCTAGCTGTTTCTGCTCAAGTTTTCCGAATTTACTGTCAATGTACTTCTCAAAGTTCAGCTTTCAGAACGTACCAGCAACTTCGTGAATCTTATTAAGTTCTTCATTATTTCTGTTCCACACAGAAGCTCAATCCTGGCCCGACTTTCCGCACAGAAAATGCGACAGCTTCGAACTAAACTAAGAATACTGTGGCGGTAAGAATACTGGAACGAAACAAACTAAGAATACTGTGGCGGTAAGAATACTGGAACGAAACAAACTAAGAATACTGTGGCGGTAAGAATACTGGAACGAAACAAACTAAGAATACCGTGGCGGTAAGAATACTGGAACGAAACAAACTAAGAATACCGTGGCGGTAAGAATACTGGAACGAAACAAACTAAGAATACCGTGGCGGTAAGAATACTGGAACGAAACAAACTAAGAATACCGTGGCGGTAAGAATACTGGCACGACCAAACTAAGAATACTGTGGCGGTATGAATACAAGCATGAACCAAACTAAGAATACTGTGGCGGTATGAATACAAGCATGAACCAAACTAAGAATACTGTGGCGGTATGAATACAAGGATGAACCAAACTAAGAATACTGTGGCGGTATGAATACAAGCATGAACCAAACTAAGAATACTGTGGCGGTATGAATACAAGCATGAACCAAACTAAGAATACTGTGGCGGTAAGAATACAAGCATGAACCAAACTAAGAATACTGTGGCGGTAAGAATACAAGCATGAACCAAACTAAGAATACTGTGGCGGTATGAATACAAGCATGAACCAAACTAAGAATACTGTGGCGGTATGAATACAAGCATGAACCAAACTAAGAATACTGTGGCGGTACCAATAGGGGAAGAGTCCAAGTTGCGAGCTGTTCAGGTCTTAAGTAGAATCTGTACGTAAGTCGGAACAGTTAGGAAGGGTTAGAATCTAACGTCAGTTTTACGATAAACAATATGCTTTTCTGTGTATTATAAAAGTCAAAGAAACCGACGAACTGCTGTAGTCGGGCAATGTTTTGATACGCGCCGCGTTGTAGAGCCAGCCTGTTACTACGAACCATAGGATGTAAGTGGAATTTTTAATATAATAGGCTTTACAGGGCGTCGTTCGTAACTAAGTGTTGTACGTAAATCGGAGGTTCGTAACTTGGGAAAACTGTTTGTACTTGGTACAGTCTTTAATTTGTTCATCATGCTGAGTGTTATGCTCCAGCAAGCTAGCTGACCTGGCCCACACATTGTGTAAAAATGTTAATATGTGAGCTTCAAACATAGGTCAGCTTTCTTGATCAGGGCGCTGAATATGGTGGCTGAGACAAACCTGCTTCCACTGCAGGCAGATATTTCGAGAAATTATTTCTCTCACACATGAAAGTAATAAAGCTAGAAATTACATTCTCTAGTAGCAGGCAAGATAAAAAGTGGAACTTTTTCGTCACTGTTTTGATACATCTCTCTCTCTCTCTCTCTCTCTCTCCTCTCTCTCTCTCTCTCGGTCCCTGCCGACAGACGTATGCTATTATGTTCTTCCACAATCTCGTGTGCGACTTTGGTGCTAATTTATGGAAAAAAAGTGACTGAATATAGGGGCATGGTTTCTACTTTGTACAGTCAGTCAGTCATTTGCATGTGCCTTGAGGAACTTTGCTTCCCTAACAGCTCTCCTGTAGGCCTTTCTGTTGCAAACAAGATGCCCTGCTGCTGCTGCTGCCCATGGTACCTTCAGTATTCTTCTTAAGAGCTACATTTCAGCTGATTCAAGCCTTCTTTGTATGTCTTTACCGACCGTCCAGCCTTCTTTGTATGCCTTTACTGGCCGTCTAGGCTTTGCATCCATAGAAGAGGATTGGTTCAATGTAACACCGCAAGCACTCTCTTCCTGACTCTCATAGATAGTGAATTATTACAAAGTAAGAACTTTTGAAAAGAGGGTCTTGGCTTGAACTATTCTGGTTTTTTACTTCGGTGATACATCTTTCATCTGATGTTAATAAGTTATGTCTTCTATGTCTTCTATATCTTCTATGTCTTCTGTATGTTTCATTACATTTTCACTGTATAGCGAGAAGTTGTTACCTCACAATTACTCTCCATGGCTTAACAGCAACCAGTCTGTATGTGAGTTTGCAGATGTTTGTATGTGAGTTTACAGATGTTTGTATGTGGGTTTACACATTTGCAATACGAAGTTTTGTGGGGTTTCGGCAAATTTTCTTAGGGACAGAGATATGATGAGAGAGAGAGGAGAGAAATAGAGAGACTTTAAAGGAGAGAGGGGAGAAACAGAGATATTTTAAATGAAAGAAAAGAGAAACAGAGAGACTTTGAAGGAGAGAGGAGATAAAGAGGGAGAGAGACTTTAAAGAGACAGGAGAGAAACAGACAGACTTTAAAGGAGAGAAACAGACAGACTTTAAAGGAGAGAAAAAGAGAGGCTTTAAAGGAGAGGGGAAAGAAAAAGAGAGGCTATAAAGGAGAGATAAGAGAAAAAGAGAGAGATGAGAGACTTTAAATGAGAGAGAAGAGAGAAAAAGAGAGACTTTAAAGGAGAGAGGAGAGAAACAGACAGACTTTAAAGGAGAGAAGAGAGATAAAGAGAGCCTTTAAAGGAGAGAAACAGAAAGAATTTAAAGGAGAGAGGAGAGAAACAGAGAGACTTTAAAGGAGAGAAGAGAGAAAGAGAGAGATGAGAGAAAAAGAGAGACTTTAAAAGAGAGAAGAGAGAAAGAGAGAGAGAGAGGAAAGAAAAAGAGAGACTTTAAAGGAGAGAGGAAGGAAAAAGAGAGACTATAAAGGAGAGATAGGAGAAAAAGAGAGAGAGAGAGAGAGAGAGATAGGAGAGAAAAAAGAGAGACTTTAAATTCCTGCAGCCCGCGTAAGGTAACATGATGTGCAGCCCGCGGTAGGAAGTAGTTCTTACGTTGTCTTCCTAAACTTATGTACTAAATTGAGGGGGGGGGGGGGGTGCAGGTAGGTGAGACAGTCTCGCCTTATATAGGCGGCTAAGACAATCGAACCTTGGACTTCAACACAACGACAGGCCACACCAACCCCTCAGCCACCAAACATCCCACGACATACACGGCCCATACGACATACAGTTTTACACAGAACTACACGGCTATGTGGCCCAGACAGAGCGCTGTGACATAGATGAAACACACGACGTGTGACACTGTCACTCAGTCACCTGCACTACGCCAGCGTGTATGCCCTTCAAAGCCAAGCCTATGAAACGATCAACCTTTGACTGTTAGAGACACCAGGTTTAAAAAAAAAAAAGCAACTCTGGGGGTATTTAAATCCCATTATCAACATGTCACGTAATCTCAGAAAGAAACCAGCCTAACTTTCCTTTCATGTTGCAGCTTAGCTAGCACTGTTTCGTCCGCAGCTCAGGTACACGCTATCTGTCAAAGAGTTTGTTCGTATCTGACAAGGTCACCGTGATTTCTGTGTTTTATTCTTCAAATTCTCAACCGGTGGCGTCTGATACAAGAAGAAGAAAAAACGCTCCGAGGATGATTAAGTGCACATTCGCTGGCGATGTATGGTTTAATGCAACTTTCTGTTTGACTGATTGACTGACTGCTTGTCTGACTGATTGTGTAACTGGATGATTGTTTGATCATTGTCTGACTTACTGCTTATCTGATTGATTGATTGTGTGGCTGATTGGTTGCTTAATTCGCGATCTTTTCAAAACAGTCTTCTTATTCGTTCGCTTCTACCACGAAGACCACCCCGTGATCCTACTGAACTTACTCCTGTGGTCCTCGATAGGTCCCGTGGTCCTCCTATGGTCCCTGAAAGGACCACACAAGATCCCCGAGAGGACCACAAGAGGTTCAGAGTATCGCGGGGCTTGGGCCTGTATTCTCCGTCGGTCGCAGGAGCGGGATTGCGTGACACCGTGGTTTTCGTTGCACCAGTTTAATCTAGAGCTGGACTTTCTCACCGGAAAACTTCGACGTGTTTTGGGATACCCGTGTATCCCCGCGGGGTGAGAGGTTTTGCCCATCCAGTCCAGCGTTGGACTTTCTCCTCGGAAAATCTCAGCATGATTAGGATACGCATACATCCCAGTCGGGTGAGAGATGGTTGCCTATCTAGACTGCAATGGTTCAGTGTCTCCGATTTCAGCAATTTCTGGTCGTGGCCGCTACCCTTCCTAGTTGTGACCAGGATGGAGCTTTTGTCCAGGAGTACGAATCCTCGCCACTAGTAAGTTTCACCCCCTGGGTTAAGCCGGTTCAGGCATATTATCCCAGCATTGGTATGTTTAGGACATGACCTACCTCTAAAGCGGAGGTACCGTTTCATGAGTAATCATTAAGTTTCACCCCTGGGTTAAGCCGGTTTAGGCATATTTCACCAGTATTGGTGTATATCGGACGTGACCGGCCTCTAGAGCAGAGGCGCCGTGGTATAAGCAGCTCTCGCCGCGAGACTACTGGACATACCGATTAAACTTCACTTTATCCTTTCCATCACCTTTTCACATTGGCGCCGTCCGGCGACCCTAGTTGTATTTTTCGCATTTTCTTCTTTGGCCGGGAGGAGTTTCGCTCCACGCGCGGCAGCCGAAGAATCTCGCCAGCAATGTCTTAGTTTAACCCTTCGGTTAAGCCAGTTTAGGCAATCTGCCCCAGTATGTGTGTATACAGGACGTGGCCGGCCTCTAGAGCAGAGTTGCCGTGATTTGAGTAGTCCTGACCTCGAGACTACTGGCCACTTCACTTAATCCTTCACCCTTTCCACGACGGCGCTGCGCAGCAACCCTAATCGCATTTTTCTTCATTGGCCGGGAGGAGTTTCACTCCACGCACGGCCGCTGAAGAATCTCTCCAGGATCGGATTTTAGTTTTCTTTCTCCTAGATGAGGTACCAAACATGACTCTCATCTACCCGAAACATCTGGTTTTCAGGCGCCAGATATTCGCCTTCGCCCCTTCTCCTGTCAGTTTGAACAGTTCCGCCACGAGAAGGCCAAGAGCTGGACGTGGACTGTCAGTGGCTATTTGAGACGCACGCCTTGGAGACATTCCCTCATCCCACCTCCGGCTATAACAGTCCTTAGAGCCCTTCAAAGCAGTGAACATGAGCTCTTCATAGCCACTGTCTGATTAGAAGATCTTGACGAACAAAAGCCGGATGAGGAGTTGGCAATAATACTTTTGGTCATAAAAGCCGACCTATAAAGCGAGATTCCTTGAAAGCTCCACCACCAGACGGGATACGTTGATTGTTTCTTTGCAGAGAAGACTGCGTTAGCACAACAGCCTGATTACAGGGGCCAGGTGGAATCATGGAAATGTAAAGCGGCTGTGCCCTGTCAAACTGTCCCGTCTGTATAATTAAGTCCCGTAAAATAATTCTTCAGAAGGATCTCTTGTGTTCAATCCACACATATAAAGTTCAGAACACACATATAAATTCAGAACACAGATAGAAAGTTCAAAACACATATGGAAAGTTCGCAGCCCATTTATAAAGTCCAGAAAGCACATATGAAGTTCTGAACACATACAGAAAGTTCAGACGACATAAATGAGAGCACTTACAGAGGTTATATCAACAAACATACATTTCAAAACACATGTACATTTTCGAATAAATACTAACTCCCTTAAACGCATATAAAGTTCGGACTCTGTTAAATTTGATGGACAGATAAAGTTTAGAACAGTGTCACATATAAAATCGACACACATATAGTGTAAGCCTCTGCTTGGACGCCGAGCATCCACAAATCTGTCGCAGACAGCCACGGATGGTAATGAAACTTTCCAAATAAAACTCCATTCTCCTGCATGTAATGAAACTTTCCAAATAAGACTCCATTCTCCTGCATGTAATGAAACTTTCCAAATAAGACTCCATTCTCCTGCATGTAATGAAACTTTCCAAATAAGGCTCCATTCTCCTGCATGTAATGAAACTTTCCAAATAAGGCTCCATTCTCCTATATGTAATGAAACTTTCCAAATAAGGCTCCATTCTCCTGCATGTAATGAAACTTTCCAAATAAGGCTCCATTCTCCTGCATGTAATGAAACTTTCCAAATAAGGCTCCATTCTCCTGCATGTAATGAAACTTTCCAAATAAGACTCCATTCTCCTGCATGTAATGAAACTTTCCAAATAAGACTCCATTCTCCTGCATGTAATGAAACTTTCCAAATAAGACTCCATTCTCCTGCAGGTAATGAAGGCGTCCAAGTAAGACCCCCATCCCCCTGCAGGTAATGAAGGCGTCCAAGTAAGACCCCATCCCCCCATGCACGTAATGAAGGGGTCCAAGTAAGACCCTCATCTCCCCGCATGTAATGAAGGGGTCCTAGTAAGACCCCCATCCCCCCATGCACGTAATGAAGGGGTCCAAGTAAGACCCCCATCCCCCCGCACGTAATGAAGGGGTCCTAGTAAGACCCCCATCCCCCTGCACGTAATGAAGGGGTCCAAGTAAGACCCCCATCACCATGCATAAATCCTGCCTGCCAACCCAGAGTAAAAACTGGCGAAGCTGTCATGTATTTTGTAATATGTCATAAACATGTAATGTACTTTGTAATATGTCACAAACAAATGTCATATATTTTTAATATGTTATAAACAAATGTCATGCATTTTATGTCATAAACAAATATCATGTGTTTTGCTATCATAAACAAATGTCATGCATTTTATGTCATAAACAAATATCATGTGTTTTGCTATCATAAACAAATGTCATGCATTTTGTAATATGTCATAAACAAACATGTATTTTGTAATATGTCATAAACAAATATGGTACACTTTAACAATCTTACAGGAATCTCCCTCTCCCGTTTCCATCTCCCCCCTCCCCCTCCCCCTCCCCCCAAATCTCCGTTATCAAGCTTTCTGTTACATTTGGCAAGCAGTGGAAAATGTCAAGGCTATTATTAAACGATCGATTGTAACCTATACATACTGTCACATCCCAGCCATAGCCAGACTATAGTAAGTAACAACTTATTTTCTTTGACAAAATGGAAGGAATGAGGCAGTCTACATCGACTATGTTAACATAACTGTTAAATTACTCGCTAACTTGTCGAAGACACTGGCCTACATTTGACTGGAAAGTTTAGCCAGGGCATACATATTTTATGAGGAGCTGACATGCTGGAGTGATATGTCAAATCAAGGACAGGGCGAGAGTGTATAAGCGCTATTTGTAGCTCGTTTCAATACAGTTTTTGTAATGGCGGTTTTCAAACCGTGGGCAATGTCCCCTTACAGTCTGTCTCAGTGCTGAGGCTGTAATAAATCTGAATACTTGTGAATACATTATTGAAATATGTTAATGAGTCGGCCTGTAGTTTGGTTTGTCTCTATCAAATTCTTCTGCATCATTATACAGGAAGCAGGGAACTCTTTGGCGTAGAGAGCAGAGCAGCTACATGACTCCTCACACCGTCACAGAGATAGCCCCCAGGCAAGTGGTTCGGTCGACGCTTAATGGGCTGGGTGGGTGGGTGTGGGTGGAGGGTCTGTATGAGTCATGGTTCTCAGATTTGAAAGTTGCTGGTTTATTTATAATCGCTTCACGAGACTGAACTCGACTGTTCACGTTTAGAACTTGCCAAAGTTCACTTTTTCCTTCAACTGCACGTCCCTGTATAAAGAGTATTTGAACATTTTCTATCACACGTCTCTGCTTTCACTGTTTTTATACTACACTGAACTTTGTTTATATATATATATATATATATATATATATATATATATATATATATATATATACTTTCTCTCTCTCTCTCTCTCTCTCTCTCTCTCTCTCTCAACAAGCTATCTTAGACTGCTCTTACAGACACCGAATACAGTTACTGTAATTGTTTATTCTGAATAGTCCAGAAATGTTTGTTTAGTAGATAGTCATTTATATATGTATGTAGTTACTTCTGTAATGAGTGAATAGATAAGAGGGAAATGTAAATGTTATATTTTATTTTATGTCTCTCAGGTTCAATGTTAGTTATGTTTGTTATATGAACAGCATATTTGTAGAATGTCTGGAATAGAGTGAAAGATGTATGATAAAGGGCAGAATGTCAGACGGGCCTGCGTGCCCAATTCTTAACCCTTTTAAAATAAAGATCAAGTAATATCTCTCTCTCTCTCTCTCTCTCTCTCTCTCTCTCTCTCTCTCTCTCTCTCATAATGTTACACATACAAATAAGTGTCTGAAATATACGTGGTACTTCCCACAGTTAAACTGACCAATAAAACTGGATTATCAGTTATTGCCAACTAACGATAATTTTAGGTAGGGAGTCTAATATTACAGAGGCTTCTTATCAGGCTCCGTCACTGTGAGAAACATGCCAGCATTTGTTTCGTTTAGGAGGCAGTTTTTAGGTGCACCAAGACGAAAGAGGATATGCTCTTTCAGCCTCCCGTGTCTGTCTGGCTGGCTGTTACAAGCAACACTCCTTTAGTCCAGCCATCTTCCTTAACGTCGTCTACGATGTTAAAAATAATTTACTCAGGGCCATTTCACACGTGGGTGTTTTTTTTTCGAATATAGAAAGATCTGTAGACGCTTCTACAAATCCCTGTTATTTGATGTTGGTCACTGTACGTTCTTGTACATTTATTTGGCTGTTTACTGTGTACTTTATACTCTCTGTGTGTGTGTGTGTGTGTGTGTGTGTGTGTGTGTGTGTGTGTGTGTGTGTGTGTGTGTGTGTTGTGTGTGTGTGTGTGTGTGTGTGGTGTGTGTGTGTGTGGTGTGTGTGTGTGTGTGTGTGTTGTGTGTGTGTGTGTGTGTGTGGTGTGTGTGTGTGTGTGTGTGTGTGTGTGTGTGTGTGTGTGTGTGTGTGTGTGTGTGTGTGTGTCTCTCTCTCTCTCTCTCTCTCTCGACAGAGCAAAACACCTTAGATTCTAGTCCTGCCACCCATTTGGATTTACTTTCATGCAAGTCAATGTGTTATGATGGCCTTCCATCACATCAATATTTATATGGCCTTCCATCACATCAAGATTTCTGTGGCCTTTCATCACATCAAGATTTCCACAGCCTTCCATCACATCAAGATTTCTATGGCCTTCCATCACATCAAGATTTCTATGGCCTTCCATCACATCAAGATTTCTATGGCCTTCCATCACATCAAGATTTCTATGGCCTTCCATCACATCAAGATTTCTATGGCCTTCCATCACATCAAGATTTCTATGACCTGCCATCACATCAAGATTTCTATGACCTGCCATCACATCAAGATTTCTATGGCCTTCCATCACATCAAGATTTCTATGACCTGCCATCACATGAATATTTCTGACACAAAATCTGAAAACCCATGTGTGCTGGTATGGTAAGTCACAGCGGGGAATACTTTACACATGGATGTCAGTATATTAAGACAAATGGCGAATACTCCTGTAAAAGTCACAACGGTGTACATGGCAGCAATCCAGGCTGGTGACAAGCTAATGCTAAAGACCATGGGCCAGAACAGCTAGCGGGCTGCAGTCTGTGCCCAGTATCAATGCAAGAACCGACCAGTTGGCATTTCACCGATACAGAACAAGAACTTCTCAAATTCAGCGCAGGTCTTCAATGTCTGGAATCGATTTTGTTTTATTATTTCTGGTGCAGACATGCGGTATCGGATCCAGTATTTAGAATCTACTTGAGATGTTAGATTTCCGGCTTCTGTGGGCGAGAGTTGAGTTTGCTATTGATACTTGAGAACAGAAAACACACAAACTATGGGAGTAATATTCCATTCTGAAATGAGCTCCACTGGCTGCCTGACAACAGGTTTCATTGTGTTGTTTTTCTGGGTAATAAAGAAAAGTCGGGGTATCTGGGATCTGGGTTAAACTATCTGGGAAAAAAGCACGAAGGAGGATGTCCAGAGTGAATAGGGAAGCTACACAAGAGAAATGACATCAGGAATATACACAAGGAAGGCATATTTACTGTAGACGTGTACTTGTACGAACTCACTGTAACTGCGAGCTGTTGTTCTTTGCTGCCGATGCTGTGGAGGTGTTGAGGCACAGCATCGTATCGGCGTGGGAGCGGTACATCAATCACCGGCTACTTTTTCAGTCCCGGAGTACAGCTAAAAAGCAGGGGGTGTGCACTGCTTCTTTAGCAGACTCCACTACCATGGGGACTATGGCGATCCCTGCCCTGTTAGCCAGGCTAGGCCTGTTACTACGGGTACTACGAAGAGGTGGACAGGGTCTTGGCCAGCTTTGGTTCGCTAATCCTGACGCTAGCATATCAGCTATGGATCGCTGATTGCCTCATCGGACAAGCGTCTTCAGATATACATTATTCTTCTATAACCTTTTTTGGGACTGAATATTCCTTCATGTAACAACCTGGATAGTTTGTCTCATCCGCATACCAAAGATAAGACACTGGCAGCATATAATTACCAGGTCCAGTGTCTCCGTGTTGCTGAGAGCACCAAGATCTTGGCAGATGAAGATCTTGCTTCACAGACGTTGTAGAGCTGCAGTAGATTTACTCAATTCCTGGCAGGGAATCATGGAAGCGTTTTACCAGGCACTCTTTAAATGTGTCACTTGCCTCTCTAAATGTGTAGATCGTCTCTCTATATGTGTAGATTGTCTCTCTATATGTGTAGATTGTCTCTCTATATGTGTAGAGTGTGTCTCTCTATATGTGTAGATTGTCTCTCTATATGTGTAGAGTGTCTCTATCTCTCTGTAGATTGTCTCTCTATATGTGTAGAGTGTCTCTATCTCTCTGTAGATTGTCTCTCTATATGTGTAGAGTGTGTCTCTCTATATGTGTAGATTGTCTCTCTATATGTGTAGAGTGTCTCTATCTCTCTGTAGATTGTCTCTCTAAATGTGTAGATTGTCTTTCTAAATGCGTATGTAACGTGCAGATCACTAACTAATCGCCCATCCAATCAACAAACTTGAACCAACCATCCAAGCAACAAATCGAACCAATCATCCAATCAACAAACTTGAACCAACCATCCAAGCAACAAACTGAACCAACCATACAATCAACAAACTGAACCAACCATCCAAGCAACAGACTGAACCAACCATCCAATCAACAAACTGAACCAATCATCCAAGCAACAAATCGAACCAATCATCCAAACAACAAATTGAACCAACCAACCATTCAGCCAGCAAATTGAACTAACCATCCAACAAACCAATTAGTCGACCAGGCAGCCACAGAAGCAGTCAACCACCCAGACATGGAACCTACAACAAATTAATCAACGAACCAATCAACTTTTATTGTGTTCTCGGCTCATTTCATATCGTTCTCAGAAAGTGGCATTGAGACAAACACTGTCTACAGCCAGAGTACTGTATTTCATTTATTTATGGCTTTCTAACATTGGTACACCCTCCCTTTCATCACTTATGAATTTTTTCTGATGTATTCATATCTGACGGCCTGAGTCTTACATCTTAAGACGGAGGTTATATTAAAAAGAATTGCTGCCATACAGTGTAAGGTCAGCCCGCCTCGGACGTGCAACTTATGGCGTCTCGGAGTCCCACATTTTTTAAACCAAGCAAGCAGAGATCTGGCAGCAAATCCAACTGGTTAGAAAGAGAGAACACAAAAACTCACGTGGCTCAAGTTTACTGCGTGTTTATGCCAGACACATACGTTGTTTATGCCAGACACATACGTTGTTTATGGCCGCAGATGATGTGAGCAAAATGACCGCGCATCCGCTAAACAAAATCAATGAGAAACAGCTGCCATGTCTGACAACGTGCAGTAGTTTACTTGATTTTACAGAGACAAATAAAGAAAACTCCCTAGATATAAACAGATCAATAGTAATTCTCACTGCTATAAATAGATCTACAGTAATCGTCACTGCTATAAACAGAACTACACACACACATGCAGTCATGCACCGACTCAACGGCCACGTCTGGTATCGGCGGTCCGGCCGTAAGTGGATTTGGCCGTAAGTCGGTGGTTACTGGGCTAGTTCAGACACAAAGTATAGTTCACTACTATAACATGTTACAAGATGAACAGACATGTTTATCAGAACTTTATAACACTAACATCATGCAAATTAGTAAAGTAAATGTGGAAATTAATCACACAATATGAATCACAACACATTCAAGAGTCATACATTCTATAAATACGGTCGGTCGCAAGTCGGTACATTACTGCGTATATAAATCTACACACACGCCTGAATCATCAATGATTGCATACATACGTACACCAATCACCAATGACTACATACATACGTACACCAATTACCAATGACTACATACATACGTACACCAATCACCAATGACTACATACATACGTACACCAATCACCAATGACTACATACATACGTACACCAATCACCAACGACTACATATATACATACACCAATCACGAATGACTACATACATACGTACATCAATCACCAATGATTACATACTTACGTACATCAATCATCAACGACTACATACATACGTACATCAATCATCAACGACTACATACATACGGACATCAATCACCAATGACTACATACATACATACATCAATCACCAATGACTATATACATACGTACACCAATCACCAATGACTACATACATACGTACACCAATCACCAATGACTACATACATACGTACACTTATTCTTATTTTTACATACTTTATTCATCCAAGACTACAGTTTGTGTCTAAACCATGACGAGGTCATCTATTCTATGCAAATAAGATGCAAAAAATATGGCTCCAACCAGACTGTGGTTCCTTGGCGCCATCTATTCTCTCCACTTTTTCTCACAATCGATTTTTTTTTCCCATTCTCCTCAGTCTAGACAAGACACGCCTACACAAAAACAGGGGGAGCAACTTAGAGAGAACGCTCTATTACACAGAAACGGGGGGGGGGGGGGGGGGGGGGGGGGGAACAACTTCGGACTCTTCCACACAGAAACAGGGAGATCGAAACAAGACAGAAGTACACAAAGTGAAACCCAAACTTTTGAAAAGAAAAAATGCCTCAGATTTAGGAATACGATTTCTGAAATTTCAAGTTTTTAACAATGATGTGTATTCAGAACAGTAGACAAGTATATTTTTCTCCAAGCAAAAAAAAAAAAAATGGCTATCAAGGATGACACATTCTGAAGACAAGGGAAAGTCAGATAAGTGTAAAATCAGTCAGTGATGTCCTGTAAGATTGATGTGTTTTCCTGACACTCCACTAGGTCTCGTCTTCCACAAGAAAAAAAAAACAACCCAAAACGAAACTGAAATCAAGTGTAACCAACAGTTAAAAGCAGGATGGCTTGGAGGTAGTGGAGCCTCATATGAAACGAAACCACGTAAATATGAAATAAATGCAAACCGCAAATAATATCAAATTTCATAACTCAATGCGGGACTAGCTACCGTCCGGCCATGAGACTAGCTACTGTCCAGCCATGAGACTAGCTACCGTCCAGCCATGAGACTAGCTACTGTCCAGCCATGAGACTAGCTACCGTCCAGCCATGAGACTAGCTACCGTCCAGCCATGAGACTAGCTACTGTCCAGCCATGAGACTAGCTACCGTCCAGCCATGAGACTAGCTACCGTCCAGCCATGAGACTAGCTACCGTCCAGCCATGAGACTAGCTACTGTCCAGCCATGAGACTAGCTACTGTCCAGCCATGAGACTAGCTACCGTCCAGCCATGAGACTAGCTACTGTCCAGCCATGAGACTAGCTACCGTCCAGCCATGAGACTAGCTACCGTCCAGCCATGAGACTAGCTACTGTCCAGCCATGAGACTAGCTACTGTCCAGCCATGAGACTAGCTACCGTCCAGCCATGAGACTAGCTACTGTCCAGCCATGAGACTAGCTACCGTCCAGCCATGAGACTAGCTACTGTCCAGCCATGAGACTAGCTACTGTCCAGCCATGAGACTAGCTACCGTCCGGCCATGAGACTAGCTACCGTCTAGCCATGAGGCTAGCTACCGTCCGGCCATGAGACTAGCTACCGTCCGGCCATGAGACTAGCTACCGTCCGGCCATGAGACTAGCTACCGTCCGGCCATGGGACTAGCTACCGTCCGGCCATGGGACTAGCTACCGTCCGGCCATGGGACTAGCTACCGTCCGGCCATGGGACTAGCTACTGTCCAGCCATGAGACTAGCTACCGTCCGGCCATGGGACTAGCTACAGTCCGGCCATGGGACTAGCTACCGTCCGGCCATGGGACGAACGACAATCCAGCCACGAGTGGACTTTGCGAATTCAGTTATTCAAGACCGCTGACTCGGATCAACTGATCATTCATAAACTCTAAATAAGATCATTCATAAACTCTAAATAAGATCATTCATAAACTCTAAATAAGATCATTCATAAACTAAAGAGAGAAGTGTTAAGACCATTTAAAACAAAAGTAGCAACAGCTTTATTAATTAACGAGCACGCAGTTGCATCGTCACTACTCACGTACTGTAGGTGTGACACTACACACACACATATACTGTAGGTGTGACACTACACACACACATATACTGTAGGTGTGACACTACACACACATATACTGTAGGTGTGACACTACACACACACATATACTGTAGGTGTGACACTACACACACACATATACTGTAGGTGTGACACTACACACACATATATACTGTAGGTGTGACACTACACACACATATATACTGTAGGTGTGACACTACACACACATATATACTGTAGGTGTGACACTACACACACACACATACTGTAGGTGTGACACTACACACACATATATACTGTAGGTGTGACACTACACACACATATACTGTAGGTGTGACACTACACACACACATATATACTGTAGGTGTGACACTACACACACACATATACTGTAAGTGTGACACTACTCACACATACACATATATATATATATATTGTATGTATCATTAAACAGAGAGAAGATACAGAATTCCTGTTAGGTGCAGGAACAGAGGTGGTCGCGTCATGGCCGAATGACCTCACGAGCTTGAGCAGTGTTACTTTGTCACTTGATTCAGTTCTTTCTATTACGATGTATTTCTTTCTTTCCCTATCACATGTCAATCTTATCTTCGTTTTTATGACTACTTTATCTTCATTATCTTCGTATCATCTAAGCCATGAAGGAAATGCTGGCCAACCTGAGCTAGTCAGGGGGAAAATGCTAGCTAGCAAGTCGCTAAGGAAATTAGCTTCTCACTAGAGTAATGATTGGCTACTTTTAGCTTCTCACTAGAGCAATGATTGGCTACTTTTAGCTTCTCACTAGAGCAATGATTGGCTACTTTTAGCTTCTCACTAGAGCAATGATTGGCTACTTTTAGCTTCTCACTAGAGCAATGATTGGCTACTTTTAGCTTCTCACTAGAGCAATGATTGGCTACTTTTAGCCAATGGCCCGTGTGTTATCATCCTGAAGATTTCTCACGCCCTGGTTAAAACTTGGAGAAAATGGCACGACAAAGGGTTAGAGTCAGATAACAAGAATCGTAAAATGTCAACATGCCAGTGGAAAACTATGACAGTAACAAAATTACATAACATGGCACTGGTACAGACATCACAGTACAGTTTTGTAACATTAATCAAGTCCCGTAACAAAACTGTCCATAAATGTCACATGATAATCTACTCGTGTGGTTACAACTGAAGGTCGAATTAACTCGATAATGTACCGAGAAGATGTGTACATCTTAGTACATGCACATGATAAACATACGTACAAACTGACATGTACAAAAAAAAGATGAGTACAAACAAGACTTACTTGATTGAGTAGCCTTTCCACTTAACAAGGTACTCCACTTTACCCTAGAAGAGAAGAAAGTGTCTGTAGAATCTTGGAAAACAACAGTTTAAGATACCCCGCCTTACCCCCACTCCCCTACAACACAAGAAAGTATCACTAGAATCATGGATAATATAACACATTTTAATACGTGTATAAAGATAAACAATATCCTATAGATTACACTTTTTGTGTAGACACACTGTTAGACTTCACGACTTGTAATATCCTATAGATATACCTCATGTATACACACTGTTAGACTTTACGACTTATATAAAGATAAACATACAAACTAACATGTCAGAGAGATGTTATAATGGCTGAGATGTTATATAAGTAAGGACAGAGAGATGTTATAGATAGCTGTTATAATCACTGTTAGACTTCACGACTTATATAAAGATAAACAATATCCTATAGATATACCTCATGTGTAGACACGCTGTTAAACTTCACGACTTGTATAAAGATAAACAGTATCCTATAGATATACCTTGTGTGTAAGCACACTGATAAACTTTACGACTTATATAAAGATAAACAATATCCTATAGATATAGCTCGTGTGTAGACAGCCACAAGGAGAAGGTCGATAAACTCTGACGTAATAATAAGAGAATTAAGACAGGTTCACACAGCGCGCGATCTGAAGGTAAAGGATGGCGACCACCACAAACACTCGCCATTCCTGCCACAAACACTCGCCATTCCTACCACAAGCACTCTCCATTCCTGCCACAAACACTCGCCATTCCTACCACAAACACTCGCCATTCCTACCACAAACACTCGCCATTTCTGTCACAACCATTCGCCATCCCTGCCACAAACACTCGCCATCTCTGCCACAAACACTCGTCACCACAAACACTCGCCATCCCTGCCACAAACACTCGCCATCCCTGCCACATACACTCGCCATCTCTGCCACAAACACTCGTCACCACAAACACTCGCCATCCCTGCCACAAACACTCGCCATCCCTGCCACATACACTCGCCATCTCTGCCACAAACACTCGTCACCACAAACACTCGCCATCCCTGCCACAAACACTCGCCATCCCTGCCACATACACTCGCCATCTCTGCCACAAACACTCGTCACCACAAACACTCGCCATCCCTGCCACATACACTCGCCATCTCTGCCACAAACACTCGCCAACCCTGCCTCCTCTCAGATAACATCAGATCACATCTCATCAAATAGTTTCTGGGCACAGAGTAGTGAGAATGTTTCTCTTTTCCTATAATGTAGTGAGAATGTTTCTCTTTTCCTATAATGTAGTGAGAAAGTTTCTCCTTTCCTATAATGTAGTAAGGAAGTTTCTCCTTTCCTATAATATAGTAAGAAAGTTTCTCCTTTTCTATAAAGTAGTGAGAAAGTTTCTCCTTTCCCATAATGTAGCAAGAGGTTCTCAAGCAGGCAGCTTGTAGATGTTATGGAACTTGAAGACCACCAGTGTGTGGATACATTCTTTCATTTACTATAATTACCGCACAGAAGAAAAAGGAGCAGAACTGACCTCGATTCATGTCAGACAAAAAAAAAACAGAGAAAAAGACGGCGATGTTAACAGGGGTTGATGGTCTGAACAGAAAGAAACTTTCAGAAAGTTGACCAGACTGATACTGTAGGAGAAAAGCGTCTAGCTAAGGTCAGAAAGTCATACAGTCAGACAGTCAGACAAACTAGACAAATGTGGAGGAATTGGTGAGCAAGATCAGAGAGAAAAACATAAAGCATCAAGGTTTAGGAAACCCTGAGATATTAGGATAAAGAGATGTTATAGTGGATGAGATGTTATATAAGTAAGGATGGAGAGATGTTATAGTGGCTGAGATGTTATATACATAAGGATAGAGATGTTATAGCAGCTGAGATGTTATATAAGTAAGGATAGAGAGGTGTTATAGCGGCTGAGATGTTATATACGTAAGGATAGAGAGATGTTATAGTGGCTGAGATGTTATATAAGTAAGGATAGAGAGATGTTTTAGCGGCTGAGATGTTATATAAGTAAGGACAGAGAGATGTTATAGCGGCTGAGATGTTATATAAGTAAAGGTATAGAGATGTTATAGCGGCTGAGATGTTATATAAGTAAGGGTAGAGAGGCGTTATAGCGGCTGAGATGTTATATAAGTAAGGATAGAGAGGCGTTATAGCGGCTGAGATGTTATATGAGTAAGGATAGAGAGATGTTATAGTGGCTGAGATGTTATATGAGTAAGGATATACAGATGTTATAGTGGTTGAGATGTTATATGAGTAAGAACAGAGAGATGTTACAGCGGCTGAGATGTTATATAAGTAAGGATAGAGAGGCGTTATAGCGGCTGAGATGTTATATAAGTAAGGATAGAGAGGCGTTATAGCGGCTGAGATGTTATATAAGTAAGGGTAGAGAGATGTTATAGCGGCTGAGATGTTATATAAGTAAGAATAGAGAGGTGTTATAGCGGCTGAGATGTTATATAAGTAAGGATAGAGAGGCGTTATAGCGGCTGAGATGTTATATAAGTAAGTGTAGAGAGGTGTTATAGCGGCTGAGATGTTATATAAGTAAGGATAGAGAGGCGTTATAGCGGCTGAGATGTTATATAAGTAAGTGTAGAGAGATGTTATAGCGGCTGAGATGTTATATAAGTAAGAATAGAGAGATGTTATAGCGGCTGAGATGTTATATGAGTAAGGATAGAGAGATGTTATAGCGGCTGAGATGTTATATAAGTAAGTGTAGAGAGATGTTATAGCGGCTGAGATGTTATATGAGTAAGGATAGAGAGATGTTATAGTGGCTGAGATGTTATATAAGGATAGAGCTGAGATTGTGTGCTTGAGACAGGTAAAAGAAACAGGCAAAAGAAACAGACAATGATAATTCAACGAGAAGGGTGGAGCTGAATGAGGTTGATATTTAAACAGAAATAAATAAGACACAAGAAACAAGACTAATCTGGGACAGAAACAGTCACCTGTCATGAAAGGATGAATGAGAATAAAAAGAAGATGAACTAATCGAAGGGCTTTTCCCATGAAGCCTCACTTCCTCTTCATACCACGGCTAAGCGAGACAGCAACATGAAGCAAGGAAGAGGACCTTGAGATGACCAATCACAACAACGGTTACATAATGTAGGATGATAACGTAAATTTGATTGCTTAAAAACCGGAACAATTCAGGTCCTATCAGGGGAGCGAACTCCGAAAAACATTTGTAGTACATAATTCAACGGTTACTGTGGCAACGCTCAAACCATACATACAGTCAGTATTGAAAACAATCTATACGTTTTATAACTACTCTTAACATTTGTAGTTTAATCATGGCTGAAAAGTTTAGGTTAATCGTGTCCTGCAGATAAAAGCAGTATAAATGAACTTTAATTCTCTCTCTCTCTCCAATCTTGATTATAGAAAAGCACACGAATTCTACCAACACTTTTCCGTCACGTTGAAATCTGCGATTGCTCTCTATCATTTCTTTCCTATGAATGTTCCTTCTCTCTATTTTCATTCCACTGATCTGTTTTATACTTCTTCATCTCACGGCTGCACTGTCTGGCTTCTTCATGCAGTCTACCACATCCTCTGGACACCTCTTACAGCAATGACTAGCTATCTCTTGTGTATAGCTATGCATTTTAATCAGTTGGTACCTGGGTACAGCAATAGCTTCGTCACTTTCAACCTTTTGTTGGCGCTGGCTAAAGTTGGATGCTTATATTCTTCTATCATATATTCTTCTATCTTATATTCTTCTGTCTTATATCCTTCTATCTTATATTCTTCTATGTTTCTGATACATAATGCATCTAAATTTTTGGTAAATATCGCTCATATAATGTGTTGTGTTGAGTTTTGTTTTTTTTGGTCACTAATGTGTGACTTTAAGCAATTAAATTTGTCAACCCTTTCTGACAAAAATATAAGATAGAACCAGCGAATCTACTACAGAAGAGTGCTTTGTTTCAAATAATTTAAAATACGTTAAAAATAAAATAGCACCCACGAACTTACCTAGTAATAGTACACAATTAGTTTTCATGATAATTAGTATAGTACAGTTTTCATGACAACTAGTCGACCGGTATGGTATCACATTCTTGTACAGATGTGTACGTCCCTTGACATGAAACAAAACAAAACACAGCACGTGAGGTTTCGTGTAAAGAGAGAGAGAGAGAGGAAATACTTACACGTCTGTGACGCTTTTTCTGAATGTAGTCCGCTTGAAAAACATGCTCCCCAAATTTTGATAATTCCATGTTCATAGAATCCACAGAATACAGAGCGTAGTGACAGGCAACTTAAGTTAACAGACCACTTTATTTCTGGTGTTGGTTTGTTGTGATGAGACTTCGGTATCAACGACCAACCATCCGCGAGGTCTAATAGGTCAACCAATCAGCGTACGAGCTACCGGCTTCGTTTAAATTTAGTCGACCAATCGTGTGCCGCGACCGGCAGCTGTGCGCGGTGACCTGACCTCTGACCTCGTGACGTTGTCTTACTGTTGCGTTGGAAGGAGCCGTATTTCTACCACAGATCACCGGATTTTTTTTTTTTTTAGAAGTTTGTGAATGATGAGGTGATGGTTGATAATTGACTCGATGATAAGTCGTAACGGGACAAGGAAAGAAAGAAGAAAGATAAGACAAGGGTACTGTTTTGTTAGTTACTGTGCTCTAAGCTGAATTGTCAGAACTTCAACGAACAGAAAACTAATACGGGTGGAGAGAGAGAAAGAGGGAAAGAGAAGAGAAAAGAAGAGAGAGAGAGTGTGTGTGTGTGTGTGTGAGAGAGAGAGAGAGAGAGAGAGTTTACGGTTTTTATCGTGTTAAAACATACGCAGATGAATAGGTGAGTCTTAAGAACATAGCCACATCACTGATAGAGTAAACAGAGAAATGTCTGACAAGCTGATTTTGATTATACGGTAACGTAGCGGGCCAAAACTGTAAAAGGTCAATTTGATGGAGGAAGAAAAGGGAGATGAAAGGAACAAGTGCTGTTTGTTTAAAGATAGAAGATTTTCTTCAGAAAAGCGAAAGCGGCCGCACAGAACTGGCCACACAGAAAACCGCATAGATCACGAGAACTCTAAAATAGAAAACGAAACTATCTTCTCAGAAACTGCGCAGTAAACTCCTCCCCCTCTCTCATATGCCCATAGCTGTTCTCTAGATTTTTCCCCAGAATTCCTCTCCCTCCCCACTCCCCTCTTGTCTTCCACACACACACCCATACACATACACCACACCCACACGTCGGCTGACGATATCCCAATTTTAGAAAACGACATCAGTAATCGAATATACTTTCATAACGGCGAAATATTATCTATTACTCAGAGCACGATCCTGGGCCAGTTATCATGTAAGGACAAGGGAATTTTTTTTTATATTCAGTGACAAAGACCACAGGTTCTATATTTAAACTTGAAGTCAGCTGCTATTTTAAGACATTGTCGTATCGATTGGTCACGTGAAGGTTTTACAGAACAGCGATTTCCCCGACATGACAAAGTTGCTAAAAATAGCAGCCTCCATTCCGCGTTCTTGCCTGGGGGGTCTCACAGAATTTCTACTGCGCAGAAAAAAGGTGCACTCTCTCCTCTCTCATGGGTCAGACCAGAGAGCTGGCCGACTTTCAGGTGATGGGGTAACCTTGACCGAGTTTTTGGTACTGCGCAGATAGATGCGGCTGACTTGTTCTGCCAGATAGATGACTGAGTGACAAGTTTAGTGTCTGGGTATTTGTGGTTTCCTGAAAAGATATATGTGTGCGGGTGGGTGGTTTGGGAGGTGGGTGGGGTGGTTGATGTCGACTGTGGTTCGTCAGATTTATAAAATGACCTACTTGACCGAAACCTGGGCGAAGTTCCAAGAATGAGGTCTGTTTTATCTGTCTGGACTTTCTGTCCTGCAGACAGGAATTAGATTTTGTGTCTATTCCCCTGACTACCACATTTGTCCAGATTTATGTTTCTTTTCATCATTTCTCACAAATAGGATGTCCAATTGTTAATGATTTTTTTTTCATTTCTTTCCATCAGTTGTCACAATAAGACTCTTTCTCTCTCTTCTGTTCATTCGTTCGCTCTCACCCTCCCTCTCTCCCTTCCCCTCCCTCTTTCTCTCTCTCTCTCTCTCTCTCTCTCTCTCTTTGTGCGTCTCGTAGCACCACATTAACTTTAATTCGTAATTTGGTTTACAGATTACCTTCTCGTCCTTCTGCGCTCTCTCTGTCTCTTTCTCTCGCTCTCTAAAGTCCTTTTTAGAAATTGCAGAAATTGTTATGTATTGATAGTATTGTTGGTGTTACTGTAGTAAGTCTAATAGTAGTGGTGGTTATTAGAAGTTGTTTTAGAAAATGTAGTAACAATAGCTGTAGTAGAAGTAGTAGTAGTAGTAGCTGCTGGCGGTGTATCGGCGCAGCTGACGAAGATAACTGGACAAGAGTCTTAAAATCACGTAGGAGTGTAGGCTGGCCTGAAGCATGACTGCCTCACGTCATGCTCATAGTTATTACAGCCATTAAGTCTTGCACGAAGTTCCTTGACCTCTTTTGTCGCCTGATTTTAAAAATAAAATCAGTCCAGAAATGCGAATGAGGCCAACTTATAGTTTTTCTTAAGACGCAGATTCCAGGGAGAGGTTTTCGTTTTTGTTCATGATGACGGTTTTATTATCGTCTTTCTTTCTTTCTTCATCTTTTTTCTCTGAATCTGTTTTCTTTCTTTTCTTTCACTCTCCTCTTCATTTCTATGTTCTTTGCTTTCCCTCTTTCGTTCTTTTGTGTATATGGGCTCCTTCTTTATCTTATCTCTGTTTTTCTTATTACTATTCTCTGCTGCTGTTATTTCTTTCGTTTTTTTTTTTTTTTGAGTGACTGTTTTTCTATTAGTTATGATTTGTGTTTTTTATTTCATTATTTCTTTCGTCCATATTTCCAGCTGTTTCGTGTTTTTGATTCAGTTGTTACTCTCTACTTTTGACTTTCATTCCTTCCTTTAATATGTCTACATCCCCCCCCCCCCCCAACTTAAGTAGGAACTTAAGTATTAATATAAGATTAATAATAGAGAAGTGCAAAGAGTTTAATGTGAATCTATATTTATCTTTTTTATAGACTACTCAAAGGCATTTGGTTGTGTACAACACCAGAAACTTTTGGAAATAATGGAAAAAATGGAATTTCCAACACATTTGATACAATTAATATCACTGCTGTATCTAGACCAACAAGCAGCAGTAAGAATAAATGGTGAAACAACAACTTGGTTTGACATAAAACAAGGGGTCCGTCAGCGGTGTATATTCTCGCCTTACTTATTTAACTTGTATACTGAAAATATAATGAGGAATGTTAGAGAAGATGTAGACAAAGAATATTACGATGCCATAACAATTGGAGGTTATGAAATACCAGAGAATAGATATGCTGATGACACAGTATTACTGTCCACAACACAAAAAGGAATGGAAAAACTAATTATGTGAGTCCGTAAGAACAGCGAAGAGCAAAACCTCTATCTTAATGCGAAGAAAAGTAAATTGATGGCAACTAACAAAACAAATAAGGCAGCTGAAATATGTATCAATGAGGAAAAATTGGAAGAAGTGGAGAGTTTTGAATATCTTGGATCACTACTAACTAATAATGGAGATACAATGAGGGAAATTAAAAGGAGGACATCTATCGCTCTTCAGAAAGTAAAACAAATAAAGAATCTGTGGAGAGGAGCAGACAGAACTACAAAAATAAGATTTTTAAGGGCATGCATATTTCCCATCGCAACATATGCCTGTGAGACCTGGACACTTAACAAAACAGCTGAGAAACACATACATGCCGTTGAATGTAAATGCTACAGAAGAGTTCTTCAGATATCATGGACACACCAAAAAGAACAAATATATCTATACTACAAGAACTTAATATTGGAAAAGATTGGCTAGTAAGTAGAATTAAATAAAGAAAATAGTAATTAAATTAATATTAATAGTAATAGTAATTAGTATTAAATATTGTGGACACATACATTAAACGTTATGATAATTTAGAGAAGACAGTTTTGGAAGAGCACATAATGGGAATAAGAAAGAGAAGAAGACCAAGGCGAAGATGGCTGCAAGACATCGTTGAGGCCCACAGGAAAGCTGTTAGGGAGGCAAAGACCCGCAAGGGACATGCAAATGACTGACTGACTGATGCGGATCATAGCAGACAGTAGCAGGTAGCAGGTCTTCTACGAAGTTCATACAGCATTTGTAAGGTACGAAGTTCATACAGCATTTGTAAGGTAAGATTAAGTTTAAAGCGATATAGACAGATGTGAAGTTTCTGTCTGTCTGCCTGCCTGTCTGTCTGTCTTCTTCTCTTTTACTTACTTCTTCTCTCTTACTTTGAATGTAATAGTTTAGTCTTACACTCTTTTGATATGTGTTTTTCCTAATATAATTTGTATTTTACATCTTACATCCCTTCCTGTCCGTTAAACGTCACACAGGGCTCGCATAGTTGTTTGCCAAGTTTTCCTATTCTCGGCGAGTCTTTCAACTTCATCAAAGGATATTATGCCAACTAAACTGGCTTCTCATAACAATGTCCTCTTCAGAGTTTAACGCTGTCGACCTTTTTTTCTTCGGCCTGTTGTACTCCACTTGATAGCTTGTTTTGGTATTCTCTGATTGTTTCTTCTCATCACATGGCCTGCATCTGTCCATCTTATTTTTCTGATCACCCATGAGACATGTTGTTGTTTGCTCATCTGTCTTGTCTCTGCGTTGTTCTTGAATTCGTTCCACTTTATACCAAGTATTTCCCTTAGGAATTTGTTTTCAAAAGAGTCTAATTTCTTGTCTATTTCTTAAGTTGTTTTCCAGCTTTCGCACGCATGAATGAGGGTGGATATAAAACATTTGAATTGAATAGTCTTAACTTGGTTTTTGTGCTTATAACTTTTGAATGCCATATGTTCTCAAGATTCTTGAAGATTGCGCTGCTTTTGCAATTCTAATTCTAACTTCCTTCCTAGTGTCACCATCCTGGTCTATGTAGCTGCCAAGGTATGCTGCTTCTTCTTCTTCTTCTTCTTCGCTTCTACCACCACGACCGCTCCGTGATCCTACTGAATTTACTCCTCTGGTCCTCGATAGGTCTCGTGGTCCTCCTGTGGTCCCCGAGAGGAACACACGAGATCCCCGAGAGGACCACAAGAGGTTCAGAGTATCGCGGGGCTTGGGCCTGTATTCTCGGTGGGTCGCAGGAGCAGTACTGCGTGACACTGTGGTTTTCGTTGCACCAGTTTAATCTAGAGTTGTACTTTCTCACCTGAAAACCTCGACGTGTTTTGGATATCCGTATATCCCCGTCGGGTGAGAGGTGGTTGAACTTCCAGCCTAGAGTTAGAATTTCTCACCGGAAAACCTCAGCGTGATTAGGATACGCATACATCCCCGCCGGGTGAGAGGTGGGTGCCTATCTAGACTGCCTGGTTCAGTGTCTCCGACTTCAGCATTTTGTGGTCGTGGTCGCTACCTTTTCTAGTTGTGACCAGGACGGAGCTTTTGTCCAGGAGGACGAATCCTCACCACTAGTAGGTTTCACCCCTGGGTTGAGCCGGTTTAGGCATATTATCCCAGTGTGGACGTGTTTAGGACGTGACCGACCTCTAGAGCGAAGGTACCGTGACAGTAGTCATCAAGTTTCACCCATGGGTTAAGCTGATTTAAGCATATTTCACCAGTATGGGTGTATATCGGACATGGCCAGGCTCTAGAGCAGAGGTACCATGGTATGAGTAGCTCTCGCCGCGAGACTACTGGACATACCGATTAAACTTCACTTTATCCTTTCCATCACCTTTTCACAGTGATTTGAGTAGTCCTGATCTCGATACTACTGGTTACTTCACTTAATCCTTTCCTTCACCTTTTCCACGACG